>JAMJFZ010000705.1:0-620000 GCA_026225945.1 Cricetomys ansorgei
TCAGACATGTCTGTGCTTCTATAACATCTATCTCTCATTGTTCACAAATAGTCTTTGGAAAAATCTGTAGTTTTGTTTTATTTAGAAAGCATAGTCTTCATTTTTAAAATTAGAAATGCTTCTGAAAAAGAAGACACACATACATGTGTACAAACATCCAATTTGTGCATAGAAAGAGACAAAATAAATATGCATATTACCAAGTACTGAATGTGGGTTGTTAGTTAAATGCAGGCATTCCTTATATTATTCTTTAGTTTTCTTGTATGTTTGAAATTGCTTGTAATAAAAAAAAATCAAAAGGCCATTAGAGGCATCTCTGTCTGGGTAGTCACATTCCTACCAGTCCTCATTATAACAGCCAGCTAGCTTGCTCCTTCATTTCCAGTACCTCTGGCCCCTAAAGACATTTGTGTTTGCCATCTCTGGCTTAGCTAGTAGAGCTGAACTCCTACCTTTTCCTGCCTCCTTCATGTAAACAAATCGTAGTGTTGGAGCATAATAAAGTTTCTCCCCTTCCCATTAGCTGACTAATCCATACACAAAGTTTATATTTTAGAACAGGTCAAGGACAATAAAAATATAATTGCCCAGTACCCTACAGTGGCATACAGCCACTCCCTCCCAACAGCTACAGTGACTATGGAAGTTATCTTATGCTATAAAGGTGGAGCCGTGAACAATCCAATCATACGGCTAACGTCTGCCCCAAGATTAGACATGCATTTTTATGATTGTTTATAACTTGTTGTCTCTCTAGAACCTAAACTGAAAATGCTGAGAAACTAATTTCTTCCAGAAACATCAATGGCAACCACTGTATCAATTATATGATGAGACCCACTTAGCATTCACATGCAAGGCCTCCAAGGGGTGCACAGGCACCAGAGAGTTTGTAGCCAATAAGCTTCCTCTTTAGTCTAGGTGGCTCTTAGTTCCATTGCAAGCTAATCACCTTAGACAGGATTGAAGCAAGCTTCCCAGATACCAGTTACGTGGCTGTATTCTGTGATGACAAGTTCATTCTTTGCAATCTGTAGTTTCCACTCTTGCAGCTGTCACACTGCAAAGAACAAATCCTCAGCCCCCACCTGCAGCTTGGCTATGTTCCACACACCGTACAAAATGAATTCACCCATACTGCTTAGAGGGATCTATGGATTGCCAGAGACAGACAGAGTAACATGAGAAACAAGCTGAGACTAGCCAGTGACATCACATGACAGACCAGACCAGACCAGCATGCCAAGGCAGGTAGGGAAACAGTAAGATCTGGGTCTGATTGTTTCCAATCATGTGGATAGAGAACGGTAACCTGAATTTGCCCTTCTGAACTCTAGTAACCTTTACCTGGACCGGTGTAATGTCACTTTTTGGAATGGCATTGGCCTTTACTTTATTCTCAGCCTTCCACACTGCTGACCTCTGATTGCTGATCTTAAAACTTCAACCTGTCTTTTGATATCTAGATCTCTATATGACTAGGCATAGGCTCAGGAGAATGCTAACACCTGTCCATCCTCCCTGTGACCTAATTTTGTTAGGTTCTGCCCACGTGCTATTTTGACAGAACTCACTTCCACATTTGATGCTGCTCCGATCAATCCTTAGAGGGTGGGGATTCAAAACAAGCCAAATAAGACTTTTCTTCCAAAGCCAGAGCACCAGAAAGAAACCTTCAGCCTTCAGAGAGAGGAAGGTTACAGCAATGGTAGAGTTACAGCAATGTACAGTTACAAGAAGAGTTACAGCAATGCTAGCCAATGAGCTGCTAAGCTATGATTTAGGGAGAAGTGGTACTTTCCATGTGTAGTGCTCAAGAAATAAATTCCTCCCAGATTTTTTTTTTAGCAAACAAAAGTGTGTTGACAGAGTCTACAATCTGTGTGTTGTAGAGACAGGCAGAGTGATATGGAGGAAAAACATGAATCAATAAAAATGAAAGGAAGGAAGGAAGGAAGGAAGGAAGGAAGGAAGGAAGGAAGGAAGGAAGGAAGGAAGGGAGGGAGGGAGGGAGGGAGGGAGGAAGGAAGGAAGGGAGGGAGGGAGGGAGGGAGGAAGGAAGGAAGGAAGGAAGGAAGGAAGGAAGGAAGGAAGGAAGGAAGGAAGGAAGAACCCATAAAGTGATAAGATTATGCACATTATCAAGGTGGTTGCACAGGTCTGTAATACCATCACTTGGAAAGTGTAGGCAGGAAGATCAGAAGTTCAGGCCACCCTAATCTACATAACAAGTTTGAGGCCAACCTGGGCAACATGAAACTTATGTCTCATAAAACTACAAAATAAGGAAAGCAGAGAGTATGTCATCAAATAAGATTATAATTAATGCAATTCAATGAGGTCAGGTTAATAAAAACAACAGTGAAGACAAAGGATTAGTGTTCTTATTAACAGCCAGGTCTCCATATCCTCAGATTTCCTAATCTCTTTTGGTTATTATTGCATTTCCTTTAACACAATTCAGGGCAGCCAAGTATACCCACATACCAAAAAAAGTCTCTGGATGTCCCAGATATTCTGGCCATGGAAATTGCAAAACACTCTCACCATTTTAGTTCAGGTGAAACTCATTTTCTTTCTCCTCAAAGGGAAAAGAAAATAATATGAAACACAGATATCTTACCCAAGTTATTCTGGGCACAGACTGACCTCAATGATCCATTGCTTAAAAATCCTATTTTTCTAGATTTCACATCCCACTAGACCTTGCTTGCATTTAATTACTTTCAGGTGAATCTAAACAGCAGCAATACCAGGTCTAGTAGGATTGGCAGGTAAGAGGTGGGGTGGGGGGAGAGGGAGAGAGAGAGAGATCTACTTGCTCAAATGTCATGGTCTCTCCTCAGGCTCAGAGTTCTCCTTACAAGCAATGCAATGTAGCTCTGTGGTGCCTATGCCATACCTACACATGCCCATGGAGGCCTAGGAAAGCATTTCACTCCTGAACCACGTCTAAATTCCTAAAATTCACTGGAGGAGTAGACATTGACCATAATAAAGGAGGTAAGCTGATCAGCAAGTGACCTTCACCTACCACTAAAAGACCTAAAAATATGACTAGAGTTTGGAAGGTACTTCTCTAAAAGTTAATGCTTCTGAGTAAGCATGAAAGCCCACACCTGTAATTTCAACAGTCAATAGTGGAGGCTACAGGACCAGGGTGAGTTCAAGGCCAGCCTGTGCCACTTGAGATCTTTTCTCAAATGAAACAAAGGGACCTGGAAGGATGGCTCCGAGGTTAAAAGCTCATACAGCTCTCCCAGAGGACCTGAGTTCAGTTCCCAGGACACACATCAAGCAGTTCACTCACGACTGCCCTCAACTCCAGTTCCAGTGGATCCAATGCCTTCTTCTGGCCTCTTTAGTCACCTGCACATACAGAGAGAGAGACAGAGAGACAGAGAGACAGAGACAGAGAGACAGAGAGAGGGAGGTAATTAAAAATAAAAGAATTTTTTAAATGAAACAAAAATAAATAAATGAACCTGGTTTGGTGGTTCAAGCCTTCACTCACAACACTCAGAAGGCAGAGGCAGACAAATTACAAATTTACAAATCTGTAAATTAGAGACCAGTCTGGTCTACACAGCAAGTTCCAGGACAACCAAGGGTTACATAGTGAGTCACTGTCTCAAAATTAATTAAAGGATTAATTAATTATTAATTAAGACAAAAATAGTGCTTCACATATAATAAAAGATTGATGAATGAACTATAGCATGGCCATACAATGAAATATTATGTATGGTGTTACAGTGACATGAAAGAATGTCACAATATATACCATCTTACACAAAGCAGTTTACAAAATGGAATGTGAGATATGGCTCAGTTTTAGTTAAGTAATTAGATTAAGTAGCCAACATTGAATTTTTTGGTTGTTGTTTCATTTATTGAACCTTTAATATGAGCATATATATGAGCAAAGCACTGAGCCAGGGACTCTGCATGAATTATTTTATATGAATGACAACCTTGTGATGTGGCTCAATATTTAATCTTTTTACAGATGAAGAAATGGAAGCACTAAGCAGTTAAGTCACTTTCCATAGTTTACTTAAGTGAGATCTGAGATACACATCTTTATGTGTTAGACTCACGAATCCAAACTCAACAGTAACTTTATGTCTATGACCGCATTTGTACAGGAAAAGTACTCAAGGAAAAAGGACACGAGGATGTTTGGAGTTAATAGTGATTATTTGTGAATGGTGAGGTTATATGTAACTTTTGTTCCTGTTAAACTTTCCTGAGTACTCTGGAAATTGATTTATATGGATTATTTCCATAATGAGAAAAAAGGAAATAAAATTTCAATAATTTTATTTTCATGTACATAGGTACTCTGTGTGCACATATTTCTCTTCGCCATGTGTGTACCTGCTGCCCTTGGAGGTCAGAAAAGGGCACTGGATTCCCCTGGTACTGGAGCTAGAGATGGTTGTGAGTCGTCATGTGGGTGATGAGAATCAAACAGAGGTCCTACAGAAAAGCAGCCAGTGCTCTTAATCACAGAGCCATCTCTCCAGCCCCTAAACTTTTATTTAAAAAGAAGCAAGAAGCCATTGTTCACAACCTGTAGGAAGCAAACTTCTGAGGCACCGGGGAGTATCTTCATTATTGCAGAACATTGACTAAATTGAATAAATAGTATCTTGGACATATATTGTTTCAAATGGACTCAAATACCATGAAAACATATGCAACATAGCAGGTTCAGTGTGGCATGTTATTCAATTAATATTAAAAACACAACTATTATCATATGGAGGCCCATGACATTTTATATATGAAAATACTAATGCAAGGGGTGGGATCTGGCACCAAATGAAATGAATATGTATGTTTACACACACACACACACACACATTTTCTGTAGTTAAAGTGTCTTCTAAACAACTTTGTCTTCTTCTTTTCAGAGGGACAAGAGGAAATAGAAAGGAATACTGAGACTTCACACATTATTAAAAAGTTAAGCTAGGAGGCTGCCTTCCTGGAGAAAACAATTTACAAGGGTGAGAGAGTGTGGGCAGGAAGGTGATGTAGAACACTCTCTTTCAGAAACACAGAGTGCTCCCCTATGTTGTGTGGGGTGAGGCCTCATCCCCAACCCCAGCTGATGCCACTACCTCAGCAGAGCAGCTATTGAGCGACACTTAACACTTGCCCTGGTTCCAGACTAGTTTCTAACCAATAGGAAGACCTGGAGGAGGAGGGATTCTGGGATAAGGGAAAGTAAAGCATGTGGAACTTTCCTTAACACCAAACTGCCTCAAAGGTCAGTTGGACCTGCCTTCCTCTCTTGCATTCTTTCCTCTCCCCTTTTGGAATGTGTCCTTTGCTCTCTATTACTGTGCATCTTATTATCCCCAAAACATATGCTTCCATAGGAGTCCAGTGATCTCATTACACATAAGTCCATCTGGTCACATAAATCAAAACTGAAGCACTCAAAATGGCCCACTTGACTTCAATGGCCTGGAACTGGCCAGACATTAAGAACAGTCACACCAATAGGTGTGTAGTAAATCACTGAGCACTCACACAGCATGCTCAAAGTCCTGGGTTCAGTCCCTGCACAGTCCCTGTGTATTAAAACAGATCCGAGAGCTAGTGAGATGCCTCAGTAGGTAAAAGTGCTTTGCAGTACAAGCCTGATAACCAAGCTTGACCCCAGGAGTGCACATGGTGGAAGGAGAGAACCAACTCCCACATGTTTTCCTCTGACTGGCACCCACCCACCACCCCTGTAAACACACACACACACACACACACACACACACACACACCAGTTACATTGACAAATAAAAGATGGTCCTTTTCCCTTTAGATACATAGAATCTTAAGGTGGCAAAACTGAAAACAACACACACTACAACCAAACATGCTATAATGGGTATAAAGTTACAAAGTAAAAAGAGGAGGCAGAGAGATGAATGAGGACTTTACCTCACTCCCAGTTTGGCCTGTAATTGGATGTCACCTAGATTCCATACTTAAGGAAAGAAAAAAAACTGGAGGAGAACCCTGTGTATTAAAACATACCAGAGAGCTAGTGAGATGCCTCAGTGGTAAAAGTGCTTTGTAGTACAAGCCTGATGACCTGAGATTGATCCCAGGAGTGCACATGGTGGAAGGAGAGAACCAACTCCCACATGTTGTCCTCTGACTGGCACCCACCCACCCACCCCTGTAAACACACACACACACACACATACACACACACACACACACACACACACACAATTAAAATAAACAGATTTGAGGTACACACTTGCAACTCCAACATTTAGGAAGCAGTGGAGTTTCTGTGGCCAGCCTGGCTTACATAGAGACTTCTAGGCCAGCCAGGGGTATATAGCAAGACTCCTTCTCAAAACAAAACACACTTGAACTCGTTGAAAGTGCCAACACTTTCAAGACAAGAAAAGACAAGGAAAGATCAGGAGAATGTGAGGACTAAGATGATGACTAGGTGGAATATGGAACTTTAATAAGATCCTGGAACAGAAAATGGACAAAGTGAAAAGGCAGTCACAATTCAAGTAAAACCTAATAGAGTTCAGTTAGCAGAGATGCTCCAATTTGTATTTCTTCATTTAAATAAATATGGCATGTGTGCATAACATGCTAAGCAATAGAGAGGGGAAGCTGGGTGAAGGGTATTGGGGGGCTCTCTGTACTATTTTATAACTGTAGTCATTCTACAAATCTAGTCATTCTAGAATTAAAGATAAAGAAGAAGAAAATTTTAATTTTGAATGGTCCAAAACAAATCATAGTTACTAGGGGATTACATCTGGAGAGGTGACTCATAGAAAATCATGAAGATGACACTAGGTTTTTGAATAATGGTCTTGGAGAGGAGAAAGAGGATTGGTGTGGGAATGGGGTACCTGGAGAGGGTCTGGGCTATGTCATCACCTAACGGTGACTACCAGGTGTTGTCTGATAATAATTCATTAAGCCATACATTTATTTAAGTGATGCTTGTATCTGGGTTCTATTTTACAGTGAGAGAGCGTGCAACTAAAAGAGAGACTTAAATGCCACAATATCCAAATATAACCACCGGATCTTGTTTAGAACTAACTAAAAAGACATTTGCCTGCGTATTAACTATTAGATGTTATTAGAGAATTGTTACATTTGCTATGGGTGACAGTGGTAAAAAAAACACCTATAGTTTTATATCTCCATAATGAAGGACTTAGTGATGAAATGGCATGGTGTCACACAGTTGCTGTAAAATACTCCTCCCAAATAAGGAGACAGATGAAACAAGTATGCCAAAATGTTAATACTTGGAGTTTTGTCGTTGTGTTTGTATTTTCCAGTGCTTGGGTTAAAATAGTAGTTAACAGAGAATATGAAGATGAAAATGTGTTCCAGTCTCTACTTTTGTGTACATGTAAAAAGAAGTGTGGGCTAATAAAGTAGCTCAATGGCGTAGTGTTCATCTGCCATGCACAAAGCCCTGGGTTCAAATCCCAGCACCACATTAAAAAATGTGAGGCAGGGCAGCCTTGCAGCAGGCTGTTTGAGGGCAACAGAGATGCAAGGCCAGGTATCTCTCACCCTATAACCCCCAAAATATTATTCCCACCAGTAATCTCCTTCAGTTTACAACCCCTGTCTGTGATTGGCCTATGAGAGAGTTACCCATCTCTGGGGATCTGTCACTTAGACTGAATGACAGTCATGCTCTGCTTTCTTCATCCTGATGTCCCCATAGTCGTAGGAAAGAGTCAAAGGGTGATGGGTGGGGCTAGACCTGTGAGGGCAGTCCCCAATGCTGCTGAACAGGCCTCTTCAGTGGGTGGGGGGAGGGAGTTATGGAAAAGAGGGGAGAGGGCAACTGTCAGCTCTTCATAGGCACATTCGTTCACTATTAAGTGAGCTTCCGGAGACTGGTGGCACCTTCCTCTAGAACAGGCTCTGAGACCTTTACCTTCCTCAGGCTCCTGGGCATCATGCCTTTCTCTAAGAAGGCTCATTTCTTACAGAGTCTTGTCCTTCTGCAATGGCCCTTGACTTACCTTGCCTTGGGTGAGTACTGAACCAAGAGAATACAGCAAGAAGCTAACCCAAGAGGGCAAAGCTAGACCTGGGTGATGTTCTTAGGGTCTCTGAAAGTCTCATTCTTCGCCTTTTAATCAACTTAGATAGTACTGGAGAGTGGACCTGTTGAGTCTTGAGCTCTATGTGCCATGGATGGAAAGGAAGAGATGAAGCCCCAGGGCACAGTGTGGAGCACAGTCATGATAGATATGAGTGTGCCAGCTAGTTCCAGTCACTCCATAACCTGCACCACGTATAGAGGGGAAATGTGCTTCCATGGCTTTCCTTGGGAATGCGGAATAGTGCAGAGGAACAGTAAGCATTGTAGGCTTAGGGAAGTGGAGCCTGTGGAGGTTTTTGCTTCTTTGTTCCCTTGATTACCATTGTAGGAACAAGGGTAGGTTTTATTGATGGGTTGGTTGCATTTTGTGAGACAAGTTCATGCTCAGTGTGATTTCTAACTCATTATTCTCCTGTCTCAGCTTCCTGAGTGCTAGAATTACAGGTGTATGCCAACATCCCCAGCTATATAGCCCAGGTTTGAGCCATAGAGTATTCCACTCTGAGAGTGGAGTGGTAGCATGGAGTAAGAGAAAGACAATGGAAAGAATGTTGAATGGACAAGAGGCCAAGAACAGTGAGTAGGAAATAGTGCAAGGATGGAGATGTTGTGTGGAAATGGTCAAGGGAGAGATGAAGAGTATGAGAACAAAATAAGGTAGACCTATATCCTAACAGGGATTCTGGGATGATGGATAAGAAGGGAGCTAGAAGACAGGAAGGAAAAAAATGATAGCTGAATGTGAGCAGTACACAAATAGCTTGTTCCAGGCACAGACCCAAAATACAGGGATGGTGTAGACAGGGAGTCAGAGGAGCAGGATGAGAGGTAGGAGGAGAACTGGAGGTTACATATGGTAGGTGATAAAAGAAATTTCTGAAGGGCAAATGCCAGTACCTAGACTGTTCTGAGGCCCAGATTCAGAGTGTGGGTAGTATGGGATGTAATAATAGGAGTGAGCATGGCCAAATTCTGCTGCCAGTACAAATTGGTCTGTCCTACTCTCTCCTCAGTTTTGGTCCTGCAGCCATTGCTTTTTTGCCTGCTGTTCACACCCTTGTGGCTTCTGCCAACACTTTACTTTGTCTGGTTATTCGTGGACTGGAAGACTCCAAATCAAGGTAAGATTCATGAACCAAGGAAAAAGAATGTTCCACCATAGCCTAGAACTCTTCTTGTCTCAGAGTTCTACTTACCATGCCACAGACCTCTCCTCCAAATTATCAGAGCCACAAGTGCTGGCAGCTGGAACCATTCTGAGATATCTTCCTTTCCTACCTTTGTAACAGAGATGTGGTCCATCCAAGTTGCTAGGGAATCCCTGGGTGAGTGAGAGATAGAGAGTAGCAATTCTAATACCATCCTCTACTGGCACTTTTGTCTCAGGTGGCAGGCGTTCATCCTGGGTAAGGAACTGGTATATCTGGACCCACATCAGGGACTATTTCCCTATTACAGTAAGTATCCCTTCCCCAGTGTCCCTCTCAATACTCAAAATGCAGGCATTATACCAAATAGCGATGAGTTTCCAGAAGAAAACTGAGCCTTTCAGCAGAGTATCAGCTCTGGCTAGATTATGGCATGGTCTTCTTTACTTTGCTGCGATATTTTGGACACTGTTGGCACGACCTGCCATATGACATAGGCTGAAGGAAAGTATCATTCAGTTTAACAAGCATGATTCAAGAACTTCCACTAACTACAAGCAGTAACTACAATAATGATTCTTCATGAACAAGGAACTCATATCTGATGAGAACGGATAAGTGCATAATTAGAATCCGGTGCAAGACACAGAAGTGATTCTGGTGGAGGATAGAGAGGAAATGCTTCACAGATGTGACAGTATCAAAGCAGAGCTTTCAATGCTCACTAAAAGTTATCTAGGCAAATACTGGAGGCAGGTGCAGAAGGACACCACAAGGAAGTAGACCAAAAATGGACTGATCTGAGGTTCCTCTGGGTACTCTTTAAAGGAGATGACAAGCATAATCCTTGTTTTGATTCTTTAGAATTATTTATTTTTTGTATTTGTATATGAGCAATTTGCCTGCATGTATGTAAGCATACAACATGCATTCAGTGCCTGAGGAGACCAGAGAACATTAGGTCTCTTAGAACTGCAGTTACAGGTGGTTGTGAGTAATCACATGGATGTTGGAAACAGTGTAGCTCTTAACTGCTGGGCCATCTCTCCCTCCCAAGTCATGATTTTAGAGCAGAGCTTCCTGGCCATGATGTATAATGTAACATTACACAAAGAAAACGATGATGTACATAAAGCTCATGAACACAGATTACTGAGACTGCTTGAAGCCACAAGCAAGATACTCATCAGTTCCAGTTGCCCCAGATTCTATCTTGTCACCCCGGGCCTATGGAGATCAAAGTTCGGACCTCTTGAAACCCTTATGTGCTTTGTGTGTGCTATTTCAGGGAACACCCAAATCTCTGACATGTCTTCATCTCGCCACTCCATGTGAGCTCATTCCACCCGCTATGCTGTTTGTTTCCATGGTTGCAGATCCAGAAGACTAAGGACCTGTCACCTTCACAGAACTACCTCATGGGGGTCCATCCCCATGGTCTCCTGACCTTCGGTGCCTTCTGCAACTTCTGCACTGAGGCCACAGGCTTCTCGAAGACCTTCCCAGGCATCACTCCTTTCTTGGCCACACTGTCTTGGTTCTTCAAGATCCCCTTTCTTAGGGAATACCTCATGGCCAAAGGTGATCATACTCATTGGAGCTTCTGATTCATTTCATTGCACAGTTCTTTCATAAATCCACCCTTTTAAGCCTCTTCTCCCCCACTGCACCATTCCTTTGCTCCATAATCATAGTGTGGAAGCTAAAGCATATGCTCTGGAGTTAACCTGCCCAGGCTTGAATCTTGGCTCTGTTGCTTGCTGTAAGATCGTGGGCAAATTAGCTAACTTCCAATGGACTCCTCAGCTTCCTCACCTGAAAAATCATGCTGTAATGATATGGAGGTTAAATAAGAATTCTCTTAATACAGTATCTTAAATAAGTAAAGCATTCAACATAATGCCTACTACAGAGTATGTGCTCAATGAACAATAGCTATTGCTGTTAATAGAAGAAAAGGATAGAATGAGAACTGAAATTCAGAAAGTTTTATTTATCCCACTGAAAACTGTCCTGATGTAGCTTCCACCCAATGCTTCCTATAAATATTGCCTTCAAGTGAAATGCGTTCTCTCTGCTCACTGCCATCTCTTCTCTACACCTCTGTCCCATCTCCTTGAGCTTTTCCTCCCATGAGCCATGGGAACACAGAGCAAGTCTGTTCTGTCTGATATTTGCTCATCTCCTGATGAGTTTGTCCTCTTTGTACCTTGATTCTCTCTAGGAGTCTGTTCCGTGAGCCAGCCAGCCATCGACTACCTGCTAAGCCATGGCACTGGAAACCTCGTGGGTATTGTTGTGGGAGGAGTGGGTGAGGCCCTGCAGAGTGTGCCTAATACCGCCACCCTCATCCTCCAGAAACACAAAGGGTTTGTGCGTACAGCCCTCCGACACGGGTAGGTGTCCTCCAACAGGAGGAGTAGATGGCTCTTTCTGCACAATATGATCCTGTAGGTTGTGCCAAGATGAGTACCATTTGGGTTTTGCCCTGCAGGAGCTTACTACTGAGTAGGAGAGATGGGTGTAGAATTTTGAAAAGCTTTAGGCCATCTTCTTCCTTTGAGCTGCCCAAGTTCTCAGGAAGTCAGACTATGAACTCAGGTTCAACGTCCAGGGCAGTTAGGCTCAGGCTTACATGTCAATCACATTCAAATTGTCTCTGTGGCTAGGAGATATAATCCACATTTGTCTGTTGAAAATAAGTGCAAGGCACACTACAGAATAATGAGTCTGTGTGCAGAGCTGGGATCTGGAGCCTGATTTAAAATCCTGGTTCCATGAGGCTTGAAGTGTAGTTCAGTGGCAGAGCAGCTGCCTAACATGCATGAGGCTCTGGGTTCCATCCCAGCACCAGGTAATAATAATTAAAACAATAATAATAATAATAATAATAACAAAAATAACTATTATTGTTGTTGTTGCTGCTGTTGTTATTATTATTATTATTATTATTATTATTATTATTATTATATTCCTGACTGCATGACTTACCATGCATACTGGGACATCATTCTGAGCCTTAGGATTTTCATCTTCCTAACATGCTTACTGATCATTGTTCCTCCTGCATGGGGTGACTATGGGCTTTACAGGTCAGGCAGACCTTTAACTTATGATCCCCCTGCCTCAGCTTCGTGAGTACCTTTCATTACATATCTAAGCCATCAAGTCCAGTGAATTATGAATGAATTAACCTATATAAAATACCTACCAGGTACCTTGCATTCAGTGGGTTATTGGCAAATATTAGGTGCACTGTCTTGGGGAAGGAAGAAAAAAAAAAGGAGCTGGTATCTGAAGTTATAGGGAGCCTACCAGCTCAGTAATCTAGCTCACTGGATACAAGGACAATCGTCCTATTGCATTCTCAGGGAGGAGGCGAATCTGTCTTCAAATGACCTCACCTGAGGGGCCTATCAGTCTGGAGTGTAATATAGAGGTAGAGCTCTGAGTTAGAGCCAGGAGACCTGGGTTCTAGTCTACATTCTGCTACTCTCTGGTCTTCCCACCATGTCTTCATTATTGTGAGGAACCAATCAGGTAACATGTCAAAGTGCTGTGCTCTCATTTTCTCACCTAAGGGTAGTTTCTTGTGATCTTTAGAAAAGAAACTGTGTTCTCTGCTTGAATCCCATGACCCAAGGACGTGAATACCTTGGTCTTCTTGGGAGAGGAGCATTTCATTTATATATGTGCACACACATTACTCACATTTTGTGATTTCTCTAACAGAAAGATAAATGTTCCCTTCTTGACACCCCGTGACAGCTTTCATCATGCAGGTCCCTGAGTGTCTCTTCCCAGATCTTTCCCATCTGGACCTCTGTATCTCGCCATTGTAAACCAGACTAGAGGTAATGCTCATTGGCCTGGACATTTTCAAGACAAGAGATATGGGACCCTGTTTACTGAAAAAAGAATGTTTAGGCCTCTAGTATTGTATCTTAATGGAAGAATACCCGACCTTGAATGGTAGCCTGTCTGAGAAATGAAGTTTTTTTCTACAGGGCTCATCTGGTCCCTACCTTCACGTTTGGAGAAACTGAGGTATATGATCAGGTACAGTTCCATGAGGACACCCGGATGTACAAATTCCAAAGACTCTTCCGCCAGATCTTTGGTTTCTATTTCTGTGTCTTCTATGGACAAGGCTTCAGTCAAGGCTCCATGGGACTTCTACCATACCACAGGCCCATTGTCACTGTAGGTGAGTGCTGTTCTCAGCCTCAGGGACATCTAACCTCTTTCTCCCTTCCATCTAATGGCACCTTACACCTCCCCCAGCAAAGAAGCGGGCAGGCAGCAGGGTGGGAGAAGCTGAGAGCTGATTGGAGTGGCCCGAGTATCTGGCCCAGGGAAGAGTGGAAGAATGAGGATTCTGTCACTTTCACTCTTGTCTTTTTCATCTCTTTCTACAGTCGGGGAGCCTTTGCCACTGCCCCATGTAGACAACCCAGCCCAGAGATGGTGGACAAATACCATGCACTCTACATGGATGCCCTGCTCAAGCTGTTTGATCAACATAAGGCCCAGTATGGCTGCTCCAACACCCAGAAGCTGCTTTTCTTGTGATCAAAAAGACTGTGCACCTGAGAGCATAGCAGCACCTGCGTTGGGGTGGAAACCGGGTTGACTAAAATAAGAGTCCTGGGGAAGGAAGGAGGGAAGATGAAGGAGGCTGTGGGTATGGCCAGGGAGGGGGCACTAAGCACTCCTTCCTGACCGTGATGCTGCCCCTGTCCACATATCCACAGGAGTTGTCCCTGAAGAGCGCCACCCAGATATTCTTCAGAGGGGAACATCCCGAGGCTCCTCTTGTCCCACACACATTGTGAACCTGAAATCCTAGATCTTGAAGGACTCATATGATGATCCGGCAGTCACCACCCCCATTTTTAAAAATCTTTTTAATAAAACATTTAAATCAATATGTACATTTCATACCATAAATTCAACCAGTTTGAAGTGCAAAGTTCAACAGGGACTAGTATTTTGAGAGAGCTGTACAATGACCACCACAAGCTTTTTTTGGAGTGCCTTTAAGCGCCGCTAGAAACCCAATAAGCATCAGCAGTCACTGCTCACTGCCGCAGCATCTGGCAACCACTGACTTGCCTTCTGTCTCTATGGCTTTGCCAAGCTGAACATTTCACATAAATGGAACAATATAGTGTATGTTTTCTCCCTTGGTTGGCTTCTTTCTTTCAGCAAGTTTTCAAGGTTCCTCCATATGCAACAGTGCTCCATTCTTCTTTCTGGCTGAAGTACAACCTATTGTGGATAAACTGCATTTTGTTTATCCAATCACTAGTGGAAGGACATCTGGTTTTTTCCACTTTTTAGCTACTATGAATAGTGTTACTACATTGTATTCATTTACAGTTTGTTAAAATAATCTGTCCTCAAACACAAAGGCATACTTCCACACCACTGCCAGGCATGATTCTAGACAGATGAAAGGTAGCTCACTCAAGATCAGTTGTCAGTTGGCATAAGCATTGCACACATACTTTCCTTGTAATGATCCCTGGCTATCTTAATCCTTGCTAAAGTTTAACTATAGTTTTCTTCTATAAACTGTACTCTGGATACTTTGTTTTCTTGTTCTTGTTTGTTTGAGATGGTATCTCATGTAGCCCAGGCTGGCTCGAACTTCTGATCCCCTGGCCTCTACCTCCTGAGTACATAACTGCTGCTGCAGAGGACTCAGGTTTGGTTCCCAGCACCAATATTGGATAACTCTATAACCACTTGTAAATTCAACTCCAGGGAGTCCAACGCCCTCTTCTGGCCTCCTCAGGCACTTCACTCAAATGCACAAACTCACATACATAGAGATAAATAAAAATAAGACACATTTTAAAATTCACCAAATAACCCAAAGTTAAAAGCCCATTTAGACTACTTTTCTTTTTGTCTTTGCTTCACTCTTAACTGTTAGGCCTTCTCTCACTTTACAAAATTTTGGGTCTATTTCTAACCCAGACTTCCCTTGTAAGCAATAGCCAAGTGGATCCAATTTACCAATCTCCGATAAACACCTTTCGTTCATCATGCCCTGTCCCAGGCAAATCATCGCCTTCCTCCAAATTCCCATTTCATCCCAAAATTCTATCAATTCTATCACCTTTTGTTAATTCAACAAGTCCCTCCTCTCCTCTACTGCCACAATCCAAAGACATTACCAAAATTCATAGACAATTTCTATTCCTTCTACTAAAATATGCTCTAATCAACACTTCCCTTGCTGAATCTTTTTTTTCTATCTTTCTATTTTATTTCTGAGACAAGGTTTCTCTGTTGTAATTCTGGCTGTCCCGGAACTCACTCTGTAGACCAGGCTGGCCTCGAACTCACAGAGATCTGCCTGCCTCTGCCTCCCGAATGCTGGAATTAAAGGTGTGCAAATCAGAAAAATTCTAAGAAAGGGTCTGTAAGAGACAGAGGGTATGGAGGACACTAAGAAAACAAGGCCCCCTAAATCAACATGATCAAAACTCATATGAACTCACTTTGACAGCATGCTCAGAGCCTGCAAAGGTCTGCACCAGGTTCTCTGCACTTATATTATGGCTGTCAGTTTAGGCTTTTAATGAGAATCCTAATTGTGCAAATCTGTGCCTTCTCTTAGGCTCTTTTTCTTCTGTTTGTTTGTCTTGCCCAACTTCAATGTTTTATTATATTTTATTTTGTTATATCTAAAAATGAAATAAATTAATGAATGAAAACCTAGCCACTAGGGTAAAAGTTAACAACTGAACTGTCATTTATACCTACTGGGAGAAGGAGAATCAGTTTTCTCCAATTGAGCAACACTGGGCATGTCAACCTCTCAAGGGTAGGCCTCATGTTCAGAAATAATTCACCAACATATAGTGGACTCCACGGTTGTTTTGTTGTTGCTGCTGCTGCTGCTGCTGCTGCTGCTGTTGTTGTTTGTGTGTACTTTTATTGGTTACAGTTTAGTAGTTTTTCTTTTTTCTTTTTGAGTGGTATTTTGATATCTTGGTTTGGGGGGAACGTTTTGTTGTTGTATTGCGATTTTGTTTTTCGAGAAAGAACTTAAAGTTGAGTGGGTAGAGAGGGGAAGAAGATCTGGAAAGACTTTAGGGGGGAAGAATATGATCAAAATATATTTAAAGTTAAACTTTGCTTTAAATTATAAAAAATTAAACTGAGTTTTAATGAGAAAGACAACAGAGGCAGGCAGGCAGGTGACACAGGCTTGTAATTTCAGCTATTCAGGGGGCTGAGGCAGGAAGACCACAGGTTCAAGGTCTGACTGGTCAGTTTAGACCCTGTCTCAAAATAAAAAATTCAAAAGGTAAAAAGGACTGGGAAATGTAGATCAGTGGTAGAATACTTGCTTAATGTATGTGGGGAATTGTGTTCAAATATTTTAGAAATGGATTGAATCACAACATAGAAAGAATAGAAGCCTGGGTCAGGCAGCTGGATCTCTGAGTTCAAAGCCAGCATGTTCTACAGAGTGAATTCTAGGACAGTCAAGGCTACAAAGAGAAACCCTATCTAGAAAAACCAAGATAGATAGATAGATAGATATTTTAAAAGAAAGAAAATAAGCCTAAAACACAAATTATTGTTTGTTTTTTCTTTCTTTTCTATTGACACATGGATGTATCCTGGACTAGCCTCCAACTCATTATGTATTGAGGCTAGCCTATGCACATTCCTCTTGCTTAATTAAGCCTCTGAGGCTGTGATAACAGGCAGCTTCCATTACTACTGGTGCAACTGGTTTTTTTCGTTCTTTACTGTTTCCTGTCTACGAGGAGGTGAACAACCTCTTTCTTCACATACTCCCATTACTTTAATATTGTGCCTCGCCTTGTGTCCAAAATCAACAGAGTCAAGGACTAGGAGCTAAAATAAGTCTATACTCCTTGAAGTTGTCCTTTTAGGTAACTTGGTTTCAGATAGACAAATGTGACTAATATATCCCTTTTTTCCTGTGCAGAACACAAAGATCTTCAAAGTTGAGCAGCCATTTTACAATCAAAAAGATAAACACAGAACTGAAAGGATGGCAAAATGAGTAGCTGCAAGGGTTCTCCTGAGCAGCTCCACCTACCCTGCGTTGCTGTCCGGGAAAAGATTTTGTTAATAAACTAAGAAACAAAATGCCTATGTTTTTTTGAATCCCCACAATGATTTACTGGAGCAAGGGCAACTTATCTGTGGCTACACCACTGAAGAAAGCAACACCAACGCCATCAATAACTGGTAACTACTCATAGTCCTTCAGGGAGGGATGGAGCATCATGGACCTCTCCCCTATTCCTGGCAGAATGTTGACAGGCTTAATCTTATACAGGTCTTGTGCAGATATCCACTACTACAGTTAGTTCATAACAGCCATGTCATATCCAGAAGGTTTTTTTTTTTTTTGCTGCATATCTCATCATATGACTCTGACTACTTCTTTCTACCCCCTCCTCCACAATGTTTCCTGAGATTTATAAGGGGATACAGCTGCTGCCCCCATTTAGGGCCAATTGTTCCATCAATCACATATTCTCAGCACTTTGGCCAGTTATAGGTTTCTGCATTAACCACTGCCTGCTGCAATAAGAAGCTTCTCTGATGAAGGCTGTACATAGCACACTAGTCTATGGCTACAAACATATAAACATGATAAACATGAGTATTTGGAAAGCAATTGGACAACCTGATTATTTAGAAAGACAATAGTAGTAAGTTTCCCATTAGGGCCTATGACTTCCCCAACGAAAGGCTCTTGACTAGTTTTACAGAACAAGGCATCAGTTCCCTCTGCAAAAAAAAAAAAAGGAAAATAACTTTTCTCCCCAATCTCCTTCTCCAGTTCCTGGGGGGATTGCTACTATAGGCCCTCATACATACTAAACAAATGTTCTATCTATACCCTCATTTTATTTTTTTTGTCTTAAGACAAGGTTTCACTGACTGGACCAGGCTGCCCTGGATCTAGTCTGTAGCTTAAGCAGGCTTTTAACTTGGCAATCCTCCTTCTTCTTGTGTATCTGGGATTCTACGGCCTGTACCACTAGAGCAGGCTATTTTTTCTTTTTCTTTGACCTTTACTTGCTCATAGTGGAAAACAAGAAATCCAGAGAAGCTGCAGACATAGGGCAACTTGTACCTTCTGGTTAAGTGGTTTCAGTAGGTTTCCTTTCTTAGGCATTAACTAAAATATATCTTGACATAGTAGGTTCTCGGAACATGCCATGAGGAATAAAAGTTGCCACAGTCAGTGAGTTCAGAGAAAAGTATATGCTGTATTCTGATGTAGTTTTCTCTTTCGAAATTTACACTAAGTTATATTTCCAATGTAAAAGTGTTGAAAGGTGATAGTATCTTTAAGGGATGATTAGGCCATTAAAAGAGAATGACTTAATTCTCAAGGAACTGCCTTTATTAACTTGAAAGCATATTGTTATAAAGTTGTCTTTTGTGTTCTGTTTTGTTTTGCCTCTGCTTGCCCTCATACTTTGTACTATAAGTAGAAGCATCACAGATTCTTTGTCAGTGTCATGCTCTAAGACTGCCCAGCCTCTAGAACCATGATCCAAAACAAACCTCTTTCTTTATAAGTGTCCCAGTCTCATGTATGTATTTACAGCAACATAAAACAGACTAAGATTATACACACACACACACACACACACACACACACACACACACACACACATTTCCCTCTTCATTGGAATTCACAACAATGGGAATTATGATGTTTATGATTCTTAATAAATCTGGTAGTGAAAAAACATATTTACAATTGTTCAACCCACATCCTTAAAAGCACAGTAGCACCTATTACTGTCTTGGAAAATGTTCTTTGGGAAGCTTCATTAGAGAAAAGGATAAAGACAAAAACTTTTTAAAAAATCAAATCATTATAACGTAAATTGTCAGAGACAAACAACAACAACAACTACCCTCTGGAAAGAAATCTCCTCAGATTCAGAGTGGGTGATATTTTATTGATGTTGGAGATATATATCGTGTAGTAAAAAGAATGAGATTTACAATGAGCACTAAGTTAAATATCATTGAGAGTAACACAGATTGAGCAGAGAGCATCGTTCTGGTACCCCAGTTAGTTTTTTCTCCTGAGTTTTCCAAGCAAGTTGCATTTTTTTCTTCTCTTGAATAGATCCAAGAACATGATTAGGGCCCAAAGTGTAGGGCAGAATTGATGGTGATAATCAACCTGCCCTGGGAAGTACTTTATCTTCTTTCTCTTAGAGAGTCACTATCTTTTAATAATCTACACTTTAGCTCAAGGATGAATCATTTGTCTTCGCCACACTTTGTAACCCAAATACATTGTTTCTGGCAACCAAACACACCAAGGTCCCTCATAGATAGACTAGCTCTTTAGTTGCACTCAAATATTTTTTTTAACTTTCTTTTGGTGACAAACTATACCTCCGCTCATGCTGAAAATATCAGCCCTACAGATTACACTGCCTCTAAAGGACTCTTCTGAAGATTGCACGAAGAAGTAGAGCATTTAAAAACTCACATGATCGAGGGATATAAAAAGCATGAAGAAAAACCTTCATTAGAAAATTTATTTAAGGCCAGGCATGCATGCCTTTAATCCCAACATTCAGGAGGCAGAAGAAGTCCAATCTTAGTCTAGTCTATCAAGTTCCAGGGCAGCCAAGGCTACATATTGAGATCTTGTCTCCAAAACACAAAAAAAAACAAAAACAAAAACAAAAATTGATAGATAGATAGATAAATAGATAGATAGATTTGGAGCTGAAGAGATGTTCAGCAGTTAAGAGTGTGTACTGCTCTTCCAGGGGACCTGAGTTGTGTTCCCAGAACCCATGTCAGGTGGCTCAAAACTACCTGTAACCCTAACTCAGGGATCCTTTACCTCTCACCTCTAAGGGCATCTGCATTCATGGGCATATAAACACACACACACACACACACACACACACACACACACACACAGGGGCATGGATATGCACATACACATGAGTAATTTTTAAATGAAAGTTTAAGACTGGTCTCTTTAATCAATGTCACTGGTAATGCTTTTGGTACATAAATCCAAATTGGCAGGGAATAGCGTGTTTTTGTTTTTAATTCCAACTGAGTGCCTTATACTTCCTAAATTCTCTTTGGCACTTAACACGGCTGTTCACTTTCTTAATTTTTTTAATTCAAATGTTTTTTTTAATTAGTTATAAGTCCTTCTTTTTAAAACTCTCTTCTCCCTTGATTCCAGAAGCTTGATTTTTTTTTCCTTCCAATTGGTCATGAGTGTCATCCTTCAGTGATCAGTTTTCAACCTTCTAGCTCTCACAAGGGTTCACTTTTGTCATGATCTTAATTATCACTTCTAGGCATTCCTAAACCAAAGTCTAGAATTTGGGCTGTTTGTCTTGTTTTATTAAAGTTAAAAACTATTGAAAAGGGGTTCTGACCTATAGGAACTGGGAAGTTTCTTCATTCATTACTCCATGAACTCTTCATCACAACCCTGTCGAATGGGTATTCCTATCCTAATTTAGCAAGGAGGAAACTGAAGCTTGAAGAGATAACTAACTTGGCCTAGTTAGCCAGAAATTATAGGATAAAGGAATATAAAGTGTCGAAACTGGAAGTTCAGATATCCCACCTCTTCTCTCATCCAGGTTAGCTTTATTCACAGGCCAAGTAGCCTGTACAGCAAAATCCAAGAATCTGGATAGGCTACTTCCCCTCAAAACATTTTTTAATGCTTGTCTCAACCTGGCTGTTCCTAAAATCCCTTTAGCTCCTTAATTCCTTGAGATTCATGTAAGCATCTTAAAGTGGACAATATCCAGGAAAACAACAACAACAAACTGAATTGCTAACATGTAATCATTCATTAAATATTTATTAAGCACCATTTATTAAACAAATAGAATGATATGACAGCTACTTATATTTGCTTAGCACTCTAGCTTTGCAGAACTTCACTGTAACCCAAAGAATTACATAAAGCTGAGATTATGATCTTCATTTCATAGATGATGAAATTATGGCTCAAAGAATTTGAATGATTCATCCAAATGACACACTTGAGCCCCATTTTCACATTCAAGGCTCAAATTTGGGCGTTCTGATCTTCAATCCTGTATTCTTTCCTTTATATTACATTAATACAATAGGCTTACAGGTGGGGTATACAAAGCAAGCACTGATGATTCAAAATAGTGTCCATAATGTCAAGAAATGTTAAAAGTGCCAACTGACTGATAATGGACAATAATTAGAGGAAAAAACATGAGGAAGATCACTGTTGGTAAGAATCATCAGAGAAGGACTCAGAAAATATGTGAGACCTAAGCCTGACCCTTGGAAAATAGGTAAGAAAAGGACAACTGGCAGGGGTGGGTATTTCAGTACAGAGGACAGAGTCAATGAAAGTACAGAGATAAGAAAGTGCAAGTATTGTCTGGAGAGAGACAAAAGGCATTAATTTACCTAGAGAAGTCTAAAAATGTAGTTCAATGGTACAAGTGAAAGACCTTGGGCTCTGTCCCAAGTGCCATAAACATTCGAAAATCTAGAGAAAATAAATTTGTATTGATGGAGAATGGAGGGTTGATAAAGCTCTCTGCCTAAAATATTTTCACTTGTAGACAATAAAAAAAATCATCCAAGATTTCTAAGTAAAAAAGTAAAACTTTGAGAGTGCTGAACAGATTGGTCTGACAATGTGCATTTGTGTGGAAAAAGGCTGGAGATAAGGACCAGACAGAAACCTATGGCATTCAGTCGGGGAGAAGATGAAAAGAGTCAGTATTAGAATGGTAACATCAGCACCATTAAAAGAAGGCTGATTACAATTGGCAAAGAGAGCAATGTCAGAACTTGGTGAGATAGGAAGAGATAACAGTGGAGTTTCCCAGGGGCTTTAGAAATTTAAGGAAGAATAGAATAGAATAGAAATGAATAGAAATGAGCAAAAGATGAGTAAGAGAACAAGCTTAGGCAGTTTCATTTTTATATTATGGGTTAGAAGCAACAGTGGAAGATTTATGTGAACCTATCCAGCAGGCAATTGAGGTTGAAAGGGACAAAGGTCTGGACTGGCACCAAGTTGGCATGGTAGAATGGAAAGAGTTATGGGAAACCAGTCCAGGGTCTTGTTTCTACCTGCCACCACTTAGAAAGTCGCAGGTATGGCATCTCACTGGGTCTGTTTCTTTAACTGGAAAATTAAGGGGAACCCTGTACGATCTTCTTAAGGACTAGAAGTCAACTGAATCATATTCACTTGCTATTTGTTCTCTCCAAGAGGAAATCAACAATCTGATAAGACAGAAAATTAAGGTCAGGCGGTTGTGGTGCATGCCTTTAGTCCCAGCACTTGGGAGGCAGAGGCATGTGGATCTCTGTGAGTTTGAGACCAGCTTGGTCTACAGAGTGAGTTCCAGGACAGCCAGACTTACAACAGAGAAATGAAACCCTGTCTTAAAAAAAAAAAACATAACAAAGGAATAAAGTATAATAAATTGATTAAATATGTTAAAATAATCAATGACAATAGTCATATTAAATAAATATCACACTTCAATGAAAGTACACCATTAAGATAGTAGTTGAAGAGTAATGCAAATAGTAAACACAAGAAAAAGTGTTCAATGCCATAAGTAAGCAAAGAAGTGAAATTAACAAATTGATTGTTTACCATCCAGAAACATTTCCTATAAAGTCTGATGCTGAACTTGCAATGGAATCAGGATAGCCATATATCATTGTGACAGTAAAAATTAAAATTAAAATTAAAATTAAAATTAAAATTAAAATTAAAATTTTGAAAAATCACAATTCATAAAAAACGTTCATGGTCTTTGGTCTGGTAATCTCACTCCTGAGAACTTGTACTAGAGATAGCAGTGCAAAGAGGAAAAATGCCACAAACAGGAAGATACTCAAAGCACAGAAAAACTGAGCTACCTAAGTGTTCAATAGTACGAAATATTCTAATAAGATTATAATCTGCCAATGGAAGTAATTTTATATAGTTATTGAAATAATAAATGTAAAAGACTGCATCAACATGGAGAAAGTTTACAAAAGAGAGGATTATACTTATTTGTATTGAGACAGGGTCTCACTATGTAGCCTAGGATTATGGCCCTCTTGGTTCTACTACCAACTCTCGGGGTTACAGGCATACATCGCCATATCCTAAATACTCTAAAAAGCAGACTTTTAAAAGACATATACACTGTGGTTATACTTTGATAATGCCTGTGTGCAAGCCAAGAAAACATAGGAAACTAAAAGTATCAGAATATAAAATATGGGTTTGAAATTGGTGAATATTTTCTCTCCGTATTTCCCTCAGTCTTGTCACAGTGAGATTTTTTTAAATGTTATATTTTTAAAAACTATTAAGAACATGCAATAGAGTCAAGTGAGCTAGAAAGGTCAAAGAGGGAAAATGTAGGAAAAAATATACTATTAAAATTCTTGCCAAAGATGCAATTTGTGTTCTAAGTGCAGGAGAATGGGAGGAAAGCAGATTTGGAGAGCTAGGAGTGATTCTGTGAGTAAGTGGGGTTTATAGCACTCTTCCTAGAAATTCCATAGTGAACTGAGTAGAGACTAACAGGATGGTGGCAAGATGAGACAGCAAAGTTAAGGTATGAGTGCTTGTGCCTTTTTTAAAGATGCTATTAAATCAGTGATGAAAGTAACTACAAATGATGAAAATGAATGAATAAGATCCCTCATTCAAGGACTCTAGGGAAGGAAGGGATAAAGGCAAAGCTGGACATGTAAGCAGGCTGAATGAAGCATGGAGAAGTTGAAATATTTACCCAGCCATGTCTTTAATCCTAGCCCTTGAGAGGCAAAATGGCAGATGGATCTCTATGAGTTCAAGGCCATTCAGATCTCTGTAGCTAGTTCTAGGCTAGATAGAGGTACACAATGAGATCCTGGGGAGGGGGGGGAGGGAGAGAGAGAGAAGAGATAAAGTAGGAGACTATGAAGTTCAGGAAGTTAGTCTTCTAAGCAACTTGGAGTTGTGGGGCCTGACAATGGAGGAGCTTGAATGAGTTGTGAAAAGAATAACTTTACTCTGTGAGGATGATAGGTAGGAGAGGTGACAGGCAAGGGGGCTGTGCTAAACAAAGTAAAGGGAGAGAATGCAGGTAAAGAACAGTATAGGCTGTGGCCATAATAGTGGGAAACTGGCAAGAATAAAAAAGGAATAAAAACTTATTCCTACTAGAAGAACTCATGTGTTGAGAGAGAGAGAGAGAGAGAGAGAGAGAGAGAGAGAGATCCCTTTAAAGAATGGGAAGAAGTGGAGAGGGCAGAGGGCATTAGTTGCTTTACTCTGCAACCTAGCACCTCCCTCCCCCACTCTCCAGAGACAAAGAGAACATTTAGAAGCCAGTAAGAATTTGGTTTTAGTAGATGAGTAAAAGATCAGAAAGGTCAGCAAAGGTTGGGGTCTGACTCAGAAGACCAATAGATTATAAGGTGATTTCATAGGAAAAGAAGCTGAAAATAGATTTCCCTTCTCAAGACTGCCGGCCCAGAAACTCTTCTCAGGCGCGGGGTTTAGCTTCCCAGCTCCATACACCCACCAGATCTTCCAAGCCCATAAGTTCTGTGGCAAGAGGACTGAACAGGTGGAAAACTTAGTGCCCCACCCTCGCCTTGAAATCCTATAGCCTGAGTCAAAAGAGCTTGTGACAGGTTTATCCTTGATCTAACTAGAGCTAGAGAAAGGGGAGAGACCAGTGAAGAGCCAGTTCTGGGCGTCTAGTCCTGTCGCCACCCTATCCTTTGCACAAGCCTGCTCCGCCCATCAGGACTAGAATTTGGAGCTGTGAACTCCAGAGGTCTTCTTCCCTCTCAGTCAGAGGTGCCCACACTTCCTTTCTTTAAGCATGTGGGAGCTATTGAACATGTTCTCAGCTGTCGTAGAGGTGGGTCTAGTCTTGCTCCTGTTTCCAAGGCTGCTGTCAACCTGGAGTCTGACTCCCAAGGCTCCTCAGGTTCACCACTCAACAGCAGTACTCTACCTCATGACTGCTCAGCACCAGTTAACAGCACCAGGCTTCCATCTGCATGTGGGGCCCTGGCAGGCATGCTCATAGGGCTTGTACCCTATTTCAGCACCTTGGCAGGTAAGACTATCTTGTCTTTGAGAGGAAGCCAGGAAGTGGGTGTGGATGCTACATATGGCACATATGGCATCTGTGATATGCGAGCACCCCAGCTTCCTGATTCTGGCTTGCTCCATTACATACATCAGGCCAATCTTGAGACTGCTCCACTCTTCACCCCTGTAGTTGAATTCCCTACTCTGGTTGGAGAAATGCATGCTATGGAAGGACCTAGGGGAAGTGAATGGGCAAAGAGCCCTGAGGAAGCCCTGTAGGCTCTAAAAACAGGATCAGTGGCCCCAGCAAGGGGCAGAAAAAGAGAAAGAGTAGAGGCAGAGGAGTAACTGCTCAAAATTTTGGCTAAAAAGGAGAGGGCAGCGGATACACTTCTCAAGTGCCACTAATGGGCTCCCTCCCCTCTGTCCTGCAGTTAGCCCCTCTTCCTTTCATGTCCAGTACCCAGGGTTATAATCTGACTCCCTCACAGGCAGGGAAGATGCTGTCCTGGTGGATGTCTGCCCACCTGCTGCTGCTTTCCTCATGTAGGGTCACCAACGCCAGGGAGGAGGCAGTTGTTCGGGGCTGGGGCGCTCTGCCGCAGCATAGCCGCTGGAGCTGGCTTCGGTACTTGTCCCCAGTGAACAGATAGAGCACTGGATCCAGACAGCTATTAGCACTGGCCAGGGGCCGAGTCACTTTATAGACCACATTGACGATGTTCAGTACCTGGCAGTCAGCTTTCAACAACCTTGCCAGGTAATAAATTGTGCGGGTGATGTGGAAAGGTACAAAGCAGACAGCAAAGACAGTCAGCACCACAGCGATGGTGCGGAGAGAGCGGAGCCGAGAACAGGACTGTCCAGCTCCTGGCAAAGGTCGGTACAGCCGCCGGGCCATGAGTCCATAGCAGACCAGAGTGATCAAGAAGGGCAAGCCGAAGAGGAGCACCATGATTACCGAACTGAAGTGCACATAGTGGTCAAATTCCTCAGGCCGAGTGGTGTCATGGCACAGGATAGTGGTTCCATTGGAGTTGGTTGTCACAAAGAATAGGTTGGGCACGAGGCAGCCAGCTACCACCAACCAAACAGCTAGGCAGACAAGGCCTGCAAACCGAGGGCCGCCCCAGCGTAGTGCCCGCAGTGGGTGGCAGATGCCTAGGTAGCGGTGCACACTGATGCAGGTGAGGAAAAGGACACTGCAGTAGAGGTTCCAATAGAAGAGAAAGCGCACAAACTTGCAGAAGCCAGTGCCAAAGGGCCAGTGGTTTCTGGCAGCATAGTAGTAAACTAGGGTGGGAAGTGACAGCACGTACAAGGTGTCTGACAATGCCAAATGGAACATGTAAGTGGCTGTTGCATCCCAGGGTCGAAGGCGGAAGAGGAACAGCCAGAGGGTCGGGCCATTGAGGGCCAGGCCCAGCACAAAGACAACCGCATAGCTCACAGGCAACAGGATGAACTTGAACTCCTCATTAAACTTGCAGTCACCATCTCCAGAACTTGGGCTGGGGCCTAGTGATGTGAATAGCAAGGATTCTGCACTGGTCATGGCCCCCTAGAGGTAGAAAGGACAGAAATGAAAGTTTGATTTCCCTAGTTTTCCAGTCCTCACAACCCCACAACAAAAGAGGAAAAGCACCAAAGAGAGCTTGGAGGAGCAAATCTAAGTGCAACCCAGGCTGGTCCAGCCCTTACCTAGTTCCTACCCACCCCCCTTAAGCAGTGGCTATGATCAAGTAGGTAGTCAGTGGTGTTCTGCAGCTTCCTCTGCCTTACAGAGCCTGGCTAGCTGAAGAGGGTGGAGGCTGACCAGCACCATCTAAAGGCAAGATGCCCAGGCTCAAATTGTCATCTACCTCACCATCATAGTTCTGCCCTAGTGATAAGGGCTCTCTCCCTTTCCTTCCACCCAGGCTCTAGTTCTCTGTACTAGTTCTCTGAAGCCACCCCTCCTCCATTTCACACCTGCTTCCAGCCCAGGAGCACCACCACAAACCCTTCCCCAGGAACCTTGGCAAGACTCCTACCTGGTGCCCTTGAAGCTGAGCCCAGCTGACTCTGTCACCCTTCCTCTTGGCAGCCAGAGGGCATATTCTAGGGGGTGGAGCTTGGGGTGGGGCCTATCCCTCCTACTGTCCCATCCCAGCAGATTGTCTGAGCTAGAAAAACCCTTGGAGGTTATCTAGTCCAACCCACAGAGCATACAGATTGGGAAACTGGGACCCAGTGAGATTACTATTTAACAGCTTCAAAATGATTGTGTACACAAGGAGACATCCAAGTTTACAGATAAAGAGCCAGGGCACTGAAGATAATTAAATTACAGGAAGATCATATAAGTTTATGGGTGTAGAAACACGGGAAATGAATTTTAACATGGACAACAGCAAGTCAACACCTGAAGGACTTTCAAAAATAAACTACTGATAATCATCTTAACTCTGTATGCATTTAATAATAGCAAACGTTTATCTAGCCCTTACTATGTGCTAGGCACTGTTCTAAGGACTTTAAACTTATATCAAATAGGTTCTATTACTGTTCCCATTTTACTGATGATAAACTTAAGGTACAGATAGTTTGAGTATTTTGATAATTCATGGTAAGATCAAGATTTGAACCCAAATAAGCCTGCCATGGACCAAACTCTAACATCCAAGACTTAATGAATATGATAACTTGATCCTCCAAGCTACTGGCTCAGGTCTGGGAAAGACCCAACAAACATTTCCTGGGAGCTTTCAGTTCTAGACACTGGTACTTTACTAGGAGTGAACAAAACAGATTAAAAATTGCCAGATTAATAGGGTTTACATAATATTGGAGATAATAAAATATATTATAAATATAATCAGTAAAATAGAGAGAGAGTATTATCATTGTTTTAAAGAAAAAATAATGGAAATAATGAAGAATTTGCTGTTTTGAATATTGGAGTGACTTGAATAAAGACCAAGTATTTTGAGGAAGGGAGACAGAACATGAGGTCAGAGCATTTGAGAGGGACCAGATCTTGAAGGCTCTTGAAAGCCCGTGTAAGGCCTTTACTGAGTAGAAGAAAACCATAGAGGGTTTGAAGGAGAGAAGTGTCGTGGTCTGACTTACTCTTCAGGCAGCTCTGTGCTGAGACTAGATAGCAGGGTTAGTAGCACAGGAAGAGACTACTGACAATGCAGATGATGGCTGTGTGGACCACAGTGACAAAGGTAATGAGAACTCATCATATCCCAGGAAGAATGTGGAAGTGGAGACAAATTTACTGGTGTGGAGTTAGAAAGGAAAAGGAGGGGTCAAGAGTGACTCCATGCCAGGTCTTGTGGCATATGCCTGTAATGTCAGGACTTTGGATTGGGAGGATGAGGCAGGAGGATTGCTTCAAGTTCAAGGCCAACCTAGATCACATTCTAAGACTCCATCAAAAAAAAGTTTTGATTCCAAGTTCCTTGCCTGGGAGCTCCTGTTACCAGGCTCAGGGAAAGCTATAAGAAAGCACATTTGGGAAAAGAAGGAAAGTTCATTTTCCAGCACATACGTTTTGAGATGCCTATGACACATGTAAGAACAGATGGCCGGGAAGCAGTTCATATCTCCCTGTGGATGCTAGCCAATAAGCTTCCCTTGCACATCCCACCCCTTCCTACACAGTACCCTGCCTCTCTTGATCACTCCAAGAGAACCTGATCTTAATACAGTAGAGAAGGCATGCAGAGCAAGCTTCCATTGTTAAAAGCCTAATGCCAGAGAACAGTTGTCAGCAGCTGTGGGTCTGAGGCTTTTAGAGCTAACTAGAGTATCACTGTCTCTGACATATGAGGTAAATTGGTTCTGGAGGATGCTGTGGATAAGGTGAGCAGTACTTGTTGGGAGGGCTGAGCAGGCTGGAGCACAATCTTCAAGTGGAGCTGGGAAGCAATGAAGACTCAGAACCTGATCCTCAGGTCCCAAGAATGTGATCCCACTGCATCTTGGAAGGGAGAGGAGGAGGTAGCCATGTAAGAGAAACTCTAGAATCCAGGACCTAGATCTCTTGGAAGGCCTACAACCCTGGATGGAGGGAACCTAGAGACCATGCTCTGTTCTTGAGTTCAATCAGGTATAACCTGAGTCCTGGGCTACTGACTGCTTATTATCTGTATAACCCTGGACACCTATTTGTGACAATTTCCTCACCAGTGAAATGGAGATAGCAATACCAAACTATAGGTATCAGAATATGAATTGATCAGTAGTTGTACAAGCACTTGCAAGTCATAAAATACTATAGGCTTGTAATATTTTCCTTCACGTGATTCTGCTCCCAGTGATAAATTTGGCCTCTTCAGGGGAGGCGAAGTATGTAGACTAGAAAAGCTCTGACGTGAGCCAGCTTCCTGCTCTACAAGCTAGCTTAACACAAGGGGTTCCCCTGACTTAAGTCTGCCAGGTTTCACCTGATTTAAGTGCAAGTAGGTTCCTGCTTGTCCCCGGACACACCTGCAGCAGCAGCTGCTGCCTCTCTGTGGCTGCTTTAGGAAAAGACCTCTCCTAATATCCCCGATGGGAGCCCCAGCTTCTACCACCCTCTTAGAGGAAAGGAAGCACCGCAGGTCAGACTCCCTTTGTCTCTGAACTGCTTCTTCACGTTGATCTCTGAGGCTTCTGCCGTTCTGCTGAACACTTCTCACTCCTTCCCCAGCTCCTTTTTGTCATCCTTCCACCACGTGTGGCCCTTCCCCCAAGCAGGATCCCCTCGCTTCCACTACCCTTCTTTCTCTCTTCTCCCCCTTCTCCACTCTTTCTCACTTTCTCCTCTCCTGCTCTCCTCAGAAAATTACCCTCATGATTTTAACTGCTATTTAGATGTTATCAATGACTCTCTTTTATTTTTTATTTTGTTTTTGAGACAGGATCTTGCTCTGTAGCCCAGGTTTGCTTTAAACTCATGATGTGCTCCTTAGTGCTGTTATTACAATCTGCACCACCACACTTGGAAGATGTTAGCAGTAATTCTAATAACAGAGATTCCAGCATAGTGTTTTTTCTGCCTCTGTCTCTTTCTCTCTGTCTCAGTCTCTGTCTCTCTCCTTCTCTCCCCTCTGAAATGACTTTCTTAGAGCTGGAGAGAATCTCAGTACCTAAGAACCCTTGTTGCTCTTACAAAGGACCTGAGTTTGAGTCCCAGCACCCATATCTAGCAGCTCATGACCACCTGTAATCCCAGCTCCAAAAGATATGACAATCTTGTCCTGCCTCTGTGGTCACCTGCACTCAGGTGCACACATACACACTTAAAAATAAATCTTTAAAAATATTTCTCTCTCAGCAAGGTGGTGGTGGCGCACACCTTTAATCTCAGCACTCCGGAGGCAGAGGCAGGCAGATCTCTGTGAGTTCGAGGCCAACCTGGTCTATACAGTGAGTTCCAGGACAGGTAGAGCTACACAGAGAAACCCTGTCTCAAAACAACAATAACTATGGCTTCATGGTGTTTGATTTTCATAGAGATTATGGCACACATCATAGAGTTCATATAATTACACTCACTTGTGTTTTTACCTATCTCCTTCTGATCTCACCCCTAAACTAGAGACATAGCTCCTATCCTCATAGCCTTCATATAAAATTATGATCTAGAAAATAGAGCTTTCCAAATGAGGTGTGTGGTTGTTCAAAATGCCTTCTGATCCAGAGTTAAGAAAATACGTACCTTGCAAATAGTAAGTATTCAATGAATGTTGAATGCGTGAATGAATGAATGAATGAATGAATGAAAACTATGGTTTGTCAAGTTGAATGGTTTCTACATCTATAACCTACCCCTGTATAGTTGGTTTGTTGTAGATTACTTCCATATTTTTTTTTGTTTTGTTTTTTGAGACAGGGTTTCTCTGTTGTAACTCTGGTTGTCCTGGAACTCTCTCTGTAGACCAGGCTGGCCTCAAACTCAGAGAGATCTACCTGCCTCTGCCTCCCTAGTGCTGGGATAACCCTTCCACTCTACGATTCCATTTTACCCAAATCCTCTCTTTCCTGATCCTCACATGCAATATTCATATGTGCATTAATGGTGATATCTCTGAAATGTCTGTTATTTACTTGGGGACTAGAATAGAAAAAGGGGGAAAGAAGTGTTTTCTAATATCTTTAAATTAGGATGGAGGGAGGAAGAGAGGAAAGGAAGGTGGGAGGGAAGGAAAAAGGCAGGAAGGGAGGGATGGGAGGGAGGAAGGAAAGAAGGAAGGAAGGAAATCAATGGGAGGTAACAATATAGTTGAAAAACGAAGGCAGACAGTCCTAAGGTTGAATTGCAGCTTCATAACCTGTCAGCTGTGTGACTGTGAACAAGCCTACCTGGCTTTCCATCTCCTCACATGTGCTTTCAGGATCCTAGTGTCTGGACTGCTATGGGAGAAAACTCAAGTGTATGTCAGCATAGTGTCTGGCTGCTGCCATCCGCATCTTTGTTAGTAGGTGTATTTTGGAGGCTGTCTTCAGAGTGTTTTTCTTCTGAGGTGAAAAAATAAGGTCACCTTGTGAGAGTTAAACTTTGTTGGAGAAAAACAGTAATTGGAACCCTGGATAATCCAAACTTACCAATGAAATCACATGAAAGTGACTGGCTCCATGCAGTTGCACCCAACTTAGCTTTGCTCGTGTGTCTAGTATGCCTTTAAAAATTTGGGGAAGGGGGCTTTTAAAAACAGAACCCCACACTGTATCCTATGTTGGCCTGTACCTCACTATGTAGCCCACAGTGGTCTTGAACTCAGCAGTCTTCTTACCCTAATCTCCACAGTGCCAGGATTACATGTGACGCCATAGCCAGTTTAGTGTGCCTTTCCTGTCTTTCTAAATGTGATCACGTAGGTAGTTCCCACCAGCTGATCCATCTACCACCTTTCCATCCTCCCCACTGAGCCAATGCCCTCATTCACATCCCACTCAAATCTGTTGATTTGGAAAGAATGTAAGAGCCAGAGAAAGGTGGGAGAGTAGTGTGGAATACTTGAGTTCCTGGCCTGGCATGTCTTTTACAGCCCTGGACTTGCTGCAGCTATAATTACCTATACAAGATCTGCTCAGAATTGAACTCAGCTACGCCCCATCATGGAAGGAGTGTAGCTCATGAGGCCCCACCCTCTCCCTGAGGATTTATATATAGCTAAAGGTCCTTGATGGAGAGAGAGAGATACATTTTCTTCAGTGGTATTATTACTGGTAAGGTGCCCCTGCTCCTGTAACGTAACTGTAACCCATGCTCCTGTAAACAACCCTAATCTCATTGCATCATAGAAAATAGACGTGAAAATATAAGGGGGAACTAGTTGGGAGGAGAGGGTAAGGGGATGAGAAAGAGTAATGAGGGTGAACACTATCAAAATGTATTATGTACATGTCTGGAAATGTCATAATGAAACCAATTATTATGTGTAATTAATACATGCTAATAAAATATTTTAAAATCTGTTAATTTGCTTTCAGTTACAATTACAGAAAATTTCAGCTAACTTAAAAAAACCTATATTCTCTTGCATTTAAGTCCAGGAGCAGATTCAGCAGTTCAGTAATGTCATAAAAATCTAGATTCTTTCCATCTTTCTGATCTGCAACCCTCAGCATGTTGTTACGAATGATCATGGTCACAAGGGGACTGTGGCAGTCCAGGCATTGCATCCAAACTTGGCACTATTCAATGAGAAGAGAGGAAGGCTTCTCTTCCTGTGTATTTATTTTTATCATTTAGGAAACCTTTTTCAGAATCTCCCCCAGCATATTTCCTCTCACATCTCAGTGGCCTGAATTTCATCATGCCTAGCTAAACCCAGTCATTTTCAAGGAGATGAAACAACCCTAACTGATTTATTATGAGGAGCACTGGAGGAGGCTAGATACCTCTAAAAATGGTGACTCTGTCTACAAAGAAGATGGGGAGAGAGCTACTGAGTTGGTGAGAAATCCTGTCTGCTATGACCTTTACTGAATAAGCCACCCTTTCCTCATACAGAGACATGATTATCACATCCTACTGGAAGATCTAGTTGGATATCATTGGGGTGTACAGAGTAGGAGAGGGTAAGGACCTGAAAATATTGCTCAACAGTCTATCAGAGATGCATTCCTTCGCTTTCTTATTCCTGCATCCTTGGAAAGTGCAGGAAGTGAAAGGATGGTGATAGTTCTCTTTGGGAGATTGCTAATAGGAAAGGGGCACAAGGGAATTTTTGGTTGATGTGGGTTACACAGGAGTATGAGTTTCCTACAGATGTTGAAATGAGCTATGACAGACTTGACTTAAGACAATGCATGATAGTTCTCTTACAAATCCAGAGGTCAGAAATCTGAAACCCACATCAATGGACTAAAATCAAGGTGTTAGCAGGACTTCACTTGAACTGCAAGAGTCACCCTGCAACCTGAGAGTCTGTAGAGAGAACCCATTTCCTTGCCATTTCAGCTTGCAGAGCTGCATTCCACCACACTGGCTTCTTTACTGGTCTTCAAAGCCAGCAGTGATAGCATCTTGCTTCACTCTTCACATTGTCTGTCTCTTCAGTCAAATCTAGTTTTTGTTTGGTTTTTAGACAAGTCTCACTGTGTAGCCCTGGCTGGAATGGCCCTCACTATGTAACTAGGCTGGCCTTGAACTCACAGAGATCCATCTGCCTCTGCTTCCCAAATGCTGGGATTAAAGTGTGTGTCATCACACCCAGCTTGCCTCTTTTGTAATAAAACTAGTGACTCCATTTGGATAATCCAAAATAATCTCTCTGTTTTAAGAATCCTAATCACATCTGCAAAGCCCCTTTCACCATGTAAGGTAAATATCTCTAGGCTTAAACGATTATGACCTGGTATATTTGGAGGTCAATATTCTGTCCATCATAGTAAGTAAGAATTCACTGAAGTGCATTTAAGATTTGTGCAGTATTCTGGGCATGGTGGCATATGCCTATAATCTTAGCACTGCAGAAGTTCAGGCAGCAGTTGTGAATTCCAGGCCAGCCTTAATGACACAATGAGAACTTGTCATAAAAAAAAAAGAAAAGACTTGTGTGTTTTACTATCTACAAATTACATCACAGGCCCAAATTGCAAATACTCAGAAAATGCTATAAATTCAATCATGAGGAGTTAAACACCTATCACTAAGGGGACTACAACCTGACCTGAGAGAGAAGATAAGCACCTAAAAGGGAGAATGGGGCTTTAAGTGTGAATCTGATGAAAGTTAGGCTAAAAATAGATTGATTCTATCTTTTGATCTTCCCCATAGTCAACAACCATAGAGAGCACTTGGCTTTTTCCCACATACCAAAGCTTAGTTTCTGTTTCACCACAGTCCTAGTAGAATCTGAGCTTCTCTACCTATCTGGAAATGCCTGGGAAAGACAGAGCTATTAAGTGAGAAGGCCCTGAGGTGCATATTGGTCATGAATGGCATCGGCTGACTCAGTCTACTGTGCAAGGGAATACAGGGATTCTAGCTAGGTGTTAGAGGCCAATATTGGAATCTGTAGGGTACTTGCTGGATTTCCAGATTCTTGTGGCCTAAAAAAATTGGACCAGGGACATGTGAATAGTGATAGGAACAGAGACACTTACTTATTAAGAAAGAAAACATTTCTTGCCAAGTAAGTGAATCAGAGAACTGGAAGCTCAATGGCACAAGGCTACAAGAGCTGTGACTTTTTATGGGTCATTAGTATAGCACTCACTTCAGGGACTTTTCTCACTCGGATGTTCTATCCCATGTACATAGCCCTTGCTTGTGAATTCTAGGCCTTTTCCTCTGTCATTGGTTTCTTTCATATGCTGATTTTTTTTTTGAGACAGGGTCTCTCTATGTGGCCCTGGCTGTCCTGGAACTCACAGAGATCCACCTGCCTCTACCTCCTTAGAGCTGCGATTAGAGGCACATGCCACCACACCCAGTCATGTGTTAATCTTGATACTACTCTACATAGAGCCCTAGGTAAGGAAAAAGAAGACCAAGCCATCTAAGCCACAGCTATAGCTATCCTGAGGACTGGAGAGCCCATCTCACCGGTTGAATATCAAAGCCTAGCTAGGTCTGAGAGGAGGATAAGGGGGAACAGAGTCCTGGAACCTCAGACCTTAGAGTTTCTGCTTCATGTCTACAGAGGTGAGGCCAAGGCCCTATGAGAAAAACAAGAAAGAGAGATAACTTCATTGCTACCTTTATGGAAGTCTTAGCAGCCACAGGGACAGAAATATCTCCAATTCCATGAGTGGTTACACAAAGTAAGGGAAGCTGCTTAAAGCATGAACCTAGTTTCAGGGACTGGAAAGACTCAAGAGCTGGTAAGTGGCAGATGGAGAAGTTATTCTAGGTCTGGGTCATACTGATGTCAATTGCCTGTGCCCTTCAAGAGTAGTGTTCTGCTGGAGAACTTGCTCCAAGGCCAGGAATGCTAAGATAACCTCTTCTCTAATAAGAAAAGGAATTCAAGGATTAATAAGAAAAGGAATTCAAGGATTCCGTGCTCCTACTCTACCACCAACAGGAGATTGACTCTGACTGTGCACAGGAGCTAGGATAATAAGGATTTATGATTGTTATCAGGATGCAAGAGTACCAAGTCCCAAATCAGGGAACTTGGGGAGAGGCTATTCTTTCCCATACTCTTGGCTTTCATGTGGCCTGGAACAGATGATCAAAGATACAGAGGCTGGAATGTGACACAACTTGCTCAGACAAACCAAGGCCCACATTGTATTTTTACCCCTCACTATGTTTCATCTTTAAGAATTCCAAGTTGACTTTGATCAAGTGCAAGGCTTCACAAGTCCAAAAGCCACTAATGTTCCTTCTTAAATGTCTCATACCTGTAACATCACCTGAATCTCCTAGCCCTGGCCTACCTCCTCAGTACCAACCAGCTGATCTCATAGCCACTAATCTGTACTCACTAATCTGTTTTCCAAACCTTTGGCCCCTGAGCTATTTATAGCAGTGTTTCATGCCACCCACCCCAACCCTATTCTCGTTCTCTGACTCCCACCAATCTAAACAGTCAGAAGACTGTGGATATAAGAGGCTGGGAGGCCAGCTTAGCAACCAGAGCTGGAGACTGATGTGAACTTCATCTCTTTTCTCAGGTAATATTCTAAATCTCCCTGCTTCTAGCCCATACTAAGCCCACCTCCCTTGCCTTTAGCATCTCCTTTAGGGGAAGGAGAAGGGCATCTTTCCTTGGTTTTCAGGCTGTTGTGAAAGACTCTAGAACTCATTACCCACAACTTGTCCCTCTGGCCAGACCTAGTATGTATTGAAGGAATGCACCAGAAAGATATTTCCCTCTCTATGGTTCCCTAACATTTGAAGAGATGGGTCAGGGTAGGATGAGAAATTTTGAGGAAAGTAATAACAGGATAATGAGTAAGAACAAAGAGGGCTTTCAACCCCTGCAGAGGCTTCTACCACCAACACCAAGAAAGGGAGAGCAGCAACCCCTTCTTCTTTTCCCCTTTCTTCCTTCTTAGCTGGAGGTCAAGGACATCCTAATTCAGGGTCAAATCCAATACAGGTACAGAAGGAGATATAATCCATTCATTTATTCATTCATACAGCTAACAAATATGTCTTTTTGATGACCATGTGCCATGTGATGTCCAGTCTCGTGCAGTCCAAGAAACACCCTTTAAGAGATGGAGTGGGATCAAGCGGGATAAATAGAAAGAGTTAAAAAAAAATAAGGTGAGGGAGCAACCGAGGAAGACATCCCTCTGGCATTCACACATATGCACATGTACACACATACACAGAGGAGGGGTGGGTGAATTGGTTTATACAAAATATGGAGAGAGGTGTTTTTGCCTTGCCCAGTTGGGTAAGTGTGTAACTGAAGAGATGCCCTCGGAAGGGGGAAAACAGGAGGCATAGGGTGCTGGTGTGGTATCTAAGGAAGTAAATTTCTATTATACTAAGTGCATCTCTCTGGGATACTGGAGTGTGATAAAGAAAATAGGGATTCAATAACTGAGCTTTCCTCTTTTCTCTCACCTCAGAAAAGCTTCAACATAAATTCCCTGACTAGGATGTCCACATAAGAATTCCTTCTAACGCTCTGGATCTGTGAAATGTTTCTTATCCAAACCCGAGTATTTCCTTTGGGATGGAGAGGTTTATAGCTTTGGGCCCTACCCCAGTTTTCTCTACCTTTGCTCTATCTCATGCTCTTGGAACCTCTTCTAATCCTAGGAATCTTCCCTGTTTCCCAAACTTCCCTTTCGTTTTTTCTCTCCTCTTTCCTGCTCTGCCAGCTCTCCTTCCTCTTTCCAATTTAGAAGACTAGCTCCAATGGGAAGGTAAGAAAGAGAACCTGGCTCAGCTGGGTAAATGGAAGGGCAAAGAGGATGAGTGGGTACCTTCTTCAAGGCCTCAGTGGGCTGGGCTCCGGGCTTCAGAACAATTCATGCAAAGATAACTGTGAGACTGATGTAGCAAGTTTCTCCACAACAGTTTTCCATCTACCTGGGGAAATGAGACTTCATGGATAATGTGGACACTGTGGAGCCCATTGGTTAGTGAGTCCAATGGAAAAGAGCAGGAAAGAGCCCGAGAAGGGAGTAGGAGCCAGGAAGTAAAAGACTAAGCATGACCATGCAGAACAGTGAGGCCAATCGAAGGGTAGAAATGGAAGAATCATTTCAGGAATCAACTTCTGTTTCACTCATACTCAAAGCTTTCTTGACCAGGGTGCAATCTCTCCCTCTCTCTGCAGATGGAGTAATCCTTGTTGACCCTGAATACTTAAAGGGTCAAAAGAGTAAGTAGAAGTCCTTACTGATTTTTGTAAGCTGTGGGAGTCCCAACTGAAATGCCACACATGCAAGATAGGCAACCTGAATGAGTGGCCTAGACCAGAGAGGCATGAGAAAACAGAAAGCAGCAGGAACTGTGTGTGTCTGCCAGGTCCCAAGAACCAGGAAGTTCAGCCCAATGTAGCCAGCCACCTTCTTTTGGTTATTCAAAGAACTGGAAGCCAGGAGGTGGTGGCATCTGCCTTTAATCCCAGCCCTCAGGAGGCAGAGGCAGGCGGTTCGAGGCCAGCCTGGTCTACAGAGTGAGTTTCAGGACAGCCAAAGTTACAACAGAGAAACCCTGTCCCGGAAAAACAAACAAATAAAAATAAAAAAATAAACAACAAAAAAAAAAGAACTGGAAGTGGACTCAAGAGGAAGCACTTTATAGGTCCCAAATCTCCCCAAATAGTACTCAAAATAACTATATTTCTAAAGAACAAATAAAACTATACAATTATACTAATAAAAGTTACACAAAACAAACATATGTGTTGACATTAAAATAATGTCTTTATAAAATTTCTGCTTTTTCCCCATTATTGGTAGTGGTGGTCCTGCTTGACCACTGTTTCAATTTGGGTTTAGACTGCCTATGGAGTAACCCAATACACAGAAAAATCCATACTTTTTTAAAAGACCTCAATCCTGGATAGAACAAAATATTCTCTCCCACAGGCTTCCGTTTTGCAAGCTCTGATACATGTCATTCCATTGTTTTGGGCTCCCCCCCTTCATTTGTTTTGCTTTTATACTTCTTTATGTGGTGTGTGTGTGGTGGGGGTACCTGTGTTGTGTGTGCGTGTGTATAGAGAAACTGCCTAAACATTCCTTTAACAAAAATTCCGAAGAAATAATAACCACAGGCAGTAAGCAGGAGACAGCACTCTGGAAGCAGAACTCTAGTTCAAGACTGCACTGAATTTTTTCCTTTTAATTCTCACTATGGATTAACCCCACTGTGATTCAACTGGACTGAAAATTGGGTTCAACTGGGAAAAAGATTCAGAACCAGTTGGTGAATACTAGTCCAGAAATAGTGTTTAGATATTGGGAAATAAAAGAGCCTTAATCTCTGCGATTAAGCACCATGAATAAGCAATCTGGCCGGTTTCAAATAGCAGAGAAATTTGCAGTATAGCCACAAATTAGCTAACTAGTTTATAATTAACAAATACTGTTTCTAAAATCTAAATGGCTTTGCCCCACACTTCTAAAATATCCAGAATAGCATATAAAAGGAAATATTACTTTAAAAAGTTACATGTTGCTTGGCATGATGGCTAACATCTACTCCTAGCACCCAAGACGCCAAGGCAGGAAGCAGAGTACAAGTTCAAGGCCAGGTAGCATACAATGCCAGTTTCAAGCCAGTGGGGGCTACATAGTATAAGAACTTATCTCTCAAAATATGCATGTTTACTCAGAAATTAGATATATTTTCTCTTTTCCTGTGAATTTTCTTTTATGTCCCTATAGTAGAGTTTTATATTATTATTCATTTAAATCATATATATTTCTGAAATTTACTCCTAGTTGTATGCTTTGCTACTTCATGAATGTCATACTGTATTTTCATACTTTCACTGTATTTTCTCATGTCCTCTTCCATGTGAGAAATAACACAGCTGCAATTATGAGAAATAACACAGAGAGAGGCCAAACTGTTGTTAAACAATAATGTGTTCATACCCCTACATGTTTTGCCTCATTGGCCTTTAGCACTCAGTGGCATAGAATAAGATACTTTACATTAAAACATCACCTTTGATGGAGAAAAATATGAAAGAATACAGGCCTGTACAGTATTGTAGAAGTTTATTTTTAGTTATGTATAAAATAATTGTTGTATGCACTGTTAAGAAAGGGCTGCCTAGATCTTGGCATTTTGTATTGTCTGCAGGTGTTGAATTTATGTGGGGGATATTTGATTGCTAATGATCTGCACGTGCTATCAATAGAACACCTGAGGCGCTTCTATATCAATAAAAACACCTGAGCTCAGACACTTTGGGTTCCACTGTCCTGTATGGCACTTGCCATGATAGTGGTTCCCTCTGCTGAGGTCTGGCAGGGTTTGCGCCTATGAAATTGCCTCCCTGTCTTCCTTGCTGAGCTACTACAGCAGCATAACAACTACAAATGGCACCCAAAGTTGGGTACCACTTGTAGTAGTGACTACAATATTTTGCTCTTAATTTAGGGAAGAAGAAAGGAAGGATAGAAAGAAATCTTCACTGTTTTTGCAGGCAGCCTTGTCAGAGAAAGAGAGAAATGTAGAAATTTTCACAACCTTTTTAGGCTGTCCTAAGCTTGGAGGGGACCTAGCTGACAGTGAATGAGTCAGATTAGCATCTCAGCTCACTATCTGCAAACCCAATCTCTCCAACCTTTCTTCTTCTACTCAAGAATCAACACACTAACAACTGACCAACCAATGAACCACCAACCAACACACACCCTGGCTCTCAGGGCTTCAAACATTTTATATTCTAAGCAAAAGTTCCCATAAACCAAATGGCACGCAATCCCAAGAATAAACTACAGCGGCAAAACAACTGCACCTAACCAAATTATAGCTACTAGCATCGAGCAGTCCAAATCAAACTCATAATCATCCACCACATCTGGGATGGGGACATAAACATAGTCCAAATGTAATTTTGCATTTATTTTATTTTACTCATTTAAAGACAAGGTCCTATTATGTAGCCAGTCCCAGCTGTCCTGGAACTCGATATGTAGATAAGGCTGGCCTAAAACTCACAGATATCCACCTGCTGCTGCTGAGATTAAAGGTACAATGCCCCTGAAAGTTTTTACAAATTTGACACTTTCATACACGCACCGTATGCATTTTGATCGTATTCAAACACACACCCATTACACTTTCCCATTCCTGAGGCTCCTCTGTCTTCCTAACTATCCCCCTTTGGTTTCTTTTTTATTTTTCTTTCTTTTTTTCCTTCCTTTCTTTTCTTTTTCTTTCTCTCTTTCTTTTTGGTGTATGGGGCAGTTATGGATCGTGTGCAACATACATAATAAGTTGCTTTCTATTCATGCATGGCTGTTGGGAGTTTTTCATTTTATGGCCCTTGATAGACTTAAAGTTACCCATCTCTGTCCTCCACCTTTCCTTGATTCCATCTCTGTCACTTTGGTTTTGGAATATCCCTGCTTACCCCATCCCACACTCCATTAGTATATTTCAGGAGCTTTCTATCTATCCCTAATCTTAGGTAACTGCTGCAAAGTATGGGTTCAATTATAACTGTTCAATTTTTTGCCAAGATTTCTATCATCATCATCATCATCATCATCATCAATCATTCAAGTCTATGGATGTTTCCAAAGAAAATCTTTTTTGTTTATTAAAGATGGGGTCTCCTGTAGCTCATTTTGGCCTTAAACTCTCTTTGTAGCGAAGGATAGTCGAAGTCCTAATTCTCCTGCCTCTACCTCCCAGATGCTGGGATTACAGCTAAACACCACATTAGTCTCCAAAGGAATTTTTTATACATTAACTCCTTATAACCATCCTCTGAGTGAAGTTTGGTACAAATGAGTCTAGGCTTTGGAGTCTAGACATGTACGAGTTGAAATCCTGAACCTGGCTGGGGGTGTAGTTTAGTTGACAGTGTTTGTCTAGCATGCATGAAGTCCTGGGTTCAGTCCTCAGCATTGCGTAAACTAGGCATGGTGGCATATACTCAGGAGTTCAAGGCCACCTTAGGCTACATGACACCCTGTTTCTTAATTAATTAGCTAACTAATTAATTAGTGGAAAGGAATTCTGAACAATTGCTTAACTTTTTCTTTACTTAAGGATTGCCATGAAGTCTAAATGATACAGTTACAGCTCATGGCACAGTACTATTTGTGTATTGAGGCTATGTGTTGTACATATGTGGCAGTAGTTCATGCATGTGAGTGTGCAGGTGTGCATGCCCATGTACCCACATGCTGAGGCCAGACGAGAGACTTCCAGGTGTCTTCCTCTTAACTCTCTACCTTATTCCTTGAGACAAGGGAATCTCATTGACCCAAGCACACCATTTTGGATAAGCATGATGGTCAGTGAGCTTCTGAGACCTGATTGCCTCTTCCTACCAATGCTGGGATTACAGGCACATGTAGCCATGACCAACTTTTTAATGTAGGTTTTGGAGATTCTAACTCAGTCCTCATGTTTGTAGAATGAGCACTTTACCAACTGAGCCATCTCTCCAGCTCCAGTCCTATTTTTGACAGGTATCCTAACAGGTCCAGGGAAGCCAAGGGGTTTGTATGATGAGTCCTGTTAAAGTTCAGGTATCCTAACCCTAAATCTTTTTTTGAAAACGTATTATTATTATGTGTTTGTATGTGCACACATGTGTATAACATGTGTGTGTCAATGCAGATGTGTCCATGCCATGCCATGGTGTGTAAGTGGAGGTAAGAGTGTTACTTTAGAGTGTCAGTTCTCTTCTTTCATCTTGTTGAAGCAAGATCTCTCTTGTTTCTGCCACTCTGTCTAGCTGACCCATAAATTTGTAGCCAATTCTTTTGTCTCTACCGCCCATCTCGCCTTATGGATGCAGGGATTACAGATGCAGGGATTACCACTTCCAGCTTTTTGTGGGTTCCAGGGATTGAAATAAAGTTATCCAGTGTGTGCAGCCAGCACTCTTACCCACTGAGCTATCTTGATGGTACCTGACCCTAAATCTTATCCTCTTTTAAACTATTAAATATTTCAGGTACCTAGCTTTGAAAACAATTATAGAGCCAGTGGTGGTGGTGCAAGCCTTTAATCCCAGCACTCGGGAGGCAGAGGCAGGTGGATCTCTGTGAGTTCGAGGCCAGCCTGGTCTACAGAGTGAGTTCCAGGACAGCTAGAGTTACAACAGAGAAACTCTGTCTCGGGAAGGGGGGGTGGAAAGAAAGGAAGGAAGGAAGGAAGGAAGGAAGGAAGGAAGGAAGGAAGGAAGGAAGGAAGGAAGGAAGAAACCTGGAGCTCCCTGTGTCCTTCTTTGAGTCTCTCTCCCTTATCCTTCTCTTTTCTCCTACCCAGGCAACCACTATCCCAGATTTAGTGTTTATTTGATCCATGATGCTTGTATATTTATACTTCATATTTATGTTTCTACAACCAATTTTTATATTATTACACAAAGTTTTAAGCTTTATGTAAATGATAACACACTGCACATTTAATTCTAGAGCTAAGATTTATTTTACTCACTGGTTTGGTTTTTTTAAGAATTAATCATGCTAATATATTTCTTAGTCCATTAATGCCGCTATACCAAAATATCCAAGACTGGGTAATATATAAGGAAAATAAATTTATTTTCTCACCAATAAGTAGCCTGGTGAATCCAAGTTCAAATGACTAGCATGTTAAATTCTCTGGTAAAGTCTGCTGTCTGCATCCAAAATGGTGCCTTATTGCTGGGCTCTCCAGAGGAGAGGAATGTTGCATCCTTAGGTAGGAGAAGGTGAAACAGAAAAAAATATGGATGCTACATAAGGCTTCACAAATAAAGGCCTTAACCTCATTCATAAGTGAAGACGAGAAAAGATTCAATTTTACTGGATAGTACCAGTTTTCCGAAGTTGTTATATTAATGCAACTCCCACCAGCCATACATTTGAACCTCAATTGTGCTAAATCATCATGAATACTTAGTATTGTCTGGCTTTAATATTTTTGATAGTCTGATCTATATTATCTCACTGTGGCTTTAATTTGAATGTTTCTGTTTACTACTGCAACTACGCAAATCACTGGCCATTCTACTTGTACTTCTGCCAAGAATCCATATACATTCTTTGTATACATTTAGATTGCTATACATATAGATAGATAGATAGATAGATAGATAGATAGATAAATAGATTTGTAACAGTTATTTTGTTCATATGTGTGCAAGTATGTGTAGAGGACAGAGGTCAACCTTGAGTGTCATTCATAAAGAGGCACCATTTACCATGTTTTTTTGAGACAGGCCTTCTCATTGCTCTAGGACTTACTGATGAGGCTAGGCTTGCTGGCCAGTGAGCCCTGGGGATCCACCTGTCTCCACCCAGGCACTCTGGGATTGAAAGCATGTGCTACCACTCCCCACCTTTTTACAATCCAAGTCCCCATGCCTGAAGTTATTATTCCAGTGCTAAACTGTTACATGTGTTTCAGATATTTTAACTCTGGATTTCTTTTTGTCTTTGTGAAACTTTGAACACGGAGAAGTTTAAAATTGTACTGCAATCAAATGTATTGATCTTTTTCATTATCTCTCTGGGTCTTCCTATCCTGTTAGTAAGATTTCCCTCACCACTGCTCTGACAAGTCACCCTCTTCCTCCTTTGCCTGCAGTGTTTGTCATGTTTACATGTGCTTTTCACTATGGTCGTGATAATTTGGATGTGATTGGTCTGACATTCTGCAAAGATCTCTATGTAAAGGCCAAGTAAGTGGCTCCCATGGAACCCACCAGCACCCAGGGCCCCCTCACAGCCATACAGGTGAAGCTTATGCACAAACTTGGGACCAATGCCTACCCTTTCAAACTTCAGGTAATGATCTCAAGTCTTGGGCCATTTCTAAAGAAGACTAAGAGATAAAAGGAGAACAGAGACAGGTATCTCTATTTTGCTCAGCTCCTTTTGATTTCCCAGACTGTTGCTAACCTGCTCTGTTCAGTGACACTGCAGCCTGGGCCTGAAGATTCAGGAAAGGTAAGAAAGACAGTGAGCTAGTTACCTTTCCACCAATGACCTAGTCTTAAAAGGAGGGAAGTCTTTTTCTTTTCCCTTTTTTCTCATATTTCAGTCCATGGCTACACAGCTGGGTTGATCTGAGCTTGTGGCAGCATGGTAGAATGTGGCAGAAGAGGTCTGGCCACCTCATAGTATACAGAGAGCAAAAAGAATACCAACACATACATGTCTCCAATAACCAAACTTCCTCAATCTCTCTTAAGAGGTCTCAACTCTTAAATTTTCTACCCCCTCCCAGTGGAAACATTGACTAGGCTGGGTGTGATGGTGCACACCTTTAATCCCAGCACTAGAGAGGCAGAGTTAAGAAGATCCCTGTTGAATTTGAAACCAACTTGGTCAATATAGTGAGTTCCAGGTCATCCAGGGCTATGCAATGAGACCCTGTCTCAAAAAGAGAAGAAACATAAGCTGGGCTTAAGCCTTTAATTCATAGGTATCTGGGGTACATTTCAGATTCAACTAACAGCAAATAGATAGAGATGTAGTTGCAATGGGGCATAGGAAGAAAGACAAATGGACAAGATAGGATAAATGGACAGCTAAGGGATGAAGACATTTTCACATAGTCCCACCGCGGAGGGTGGGATAGAATTGGAAATGTATTCTCTTTGTCCTTGATCCTGTACAGCCTTGTGGGGTTGACTTTGAAGTGAAGAGTTCCTGTGCAGAAAATCTGGAAGAGAAAATCCCTAAAAGGTATTCTTTGGTCTTCCCCAAAACCTTGCCTTAAGCCTCTAACTCAGACCCTGCTCTTAGAACAGAAACAGACCTATTCACCATAGATAGCACCATTGCCACCAACTTGGATGTCCTGTTCTGAATCCCTCTGATTTCATTTCTCTTCTTCATTCTAGTACATGGGTTGACAGACATGTAAAAAGTCAAATGTCACATATTTACATCTTATGACCTATCAACTCTTGGTTACAACTACATAAATCTGTTGTAGTGCTAAAACAGTCACAGATACTACAGAAAGAAAAAAATGTTGCTGTGTTCTAACAAAACTGAATTCAAGGACATTGAAATTTGTATTTTATATAATTTCTGTATCATAGAATATTATTTTTTAAAATTTATTTAACCATTTACAACTATAGTCATCATTCTTAGATTGCTGCCATATAAAAACAAGAAACAGGACAGATTTAGCCAGTGGGACAGTTTGTAATCTCTTGTTCTATAGAACATTGAGGATGCAAAAGCGTTTTCTGAGGGAGGCCTTTGCCCATCCCCATCCCCAAGTAAATGAGCTTTAAGGGTTGTAGGGGGTGGTCTGTGGTTCTGGAATGGGAAGTTCTAGCTTATCCCTTGGCCTCTACTCAGTGATTCTGTGCAGCTGGTTGTACGGAAAGTGCAGTTTTCACCCCTGGATCCAGGCCCTGGTCCCTGGGCACAGATTACTCGCAGATTCTTTGTCAGCTGATCCCCTACAACTCCAGACCTGGATAGACAGAAGGTTGGTGAAACTCCTATATCCTATTCCTTACCTTAGCACCCATATGATACCCCTTTTTATTGATGTCTTAACTCAGATAGGCAGAGATGGGAACTGAGGCAACAACAGTTTTAAGGAAATGGAAATTCTAGATTTAGGTCTGAGTGTCTTCCCTCCAACCTTGTCATAGGCTTCTCCTGCTTCAGGTTCACTACCATGGAGAAGCTATCCATGTTTCTATCAACAACTGTACCGACAAGATCATCAAAAGAATCAAGATTGCAGGTGGGCTGCTCTGCATCTGGCCCCCCAAACCACAGGTTCTAAACTACAGCTGTACTTCTTACACCTTTACATTTATCTTAGTTTTCCTTCTGAAACAAGGATATCAAAATATGTGATCATATCTTACTGCATATGTGTGAGGTCACATCAAAGGGCAGTAAGCTGGGTCAAGAAGGTGACTGATTAGTCATGCGATTTCCTTGGCCTTTTCAGTTGTCCAGATCACAGATGTTGTGCTGTATTCACTAGACAAGTACACAAAGATTGTGTTCACTCAGGAGTTTACATGAGTAAAGTCATATTACATGGTACTAGGGCTAGGGAGAAAAATCAAAGGGGTGAGATGGTAGGAAGAAGGCCAAGAAGCAGAGAAGGGATTTGGGAAAAGAAGTAGTGGGGAGAGAACCCAGAAATGAGGAATGTAAAGGTGAGCATTGACGTATAAAAAGGGAGGAACTCTCAGGAGAGTTACAGGTAGGAAGGTTCATAGGAAGACCATTGCTAGGACAGAGATTTCCCACCACAGCTAATTTTTCCCATTCTTCATAGATATATCACTTCTCTTTAGATTTTTCACTGGTTCTTGAGGTTGTACAAGACACTCTGGGGAGTAAAGGTATACTTAGTTGACAAGCATAGCCTAAGTTCTTCTCTTGTTCTCTTTCAAAGAGAGACAGTACCTGCTAACTCCAGCTTCTCCCAGACCTTTGCAGTAACCCCACTCCTGGCTGCCAACTGCCAGAAACAGGGCCTGGCACTGGATGGCAAACTCAAGCATGAAGACACCAATCTGGCCTCTAGCACAATGTAAGCTCATATGTAATTTAAAACTTCTACTTCCTACTCCTAACCCATCCCACGTGCTATATGTATGGCTCTGAGATTTCACCTTCAGTAGGGCCTACTTGTCTTTTACAATGCGCCCCCCAGCCATCGTTCAGAATACTCACAGGCCTCAGAGCTAGCCTCAAGCTAAATTAATGCCTAAGGTACCAATGGCAAGCTTAGGTCTTGGGTAATGAGAAAAGCAAACGCAGAGTACAGAACATTTTTGTTATATTAAATTTCAAAGTCCAAACCAGTCATGGGGTGCATACTTGTGATCCTAGCACTCAGTGGTCAGCACTGAGGCAGGAGAATCACAAGTTTGAATCATAAGTCTGCCTATGCTATATAGCAAGACCCTGCCACAAAAACAGAAGATACAAAACAGGACTGGTATGATGCCTCAACAAGTGAAGGCACCTGCTGTTAAGCTGACTGCTTGAGTTGGACCCACACAGTGCAGGGGAGAATCAATTCTTGTCCTCTGACCTCCACATGTTCACCATGGCACTTGCACCCCACATGCATACAAGGGCACAACATGGATAAATAAAAATATAATAATGCAAAATTAAAAGCAAGACATAATTCATGAAGGCCTTCCATCTATATTATCTTCCCAAGAATCCGATTAAAGTCCACTGACCATGTGTTTGGGTTTGCTGTTGTTTCTAGGGTGCTAGGATGAACTCAGGGCCTTATATCCACAACCCTGGCCAGGTATGATACTCCACTTTACACTGAAGGACTCTGAAGCTCAAAGACAAGGGATTTGTTCAAGGTTGCATACTTATGAGAGACAGACAGGATTCTATTATATGCCATTTGGCTGTAAATACTGTGAACTCCACAATAGTTACTATCTAGAAAAGATAGAGTGGAAGGTTAAGAGATGAGAAATGGTGGAAAAAAGGGATGTAAAATGAGAATTATGTGACAGGAATTGATAGAATTCTTCGATGGCATTCGTTTGGTTCTATGTCTTCAGATTAGCATTAGATGTGTTTCTCACCAAAGCTATTTGTCTACCATCTACAAATTATAAATGCCCAATTCTCTCCATGCCTTATCAATCAAGTAGCTACAGATTATTTGTAGAAATAGCCTTAGGAACTATGAAAACAGCCTTATCTTTGTAGAGAGGGGATCAGTACCCCAAAGCAACCAAAAGACTACCCCAAGATCCTTATGGCTTTCAGTGTTTTTTTTTTTTTTCTTTTTTGGTTTTTCAAGACAAGGTATCTCTGTTACAACTCTGGCTGTCCTAGAACTCACTCTGTAGACCAGACTGGCCTTGAACTCACAGAAATCTGCCTGCCTCTGCCTCCCTAAGTGCTGGGATTTAAGGCACGCACCACCACCTCCTGGCCAGGATTTATTTTTCAATCATCAGGTTTTTATTTGGTACCTATTCAGTGCTCATTCCTATGCAGTGCAATGGGGATATACCAAGAAATTTAAGACAGTCTTTGTCTTCAGTCAACGTACGGCATAGAAGAGGAACAAAGAGGAACACACATGTAATCCAACAGTTAAGTGTTAATGCACGTGGTTCAGATTATGAGACCGATAGAAGTTAAAAGCCAATAGAGCAGGCAAGAGATTATTAGAGGAGATAGAATGAGCTAGATCTTGAAGAATGTGTACAATCTAGATACCAATAGTAGAACAAAGGAACATTCTAGACTGGAAACATGACAGGGGAGGAAGCTATAAGGTAGGAACCTCACATGGCATTTTGAGGAACACAAAGGGAAGATAGGTCTGCCTAGGCTGTGTTCTAGGAGTTTGGGAGTTAGGGCAGAAAATTGAGACGTAGATGAGGCTAGATTGCTTTGGTTCCTAGAAATCAAGCAGAGGAGTTATGTTTAGTAAATTAGGTCCTTCAACAGACAATAATATGGCAAAATGGAATTTTAGGAAGAGAAATGTCATCCCAATTGGGTAGAAGCAATTAAGCCTAGGAGATCTTTTGGGAAAAAGACAAATGCAATGGGGCATGGTAATAGGAATGCACAGGAAGGATTTGGAGGAGCTAAATTCAATTATGCTAGTGCCCCAAAATTAATACTACAATGTCAAGTCTTCGACCTGGGATGAACAAGAATCCTGGGGATCCTGGTGTCCTACAAAGTCAGAGTCAACCTGATGGTGTCCTATGGGGGAGTGGTAAACTGGGGCTTTCCAGTTCCTCTGGGCAGAGGCTGGGGCCAAGGGTTTCTCACTTGTTTTTCCTCCCTGTTGCACTGACCCATTTAAGATATTCCTCTGCTTCCAGGCACAGTTCACAAACCTGTGAAGTTCCATTCTGTTACTGAATTGGCCTTATCATCCCTCATCCCCAGTAAAATTGGGCTGACTCTTCCCCATTTTAGCTACTAATTTGGGATGTCATTTTATTCACAGCATCCTAACAGGTCTGCGAGCCAGGTAAGGAGCTGGGGTGAGAGGACTGAGGCAATAGTCCTCAGAAGGGTCTGAGGGCCTCTCAGGACTGAAAAAAAAAAAACGGAAGGAATGTCAGTGTTTGGTCCCTTTAAGGACATCAGTAATTCCACCCTGGGATACTTGCAGTGATGTTGGTGTGGAGCTGCCCCTGATCTTGATCCATCCAAAGCCATCTCATGGTGAGAGACCAGGTGAGGATCCCAGGAACAATCATCCTCAGGGTTGGGGGCCAAGCAGTTCTTGGAAAAGAGTGGCTAGAGATGGAATGACAACGGGCAGGTTGGATATCTAGATTTTGGGGGACGTATGGGAGAAGGAAAGGACTAGGGGAAAAGAAAGGAGGGAGAAGAGCAAAGAAATTTTTCTTCAGGGAATTGCAGAGCCACTTCTGAGCTCCAGTTCCATTTTCCATCCCTTACCATGCTTGCCACAGTGGCTACCAGGTAAGTCAGTATGAGGCCTGGAAGCCTCCCCCACCCCACCTATTGCTCCGTTTTGTGATGGGATTTTTAGAAGTTTCCTCAAAGTGTTGCTTTGATGAACGGACTGAAATGGAAACATGGTTTAGCTTCCTGTCAGCCTGGTGCTTTCTACAGCTCTCTTTCGCTGTCTGCCTCCTTGTCCTTCACCAGCTGCTCTTCTTGGAACTGTTCTTTCCCGCATCCCTTCCATTTTTCTTTTCCTCTTTCCTTCCTTCCAAAAACCCCATTCTGCTGCTAAGTTGTTTTTATGATCCCTTACTCCCTGGCAAAACTGGGTTGGTTGCCCCTTCTCTACTTTAAGCTGCTGATTTGGGGGTCCATTCTTCCCACATCATCCTTGTCTCTTTTCTTTAACCGCTTCCCTCTGACTGACCCTCCGTTGTTTCCCTTCTCAAATTCCTGGGCACCTTTGTCTAGAGAGATTCAGAAGGGAAACAAGCCCTCCATGCGCGGCGGGGAGGGGGTTGGGGGGTGAGGCTGAGAAGCAGCGGAGGGATTGCTTCTCTAGAATGTGCAGGGAGCTCAGGAAGGGGTTTGCAAACCCCATTCCCTTTCTGCTGCTTCTGCAAGCTCGGACGACATAGTGGTCATGGAGCTTCTGCAGCAGAACAGCCAGGCACAAAGCTACAAAAAAGCTATGGCAGCAGACGGAGTTAAGAGAAGCTGAGAGCCGATCTCAGATAGTCCTGTGTGGAAGCCCCCGCTGCAACACTCTAATAAATCGTTGTGGTCAGACATGGCTGGTGATCTCTGTGATATTTCCCTCCTTTTGGAGAGTACTGGAACTACAGAGAATGACCTGTCCGGTTCAGGCACCTGTGTCCTGCCCCACCCTTGCTTACAAGCTTGATTAGATTACCTGTATTAAGTACTTTGCCCCTGTGTGGTCCCAGACTTCCCTCTGACAAGTCATTTGCCTTTTCTCTCAGCTACCCTGGTCCCTACTTGATCACTTATTCTTGTAAGGACCTTTTTTTTTTTCTCGCAGTACCTGGTACTTACTCAGTAAGGAACCCTAGAGAGGAAGCCAAAGGGGTGTGGCCACTCCTAGGTCTGGCTGTTGAGGACAACTTTCAACAGTTGCTATTGGAGAATATGATGTGATGCCAGACGGTACAGGTTCAAGTGCAGAAAACCATTGTTACATCTCTCTGCCTGCCCAGTTCAAGGAACGTTTTTGATCCTTCTAAAGTGAGGCCAGGAGCCCTGGGGTGAGGGCAGAGGCTGTGGTCTGGAGACCAATAGGAAACATACACTCTGCAAAGCCAGACTCACATTCCTGGTCTGGGATGGGCTTTGAGATAAAAAGCTGTGAACAGTACGGAATGGGATGGAGAGGCTACTTCTAGTCTGAATTCCCCCCTGATGGAAAGTTTGGAATGTGTTATTAGAGGAGGGGGTCTTAAGAGACTCTGAAGAAAGGACAATGGTTGCTCTTTCAAAGAGACAAGAGCTAGATGGAATAGGTAGAAAGAGGTGATATGACACCAATGTGGTGTGTAACATGGATAATCCAACCAACAAATGGTAAGGTCTGTTGGTATGTGCACCTAAAGTCCAATCCTCACATGTAGTGCTTACTGTTCTGTTTACTTGGAGGAGCAGAAACCAGTATTTTGTGTCCCTGGGCCCAGGCCAGTATCATTATATGTAAGAAGGATTTAGCCTCATCCTTTAAAAGTTTCCACTATCTGGCCGCTTTACTTATTTTCCTTTGCCTAGGCAAGTCTCTGCAGGACAAGGTGAAGAATAATCTGGGGACCTCAATGTGATGTTTACTGCCAAAATCAGTTGCAATGTTTAACACAGAACACCCATTTCTATTTACTGTGCATCCTTTGCACTGTCTCTATTGACCCACCACCACTCACTTTTAGATGACCCTAGATTGCCCTGTGATGGAGAGGAGGCAAGGTTCACATTCCATCATGCAATCAAAAGCACAAAATCATCTCAGCCTCTGAACCTTTAAAAATATTGCTTGTCAGTATCCATACACTAAGATGGCTATTCTAGTATAGTTTCTGCCCTTCCATGAATGCCCTTACCTCCACTGCAGGGAAAAGGGCACACCTTTTTTTCTTAACTTTTCTGGGGTAGGGAATGTGAAAGCAGAGAAGCAAGTTTTACTTGGTGTTAAAAGCCAGGCCAATTTTTCTGCTTTTAAGTGGTAATGGAGAACTGCCCAAACCAGGCGGTGGTGGCTCACGCCTTTAATCTCAACAGTGGGAGGGCTGAGGCAGGTGGATCTCTGAGTTCAAGACCAGTCTACAGGAGAGTTCCAGGACAGCCAGGGCTGTTATACAAACCATGTCTCAGACACACACACACACACACCCAAACAAACAAAATCAGGACTACCTTTACAAGTGGCTCCTTGGAAACAAATCAAAACAAAACAAAACAAAACAAAAAAAACCAGGACTACCTTTAGCCATGAGTGGCTCCTTGGTTTGCTCTTAAGTGAAGACCATGTGGTCAGAATTCCTCATTTTTACTAGAAACTGTTCCTAGGAATTGAGATTTGACTCATCACCTTAACTCTATTACCATCCTTATCATAAATTTTAAGAGCTGAAAACTGACTTGAGAACTTCCAGAATTCAGGCGTCAAAACCCATTTTACCTATCCATATGAATATCCATAGGTCATCTCAGCCCAATTTGGGAGACACTGTAGTTCGGTTTTCCATAGCAGCCATTCTCTCCTAGGGTTATGGTGGTCTGTTTGTTTTTGAGTCAGGGTCTCTGTAGCCCTGGCTATCCTGGAGCTTCCTATGTAGTTTGGCCTGGAACTCAGAGCTCCTCCTGCCAGCCTCCCAAGTGCTGGGATCAAAGCCATTGCATCAGCACAACTGGCCTGGTTATAGTTTAACACTTTCTTCTAACTCCCAACTTAAGAATAAACAGCTCTCAGAAGTGCTGTCCGTTTCTTTTACTATATTTTCCAGCTACTGGGTGGCACAGAGCATCCTATCTTCGTTGATGACTAAAAGACATTTATACAGGATGTAGCCCTACAACAGCTAGGGTAATTTCAAAGGCTAGTACAATTTTTGCTCCAGTTTTATTAAAATTTGCATATGTATGATGCTAAAACATACTCAGTATAAAAGAAAGCATCTTCAACAAATGATGCTGGGAAAACTGGATGTCCATATGTATGCAGAAGTATGAAATTAGACCCATATCTATCACCTTGCATAAAAACTAACTCCAAATGAATCAAAGACCTAAACATCAAACAGTACTCCACATGATATAAGTGTAGGAAAGGCTTTTCTGACTAGGACTCCATTTGCCCAAAATTAATGCCAAGTGGGACTTAATAAAACTAAAAAGCTTCTGTACAGCTAAAGAAACAATCAACCAAGTGAAGAGGAAGCCCAACAGAATGGGGGGGAAATCTTTGCCAGCTTATACATCTGACAGAGAATTAATATTCAGAATAAACAAAGAACTCAAAAAAACGGAGTGAGAAAAAAAAAAAACGCAAAACCAACCAAACAGCAACCTGTTTGAAAAAATGGGCCTGAGACTGGTGGTGGTGGCACTCACCTTTAATCCCAGCACTCAGGAGGTAGAGGCAGGTAGATCTCTGAGTTTGAGGCTAGCCTTGTCTACATAGAGTTCTGGGTCAGTCAGAGCTATATAGTGAGACCCTGTCTCAAAAAACAAAAATAAACAAACAAAGCAGTTGTAATACAAGTATGTGTGGACACAAAGAACAGTTAAAAATTCATTCATATTGCCAGGCAGTGGTGGTGCACACCTTTAATCCCAGGACTCAGGAGGCAGAGGCAGGCAGATCTCTGAGTTCAAGGTCAATCTGGTCTACAGACAGTTCTAGGACAGCCAGAGTTAAAACAGAGAAACCCTGTCTCAAAATACCAAAAGGGGGGGGGGCTGAACAAGAGAGATCTCAAAAGAAAAAATATGGCTAAGAAATATATCAAAAAATGTTCGTTGTCCCTAGCAATTAGGGAAACGCGGATCAAAATAACTTTTAGATTTCATTTTACACAAGTCAGAATGGCAAAGATCAACAAAACAACCAACAACAAATGCTGGAGGGGCTGTGGGGAAAGGGGATCCTCATCATTGGTGGTAGGATTACAAACTGATGCAGCCACTCTGGAAATCAGTGTGGAGAATTCTCAAAAGGCTAAAAACAAGTCAACTATATGAGCCAGCCATACCACTTACTGGCATATGTCCAAAGGATTTGACATCCTACTGAAGATACTTGCTCAGCTATGTTCATTGCTACTCTATTTGCAATATCTAGGAAATGGAAACAACCTAACTTTCCTCAACCGACGAATGGATAATGAAACATATAGACTATGGAGTACTATTCAGCTGTAATGAAAGTACAATCATAAACTTTGCAGGTAAATGGATGGAACTAGAACATATCATATTGAGTGAGGTAACCTAGAAGAAGACAAACACTGCATGTTCTCTGTCATCTGAGGCTCCTAGCTCCAAATCTTCAGGTGTGAGTACATATCCTGGGATAACTATGGAAACCAGGGAAGGAAAAAGGCCATTGCTGGGGTGGAGGAGTAACAGAGGGGGGAACAACAGGGTACAAGTGATCTGGTGGAAGAAATGGGAAAAGAGGGCTCGAGTTAAGGAGAAGAAAGGAGGGAGGGGGTAAAGTTACAGGATGTCTGATACCTATAAATCCTACTATTAACCATCTACCTACAAATACCTATAATACAGAAGTCTGTGTATAAGTATATAGTTTAAATAAAAATTTCCCATCTGGGCTGACAATATTCCCTCCAAGAGCCAAAGACTATCTAACAAAAACCCCAATACTCTTTTGAGTTGTTGGTCAGGACTGCCCAAGAGACTCCCAAACGTTTGCCCTTGGCTCTTGCTTGCCTCCCAGAGGTGGAAGGTAAGTAAGTCCCTATTGCTGAAGACACCATACACTTCAGACACAGGCCCCTGAGCTAGAAGTGACCTGAAAGCCTCCCCACTAAGCACTAGCTTTCTCTACCAGAAGGCTCCATTCAAGCTTCCAAGGGAGAGAAGAAGCTGTACTCAGCTATGACACCTATGAACCACACCAATGACCAGCATGGCATGATGATCCTAAGGGTACAGTAGCGGCATACATACCTTGGCAGTGACTAAAATTTCTCAGATTTGGGACCTGCTCAAAAAGAAAGAAATCAAGTGTTGTACTAGAAACCTAGCCAAATACTCAAGTCTAGTGAGGTTGTGGACCTTGATGAACCTACAACCACCACTTTATTAAACTAGAGTAATAATCCCTAACTACACTCTAAATTTATTCATCTGTACACACATGGATAGGTAAGTGTAGTCCTCACCCTCATCAAGAAAATATTTTTGTACTATAGAGACCACTACAAAAATTTCAATCAATCAAAATGCAGAGCTGTGGAGCCCAGCCCCAATTGATACATCCATAAAACACTCCCACACCTAAGGCTCAGGGAACCCTGAAGAGGAAGTGGAAAGTTTGTAAGAGCCAGAGGATCAGGGAGTCTGCTGTGAGACTGTGTCTCCTCCTGATGTCAGAAGCTACAGTCATAAAGTCTCACAATAGACATACTAAAGTTGGCAGTGGCATGGTGTGTGTGTGTGTGGGGGGGGTCCAGGAGACCTTAAATCCTACACTTAAGACCTATAGGCAACTAAGGAATGCTGAGAGCTGGAGAAATAGTACATCAATTAGTTATCCAATACCAAATTGCCAGCTCTGAAAAAAAACATACATATAAAAAACATTATACAGGTTGAGCAGGTTGTACATATGATTTAGGAATACATACACACACACACACACAAGCAATGAAAGAAATTAACCGAAGAATATATAAGAGGCCATGAATTTGAAAGAGATCAAAGAGAGAGAGGTATACGGGAGGATTTAGGAAAAAAAAGTAGAGGAAATGGTATAATTATATTATGACCTTAAAACATAAAAGAATTAAGTTATATATCCACCTGCTTAATTGTATGTATACCCTATGCATACCTGGTGGCTGCAGAGGGCACTGGATCCCCTGAAACTGCAGTTACTGCTGTTTTTGGGCCACCACATAGATGTAGGTAATCGAACCCAGGTTCTCTGGAAGAGCCACTAGTACTTTTTAACTGCTGAGCCATTCCTCCAGCTCCCACGGCTGGAACTTTTGACCATACTGATCACACTTCTGAAGTAAGTTGCTTTTGCATTATTTATTTATTGTGTGTGCATGTATATGGACACATGTCATGGCATACATGTGGAGAGGGTAACTTGCAAAAGTCTGTTTTCCTATCATGTGGTCATGAGGATCAAACTCATGCCCCCAGGACTGACAGCAAGTGCCTTCACCTGCTGAGCCACCAGATTAGTTGTTTTGAAACGTACTAACTGGGAGTTGTTGAATCTCCTTCCCCTGTTTCCCTGGCTGCAAGCCACCTGTATTATTAAATATTTAACCTGAAATCTAACTCAGTGTGTCACCCTACAGAGCCCTGAAGAATCTTTATAATTTAAAACATCAACCACATTAGTAAAATTAAATAATGAATGTCTGTGAACCTTACCCTAGAGCAGGATCTTTACAAGAAACTTCTATGGGCTTCCTCCTGATCATCATGAATCTCAAAGGTCTTGCGCAGGTAGCCACAGCTGTGGTGTGTTTGTGACTACAAGGCTATGTCATGTCCAGAAGACAGCTCTCCTATCTATCCTCTGGCTCTGACAGTATTTCCACCATCATCCCTTTTCTGCAATGTTCCATGGCCCTTAGGTGGGATGTAAAAACTTAAATGCTAACAGAAGTGAGTTTTGAATTAACAAATTAATGGTGAGGAAAAACCTTAACCAGAAGCTACAGAGATGTCTTAGTAAAGGCCTTATTGCACAAACAGGAAGACATGAGTTTGAATTCCCTAATTCACTTAAAAATGTTGGATATTTAGCCTGTCATGGTGGCACACACCTTTAATCCCAGCAGAATTCAAGGCCACTCTGGTCTACAATGCAAGTTCTAGGACAGCAAGAGCTACATAATAGAGACCCTAGAGATAGAGAGACAGAGACTGTAATCCCAACACTGGTAAGGCAGAGATCAGAGGATCCCTGGAGCCTGCTTGCTAGACAGGGCTAGCTAAATATGGAAGATCCATGTTCAGGGAGAAATACTGTCTCCAAAAATAAAGTGAAAGTGATTGAAGAAAGATGGCTGATGTCAACTTCGGACCTTTACACAGACATGCACACATCACACACAAAAAGAAATAAAATAAAACCTGTTTAACCACAGCTGGGCATAGTGGTGTATACCTGTAATCTCTGAACTTCGGAGGTTGAAGCACGAAGATCTAAGTCCAAGGCCAGCCTGGACTAAGTACCAAGAACCTGACTCAGAAAAAATAAACTCGACAAAAACTTATTAACCTGGAAAGAGTCTTAGACTTTAACATTCAGAAGACTCAGCTAATAGTTTTATGGAAATTTCCAAGCTTTTCTTTCTCAGATGGGCCACTGGGGGTCAGTAGAGCAAATTAGAGGATAGGTTTCCCAGGAGGGCTTAAGCTAATAATTCTACCTCCAGCTCTGCTCAGAAGTAATACCTTAGAACAGCTGGGGTAGGAGTCCTAGGAAGAGCCAACTTCTGCATTTAATCCATTTGAAGGTTTATTTACGTTGCTTAAAAAGGATTTAAAAAGGCAGATTGATGCTCTCCCTCAAAGCAAAAGAATCACTCTCTAGAAGGAATTAAGAGACTCAGTTTAGTTCCCCAGGATTCTTGTATGTGCTTGCATGCCACGGCCTGCAGGTGGAGGGAAACAGACAACTTTTGGGAGTCTGTTCTATCCTTCCACCATGAGGGTCCTAGGGATCAAACTCAGATCGCCAGGCTTGGAAGCAAGCATCCTTTTAACTCAGAGAGTCCTCTTGATGGCTCTTCCCTAGGGTTCTTTTTAAGTCAAATTTGGGGCTTTTGTTGTAGCAGCACCTCCTTCATTAGCATCACTTAAACCTAAGTGGGAAATTAGGAACCAATTTCCTACTGCTATTTGCGAGAAGAAATGTATCTATGCCACTTCCTTGGTTTAAGTTCCAGATCAGAGAATGTGAGAAAGGAGAATATATTAATACCATCCCCTGCAACAGAAGGTCTAACACTCCTGGGAAAGGGGAAGTTTTACCCAGGACTCTTGACCCTTGGCATTCCTTGGTTAGTCTCTGGCCAGGTATAAATTAGGTACAATGTTGCTGTTTCTTCTGATGTTTGGTTGTTGTGGGGTTTTCCCCTTCGATGGCATTTTATATTCAAACAGTATCACTCAAGCAACATTTATTCAGTACTGTGTTTTGTTTTGTTACTTTGGAGGAACAAGAAGGAAGGAAGAAGACTCCTTAGGATCTCCCAAGTGTATGGGACTCCAAAGTGTATTACAAGGACTGGATAGCATGGCCAGGCAAATCACATGGAAGGTCCCCAAGATTCCTTTTTCTACTGATTTCTACAAATAAAATGATAAGCTGTATAAGTGACCAATCTATGGTACCCGATAAATGCCAGCTGCTTTCTAGCTGGCTTTCCCCACATGCTACAGACATCTAGACATCATCATCTATCTCCTTTTCCAGAATGAAACTCACCTAGAAAAATTAGTGAACTCCAAGTACACCACAGTTTATATAACGTAGCTGGTAAGCTGTCTCCCATCCTCCCCACCCATCCACTAAAGCCAGGAAGGTGCTGAGAGTAGAATTTCCTGACTGGCTTCTCAGAAGGCTAGGCAGCTTGCCTGGCAGATTCCACATGGAGGGCTGTGGGCTGCAAGTCTCTAGTGCACAGTCCTCTCTTTTTGACGATGATAATCTGGGGTAAAAAAGAACACAGCACATTATTTTCAGGCTGAGCTCCCAACTGCCCATTCCCAACTCCTGCGGCTTGCAGTTATCCATATTTAAAACAGTTCTAGTTATCTAGAGCCCTGCGGTGTAAATAAGAAAAAAAAAAATAGAGAGAGAGAAAGTGCCTTACTGTAGGGAAAGAAGCGCACCCGCATGCTGATTTCTCGGGCTGTCTTCAGGATTTCAACAGCCTGGAAGGAATATAGCAGCTTGTACAAACGAAGAGTTATTACCCAGGACAGAAATGTAACGAAAGAATGGAATGTGCCACTTCAAACATCTAGGTCACTGATAGCTGCTCTCTTCTGTTTTCCCTTGAAGAGATTCTTTCTTACAGATTAGGCTCATCTCATCCAACCTGTCCTACTTGAGATGGCTTCTCACATGACTATAGCCTATGTGCTATGCTTACTTTACTGTGCTCAATATCTTGGAAATCCACATCGTTCACAGCTAGAACTTGGTCCCCTTCTTGAAGTCCTGCTCGATGTGCATCAGAGTCTGGAATCACCTGTTCGGAAAGGGATAATACACGTAATTGAGATGGAGTAATTCCAGGAGACTGCAGGGGAAATTCAGTGCCGTTCAAATATGCTATTTTCTGCATAACAGGAAGATAAGTGGCTTGCCAAATGGAATTTGGTTCTCAGTTTGCATTTTGTTTGGGCTTTTTTGTTTTCTTTTCATTTTCTTTTTCCTTTTTCTTCTTCTTTTTTTTTTTTTTTTTTTGGTTTTTCAAGTCAGAGTTTCTCTGTGTAGCCCTGGATATCCTGGAACTCACAGAGATCCACCTGCCTCTGCCTTCTGCATGCTAGATTAAAGATGTGCTCCACCACCACCTGGCTAGCTTTATATAGATTCTTAGTAGTTATTCCTTATCTTCCTGCTTCTGCCTCTGAAGTCCCCAGATTACTGGCATGCCCCACCACACCTGGCCCAAATGCAACATTTTGAGAAGGAAAGGGTGAGTTCTCATTATGTTCATTCTAGAACTCCAGGGTAATCCATCTTTCAGCCCCCTTGGGGAACCAGTGTATTTTAATATGATGACAAAGGAAAGTAGCTAGCCATACAGCCTGCCACACACACATTCACACACAGACCTTGGAGATGAAGATGCCTAGCTGGGAGGCCTTTCCTCCTCGTATGTTAAATCCCAACTGTAAGACAAGAGCACAGAATGGGGGCTCAGTACAGACCAAAACACAAGAACATTTAGGAGCACTAGTATACTCAGAAGATAATATGGATGTTGTCATCTCAGCTTTCCTAGACATCTACTTCCCAATCCATGACCATGTTCCATCCATGGCCAACTTTTGGCATGGACAAAATGTAAACCAGAATAAGAGTCTCTATATAAGTTTACCTGAGCACCAGGAGGCTTCTTCAGTGTGACAGTTCGGGGCAGAAACTGGGTCAACTCATTGTTGTAATCTGGGTGGTACACTCTCTGCAAGACACAGCAATCTCTGAAATTTTACTCCCAGTCTTAAATGTCATAGATGTCACATCTACCTTCTTTTAGAACACTAATAAATCAGTTATAAGTCAGGAAGTGGTAAAGTCATAGACTCAGTTTACACAGAACAGATAACAGTCTAAATTAGTAGATGTTTAGTCTCAGGACATGTTAGCAGCCCCATAGATCCCTATTCCTTTGTTTCTTGACAGGAATGGAAACTAAGGTTCTGTATTTTCAGAATTCACTTCTGTGAAAGGCTCTGGTAGGATGATTCTACAAGAAGTTTCCAATGAGTTCCTGTTTCTCAGAATTCACCTAAGATTTGGTCTCCATTGAGTTTCACAATCCTGTTACTTTATCTTTCATAGATCTCATGCTTGGGGTGGGTATTCCTTATTCTGGAATGCAGGTGTTTCCCACCTCATGAGGAGGAATCCATGCTGGAGGATTCTCATAAGCCGGCAGGAAAACCACTGGGTAGTCATCATAAGGAATTCGGCTGTCCATTTCAGGCAAAACTCTGAAAAGGATTAATCAAAGCAAACAAAAACGATTTTAAAAGGACCAAGCTCTTTTAAGTTTCAGAAAGCATCCCATCCTAAGGCCATCAGTTTATGGGCCTAGGCCACATAGGTGTTAAGATTGCACTGGCGGAGGGGGGGGAGGGGCAAAAAAAACTATCAGTTTTAGTTTTTCTAAATATCTAGATGCCTAGCACCTTGTCAAGCACTCTAATGGCATGTTCTCATTTCTCACAATTCTACAAAAATAGGCGTCGTCGCCTTCAACCTAGAGAAGAGGAAATTTGAATTGCATCTACAAAGATCTACTTTAAAACAGCAAGGGAGATGGCAACACTAACTATCCCTCCGGGCTTATGGGATAGGTACCGCCCAACATTCTCTGGAAGTGCTTAATTAAGGTGGGGTCCACAGACTCAGTCCGCACCGACTACCTCTTCCAGATTCAGGTCCCGCATTCCCCCGAATCCCGCGGTCACGACCACTTAACTCAGCACCATCTCACCGCCAGATAGGCCTCCGTCAGCAGAGCCTCGGATCACAGCCAAGTCGGCCCAGGAACCGGAAGCGGATGCTCGCTTGCACAGCGCACGGGCGGAGCTAGCTTTCAGCGAGCCAGTTGTCAAGTCCTCTCTGGCGTCACGTTGTGCGTAGTCGCTGCGTGAGTCCCTCGCAGGCTATGAGCGCTCTGATTGGTTGGCGCCTTTGGAAGCAGTTTGAAATTTAGCGGTTAAAGCTCCAGTTGGAACGGGGCGCCAGGGAAGATTGGGGGAAAGGGACGCTAAATTCGGTGAGTTACGGGACAGGCGTCGGCTCAGAGTCTGCCCTTTCTAGCACTTCAGGCTTTGGGCTCGTGGTCGCCGAGAGTCTGCCCTTTCTAGCACTTCAGGCTTTGGGCTCGTGGTCGCCGTCTCCGTTGGAGTTTTTTTTTTTTCCTTTTTCTTTCAGCCACCACTTCGCCCTGCAGTGTCGAGACTGACAGGGCATTAGGTGGTGGCCAAGTCTGAGAGTGACTGGAGGCCGTGATATCGCTGGTAGGGAGGCTGCACCGCCGAGTTCCGAGGGCTCCCACCGCCTAAGGAGGGCCTTCCTACTCCTGCCAGAGTCTCCTCAGAGAGCCGGCTTCACTGCGCGGGGACACCTGCTGAGACAGGACCATGAAAGAAGACGCAAAGGGAATTCCTGTAAGAGTGGCACTGCGTTGTCGCCCCCTGGTCTCTAAAGAGATCAGTGAGGGCTGCCAGACGTGCCTTTCTTTTGTGCCCGGAGAGCCTCAGGTGCGTCTTGGAGCCTAGAGCGGCTCCCTCCACAACCCGGGCTGAAAGGCAGCGAGGGGCGTGGTCTTGGTTTTTTTTTTTTTTCCTTCCTCTATGTCTTCTCTCTTGCCTTTTGCAGGTGGTGGTTGGTACTGATAAATCATTTACCTACGATTTTGTGTTTGATCCCTCTACTGAACAGGAAGAGGTCTTTAATACAGCAGTAGCTCCACTAATAAAAGGCGTATTTAAAGGTGAGGCTGTTTAATTCCTGACCCTTTTTTTTTCCGCATATATCATGTGTGGTTCATATAAGCAATACAAATAGAGGAATGGATGCAACAGACTCCTGCCTTTAAAAAGCCCACAGCCTAGTAACATTTGTGAAAGTCTTTCTATCCTTGAGTCTAGTTTTAGACTGTCCTGTTTATCTTTTACCTAGACATAATTTTCTTGTCTTGGGACCTCACTAGAAGATTAAGATTGCTGTTCTGGGTATGGTGGCACATGCCTTTAATCCCAGCACTTCGAGGGCAAAGGCAGACAGATATCTGAGTTTGACGCCAGCCTGGTCTACAGAGTTAGTTCCAGGACAGCCAGAGAGTTACAACAGAGAAACTCTGTCTCAAAACAAAACAAAACAAAAACAAAGCAAAATGCAGAATATATAGTCTTTGTTTGTTGCTGATGGTGTGCCAACCTGTTGGAGTCTTTAGCCTTGGTGTTCAGATAAATAATATAGTCTTTGGGCTCTGAAGGAGTTCAAAGTCCAGAGGGTCAGAGATATGTAGATAACTACATAAGTGAGTGTGAGTGCATAGAAAAAATATTTAGTTTTTTGTGTTTTTTTTCTTTTTTCCCCCAGAGTTTCATAAAGGCCAGGGTGATCTTAAGCTCACAATGTAACCAAAAATGGATGTGATGGTGCATGCATTTAATCCTAGCACCCAGGAGGCAGGAAGAGTCAAGTGAATCTCTAAGTTCAAGGCCAGCCTGGTCTGGTCAATGCATAGAGTTCCAGGCCAGCCAGGGCTACATAGTGAGACCCTATTTAATGTTTAGTGTGTGTGAATACACACAATGAGTTCTTCTGTAGAAACTGTTGAAGTTTCACTACGTTCCTACAAAATGATATGCAAAATAGAAGGATGGCACTAACTCCTTTGAGGGGAATTTTGGTGAATTTCCAAGCATAGGGAACTTTTGAGATAGGTATTGAATGATGAGTAGAAATTTTTTAGATTACTATGGCCAGTTAATAGCTTTTACTGCAGAAGCTAAGGTTTTAATAACAGGATTCTAAACAGACTAGGACTTGAGAAGTGTCTAATTGTTATTTTACTACAGTAGTTATTCGAATTTTCCTTCTTTTCTCTTTTTTTATTGAGAATTCATACATGCATATAATGTATTTTGATCAAATCTTCTCCCATCTCCTCCCCTCCAATTCTTCCTTGTCTCCAGCATAGCACTCCCATTTCATATACTCTTTTTTGTTTTGTTTTGTTTTGTTTTTTCAAGACAGGGTTTCTCTGTTGTACCTCTGAACTCTGGCTGTCCTGGAACTCACTCTGTAGACCAGGCCGGTCTCAAACTCACAGAATCCGTTTGCCTCTGCCTCCCAGATGGTAGGAACAAAAACGTTCGCCACCACCTCCTGACTTTTTGTTTTGTTTTGGTTGGTTTGGTTTTTGTTTTTGTTTTTTATTTTTGATTTGTTTGTTTGTTTGTTTTTTCTTAAACCCAGAGTTTGTTTAATTCTGTCTGTATATAGGAACATTATATGGAGCATCGGTAGCCTCTCCTGGCCACATCCCTGAAGAAAACTGATTGTCCCTCCTCCAGTGGCCCTCAGTTAGTAGCTCCTCAGCTAGGTGTAGGACTTCAGGAGCTGCACCCTGCATCCATGCTAGGATTATGGCTGATTTATCGTGGACAGATCTCAAAAGCTATTCATTTAAAAATTAGAACTATAGCATACTAGTGTTTTTAAATTATAAAATATGTTATATATAATGTAGCTTAACTTTTCATCCAAAGAAAATTGCTTTCTAACATTCTTGATTGTGACAGGGTCTCATTTAACCCAGGCTGACTTAAAAATAGATATGTAGCAGAAGCTGACCGTTAACTCCCGATCATTCTGTCTTTATCTCTGAAGTGTTGGGCTTGTACACATGCACCACTACAACTACCTCCAGTGTCTGTTTCAATGTTTCCTTTGACAGAGAAGTCATGGAATCATGGAATAGCCCACTTGATAGTTGCTTTCTTTTGGACAACTCATTTTTTTACAGTTATTATTTTGTGTAAATGTGTGTCACAGTGTGAGGAGGGGAATCAGAGGACAACTTGCAGGATTTGGTCCTCTCCTACCATGTGTGTCCTACATATTGAACTCCACCTGCAGAGCTTTCTCATCAGCATTTACACAACTTTATTTATGCAAAAGATATCTCATTATGGGTGTGCTTCTGTATTCTCATTGATTCCTGTCAGGTAGTACATGGTTTTGACTGTCCTATTATTGCTTATGTTCATTTTGATAATCTGAGTAAGGTATAGATCTGCCAAATTTCTCCACTGTAAAATAATTTTTTTTGTCTTTTTGCATATTTGAAAAAGCATTATATGGTTCTGTCTAATTCCTTTATTACTTTTCTCTTTTACATATTAATTCTCATCTAATTAACTATTTCTTCCATCCACTCTCTTTCTCACCATATTTTTAATAATTAAATTGTTCTTCCTTTCCTTTCCCCCTCCAACTTCTATCATGTCTCACCCCCTTTCCCCTTAAGTACATGATCTCTTTATAATTTATATTATCACATGCACACACAAAGCATAATATATTAATAGAACCTGCTTAGTCTATTTAAGTTGCTTATGTGTATATGATTTCAGGACTGACCACTTGGTATGGATAATCAATAAAGTGTTTCATCACTGGGGAAGACTAATTCTCCCTCTCTCGGTAGTAGCTAATTGCCTGTAGTTCTTTGTGTAAGAGTGGGGACCTGTGAGGTTTCTCCAATCCATGTGAGCATGTCTGTTAGTATTGTCTTTCTTTGGGTCTTGTTTAGGCAGCCATACTGTTGAGGTATTATGGGTGATGCCTTCTTATCATTTCTAGGCAACACAATCTCACAGCAGATTTCCTGGTTCTCTGGTTCTTACAGTCTTTCTGCTCCCTTGTCTGACATGTTCCCTGAGACTTAGGTGCAGGAGTTTTGTTGTATCCATTGGGTCTGAGCACTCCATGATCAATTCTTTGCACTTTGACCACTTATAGTTTTCTGTAATGGTCTCTGTTGCAAAGAGAAGCTTCTTTAAAAAGTAAGAGCTACTCTTATCTGTGGGTATAATGATAAGTATTTAAAATGCAGTTAAGAATTATACTGGTTTAGTAAAGTTATTGTAGTAGGTTCTCCTCTAAATCCATGGCCTCACTAGCCCCAGATAGTTGGCTAGTTTTCCAGTATTAGTTGGACATGATTTTCTTCCTGTTGAGGGGGCCTTAGTCCAATTAGAAAGCAGTTGATTACCACTAAGATATGAGTACCACTATTGCACCTTTAGGAATATTTTGCTGTGCTAGTCTTTGTTGTGGTTCATAGGCTTCACAGCTGGGTAGGGCTATTGATTACTTCCTTACCTTGGCAGTTTGCATAGCACCTTCATGCACTATGAAAGCTAGTCCCCAGGGAGGAGACTTTTCAGGTCAGATTTATCACAGATTCTCCAAGTCCAGTGTCCTAAGTGCATGGTGTCTTTAGCAATAGGGAGTTTTGCTTTGGGGAGTCTCTTATTTACCCTAACCAACAACTTGAAAGAGGATTTCTCATGCCTAGTACAGGGATTTTTGTTCAATAATCTTTGGCTCTTGAGGGGAACATTTTCAACCCCAGTAGCATAAGTTAAGCTGTATATGCATATGCATACACTTATATACATTATATGTAATTTTAGGTAAATAAAAATAATATAAATTCCTTACGGCATTTCCAAACATCTTATTTGTCCTACCTTTCCTTTCCCATATTGACCTCCCTAGCCTCTCTGTAATTAGCCCCCCGTCTGTTTTTCCATTTCCCCTTCATATCACATGTATCCTGCTATTTCTTTTGAAACAGAGTCTCATTGAGTGCATTCTAGCTTTGAACTCATCATATAATGTAGTGGAGACTAGCTTTGAGCTCCTAATTTTGTTTCAGTCACCTGAATCCTGGGTTATGGGTCTGAGCCACCATGCCCACCAACCATCCTGTTTCTGTAGCCATTTCTGAAATAATGTTTTTCAGACTCTTCCCTATCTGGTCATTTTCCACAAATACACCTCCACAACTTAGTAAGAGTACTATAGTACTATAGTACTTTTGTATTATTTTTATTATTATTTTTAATTGTGTGTGAATGTGTCTCCCTGCCTGCCTATCTGTCTGTATGTCTCTGTATGAGTATTTGCACATGAGTCCAGGTGCCCATAGAGGTCAGAAGTGTCAGATTCCTCTGGAACTGGTTGTGAGCCATATGAAGTGGGTGCTTGGGAGTCGAACTCAGATCCTCTGAAAGAACAGCTCAATAGTAGCCTCTTAATACTCTGGTCTCCTGGTACCAGGGTCTGAGAGTTCAGGCACAGTACTAAAACTAATTGTTTCATTGAAAAAATATTGCTATAGTTATAGCTAGGATTATCTGCTTCCAGTTTCAGCCAAAACTCAGAACTTACACGATCATAGGAAGTACACAAATAGTAATCCATATTCTTTGGCAAGACAAAATATAAAAATGGATGTAGAAAATAATAATTTCACTTGAACTAAGCTCAAACAGATAATATTCTTGATTGTTGTGTTCTGCAACAATACAGATTACATAGGCAACAATAGAAAACACAGCCATTATCCCATGATGCATCCCATGAAATAATTTATAAAATATAAATAGATATATAAAAGTTGTTTAACATCTTGTTAGTCACAGATAATCTTCACAATGTGAACTGATATCCTTTTGATCTTTTCCTGTATTTTTACTTACACTTAAATTACTTTGAATCTGCTTTTTTTTCAGTTAATTATATCCTGAACTTTTTTTCCTGCTCTGTTTTTGAGTCAGAGTATCCCTATGTAACTGAATCTGATCTTGAATATTTTCTTTGAGACAGGGTCTCACTGTTTCACCTTCGTCTTGAACTCTTGAAAGTGCTGACAGTGGCAAGAAAGCTCTACGAGGCCTGGTTCATGAGCATCTATGAATGGATGTTTTTTTTATTAATACTCTATAAAAGCAAAGGATAAATGCCACATTGAGTCTTGTCTCAGCCACCTGAACTCTGGGATACAGGCATGTGCTTTCATATCTGGCAAGACTTTATAAAAAATACATACTAGAATCCTTTTTTTTTTCTATAGCTGCTAAGACTTCATTTACTTTCCATAATTTAAAATTGTTCAAGATAGGGAGTATAAATCTTCAAAGTATAAATCTTTGAAAGGCCTTTTTTTTTTAACATGACCTGGCTGCCTTTATTATCTTAGTCACATCTGGATTGGACTTCTTAGCTTTTAAGGACTTTTATAAGGTGGCATAATCTAAGGTAGGTATTTTTCTTTGCTTTTCTTGAGGAATACAAAATCATGGAACCCACAGAATTTAGCTTTGTATCAACTATTCTTAAGAGATTATGTCTTAAGAAAGCAATCTCAATTTTGTTACAAGTACTGGCTGAAGGAATTGTAGTATGTTAACTGGATGGACAGTTTTGAGCATTACTATCCATATGACTTCTCTTTTGCCAGGATATAATGCAACTGTCCTGGCCTATGGGCAGACTGGATCTGGGAAAACATATTCAATGGGAGGTACATACACTGCAGAGCAAGAACATGAATCAACTATTGGGGTCATTCCCAGGGTAATACAACTGCTCTTCAAAGAAATTAATAAAAAGAATGACTTTGAATTCACTCTGAAAGTATCTTACTTGGAGGTAAGTGATTTATCTCTACCTAATTCTGAATCCAAGATTATCTTTGAGAAGGAAAATATATCTAAATCAGATTTTTCCTGGCATGAGTCAAATTAGGAAATTGAATTTTTAGTAAGTTGCATTTTAATAAATTGATAGCAAAAACTTACTTACTCAGTTGGATCTGGATCTTACTCAGTTCTTTTCTTAATTAGAATTATCTTCTCAATCTGCTTTTTAGAAGAATTGGCACTGCCATGCAAAAATATGATAGGAATTCTTTAATTTTAGTTTGGCCTGTATCGCTGGTTCCCTGTGGAGTCTGCAGAAAAGCACTCCATTTCACTTTATTGCTCAGGCATGAGTTACAATGCTGCTGCTGCCTCATGGAGAATGTTAATAAAATCAGGCAAAATCTTATGCTGTGTAAGTGGTGATAAAAATGTGTATTTGGTCAACAGATACTTATTGAACATCTACTATGTGCCTGACCCTGCCCTGATCTGGGTACTTAGATTATGTACTTGGGAGATATCAGTGGACTAATGGATTTTAAAGATCCTGTCCTTATAGGAACCTGCATTCTAGTATACATCAGTATAATATTAATATGCCAATTGTATCTAACCTCATGACACCAAAAGACATAAGTCATATTTAGAGAATTTGTCTTCCAAGGAGCTAGCTTTTTGGTTCTACTGCAGGGAAGCAGTGATATCTATTTCTGAGGAACAATAATTAAACTTGCAAAATGTATTCATGTAATTATAAATTGTATAATTTATAAATTAAGTTGTATAATTATAAATTACCCTTTTTATTTTCTAAAGATTTGTTTTATTTTTAGTTATGTGTATGTCCATTTGTATGTATGTGGGTATGTACACATGGATGCAGGTTCCCAAGGAAGCCAGAGGCATAGGATCCCCTGGAGCTGGAGATACAGGCAGTTTCGAGCTACCTGACATGGGTTCTGGGAATCAAACTTGGGTCCTCTACAAGAGCAATACACTCATAAGCACTGAGCAGTCTCTACAACCCCAACCAAATTAGCCTTCTTGAGTCTTGATTAATCCAGCCTGGGTCAAGGTAATGGAATGTACAAATGATTTGAGAAACTGGCATGTTAAATAATGACATCAGCAATAACAGTAAATATGTGTAGTGCTTATCATGTATGAAACATTCTCTTAAGTTTTTCAAGTTTTACTGTTTTTTTGAAGTATATATCTATGTTGATTCATGCCAGATGTAGTCATTGATTTGGGGCAGAGGCTTTTTATTTTCTGCCTAATTAAATCACTGGGTCTATCCTGGAGCCCTGAAGTATTTTGGCCTCTGTACAATCTACTCTTAAGCCTAGAACTGGAAGATTTCAGCCTCATACAATCTAGAACATTTAAACCTCCTTACAATCTAATCTATCTCTGAGGCTTACTGCTGACTGAACCACTCTGACTAGCTCCTTCTGAACTCTGATTGTTCTGGTTCAGGCTCAAATGCTTATCCAAGCTGCTGGTTTAAACTGATCTTCTGAGCCAGCTAACTATTTCTGATTGAACTCTTGTGACTCCAGCTTACTCTGGCTGATTCTCTGACTGCCTCAGACTGAACTGCTCTGCTCAGCTTCAAACTGACTCACTCTTCCTGTCTGATATTGACTTTTGCTTAACTGCCTCTGTCTCTGTGTCTCTCCTCTAGCCTGCCTGCTTCAGACTTCACGCCTCATATTGCCTGCTGTAACTGACTCTCCTTCACTCTGAATCATCTCAGAAGTCACTTCCTGTGTGACACTGACTCTTTCTGAACTCTGCCTCCTGTGTCTGCTTCCACACTCTGTTTCTGTCTAGTGATTAAAGGCATGGACCACCACTGTCTTCTGAATACTGGGATTGAAGATGTATGCCAACATTCTTAACATTCGTCTACATTCCATCCTGACCACACAGGCTTCTGAATGTTTCACATAGACCCCTGAAATATAGACCCTTCCTAGCTTTCACATAGGCCTATTCCTTTACAGTATTAGTTACAACTCTTCTCTTCCCCTTGTTCCTAATTCCCACCCTCCTTTCCCATAAGCAACCATTGGTCACATTTTAATTGGCTGGTAAAAGTGATGCTATTATGGTATTATCAAGGAACTGAATTCAGGGGCTAGAAAGATGTCTCAAGAACATGCTGTTCTTGAGAAGTACCCAGGTTCAGTTCCTTCAGCTCTAGGGGATCAGATGCCTCTGGCCTCAACAAGCACCTGCACTCACCTGTGCATACCCACATACGTACAGGCACACATGTAATTAAATACATAATACAAATCTTTTTTTGAAAAAGAACTGAATTTGAACACTCATATAACTTTATATGCTTGCTATTTCCAAAAGACTTTATCTTAAAAGCAGTATTAAGCTAGGCAGTGGTGGTGCATGCCTTTAATCCCAGCACTCAGAGGCAGAGGCAGGTGGATCTCTGTGAATTCAAGGCCAGCCTGGTCTATAGAGTGAGTTCTAGGACAGCCAGAGTTTTTACAGAGAAACCCTGTCTAGAAAAAAAAACAAAAAAGCAGTATTAATTTCATGATAATATATGACTTCATCCATATAAAATAGCAAGTTAGTACATATAAAGTCCCCTTTTCCTCTCCCCTTTATCTTTTCCTCTGCCCCTTCCCTTCTTTTTCCCTTCCCCTCTTCCATCTCCTTCTCTTCTCCCTTTTCTTCTCTCCTCCTGCCCTCTCCCCTCTTCTGCCTTCCTCTCCTCCAGTCTCCTGTCTCGACTGTTCTCCCTCACATTCCCTCCCTTCCCTTCCACTCTCCTCTGTTTTGTTTTCCCTTTGCTTCTTTTGTTTGCAGTCCTAGGGATCAATCCCAGGGCCCTGTGAATGATAGGCAAGAGCTTTACTACAGAGCTATACCTATGCCCATTACAGTCTTTTAAAAATTTCTGCAAGTGATATGTGTGATACACACACACACACACACGTATATATAAAAAATTTTAAATTACTTATCTTGAAACCCACACAGAGATGGACACTGTTAATATATTTTGCCACTTTCTTTCAACAATCTCAGATTTACAATGAAGAAATTTTGGATCTTTTATGTCCATCTCGTGAAAAAGCATCTCAAATAAATATCCGGGAGGATCCTAAGGAAGGCATAAAGGTGTGTTTTTCATTCTTTCTTTTTTTTTGATGTTATTACAAATGTTTGTTGCTACTAAAGGGCACATCCCTTTTCTTTGCCACTGTGGTTTTGAGTGATTGCTAACATCTCAGTCTTTTATTAATCTAGTAGATGAGCGCTCTTGTGAGAAGAAAATAAAGGAAGACTCATATTCAGCTTCATCACTTTCCTGTTCTTTCTTGAAGGATGTATTAGCAATTAAACATTTCTTTATTGTTTAGAGGGTTCTGAGACTAAGCTCTCTAGTATGGTAGCCACTTGTTACAAGAAGGCATTTAAACTGTAATTAATTAAAATTGAACAGTCACTTCCTTAGTTACAATAGCCACATATCAAGGGGTCACTTCTCTGTGTTGTTTCTTATTACTTTGTTGTCTAGCACAAATGTGTGAGATAGCCATGATGGTAGAAAATTCTACTGGATACCACTAACAGGCATTGTACTGGGTTCTGGGATGATATAAAAAGTAGAAAATTAAGTTCAAAGCTCCATACAGAGATAATCCTTACCTGAGAGCTTTGCTCATGTGGTCTACTTGCAATGCTTCCTTCAGTCCTCAGGACTAGAAGAACCAGAGGCTGCGAGTACATGAGATCAAGTAGTACCCACCTGGGGGAGTGCAAGAAACCATAGCTTATGTATCTTCTGCTCCCCTCTCCTCTTCACAAAGAACAGAGAGTGACCATTTAGTACAGGTAAAGACTAGAGACCTGTTATTCTGAGTCTTTTTTCCTTCAGGATACTTAAGTTGTTACCCAGGGTTAAAGCCAGGTGAGAAATATCAGGCTTCATAAGCTTGAAATGCAGGAAGATAATACGGATCACGAAGATAAGAAACCTGACCAAAATGTATGTTATCACCAGGAAGAATGTAGGTGCTGAACTACCTCCGACAGTGTCTTAAAATCTTTTATATGCCCCACTTGAAGGCAGGAAATGAATCCCAGGCATTGTTTGAGACAACATGTGATTCAAAAAAGTATGTGTTCTTGACATAACTTAGGGTAAGATAAAGTTTATAAACATTTTCAGATAGCATTTAAGAAGCAAACAAATAAAAACGTCTGTTGAGGTGGGTGGCTCAACAGGTAAAAATGCTTGCCACCAAGCCTGATAACTGAGTTTGATCCCTGGAACCCGCAAGATAGAGGTAGAGAACTGACTCCTGTAAGTTGTCCTCAGACCTCTACATATGTGTTTTGGCAGACATATTGCTGTTAGCAGCTACGTGTGTGAACACATAAACTTACATAATAAATAAATTATAAAAATGAAAGACTTTTCTTAGTAAGGAGTAACTATAGCAGGAAAGCAAAATAAGCCTAGAGTAGTTTGTCTAGGCTAGCAGACTTGGGCTGGGAAGTAAAAGATGTGTCAGGAAAAGATTCTGAGGCCAGCCCCAACAGCTTAGTTTCTCCCTACATCCCCCACCAACAGCATGTAACTATGACTTCTGAAGGCAACATTGCCCTGGCTAATTATATGAGGTTTTTAATCTTATGTATGTATCTCTCCAACTCTGTTGCTCCTGGAACTTCAGAGAGGATTTCAAAATGTGTTTGTATCCTCATCATTTAGTATAGGGGTTAGTAGTAGACTTGGCTTTTAGGAAAGCTTACTGGAAATGAATTGAGAGACTAGGCTGATGATAATGCAATTGGAGAAATCATTGCCTTGTTTTTCCACATGTGCTATATTAGTGTGGATGTGTTTTTGTTGTTGTTTGTTTTGTTTTGTTTTGCTTTGTTTTTAAAGGGGAAGTAATCGATTCCTAAAAATTTCTGACTTGGTGATACATGAGATAAGAAGGAGTGAGAAGAATGGACAGTGATTTGAAGTTTTGACACTATGAGGGTAGAGCTGTTAATAAAAATGGAGCAGTAATGCGAATCAGTATTGGTGGAAGCAAAATGAATTCAGTTTAAAATGTACTGAATCCAAAGGATAAAGTAGTCAGTAGCTAGAAATAAAGGGAGAGAAAATTAAAGCCACAGATACAGATTTAAGAATACAGTTATAGCATACTAAGGGTGGCAGGAACCTCATGAATAATCTAGCTCTATCATCCTCACCCCTCAAAAGTCCAAGAGAAATTGACTTGTACAAGTTCCCCCAGGCAATTACAATACCATGCCCCAAAGGTGATTTCTGTGGCTTCCTAAGCCAGTGAAAACTGCCATGGTGCTTGGTCTAGGGGAAAATGGAGTATACAATGTTTTGGGTGTACAGGAAGGAACATGGAATCACGTGGAGACAACAGCTAAGAAAAATGCCATAGTAATTTGTGTTGTACTTGATCTCTTTTGGGGCAAAAACTGACTTGCACTTGGGGCTCCCTAGAAGCCAGCTACCCTCCAAGACCTAGAGATCTTCTCTAACTCCAGGATAACCTAATAACCCTTTTTCTGAACTTTGTAGGGAAGATTAGAGACCTCGGCTTTCAGACATGATCATAGAGTTCCTAGTTAAAAAGTGCTCCTTTACACAGCCTGGTCTATACTGATATTCTCCTGGAACAGGGAAGCATTTTTTAGTCACTAAGTCCTGTGAAGAATGAATCAAAGAAGCTTTTTTTTTCTCTTGAAATTAGATTGTGGGACTCACGGAGAAGACTGTGCTAGTTGCTTCGGACACTGTTTCCTGTCTAGAGCTAGGCAACAACTCTAGGACTGTGGCCTCTACAGCTATGAACTCACAGTCATCTCGATCTCATGCCATCTTTACGATCTCCATAGAACAAAGGAAGAAAAATGAAAAGTAAGTTAGAGCGTCACAATTGTCATGTTCTGTGAAGGCCAAATGTCAGGTGGCTGCTTCAGTTAATTTGACATTCATACTTTAGAATGATGAGTATTAATGACCCAATGAAACTACTTTTACTGTCTTGAAAGAAATGAGAGCTAGTCAGTCAGCTCTGATAACTCAGCTACTTTCAAGCTTCGGTATTGTTTTCACTGTGTCTTCCTGTTATCACCACAGAAATAACAGCTTTCGTTCCAAGCTACATCTTGTAGACCTTGCTGGATCAGAAAGACAGAAGAAAACCAAGGCTGAAGGAGATCGTCTGAAAGAGGGTGAGACAATTAAGGTCATAGCTCTTGATGAAATTGTACATGCTTTTGTTGGTATTTTGAAAGGACTATTTCAGTTCACCTTCTAAATAATATCTACAGTTCAAATTTGAGATTTCAGAAATAGAAAAAAATAACTTCTTTCCCCTGTACTGATTCACAAATTCAGATACGAAATTTGAATGTCTCCCTTGGTTGAATTTCATCTGGTCTAATAAAATTTAGTTTTAATTTATCTCCCAACCATTTATAATTAAAATATTCTGATTCCATTGTTCCAAGTACCCACTGTTCCTTGCAGATGTTGCCATGCATAAACCTTATCAGTATGGTTTCTGTATCTTCATTCAAGTCATTGGCTAGAGAAGCCGGAAAGTTAATGCTATTGGAAATCATCTACCATGACAGTAACACAGTGACATGCATGAACTATTTCTTCTGCTTTCAACTTTCATTTCTGAATGAGTTTGATATGTACTCTTCTTGTTTTATATTCACATATTGTGTTTTAGGCTTCTTAATATAATTTGCCTTCTTTTCTTTTAGGTGTTTAGTTCTGACTGTTCTTCAGGAGATTTACACAATTAAGATATAACTGAAATATTTTATCTAAAACTGTTCATGTCGATGGATTTAATGTATTCATAGGTTATGCAGGCATCACCACAGCCTCATCTCAGAATATTCTGTCACCCCAAAGAGAAGTACCACAACTCATTAGTATCTATCCTTTATTCTCATCTATCCCTAGATGAAATATATGGCCTTTTTGACCAACTTCTTTTACTTAGCATAAGACTTGCAAGGTTAACTCAGTAGCATGTTAATCAGTACCTCATCCTTTTTTATTGCTGAGTAATAATCAGTTGTATGGATATACTACTTGTTGTTGTTTGTTTCTGTTTTTCGGGATCAGGGTTTCTCTGTGAAGCTCTGGGTATCCTGGAACTCATTCTGTAGACCAGGCTGACCTTGAACCCAGATAGCCACCTGCTTCTGCCTTCCAAGTTCTGGGATTAAAGACATGCGCCACCACCACCTGGCTGAATATACTGTATTTGTTCCTTCATCAATTAACTAACTAATTTTGGCTTTTATAAGTTATAAGTAGCCCTATAATTCAATCCTTTTAAAAATAGACATCTGAGTGTGGAGTGAATTTTAGAATATTTTTTTCTTCCTCCAAAGGAACTAATATTCATTAGCAGTCATTCCCTATTTCCTATCAGTTTCTGTTCCTTGCCCCTGACAATAACTAATTCTCCCTCTGTAAATTTGACTCGTTCGAGTATTTCGTATAGAAGTAATTATGTAGTACGTATACTGGTTTCATTGACTGACATTTTTTGAGCCAGTATTAGGGACTAAACCTAGGTTCTTGTGTATGCTAATCCTGAGCTATAGCCCCAGCCCTTCGTTAACTTTTTCTCAAAGCATATATCAATGCTTCATTCCTTTTTATTGGAAATTAATATTTCATTTAATGGAAATAACACATTGATGCATTCTTCCCTTGACAGATGTTTGAATGGTTTTCAGTTTGTTTGATTGTTTAGGTTACTATGAATAATGCTGTTATGATTTTTTTGTTTGTTTTTTCAACTAGGTTTCATGTAGTCCAGGCTGGCCTTGAGGGTTTTTTTGTTTTTGTTTTTGTTTTTGTTTTTGAGACAAGGTTTCTCTGTTGTGACTCTGGCTGACTAGGCTGGCCTCGAACTCACAGAGGTCTGCCTGGCTCTGCCTCTCAAGTTCTGGGATCACAGGCATGTGTCACCGTATTGGTTATAATATTTGTGCACAAGTTTTTCTTAAAGATAATTGTTTTCATTTCTTTTTGATATATATCTAAGAATAGAATTGCTCTCCTGGAACTCACTCTGTAGACCAGGCCAGCCTTCAATTCACAGAGAACCACCTATCTCTGCCTCCTGAGTGCTGGGATTAAAGATGTGTGCCACCACACCAGGTATTTATGTCTTTTAATTCTAGCCCTCCTAGTAGGTATGAAATAGTATCTTATTGTGGTTTTCATCTATACTAGACCAAAGCAAGACCCAAAAACCATCAGGGAAAACTTCAAACTCTGCATCTCCATGTCTGATGTCAAAGCTCTCTTCAGCTCTCCAAGTCCTTTCAGCTTTATTGACTGCAACACACTTCTCTCTCTCAGGCTGGTTCCACTCCCTGTTAGCAGCTGTTCTCTGTGGGTATCCCATGATTCTGGCATCTCCATCATCTTGGAGTCTCCAAGGCAACCCAGGCTTCACCTTTACAGCTTCATACACTGGCTTCTCCAGGCTTCTGTGTAGGGACATCCCTGACACACTTTTGGTCTCAGTGGCTTTCCTTAGCCATGGAGGGAGACACCACAATTACCCAAAACATAATAGGCAACAGTGTCATCATACTCAGAAATTCTCTTCTCCCATTTTATCTCCATTCTACTGGAATCAACCAATTATTGTTTTCTGGCCCCATATATTAATTTTTCACATTCTTAGACTTCTTATCAACGTGACGATATAGTGTGTGTGTGTGTGTGTGTTTGTGTGTGCGCGTGCGCGCGGGCGCACGTGCAGGCATGTGGCTTATTTTGCTCAATATATTGCAGTTGGAGGTTTTTGGTTTGCTGATGACTGAAGCCATGCCCTATGTATGTTAAACAAATCCTGTACCACTGAGCTGTGTTCTCAGTTCAACATAATGCTTTTGAGGCTTATTTATATTCTTGCTTTGATTAGCGATTGTTCCTTTGTGTGTCTGAATAATGTTCTAGCCTTTGATTATACAATGATTTGACTTCTCTTATCTTGTTGAATTACTTCAAATTTTAGCCATTGTGAATAAGGCTTTTCAGAACATTTGTGTGCGTGCCCTTTTCCAAACATGTTTTAATTTCTCTCCAAGACATACATAGGAATGCAAGAGGATAAATACACGCTCAACTTGATAAGAATTAACACTTCTCTAACATACTTGGCACCATTTTACATCTCTAGTGCTTGAATGTTCCAACTTGTTCACTGTTGCAGAAGTTTATTTTTAGTTATGTTTAAAATGGTTGTTTTGTGCACTGTTGGCTGAGGGGCTGCATGAGCCTTGGTGTTTTGTATTGTCTGCAAGTGCAGATGTTGGCTTTATATAAATGATTGCTCATGCTTGCACGTGCTATCAATAGAACACCTGAGGAGCTTAAGTATCAATAAAAAAAAAAACCCTGAAATGAGATGCTTGGAGTTCCACTGTCCAGTATGGTGCTTGCCATGATGGTGGTTTCCTCTGCTGAGGTCTGGAAGGGCTTGCACCTATGAATATGCATCTTTTTCTTTCTTGGTGAGCCCACACAGTAGCAAACAACTACAGTTTCATATATTGTAATAGATGTCAAATTGTGTATATTCTCATAGTTTTACTTTGCATTTCCTAGATGATGTTTATTTGCTCCCTTTTCATATACTTACTGGCTACTCTACATAGCCTTCTTCTTAAGTGCTCAGATGTTTTGCTTTTTTCAGAATTTGATTTTCCATCTATTGCTGAGATTTGTAGTTCTTTAATCTTTTCTGAGTTCAAGTAGAAAGTATATAAGTTGCAAATCCAGATTGCAACTTTCTTTTTTGAGATAGGGTTTTGCTTTGCAGCTCAAGCTGCCACAGAACTTACTATGTAATCTAAGGTAGCCTTGAGTTGTGACTCTTCCTGTCTTTGCCCCTGACTGCTAAATTATAGATGGGTACCATCACACTTGGTTCCTGTCCATTTTGTTTTGCATTTATTTTGTGTTTATGTTTGTATGTGTATGTTGGCAAGCACATGACATGATGGACAACTTGTAGGAGTTGTTTCTCTCCTTCTACTATATAATGTTCTGGGGATCAAACTCAGATCATGAGGCTTGGTGGCAAGCACCTTTACCCACCAAGACATATTACCAATCCAGCATACCTATTTTTATTGATGTGTTTTTTAATGAAAAAAATAATTTTGATGAGGTCCAAGCCTTCAAATTTTTGTTTAATGGCATACTGGGGTTTTGGGGGTTTTTTTTGATATCCTATCCATGTCTTTGCCTATTACAAAATCATGAAGTGTGTTCCTACTTAAAGTTTCATAGGTTTAGTTTGCATTTAGTTCTATGATCTGTATTAAAATAGTTTTTTGCTTATAAAATGAGATAAGAACTGAGGGTCATTTTCCCTTATTATCCCATTATCCCAACAGGAAATCCTGTTGTTTAAGTACTACTTACTAAAAAGAAGTTCCTTGGGTGGGGAATATAGCTCAGTGGTAGAATGCTTGCCCAGCATGCCCGAGGCCCTACGTTCAATCTCCAGTATTACAAACAAACAAACCCAAACCTTGTATGCTTTCTAGACTATTTCACACTATGGATCTTTACACCTTTAAAATACACCTTTAAAAAATCTTAAAAAAATACTCTCAAGGACAAATTTCCCTCACTTTTCTCCTGTCAGAATTGCTTTCTGAGAATTTTAGAATGAGATTGTCTAGTACTGAAAATTGGAATTCAATTCATAAATTTAGGAGACTTTTGTTTCCTCATCTAGGACCATGATCTCTCCACATTCATTCAAATTTCCTTTTATTTCATTTAGTAAGGTTTGTAGCTCTCTTCATAAATTCATATACAACATGTCTTGTTAGGCTTACTCCAGAATACTATAGTTGTGTTAATATTTTGCGTGTTTATTTCTGTTTTCTATGCCTATATAGGAAAATATTCCATTTTAGACCTTGCTCTGGTACCTAACTGCCTTGCTTCATTGCTTTTTTAGCTTTTCATCATTTGCCAGTTGAGTTTCCAAGATTGTCTTAAGTAGGTATACACTGTTCTTGCTGTTTTCTTTTTTTCACTTTTCACTTTTTGGCTTTTTGAGATAGGGCCTCACTATGTAGCCTTGGCTGGCCCATCACTCACTACGTAAACTTGGCTGGTCTTGAACTCACAGCAATCACCTTCTGCCCCCGCCTCCTGAGTGATGTCACGTTCTTTTCCTTTTTCCTTCCTTCCTTCCTTCCTTTCTTCCTTCCTTCCTTCCTTCCTTCGTGTGTGCGTGTGTTTCAAGACAAAGTTTCTCTGTGTGTAGTCCTGGCTATCCTAGAACTCACTCTGTAGACAAGGCTGGCCTGGAACTTACAAAGATCCACCTGTTTCTGCTGGGATTAAAGGTGTGTCACATTATTTTCTATTAGACACTTTGGTCTCCTCATTTCAAATATCTATACCTCACTTTTTTTTCTTTTTGGTTTCTTCAAGACAGGTTTTCTTTGTTCTAACTCTAAATCTGGCTGTCCTGGAACTCACTGCATAAACCAGGCTGGCCTCGAACTCACAGAGATCTACCTGCCTCTGCCTCGGAAGAGCTGGGATTAAAGGCGTGAGCTACCACTACCAGGCTACCTCACTTCTTTAGTTAGCTTCATCAGGATAATGTTAGGTGTGCCAGTGATAGTTGGTGTCCATATATGTATACTCTAACCAGGAAGTTCCCAGTGTTTTATTGTCCCCTATCTACTGTACATTTATAGTATACAGCCACTATCAAGTTAAGGAAGTAGATTTTTATTGCTAATTTGCAAGTAGTTGCACTTTTCAATCATTATTTTACATGTTATGGGTGTCCGGCCTGCTTGTATGTCTGTGTATCACATGTGTGCCTGGTGCCCACATGTGGCCAGAAGAGAGAAGTATGAACCACAATTTAGGTGCTGGGAATTGAACCTGGATCCTCTGAAAGAGCAGCCAGTGCTCTTAACCACTGAGCCATCTCTCCAGCCCAAGTTGTGTATTTAAAATAAGAAATGAGTACCAGGTAGACATAAGAGGCACATCATAATCCAACATATGACAGGTAAAAGCAGGAGGATCAGGAGTTCAGCTATATAATGAGTTTGAGGGCAGCCTGGGCTACATGAAACACACTCTCACAATGAAAGAAAAAGAGAAATAAATTAGTGTTGTAGTTTATCATTGATCATTTATCATTGATTGGAAAGGAGTTAGTATAATTTTTTTCTACACTCTGTTGATAGAACTATAAAAATAGATTTTCTATAATTTACTGAATGGACCATGAAATATTATTCTTTCCAAAACTGCTGGACTTACTGTCTTAATTTTGACTTAGAGCTTTTTGCAAGTCTGGCCCTGTGAGACAGTACCTATAACATTCTTGGTATATGTACTTCCCATCTAATTTTAGTTTGAATAGAAAATGATTTGGAAAGCTTTCAGTTTTGCTTTAATTTCATTTGTATATCATGGGAATTATTTTCAAAATTTTTTTGATGATTTAATTTTCTATATATTGACTCAATTTTTCCTATTTATATTTTTCAGAAAAGTATCCGTGTTGTTTTGTGTAGATTCTCAAATTTGTTAACATAATATTGCAAATAGATTTACTTACTATTTTAATCTATCTCTGTAATTATGTTTCCTTTAGTCATGTATCTTCCCTACTTGTTTTCTATTTGACATTTGACAGATTTGTTGACTAGCTTTACATTTTTCTTTTTATTCTTTCACTCTGTTCCTGGGTTGTTGGATTATATATTCCTTGTATGACTTCTTGGATTGAAATTGAGTTTGCCTCTCTTTCTCTTTAAAAAGTTTTATGAACATGTACAAAAGTGGTTAGGATGGTATGATGACCCATCCCCCGCCCCAAGATGTGTCAAGCAGTTTTAACAGTGATTAATTTGTGACCGGTCTCGCTTCATCTGGTTCCTACCTACTTACGCCCTGATAGTATTTTGAGGGGATAGCACATTCAGGGTGGTATGACCATAGACTGATGATATTTTGAAACAAATCCCAGATGTGTCTTGTACTTATTTCAGTGTGTGTGTGTGTGTGTGTGTGTGTGTATCTTAAAAAGATTCCTTCCTAAAATGGCTTGCTGTTCAAGTTGTCTCTAATTTTATTTGAATAAGAATCTAAACAAAATCCATGCCTTGTCATTGTTTATGGGCCCTTGGTTTTGTTTTTTGTTTGAGACAGGGTCTCACTGTTAAGCCCAGGCTGGCCTTGAACTCATGATCTTACTGTTCCTGTCCACCAAAGACTGAGGTTACAGTTGTGAGGTGCCACATCCATATTTTTTAGATATTGTTAAATCTGTATGTATCTCCTCCACCTTTTCTTGCCTTTTACGTTCTTGGGAATTTATTTATGTATGTATTTATTTATTGAAGAATTCAGGCTGTCTTACAGAATTTCCTAGTCTAGATTTCACTGATTATAGATCATGCCATGTCTTTGATCTACTACTTTTACTTACCTCATTTGTAAAAACATTCCCTTAGAGATATGCTGATTAAAGAAACTCAGTTAGAAAATAGCAGAAATCTTAGTAACTAGTAGCCTGTGTGTAAGTATTAATTCCTTCTTCTTTGTTTTCATTTGTTCTGGGTAACAAAGTACACTATTAATATTGCTGTACTTTATCAGCTGAATTGAGACTGCTAGGAATTTCATAGGTACTTGCTAGCTTTGGAAGTAGATTTTGAGGGTGGAAGAGAGTCTTATGGGTGTAGCTTCTACCAGTGGAATTATGTCAATTCTATTCTTAAAAAATTCTCTATTAGACAAAATCACTCTTTACCTGTTGAGAAAAAAGAAAATTGCAAGCTCCTCCATAATACTCATAGAGGGTGGATACAGCCCATCAGAATATTGTTACATGTTGTATTGCTGAGAGTGAGGAAAGCAGGTATATCCAAGAAGCAGATTTGATTTGTGAGGCAAAGAAGTTAATGAAAAAAACCCACAATTGAGTCCTGAGCCATAGATAAAGTGGAAGATGCTAAGAATTGAAGGAAAGGCAGAAATGAAGCTCAGCTCCGTGTCACATAATCATGACTATCACATGCACAACCTCAGTTCCACAAGATTGTATCTCCTACTGACGTGTAGTCATCTCAGTTTGTGTAAGTGTGATGTTTGCAACAATAATCAAACTATACAACATGGTTTTTTCAGTGTCCTCTGTTATCAAGTGACTAGTAGGAAGAAAACCACAGAGTAAAACTTCTGAATTTGATTTGGAGCATGTCAGATTTGAAATGCAGACTAGAAAAGCCCAGGAGGAGGTAGTAAATTAAGGAAAAGATCTTAGAAGAACGTCTAGGCTAGAGACAAATATTTGGAAAGTATACAACTAGATAATGAGAGAGCCAACACTACCTATTAGTGAAGAACAGTCACATTTTAAGGCCAAGTGTAAAGGCACCAGATAAAGACATTGAAGAGGCAGAGAAAGATCTTAATACCTAGAAAACTAGAATATGGGTTTCTATACAAAAGAGATTGTCACTTATGGCAAATGCTTCATTGTGATTATATAATGAAAGCTGAGAAAAGGATAGATTTTCCCACTGATGTTTTTAAGGGTTTTTGCCAAAGCAGTCAGTCTAAGGAATTAGGTCAGCTTGAATTAAGTGACAGATTTAACAACTATTCTAAGTGTGGGCTGTCACATTTATCTTTTCCATTATTTCCCTATTCTTGTACTTTTTAGTAATATGTACTGATATTCTGCCAATATTTCTAAACTTAACATTAATGGCTTCATTATGTATGTGTCTCCTGTTTTCCTCATCATTATGATCTTGAAATTCATCCATTTGAGAATGTAGTTCTGTTCCAATAGAATTTTTATTAACTAGAGTCTTAAGTTTTCTTGATATGAAGTTAATCAAAAGATAATTACCTCTGCCAATATTTATTGCTATTATTTGTCTTGCCTTTTTTTTTTTTCCATGAGCAAAAAGGATGTTGAAGAATATACCCAGGGCTTAGAAGTTGTTTTCCTCATGGGAATCTAGTTTCCAAATTAAATTGGAATGGTTCTAATGTTTTATTATTTGGAATGATAAATGGTATTGTTTTTGGCAAATTGTTTCTAATTGTTTTAGTTCTTTCTTCTAGAAAGTTTTTTTTTAATATAAGTTATCTGCTTCCTTCAACTTTTTTTTCTTTTAAGCAAAAGTTGTATTTTAGTATATTGATTCTACTCTCTGGCTTTTTGATCCCTTGGGTATATCATTTTCCTGTGTTCATTGGGGCTCAGGTGTGCAGTGGGTATGTCATAGCAGCCATCTACACGGGATAGGCACAATTGTTTCTTGTCATGAGCCAACTTAGCATGAGATATGCTTTTGATCATCCTGGAGGAGGCATCAGAAATGAACAACCATTCATCATCTCTCTAGGGCTCATACTCATGCATTCTCACTTTTATGACTGGCCCAGTTGACTGGCTGGTCAGTCAACTAGATTTGGGAATATAGGGCATGTGGGATACCTTTGATTTTTTTCCATCTTTCCCCCAAACACAACATTTTAAAATAGATGCTATCTTATTCCCAAAAGGACATGGCACGAGATTATTCCTTTTTCTACTAAGTATTGTTAAGTGAAAATGCTGCCTCTTAAGTTGAGTATATTTTTGTTTGTAGACCATTTCTATGCCTTGTTGGATTGCCTTTTCCTGGTATTATTCTTCCTTCAGTCAGAGAGCGCTATCATTCCCCATTACATTTATCCCTATCTTTTGTTTTGGTTTGGAATATTTAAGTGACCACCAGATAAATTACAAATACAGGAAGTTAACAAGTGTGTTAGTCCACTGAAGTCTACATACATGAAAGTGCCCTGATGATAGTTTTACCACTTTAGTGAATGTGCACAAAATGAAATACATACACATAAATAGCACCCAGATGAAGAAACAATATTAGAAGCGTCCCAGAAGTTCTACTTCTGCTCTCTTCTATTTTCCTTAAAGGGAAGGTAACTACAGTTCAAACCTCTAGTCCTACATTAATTTTTGCATATGGATTCCTTTGTGTCTGACATCTTGCACTTAGTATGAGGTCACCAGAGAAAATACAGGATGCTCAGTCTAGTTTGAATCAGATAAGTGACAACTCATTTTATTTTATTAAAAATGACAATTTGGGCTAGAGAGATGGCTTAGTGTTAAAGAGTACCTGGCTGCTCTTCCAGAGGACCAGGTTTGATTTCCAACATCCACATGGCTATCTGTAATTCCAGTCCCAGGGAATCTGATGCCTTCTTCTGGCCTTTGTGGGCACTGCCTGCACATGGTACACAGACATACACAAAGGCCAAACACCCATATGTAATAATAAATCAATAAAATGTTCAAAAAGATATGCAAAATGATTTATCTGCAACTCAAATTTAACTGGATGTTCTGCTTTTTTCTAAATCTAGGAAGCGTAATTCAAAATTATGCTTGTGAGATTCGTCTATACCACTGCATATATTGCAGTTCATTCATTTTATATAGTATTCCATTAACAAATGTAGCACAATTTAGAGTCAAGCGCCTCAAAAACCTTAACCACACTTGTGATTCCCTCTTAGATAGATAAGGCATGCATATAGAAAATTATGTAAGTCATGATATAGATTAACAGATAATTATAGCATAAATACCTATGCAACTATTACCTAGGGTGATAAGCAGAACATACCCAAGCACTCCTGTATAACCCTCTCAGATAATAACTCTTCCTTTCTCCTAGCAATGATAATCCTGATTTTGTGGAACTCCTTCCCTTTCCTTCCTCCCTTTCTTTCCTTCCTTTCTTCCTTCTTTCCTTTTTAATTTTTGAAACACTCGATGCAAGTAGTTCTTATTGCCATTATAGGACATCATACCAAACAATAAAGAGCTGGTGCTTGAACTAGTATAAGACCTTTCCTGTTTATTGCCATGGAAATCAAAGCAAAAAAGACCTAGCATTTTATATTTATCAAACTTGTCATCAAGCTTGTCAGCAATTGCCTTTACCCACTGAGCCATCTCACCTATCCTCCTTTGATTTTTTTTGAATAAAAACAGTACCTGAACATAATGACTCTAAATAGCATTATTAATTTTGCCTAGTTTAAGCCTTTAAGTAAAAACATAAGTAAATATGTTTTGTATCATCTACCCAATACTGCATTTGAGAGCTAATCTGCTGCATACAGCTATAATTCTTTTTTTTTTTCATTTTTTGTATAGAATTCTACTATATGATTGTGCCACTTTTTGTGCTACATTTGATAGATATTTCAAATGTTTCCAGATTGTGACTATTATCAACAATGCCATACAAACTTTGTATATCTTCATTCATATGTACAAAAACTTTTCTAGAATAAATACCTACAAGTAGAACTGCTAGAACATTGGGTGAATATACTTCAAACTATTCCAAAATGTTTATCCCTTTTCACTCCACATTGCCCAACTTTTTGTTGAAAAAAATGTTTTGGTGTGTGTGTGTTTATGTGTGCAGATACACATGCTGATGCACATATGTGTTTGCATATGTGTGGAAGCCAGAGATGAATATCAGATGTCATTTCTGTAGTTCAAAAATCCACTGTGATTTTTGAGACAGAATCTCTCACTGGGGCCTGGGGCTTGCCATTTTGATTCAGCTTTCTGGCCTGCTTCCACCTTCCAGATTGTGTGTGTCTGTGTGTTGTGTGTGTGTGTGTGTGTGTGTGTGTGTGTGTGTGTGTGTGTGTTGTAAAATCCCTCAGAGTTGGGATTATAAGCATGCCCTACTATGGCTGCCTTTTTACATGGGTACTGGGAATTGAACTCAGGTCTCCATGTTTGCTAAACAATCACTTTACTGACTAAGTTATCTCCCCAACCCCGTGTCTGAATCTTTAATTTTTTCCAGTTGAGTAGGAATGGGGTTATACTTCATTGTGGTTTTAATTTTCATCCCTGATGGCTATGAGATTCATTACCCATTCATATGTTTATTAGCTATGTGTATTATGTTTCCTGTAAAATACCTGTTCAAGTATGCCTCTTAAAAATATTCACTCTGTAGCTCAGAGTCATCTTGAACTCACTCACATCTCCTGCCTCAGCTTCCCAAGAGTGACATGAACAACCACACTTGGCTTTCCTTAGAACTTAGTGTAGCCCTTTACATACTATTCATATAGTTATATTTGTTGGAACTCTTAAATTCCTGTATGGTGTGCATGCATTTTCCTCTTCTCCCTACCCCATGCTCATTCTAGGATGAAGCTTGCACATGTAAGCATTCTACTATTGAGCTATACATCCCTAACCTTCACTTTCTTCATTCATGTATATGTTGTTTGTTTTCTGTCTTCTTCAAGGAATTCAGCATTCCAAGGTCTTGAAGACTTTCTATATTATCAATGAAAGCACATCAGTTTTATCTTTCACAGTTAAGTCTCACATCTATCTAAAATGTTTTTGTGCATGGTATGATAGATCTAGTTTTTTCCATAAAAAATATCCTTTTGTCTTAGCACTATTTAAAAAAAAATTCCTTTCCTACTGAGAAGCAGTGCCACTTCTTCTATATGTATGGATATATGTATATCAAGTGCTCAAACATGCCTTGATCTGTTTTGGGTACTCTACAAATACAAATTTTGATGGTATGATGCCATGTATCTATACTCCAATAGTTGGTAAGGCTGAAGCCAAAAGGTCTAAGAGTTTAAGGTCATCCTGGGCAATAGAGATATTCCACCCCATAAACAAACAAGCAAACAAATGAGTGAATAAATACATAAGGCTGCTTAGATGGCTCAGTAAGCAAAGTGCTCACAGCATTAGCATGAGTACCTGAGTTTGGATCTCTCATACACATGTAAAAGCCAGGTATGGCAGCATGCATCTATCATCCCAGGATTGAGAGGCTGAGAAGGTAGGATTCCAGGAGCTAACTGTCTATCCAGTCTAACCAATCTCGTTTCAGTTTCAGGAGACACTTTCAAAAATATGGTGGAAAGCAATAGAGGAAGACGCTTAACAACTTCTGGTCACCACACACATATGCATAGGTGGATCGTACATATACCACACACACACACATGCACACACACAAATAAATCTTTTAATGAATTAATTGACTAATGTCAGATCTTCTAAATCTGTATACACGGCCCGAGAGATGGCTCAGCAATTAAGAGCACTGGCTGCTCTTCCAGAGGACCTGGCTTGAATTCCCAGCACCCACTAGGCCACTTCTAACTGTCTGTAACTTCACTGTCTGGGGATCCAGCACCCTCTTCTGGCTTCCTTAGACCCTGCACCACATGGTACATAGACATACATGTATACAAAACATTCTTACCTGTAAACTTAAAAAAATTAAATCTATGTATTATTTTCTTGATTATTTGGGACTTCAGTACTTCTCAGTATTTTCCTTGGAGAAATTTTATACATCTTTGGTTCTATTTCTAGGTGATTTTCTGTGGTGTGAATTCAGAGCCTGTGCGTACTTGGTAAATGTACCACTCAGCAACCTTTGTTCTTTTGTTTTTTGTTTTTTGTTTTTTTTGGTTGCTGCTTCTGCAGTAGTTTCTTGCAACAGTCTTATTAAGCAACCCAAGGTGGGCTGGCAGTTTCTATGTAGCCCTGGCTGACCTCAAACCTGTGATCCTTCTGCCTCTACCTCCCAAGTACTGGGGTTATAGGTGTGTATAACCACAATCCAGCTGGTAATTTATGTTTTGGCACTATTGTAGGTAATATTTTTAAACTTTTATTGAATTTTAATAATCAGAAAAGTATACTCCTATTAAGTGTTTTGTTTATGTTTTTTTAAGGCTGAGCAAGTCCATGTCATCAACATAGAGTCTTTTTATTTTTTAATGTTTTATTTCTGATTATGCATATTAATGGGATTCAGTGTGACATTTCCATATATGCATATATCTTGTACTAATAAAATCCAACCTCTTCTTATCCATACCTCCAACTCTTTCCAATGTATATTAATTACTATTCTTCACTAAAATCAAAATTTTCTAGCTTCCACATGAAACAGCGTACATTATATCTGACTTACTTCATTCAAAATAATGTCTTGCAGTTGTCCAATCTTCCAGTTCTGTCCATTTTACTTCAAATGGCAAGTCTTCATTCTTTATTACTAAATAATATTCCACTGTGTGTATATATAACAAATTAACTTTATTCCTCTGTTTATGGGCACCTAGGCTGATTGCTCAGTTATCTATCCTGGTTAGTGCCACAAAAAAACGTAAGTGCTTATTTCGTTTCCTTTGTCTATATACTCAGAATTGGGAAAGCTAGATAATATAGTTGATCTATTTTTAGTTTAGTGAATGTTCACACTGTTCTCTATGATGGCCATACTAATTTACATTTCCACAAACAGTATATAAGATTTCTTTACCCTCCACGTCTTGTCAGCAATTGTTTTTTCTATACAGAGAAATAATATCAATATAACTTTGATTTGTGTTTCCCTGATAGCTAAATATATTGAGCATATTTTTCAAGTTTATTGGTTTTTTATATTTTGTGAAATAGCTACTTAAATCATTAATCTACTTTTAATGGGATTGTATGTGTTTTTGTTAAGGTTTTTGATTCCTTTATATATTCTGGATATTAATCCGTGATCACAGTGGTTCTCAACCCTGTGGGTCATGACTCCTTGAAGGGTGAAACCACTCTTTCACATGAGTCACCTAAGACCATCTGCATATCAGGTATTTACATTAGGATTCATAACAGTAGCAAAGTTACAGTTAGGAAGTAGCAACAAAACATTTTATGGTTGGGGGTCACCGCAACATAAGGAACTGTATTAAAGGATTGCAGCACTAGGAAGGTTAAGAACCCACTGCTCTATCAGATGAAATATTAGGAAGGCTTTTCCTCTGTTCTGTAGCTTGTCTTTTCACTTTTTTGATTGTTTCCATCGCTGAACCTTTTTGGTTTGCTATAATACCTACTGTTGTATAATCCCTTTTTAATTTTGTTTATATGCCTTTGAAATTCTATCCAGAAAATCATTGCCTATACCAATGTCTTGAACTGATTCCCCTGTATTTTATTAGTAGTTTACAGTTCTACATTAAGGTCTTTTATCTATTTTTAGTTGAATTTTGTGCCATGGGTTTATGTCAACTCTTCACATGCGAATACCCAGGCTTCCCACCACCATTTATTTCAAAGGCTGTCTTCTCTCTAATGCATTTTGGTACCTCTGCTACACATCAATTTGTTGTAGATGCTTAGGTTTATTTCTGTTTTATGTTCCATTGGTTTGTTTGTATGTTTGTCTTTATGCCCGTGCCATGCTGTTTTTACTACTGTGGCTCTGTTAGTGTGTCTTGAAATTAGGTATTGTTATATCTCCAGCTTTTTTGGGATTAGGATTGCTCCAGCTAGCTCAGAGTGGTGGCACTTACCCACAATCCCAACACAATGGAGGCAGAGGCCTGAGGTAAAAGGAATATGAGTTCCAGGCCAGCCTGGGCTACATAATGAGCCTTAAGATCAGGATAGTAAGTTCAAGGTCAGTTTGAATTATATATCAAGACCTCAGAAAAAACAAGAAAATTTACAATATATTTTAGTGATAGAGTATTTACCTTGATTTTGGTGCCTGTCATTACTAAAAAAGAAAAAAATTGCCATGAGGCCTTTTGTTCTTCAATATGAATTTCACAGTTACTTTTTCTATTCTTGTGAGGAATGTCATTGGCATTTTGATGCATTATGGACATTTTTGATAATATCTATTCTAATCCACAAACATGGAAGCATTTTCCTGGTGTGTATTTGTATGTGTGTTTATGTGTTGTTCAATTTATGTTACCAGAATTTTAAAGTGTTCATTGCACAGATGGCTCACTTCCTGTGTATTCATTTTATTTTTTGTACCTATCATAAATGAGATTGTTTTAATAATTTTTAAACAGATTCATTGTTGATACAAAAGATACGTAAGGTTTTTGTCTGTTTTGAATCTTGCTATTTTACTGAATTCATTTATTAATTCTAATGGTTTTTTGGTGAAATACTTAATTTTTTCTGTTTATAGAATCATATTATCTCCATAAATGGGTGTAATTTCTTTAATTTTGTTTGTGGGATCAGAGATTTGAACTCAGGTCCTCAAGCTTGCACAGCAAGTGCTTTTTCCACTGAGCCATCTCCTCAGTCCTAAATTTTATTTTCGAACTTTGCTTTTGGTGATTTTGAGAACTAAATTCACTTATTTTTATTTTTATTGAAACAGGGTCTCACCATGTAGCCCTGGCTATCCTGTAATTCACTATGTAGACTAGACTGGCTTCAAACACAGAGAGATCCACCTGCTTCTGCCTCCCGAGTAATGGGATTAACTGATCAAAAATAAACTTATCAATATTGATTTTGTATCCAGCCACCTGTATTGTTCTAGATTCAGTAGTCTGTTTTACTCTTTGTTAGTGCCACCATGAATGTTTGAAGATCCACCATGAATATATACTATATATATTGTTGTTATTGTTGTTGTTTCAGACAGGGTTTCTCTGCTGTAACCCTGGCTGCCCTGGAACTCAGTCTGTAGACCAGGCTGGCCTTGAACTCACAGAGATCCACCTGCCTCTGCCTCCCGAGTGCTGGGATTAAAGGTGTGCGCTGCCACTGCCCAGCTCACATTAATATTTTAACTGTTAGAACTAATTGCTTCTTTCAGTACTTATTTTACCCATCTTCTCTGTCCATTGACATTTCAACTAAACCTTTTAAAAATGTTTCTATTATTTGGGAATTTCATACAATGTATTTTTATCATATTCTTCCTCCTCCCCCAATACCTTCTAGACCCTCCTCTACCTCCCTGCCCAACCCAACTTCATGTGTTCTCTTCCCCCTTTTTTTCTTTCAAGTCCAATGTGTATTGCCTGAGTATTCCTCGTTGTGAGACCTGCCCTGGAATGTGGTCAGTATGCCAGGTGTCACATCATAAAAGAAAATTGGCATTCCCACCAGAAACCAACTGCCAATAGCTCTTCGTCTAGGGGTGGGACTTCGTACCGACCTCCCTTCCTCCATGCTGGGATTTTGTCTGTCCTGAGCTCACACAGGTCTTGTTCATACTGCCTCAAGTGCTGTGAGTTTATGTGTACCTCAGCTCTGTTTCCTTGATGTCATCCATTACCTCTAGCGCTTACCATCTTTCCACCCCCCTCATCCTCATCCTCATTTTTATAGGTCCCTGTGGGAAACGTGTGTGATATACATGTCCGATTTCAGGCTGAACACTCCACAGCCTCTTACTTTCTGTATGTTGACAGTTGAGTCTCTGTGTTAATTGCCATTTACTGAAGCTTCTCTGATGAGGGTTGAAAGATGCACTGATCTATGGGTAAAGCAATAAGTTATAAGGATTTGTTTTAATGCTATAACTGACACCCTCCCTTTTTTTAAATTGTCTTGATTTGTAAATCTTTACTATCTTAGTTCTTTTTTTAATCCACATGATCCCTTTTCTTCTTGCTGTTCCATTAGGTTAATTATTGCAGTCAGCATGATTTCCCCAATTAGGAACGAGTACCCACTACCTGCTGTTAGTTTTTCCTTAACAGTATTGTGGAGATGCGCCCACTTCCATTCTGTCCCTGTTATCTCTGCCAGGTTTATGCCATCATCCTGTACATCTGGAAAATAGCTTCCTGACTGACCACTAAAAGGCACTCCATTCCAAATACCATAGCTAGACCAAGCTTCTTAAAATGCCATTGTATGAGATACCTACCTATTTCATGTCCTTATAGGATGAACTCTAAACACTGCCACTCGGCCTTTGTCCCCAAGCTCTAGCCTAACTCCTCTGCCATCTTTAACGGCTTCCCTACCCACACTATCCACTTGAGCTATGTGGCCCCCACAACATGCTCAGCTTCTGCTTGTTTCTGTATACTTTCACCATAGCTCTCTCTTCTTTCACAGAATACAATGTGTGCTGGTCCCTACCCCACCCTCACAATCAAACTGTCTACAACATAGCCCTCCTTTAAAGCCCAATTTGTCTTGGAAGTTTTAGACATTACCTTTTAAACATTATTTTGTGTACATTTTTGGCCTTAAAAATCTATAGTGCCCAGGAACTATATTGTCACTCTCTGGCCCCTGTATATTTTCAGTCCTACAACCAACTAGAGTATTCTAGCTGCATCTGTCAACTTATGCTGTCATCTATAACATATCCTAATCTAAATACTTGTGTTGATTCAGATCTCAGTGCCATTACACCTGAGTGTCCTCTACTGCCTCCCCCACCCCCACTTGACTTCAAAAACTTGGTTCCATCAAGCATCCTTGCTCTCCCATTGTGTATGTTTATTTATTGTGGTGCCTGGGATAGAACTCAGATGTTTGCATGAGTTAGGGAAGCCTTTAGCACTGAACTGTATGCACAGCCTTGTGGGTTTTTTTTTTACCTTTTACTCTTTTTCTCCCCTTAACCTAGCATAGTTTTATCTAGTTTTAAAATAAAATAGACCATTAATCCTCATTTTGCTACTTCTCTTCCCCATTCACTCTCCTCATTTGACACTTCTCCATCTTCATCTCATTAAAACTATGGTTTCTGAGATCCAGCAATGTACCAAGCAACTGAATCCATTAGGTTCTTTTCAGTCCTCCTTTCCCTGGTGACTTCAGTATTTAGAGCATGTTACTCCTTCTGGACAGTCGTTCCCCACTCTCGACTTCCTCTCATTTTTCTAAAGACTCTGCCTCTTCTCTTTCTCCACATCCTAACCTGAAATAGCCTGGGTTCTGTTTTCTCTCTTTCTCTTCTAGTCCTTCATGACTATCATCTTGTTACCTGTCTCAAAATGATCTCAACCATTCAGATGCTCATAACTCCTACTTAGGTACTACCATTCCTAAGCTTGTGTCTTGAGCCCACAGTTACCTATGGGGAAACCTCATAGACATCCCACAGGCAGCTCTCATTCCTTTTAAAAGATGAACTACTACTTATCGTTTAATAGTACCTTAAACCAGCCCCCATCACCTACACCTACCCAGCCACCCAAGCAAGAAGCCAAGGCACCATTCCTTGTTCTTCTTTCACTCTGACTCCTTCTTAATCTCATGCTTGACTAGATCCTGTCCATCTCACCTTCCTGTCTTTCAAAACATTGCATTCCTCTAACCCTACTAGTAACTGGTTTCCTTGTCTTCAGTCAGGCTCCCTTTTAAGCATCTACCAGCCAGCTACAAGGGTATCCTTCCAGGAGTATGTTCTGCTTAGAGTTCTTCCAGAGGTCTTCACTGTGACCCTCGTTGCTTAACCATACTAAGTGCTCTAGCACTTCCTGTGTGGCCAGCTTCCTCGCTGTTTAACCACATGAAGTATGCATATGTGGAGATCAGAGGACAACTTGAGGGAATTGGTTCTCTCCACCATGTGTATCCCAGAATAGAACTTGGATCATTAGTCTGAGCAGCAAGGGCCTCTACCTACATTGCTGCTCTTGCTATTATGTTTTTCCCTAATATTTTGATGGAAATTTTCAAAAGTACTATAGAGTTAAAATATTGATAGACATACTCCTGTATCTAGTGTCTGCATTAACATTAACATTTTTCTGTATTTCTATTATCACATACCTATCCATCTCTCCATTCATCAATTCATATTTTTTAAAGATTTATTTATTTATGTATGAGTGCTCTATCTGCATATACACCTGCATGCCAGAAGAGGGCATCTGATCCCATTATAGATGGTTGTGAGCCACCATGTGGATGCTGGGAATTGAACTCAGGACCTCTGGAAGAGCAGTCAGTGCCCTTAACCGTGGAGCCATCCCTCCAGCCTAATTCATTTTTTTAATTCTATTTTTTTTTCAGAATACATCCCAGCCCCAGCCTCCCTCCTCCCCTCCCTTAATCCCATTCCCTCCCATCCTCCCATCTAACCCAACTATCACCCACTAATGTCCCCACCCCGTTCTCTCCAGAAAAAAAACGGTCCCCTCAGGGTTATATCACAATCAGGACGTGGCATAGCAGGATGGAACGAGGCCAGGCACCAATCCCTACATCAAGGGTAGGCCAGACAGCCCAGCACAAGAAAGAGTCTCAAAGGCCAGTAAAATGGTCAGAGACACCCCACTCCAGCCTGTAGGAGTTTTTCAAGGACACCAATCTAGACAGCCATGAGATGTATTTAGGGGATCCTACAGGTTCTGTGTCTATGGCTTCAGTCTCTGTGGGCCTGTAAGAATGCTAGTCAGTTGACATTGTGGGGCTTGTTCTCCTGGCGTCCTCAGCCCCTCTGGTTTCCACCATCCCTCCACTCCCTCTTCCATGGAGTTCCCCAATCCCTTGCACCATGTTTGGCCCTGGACCTCTCCATATGCTTCTCTCAGCTGCTGAGGGGGACCTTTCTGGTGAGGACTGGGCTAGGTTCCGATCTATAAGCAGAGTGTGACATCATTAGAAATTGTCTCCAGGTTACCCAGTGTCTAGTTCCTGTCCTGTCCTGCAGTTTCAGGCAAGGGTTCCCTCCTTTGGCTTGGAGTTCTGTTTTTCCATTGTCAACAAGGATCTTGCAGGTGGATAGGCCCTAAGTCAGAGGTTTTGCTGCTAGGATGGTGTCCTAGTCTCACCACTGGAAACCATGCCTGACCACAGGAGAGGGTCTGTTGAGGCTCCCTATCCTTGATTACTATGGATCCTTGCTAGGGTCTCCCTCATAGATTTCCTGTGAGTTACCACTACACTAAATCTCCTGATCACCCTGTATTTGTCTCCATTCTTATCCTCCATTCGTCTCCTCCTTCTGGTCCCCTCCGCTCCCATTCCCAACCTCCCCCACCCCACCTACACCCTCTGTTCAATTTCCACCCTACCAGGGAGATCCCTGTGCTCCAACTGGGATCCTTGTTGCATGATTTTTCTATGTCTGTGGATACTAGTACCTTTCTCCTTTGTGTAGCAGTTAGTATCCACGTATAAGTGAGTACATACCATGTTTTTCTTTCTATGACTGGATCACCTCACTCGGGGTGATTTTTTTTCTAGTTCCATCCATTTGCCTGCAAAGTTCATGGAGTCATTTTTTTTAATAGCTGAGTGATACTCTATTGTGTAAATGTGCCATAATTTCTTTATCCATTCTTCAATTGAGGAGCATTTAGATTGTTTTCCAACCTCTGGCTATTATGAATAAAGCTGCTATGAACATCGTTGAGCAAGTGTCCTTCTGGCAGGATGGAGCGTCTTTTGGGTATATGCCCAGGAGTGGTATAGCTAGGTCTTGAGGTAGGTCGATTTCCAATTTCCTAAGGCCAATTAATATTTTTTAAAGGTATATTTTAAAGTAGAATTGTACCTTAATAGTTTCCTTGTAAGTGCTTCAGTTTCTGTATCATTAGCTGGCATTAAATATGTGAATGTGTATTTTTTTTCTAAGTGCTGGGGATCAAACCCAGAGCCTCCTGCATACGAGGCAAGTATTATACCACTGAGCTACATTTCCAATATATATATATATCTGGTGTCTTTTGAATCATAGTCTCACTATGTAGTCTAGACTGGCTCCCTTAACCTTACCCTAAGTGTCACAACTATAGGTCTGAGCCACTATATTAACCTTGTTTATATTAAGTAAAGTACATACAATAAAAATATGCATCTTAAGTTTATATAAATAGAATTTTCAATAATATTCCCAAATGCCAGTAATTTAAAGGTTTATTATTAAGATAGGGGTTTCTATTTATAGCATTATTCTTTTTTAGTGTAATTTTTTTGTTTCTTGTTTTTTTTTCTTTTGCTTTTGTTTTTCCCCATTAAACTTTGAGTTCCAAGGAGGGAGAACTGTTTCTTGCCAGCTCTGCACAGAACCCTGACCGTCACACAGTGGATAATCAGTAACTCTTGGCTGGATGGCTGGATAAATATCTGCCTTTTCCTAGGCTACTAGCCCATGCTGAATTCATTCCTCGCCTCACTCACCCTCCATACCCAAAATGTTGTATAGCCATGTCATGTTTGTGTCTTTAATACATCTAAATTCTCTCTTAATTCTTTTATGTTGCTCTCATTTTCAAATACCCCTCACCTAACCTTCTAAAACATCTCCCTTTTGTATTGTAGGTTTAGCCAGCTTCAAACTCTCTTGTCTTCCTGCCTTACTTCCTGAGTCCTGGGTTCATGGGATGTACAACATTCATATCCAGTTTTAAAATACCATTTTAAGTCATTTCTTAAACCCTGCCTTTTTATTTCCAAATCTACCTGCCAAACAATTATCAAAGTAGTGTTTTCAGAGGCCTTAGTTAATCATGTTTACCCCTTCCTTAAAAACTCTTGTTTCCTGTCATCTGTAACAAATTTATATCTGCCTTCTCCTTAGCGACAGTGTTTTATTTTTTATTTTTTGGCAGAGTTAGGGTGTTTTGTGTTGATCATTTTTAAATTATAATAAAAAGTACTGGGTTTCATTCTGGCATTTTCATACATGCTTATTTTTTTGTTGATTCTTCTCTACCACAGTCTCTTGCTCAGCTCCCTCCCTTCTACTTTTACCTTTCTATTTCATGTCACCTATAGTCTCTTACCTTGTCTTTATTAAATGTCTCCTTCCTCAAAAGCCTTTCCTCCCCTTCTTATGGTCTGCTTTCTAGTTTCATGACCTATACCACACACATATAATCACAGGCAAGAGAACACAAGGTCTTCCTGAGTCTTTATCATTTTGCTTATAATTTCCAGATTCACTCATTTTCCTGCAAATTTCATTATTTTAGTTTTTTTCGCTGCTGAATATAATTCTATTGTATACATGTACCACATTTCCACTATCTGTTCTTCTGTTGATGGATATCTACTTCCTTGCTATTGTGAATATAGCAGCAATAAACATGGATTTGCAAATTTCGCTGGTATAATATGGAGCCCTTTGGGTACATGCTCAAGAATATTGGGGTCATATTGTAGTTCTATTTTTAGATTTTAAGTTTTTTGAGGAACTTCCATGCTGACTTTCATAGTGAGCACACCAGTTTTCATTCCCATCAGCAGTAAATAGGACTTGCCCTTCTACATCCTCATTAATTTATACTAATTTCCCTCTTCTGGCTTTCAAAGGGCATTTGAGTGCACAATCTTCTTGGCTCCTCCATAAACACATAATTTTGAAATAATAATATAAAATATTAAAAAGAAAAAAATGGGTTTCAGATACATCTACATTTATTTATTTTGAGACTTGTCTCAAACAAACAAACTGGCTTCAAACTAGTATGTAGCCAAGGCTAGCAGTGAACTCTTGAAAATCTTCCATTTTCCACCTCTCAAGTCATAAGTTCAAATTTATGACAATGAATAAGTTGTTCTTTAAGAATCTGTGTGCAGGGCCAGTGAGATGGTTCAGTGGGTAGAGGTGCTAGTCTGTAGGTTTAAAGATCTGAGTTTGATCCTTGGTTCCCACAAGGTGGCAAGAGAAAACCAATTCTAGAGAGTTGTCCTCTGACCTCCACTTGTCTGCCAAGGCATGTGTAGCTGCACATATGCACACGTATACAGAGAGACATACTAAATAAAATAAATTTAAATTTATTTTTATTTTAAAATCGTGTGTACTTGTGTATCTTTGGGTATGTGCACATTAAGTACAGGTTTCCATAGAGGCTCAAGGAGGGCTTCAATTCCTCAGAAGCTGAAGTTACAGGCAGCTGTAAACTACCTGACTTGGGTACTGGAGACTGAACTTGGGTCCTCTGCATCTCTCTAACATCAAAATTTTAAAAATCCATGAATGGGAGAGAGTGAGTACACATGGGTACATGTATGAATGGAGCCCTGTGGTGGACACTGAGTGTGTGCCTTGATTACTCTGTTTGTTTTGCAACAGAATATCTCACCAAGCCTGAAGCTCACTGATTCAGCTAGTCTAGCTAGCCTGTGAATGTCAGGGATCCACTGTCTCCCCAAGTGCTGGGGTTCCAGGAGTGTGTTGCCATCCTTAGCTTTGTACATGGGTCTGGACTCCAAACGCAAACCCTCATGATTGCACAGCAGGCACTTTAACAAGTGTGCTATCTTCCAACCCACCATAAGTATTTTATAGCTATTTTTATCGTTTCAATTTTTATATTAACTTGTATATCAAAATTTCCCATTATTTCTGGGCATGGTAGCTTGTGTTTCCATTGCTAGCACTCAGGAGGCTGAGGCATTGGGACTGGTACAAGCTCACAACCAGGTTATGCCTCTCCGTGGGACTTTCAGATGGCTCAGTGGTTAAGAGCATTTGTTACTCTCTCAGAGGAACTGAGTTCAGATTTCAGCATCCACCTGCCTATAACTCCAGCTCCAGGTGCTCCAATATCTCCTGGCCTCTATGGGTACTTGCACTCATGTGGTAGACACTTCCAAAGACATGCATACATATAAGTAAAAATACATTTTTAAAAAATTCTTTTAAAAAACAAAACAAGTTTTTCCATGTTTGAAATGCAGTGCATCCAAGAAGGGAAGTGTAGATGAGGTGTATGAAGAACTTTCAAAATTCAAAAATAAAGCTGAGCATAGTAGCTCATACTTGTAACCCTAGCACTTTGGAGGCGGAGGCAGGAAGATTGTAGTGCATTCAAGGAAAGCCCTGGCTAGAGTGAGATCCTGTCTAAAACCAATCAAAAACCCTAGGGGCTGGGGAGATGGCTCAGCAGCTGAAAACACTTGCTGTTCTTTTAAAAGACCTTGGTTTAGATCCCAGAACCCACTTGGTGGCACATTACCATCTGCAATTCCAATTCTGGGCCTCCAACACCCTCTCATGGCCTTTACAAACCTTGGGTGTGCATGTAGTACATATATATATACAAACAGGCAAAAACAGTCATACACATAAAATAAACGTAAACAAATCTTTTTTTAAATCTTCAAAATTAAAGAAAAAACATAGTGCCAGTAAAAAATGGGTAAAAAACAAATACCTTATTGAAGAGCATATATAAAAGATGGTAAGTAAATTAAAAGATATATCATACCCTCAGTCATTGAGGAAATATAAGTTAAAACTACAATGAAGTATCACTTAACACTTCTCAGAATAACTAAAAGGAGAAATGTCAATACCACATTCTGGGAAGGATGTGAAAATTTTGATATTTTACACTTTAGTATTAATTTAAAATTCTGCATCCCACTCTGGAAAATAGATTCACAGTTACTCATAAGAGTAAAGAGGGAGCTAGGCATAGAATTACAGACTTATAATTTCACTCCCGAAGAGGGTAAGGCAGGAGGTTGCTGTAAGTTTGAGGTCAGCCTCAGCTACAAAGCCCATCCCAGGCTAATCTGGGTTATATAGTGATACCCTGTCTAGGAAGACAAAAAAAAACAGAAACAAGCATACTTTCATACGACTCACTGATTGTGTTACCCAGTATCAGGAAATGAAGTTATTCATGTAAAATACTAGGGGTATGTTGGCAGCTGCTGAATTGATAGTATTCAATTAGAATACTATTAGAAATTATAAAGAACCCAAATGTCTTTCAACATGTAAGAACATTAATGTCATGGAATACTATCTATTGATATATACAACAAGCTGAAGGAATTATGCTACATTTAAGAAAACTGATCTTAAATTTTACTTATTATGTAAGACCATCTATGACACCGTTTTTCACTTTGAGTTTTTATTTAGCACAATGAAATGTAATTGTATGATATCTGTATTTCTATACAAATACTGTGCATACTGTTCTAATGTTCTTTTATTTTTCCATTTAGTAATATATTTTGGGGATTGTTTCATTCCAGCTTTTATAGACCTACTGTGGTCTTTTTCATATCTGCATATCACCTAAATATTTAGATTTGATAAATATTTATAGACTTCTTACTGATAATGTAGTTGCAAGTAGTAAATATTTTTAAGAGCCCATTTACAGTATCAGGAATAACTTAAATATTAGAGGTTCAGAAAGTTGAATGAGGAATGACAGGAAATTCAAATCCTAAGTTAGATGTCTAACATCTTTTATAATTTATAAAATATGTAAGAATTATAAATTATATCGTAGAGAAATCAGGGAAACAACACCTTTTACAATATCCTCAAATGATAAAATATCGCTAGGCGGTGGTGGTACATGCCTTTAATCCCAGCACATGAGAGGTAGAGGCAGGCAGATCTCTGAGTTTGAGCTTGGTCTACAGAGAGACTTCCAGGACAGACAGGGCTACTACACAGAGAAGCCCTATCTCAGAAAACATATGTGTATCTAGAAAAATGATAGACAGACAGACAGATAGATCTTGGGGTAGCTCTTACCAAGCAAGTGAAAGACTTGAGTGATAAAAACATTAAGACATTAAAAAAGAAATTGAAGAAAATATCAGAAGATAGAAAAATCTCCCATGCTCATGGACCAGTAAGATTAATATAGTAAAAACTGGCTTTCCTACCAAAAATAATCTACAGATTCAATGCACTCCTCATCAAAATTCCAAGACAGTTCTCCCAGAATTGTTCTTAAAAGGACAATTTTTCAGCTTCATATGGAAATACAAAAAATCAAGGACAGCTAAAACAATCCTGAATAGTAAAAGAATTACCTTTATCCCTATGTTCCAGCATCTTTTGGTGATGCTCGGCAGGCTACCAAAAGAGAAACATAAGCACCAACCCAGCCACAGACCCTTTGATCTACAGTGGTGTCCTGACAGCAAAATATGCTAGGACAGTCATGGTACAAAGCTTGTGGGAGTAGTCAACCAATATCTGATTTGATTTTAGGCCTACTCCATGAGATGAAACACATGACCAAGAACCTGAGACTAGACAGCCCAGTGACTTAGGGTAAAACCAAATATAACTGTTCTAAGAAAAAAAAAGTAGTGATAAAATGACTTCTGCTATAAAATGACTCCTAATGGCATTCTGCTATACTCATAGATCAGTGCCTTGCTCAGCTGTCATCAGAGAAGCTTCCTCCTGCAACACATGGGAACAAATACAGAGACCCACAGTCATTATGCTGAGTTAGAGACCTTGGAACACTCAGCCTTAAGTAGGATGCCTCCATCAAATCCCTCCCCTCCAAACTCAGGGAACCCCAGAGGAGGCAGAAAGAGTCAGAGGCAGAGGGCATGGAGGACACCCAGAAAATAAGACCCTAAATCAACTTGGACAAAGCACATATGAATTCACATAGACTGAAATAACATGCACAGAACCTTCACGAGTCTTTACCAGGTCCTCTACAAGTAGTATTTTGGCTCTCAGTTTAGTGTTTTAATGGGATTCTTGGGTGGGTGAACAGGTGGGTCTATTATATTTTATTATTTCATGTTTAACAGAACACACCCAAAGCTTACCAGAAGCACCCATTGTTAATACCTTGTATTCTTAATATGTTCTACATTCATTTGTAATTACCCAACCAATTATTATGTAAGGTTCAATGCATATGTTGATAGACTGCCTCAAAGATTGCAGTAAAATTAGTTAAACTTGATTTAATGCACTGGTAATGTGTTCAGGTTTAATATGCAATGCATCAGAGGCATTTTTTAAACAGTTAAAATAACAGAATAGTGGTGATGGTTGCACAATAAATAATATGGATATAATTAATGCCACAGAACTGTATTCAGACTTACTTACAATGGCCCCTACTTAGAAATGCCCCATTTCAAATTTTTATGCTTCATTATGATATAAAAACAAAACATGTTCATTAGAAACCACATCTTGTATTTAGAATTTTGATCTTTTCTGGTTAGCTAGAGCTGTGCAGTATAATATTTCTCCTTTAATCTTTGGTAACACCTGTGAGCCACAGCTTCCAGTCAGCTGTGCAATCACAAGGGGAAACAACTGAGAGTCTGCAGTCCACTATGTTGTTCAGCTAGGAAGGTGGTTAAGTGGGTGTGTTAAATGCATGTTGAAGGTGTGATATTTTCTTCTTATGATGAGTTTAACATTATATACCTCCTGGTAAGTTGAGAAGCAACTGTACTTAAAATAGAAACAATTAAGTCATTTATATTTTACAATAATAACAATAGTTATATAAAAATAAATTCCAAATTACACTGTAGAAATTCTGTAGTACCTGCATCCTAAAGTATTCCTGAGGTCCAGATACTACAGTTTGAATATCCCTGGCCTACAGGATAAATCCAAATACCTGATCATGACCCACAAGGCCCTTTATTCTCTATCTTTTGCTGTCCTATGGCCTCGTTGTCCCTCTTCATCTCATAATTTTCATTGCGCTCATATTGTACGCCCTGTAGATCCTATATGTGAGGGCTTCTCTTGGCCAGCATGTGCCTCAGCATATGTCATTTCCTTTGCCTGAAATGTGTGCATCCTCTTCCCTACCTTCCTTTTCATCAGCATTGTCCTACTCATCCTTCAGGATCCAGCTGAAACTTCACTTCAATTCCTGAAGCTGGTTCCCAGGTAAAGTAGACCACTCTCTCCAATGCAAAACCATTTTAACTGTACGTGGCTCTTCCTCTAGCATTACATTTTCAGTTGTTGGTTTGTATATCAACCTCTCCTTTCAAACTGAAGTCCTACTCAAAAGTCAACTCATTTAATTCTTACAATAGTACTATAAAATAGATATCATTGTATCATCTTTATATCTCTGAATACTAACTAGCACAGTACCTAGAGAATTGTGCATCTCCACAAAATGTCGAGATAGTAAAGGACTTGAATGTGTGTGGGGTGGCAATAGGGAGATTCTAGGATGAGTCAGATTTGCTATTGATCAGATGTCCTTCTAAAGGTGAGGCAATGAAAAGGAACAGTGCTGGAAGGAGTGCAGCTAAACCAATTCTATTCTGTTCAGGGTTTTTGTGCAGTGCCCTAGCCTAAGCATGATAGTCAGTAGGCACTCACAATACCAGTTTGGACATCTGGAAAAAGGCCCTGTTTTTGAGTACAGCTTTCAGGCATTGTTCGTAGGTAAATATTTGGAAGTCTAGGCACGGAGGAGGTTAAACAGAAAGAGTATAGATATTAAAAAATCATTATAGCACAGTCCCAAAGGAATACCAATATTTAATAGACACATACAGAAAGACTTGCATAATGTAGGTAGGAAATGATTGAGAATAGGGATGGAGGTGTAATTATAGTTGCATGGCTCTAAAGAGAATTGTTAGTTAAAATCATCTTCAGTGATTTTATTAATTTGTGTGCAGATAATTATAATTTTATTAATCTTGAGACTTTTAAAAATTACATATATAAATTTGTATAAGTGTGTATATGCATGCCATGACACCTATGTGATCAAAGGACAACTTATGTGTGACAGTTCTCTCTATCATGTGGGCTCTGCAAATGGAATTCAGATTGTCAGCCTTGGCAGAATGTACCCTTACCCAATGAGTTATCTTGCTAGCCTGAATTTTCTTATTCTAAAAGTCTCCCATTATTTTCCCTTTTATACTTCATAACATTGGCATCTTAAATATCATTCTTTCCTGAATTTTAGAGATTATTTTTATGAAGTCCTGGATACTGACATTTGTCCATTCTTCTTGTTCTCCTGCAACCAGCAGTCTATCATTTCACTTCTAGTATCAGTTATTCCTTCTGTATTAACCTGAAAGCAAAAGCAGCCTCTTCTTTAATCATAGTTCCTTCTGGGTGAAGTAATTGTCATCTGAGTAGTTAAGGGATTTCAGCCTCATCTGACTCAGCAAATTCCCAGATTATTTAAGGTTCTCCACCCATTTAACAAGACTTTACTTGTATATGGCTCTTAACACATAACATTTTATTTTTATCATAGTCTCATGATTTAAGGAAAGGATTGCCCCTGTTTTAAGGAGAAAGGAAATTTTTAAATATATTGGTAAGTGACTGAGGTGAAGTTTCATCTAAGGTCCTCTATCTCCTAGTCAAAAGCTCTTCCCATTTTATCTCTTTTGAGTGGTTACTTCTGTAAGTTTTTTTGTTTTGTGTTATTGTTTTAAAACCACAGGTATAGATGGGAGGTGGAGACACAAGGCTTTAATCCCAGCACTTGGGAGGCAGAAGCAGGTGGATCTCTGTGAGTTCGAGGCCAGCCTGGTCTACAGAGTGAGTTCCAGGACAGCCAGGGTTACAACAGAGAAACCCTGTCTCAACGACTCCCTCCACCCCGCAAAAAAAAGATGATCTTTACCTTTTTAATGCAAAAATACGTATGATATTCCCATGTGATATAAAAAGCATAGGATTTGGCTGAAATTCTGAAGTGACATCCAATTGCCTACCTCTTACTATTTGTACATAGGCCAGCCATTTAACCCCTTACCTACTTTCCTTATCTATAGAATGAGAATGGTTGTGAAAATAATGATAATAAGATTATAAAAATAGTTATGCACCTGATTTCACAGTGTTAGTTTAAGGAGTGTGACAATGAATACAAAAAATTAATAACTGTATATGGTGGTTGTCATAATGATTGTTATCTTTCTCTGCTTTGTTTCCATGAGAAAGGATAACTGCAATGGACGCAACTGTACAAACGTCACCTGAACTTCACTGAAAGAAGCACCACTCTCAGAAAAATGAATAGAATTAAGACATTTACTTAGTATTGATGGCAGTATTTCTATGAAGTCTTTGTTTTTCCTTTCTCAGAAGAAAAGCAAAACAAAACATATTTTTTAGATATTTGCCCAAGCTGTGTAATTTTTGTTTTCCTTCTATTAGGTATTAATATTAACCGAGGCCTTCTCTGCTTGGGAAATGTGATCAGTGCTCTTGGAGATGACAAAAAGGGTACCTTTGTGCCTTACAGAGATTCCAAGCTGACTCGACTGCTTCAGGGTAAGCCCACCATGCCTCTAAAATCTGAGAGAGTAGCTTGAGTGTTGAGGAAACAGGCAAAAAGCTAGTGGGCTCTCACAGTCACAGCTAATTGATAAGTAGGTGAAATAGCTATTGGTAAAATCAGGTTTCTAAGATAATGGGAAAATGTCTTTACAGATAGCTTTGAGAGCCGAGAGATCCATAGAATGCCAACTGTACTTAGGACTTTGCACCTGAAAATGAAACTTGGTTACTGTTTTTTTTTTAGTTGTCAGTATGCTAAGCAGAATTCTTTGGAGAGTTAAAATCTACATAGAGGGTGTATTCTAGGAATATTTAATCCCAGTGGAGACTCCTAATTTACCCTAGACCAGGCCTGATTGTTTTAAACCTGATTAACTGCTCAACTCATATATTCTCCTGAGTATACTGACATATAAAATAGGATTCTAATATCTATATCATTTTTCACGTCTGAGATTTTACTATTTTTATATTGAAACAAATAATTTGTAGCTCACAGTAGATGGCCCCACACCCATGAGTATATGCGCAGCACAAATTGCAATCAGGGAGCTATAAAAAGAAAAAAGATGGATTTACGAGGGGGTAGAGAATAGATCTGGGAAGGGTGGAGTGAATAGAATCAAAATATATTGGATGCACATGTGAAATGCTCAAACAATAAATTAGAACTGTTTTTAAAATGAAAGCAAATAGTTCTGAAAAGCAAAATCGAAACAAAATCAAAAGTGTTGCTAAGAATTTTTTTCTTTCATCTCTGAATTTGAAGTCATCAGTCCAAATAGGCAACTTTTTCATTTCCTCTCATTATCTCTTATTGTTCTTTTTCAGATTCTCTAGGAGGCAATAGCCATACTCTTATGATAGCCTGTGTGAGCCCTGCTGATTCCAATCTAGAGGAAACATTAAATACCCTTCGCTATGCTGACAGAGCAAGAAAAATCAAGAACAAACCTATTATTAATATTGATCCCCAGGCAGCTGAACTTAATCATCTTAAGCAACAGGTATAAGATTTTATAGGAAAGTTACAAGTATGTGAATGGAATGATAGAGCTTCTATTTCTTTGTTCTATTTATATTTTTAAAACAAATCCTACTACTGTGTTTGCTACCCATTTAAGATTGGATTGCCAGTGGGGATTTTACTGATAAAGAAATGAAGAGTAGAAAATGAAGCAAAAAAGCTTTGCAGGAGCCAAATCCTGAAGTTTTAATATGTTCTGTTAAAGAATTTGGAGCTGCAAAGTATTAAGAGCTACAAATTTTAAGTAAGAAAATAACATGATGAAATATCTTCCGGAGAAATCTGTTTTCTGCACACTTGTACAGAAAATAAATGAAAGGTGGCTATGACTAGAAAGAAGAAAATAAGCCAGGCTTTGTAAGAACTTGGGCAAGAACTATGGCCTGAATTAAAGACAGTAGCAATAGAGATGAAGAAAAGGTAACAGATTAGAGGAAAGAGAACAAGAAGAAAGTAGAGTTTGTGGGGTTTGCTTAGTTGCATTGTTAATGTAGAAAAAGGGTGGGTAGGGGGAGCTGAGTTTGATTTTCAAGTTTCTTGGATTACTGAATAAAACAGTCATATTGATCAAGGAGTGCAGATGGAAAACCAGAGTTGCACATGAAAACATAAATGATGTATTGAGTTTGGGTCATGTTGAATTTGAAAGACGTATGGGAAATGGGAGTGCAAATACTCAAATATAGCTGACTATGTGGGTTTGATATAGAGGGTCTGAGCTGAAGGGGGAAGAGACAGCTTTAAGAGCATTAGCATCATGTGATATCTGAACTTACTGAGTAGATAAGAATAGAGTGCTTGTCCTGTTACTAGCACTCACTGAAGGTTTGCTAAAGGACCCAATGAAGAGGTCCAGACCCACAACTTGAGAACACTAGTACTTAAAGAATGGGAAGGGAGAAGCGGATAAGAATAGGCAGAAAGAAAACCAATGACATCACTGAAACCAAGGCAAGAGCATTTCAAGGAGTGTTGTCATAAGTAAAAATTTACAAAGAAGTATAAAGATGAAATGGATCCATGAAAAGGAGGTTTACTGACTCCATATCAATTTGTTTCATAGAAATATGATTGTAGAACAGTTCACAGTCTTGGTACAGGAACTGAGAAAGCAGGAATTGTATTAATGTGGGGGGGGGCGTTCTGGGGGTGGGGAGCATTCTGATTGGTGGTTGGTTGGTGGTTGGTTGGTTGGTTGGTTGGTTGGTTTTGGTTTGTTTCTTTAAGACAGAGACTCAATGCAGCACAGGCTGGCCTTGGACCATTTATGTAGTTGCAGATCTTGTCTCTGTATTCTTGGTGCTAGGATTACACCACCATGCTCATGCTTGGGCACATAGAACTAGATAGTTATTGATCTGCAATTTTTGATAGAGGACTAGTTCTGAGGATAGTAGGCAATGAAACGGAAACATCAGATCAATTGTAAGGATAAAATTAAGAAATATAGATAAATTCAGAAGACACAAATTTGTAAGTAAGTAGGCACTGAAAGACTAGACAGATGAAATTTTGAGAATACAAGGAAATAGTATATATGATAATGATCTTTGGGATCATTGGAGACTTGACCATTTGAGGGATGACTGAAAGATAAACCAAGAGACAGCCAATCAGAAACATCAAAAGAAAATTAGAAACTATAGTATGTGGTAAACCATATGCTACCAGTCAATCAAGTAGCATGAACACTGAAAAATGCCTATTGCCTTTAGTGACATGTAGATCATTGTTGACCTTAGTATAATAATGAGGGCAAGTATCAGACTGAAATAGGTTAAGGAGCAAATGGGAGGTGAATAAAAGGAAAAAGACTATTGATATAAACATTTCCCTCAAGCTTTGGAAATAAGAGAAATGGGGCAAGAGTGAATATATTTTAACAGGAAGGAAATGCTAGAAGAAGTTGAAGGTTTAGAAGACAACAAAGAGTATAATAAGATTTATGAAGAGACAGGAAAAGTGAAGCTTCAAACCACAATCACAGAGACCAGCCTGAGGAGGCAGAAAAAAATCTCTTGTCAGAAAAGGGATTGGAAGAGGATATTCACACATAAGCCCTAAGGCATTTAACTATACCTGACACTTTAGTGTTGTCTGTTTTATTTGCTTCTCTTTCACTTTAGGTTTTTCTTCTTCAATTACATGTAGTCTTAAAAGTAGAAATCATATTTTATTTTGTTACATTGACTATCCCAGTGCTAAGTTTGATTTTTAAAAATAAATACTTAATGAAAACTCATTACAGTACTTACAATTTGTCTTCAACATAGCAGTTGTTTGTGTATGTAATATTTATCTTTTTTATCATTGATTCATTAACCCTGGTGTCTTCTGTAGTGCTTAAGATGAACTTAAGGTTTCATAGGCATTGAGTAAAATTACACTATTACTAATTGTAGCAACTGTATTACAAAGAAATAAGTTGTGTTTTGTGGGTTGTGGTTGATAGTATTGACCATGTAACTGGGGCTGGCCTCAAATTTTTGATCCTCCTTAGTTTCTCAAGTGCTAAAATTACAAATGTATGCTGCCTTCACACCTAGTAGCTTTTTATTGGTAACTATGTGATCATTTTTATTGCTTCTCCCAGGTCCAACAGCTGCAGGTCTTGTTGCTACAAGCCCATGGAGGTACCTTGCCTGGAAATATAGAGTAAGACATAAATTAATTTTAAAGGTCTATTCTTCTAGAGGCTATTTTCTTTGATGGCTTTTGTCTTCTGGTATACTATAGTTTCTCAGGACACTTGATGTCCAGAGAGTGATCTTGCCAACCTTGGTGATTACTTAGGACTTAGCTAGTTATCCTTGAAATAACCTGGTATAATGGAAAGAGCACAGATTCTAGACTCAGAAATGTATTAATTAGAATGTTCTTGTGAGGTAGAGCTATCTCTGCCCTCTGTTTATTTATTTGACTACTCAGGTATATGCATAGATGTACACATACATTAATCTACATTTTATATCTATCTGTATAATATGTATATTTAAAAACACTGTTTTCTAATGATAACTCTCGATTCTATTCCAACACTGTAGGGTTTAGTGTATCTTTTATATCTTAAATGGGTAAATTTAATTGTACCCTAAGTATATCTAAAGTCCAGAGAGGAAAAATATGTGACTAACTTTAAATTGACCTTTTCTTCTCAACTCCACCCATTCCTTCCAACTCCATCCAGCAACAGATTTACAGTGCATCTTGAACTCAACAGGGAACACTGTCTTCAGTCCCTTAGTGGGATCACTGTCTCTTCCAATCCTACTCTCAGGGAGCAGTAATCTAGACTCCTCCCTTCCCACACCAATGAAATGGTATAGGCCACTATTTCTAGATTGAGTTCCCAAAAACAGCCCAACAGCCACCCCAAGTGCTGGATTCTGAATCTGAACTGCTCCACACTTGACTGGCTACCCTGGCTCCCACCCCCACCTCATGCACCTCAATGTGTTACACATAGGAAGCTCAGGCTATAAGCAAGGAGGAAGGGAGCTTACATAGGGTGCTACAGAAAAGAAGACATTTATCATTTCTTCCTCCAACAATAAGAAATCCAACTCACATTATTTGTGATCTGCTTATCTATTTCATTCTTGTGTGTATGTAAAATGATGTCAGAAACTGTCTTAGTTAGGGTTACTAACTAAAACTAACACTATGGCCAAAGCAATTTAAGAAAGATATGAGGAATGGAATGGAGCCCTTGTGTAGTATTGGTGAATTGTAATAAGGTGTTGCCACTATGGAAAAATGTGGAGATTTTTTTTTAAATTAAAAATTATCCTATTATATGATCCAGCAATCCCACTTCTGTATAAATAGCCACAGGAATTGGAAGCAGAATCCCAAAGACATATTTTCACAACTCTGCTCATAGTAGCACTATTCACAATAGCTAAGAAGTAGAATCAACCCAAATGTTCATCAGGTAATGAACTGAGAAAATGTGCTTAGTGATGTAAGCAGTTTTGCACATATAAGTCCCTTAGACTTCAGTTTCCCTACAGAAGGATCAGCTAACAACTATCCACAAACAAAAGCATGTTAATGGAAACTCCATAAGGTGTAAGCCTGAGTTTCCTGACATGTTCCATGGAACTGAAAATCAAAATCTGCATGGAGCTCAGGCATGGTGATTCAGGCCTTTAATCTCAAAACTTGGGAAATGGAGGCAGGTGGAACTCTGTTGAGTTCCTGGCCAGCCAGGGCTACACAGTGAGACCCTATGTCAAAAAAAAAAGACTTCATGGATATGAGAATAGGGTAATCAGTCTCATTTTGACCATGTCATCACTTCTCCCAAGTTAGCACACAATCACACAGAGAAGAATTCCCAGGATTGATGGTTTCTATGAGAGAGGAAAAAGAAACTTAGAGATAGAAATCCAGCTTTCTGAGCATTCCAACATGTTTCTGAGGAAGGGCACTCCATTATAATCTCACAGCGAATAGGGAATATAGGGGGAACTCAGTGATACAGGATCAAGTAGAAGAGAAATATAAAGATAAATGTGCACAGAAATGTCCCGTTGGAAGTATAGGTCAACAACATACATAGTTCACCTGCAAAGCTGAGCTAGCCACTCCCAGAAGAAGAAAGTGCTAAAGTGCTACTTGACTTAAACCTCTACGTGGCCAGCCTCCAGGTTTACCCTCAGACCCTACTCTAGAGCCTGTACCAGGGAGTGAGAAGACCCAGCATTGTCACAATGTCACCTTGTCCCAATGAACTCACATAGAACTTCGTGTTCCCATCAACCTCAAAGTCCACTCTTAGATCCCACCCAGGAGAGAAAATTTTAGAAAAGAAACAAATGCCAGTACTGCCTTTCTTTGGAGCTTATTAGCTCTCTTCCCATCTCAAAGCCTCAGATCCAGCCTAGGAGGAAAGGGAATCTCAACTATATTTCTACTTGTTATAGCAGTTGGTTCGTCTGTTTTCTAATCCACTTAACCCCTTTTCTGGAGCTCTGACCAACTGATGAGCTCTTATAGCTGTACCTTCTGCCCAGGGAATACTTGTGGCTCAGCCAGATCAGAGGCAAAATTTTAAGGCTGAATAATACTCCACTGTAATTATATACAGCATTTTTCATATCCTTTCATCTGTTGGCAGAAACTTCGGTTGTTTCTGTCTTTTGAGTATTGTGACTATATAACTATCAAAATGAGTTTACAGTACCTGTTCATACCTACCCTTGTTCTCAGTTCCCTTGAGTATACACCTAGAAGTAGAATAGATAACTCTTGTGTTAATTGTGCTTTTAAATATGTAACTAAACTATCATATTGTTCATAGGTCCTATACCATTTTACATTCTCACCAGCAGTGGATAAAGCTTCTAATTTCTTCATATTCTCACTAACACCTATTTTGATGATTCTTAAATGATAGCAAACCCTAATTTCAAGGACTACCTAGTCTACAAATAGCAAGACCTTGTCTCACCCCTCTTTCCCTGATTCCCCCAAATATAACACACACACACAAGAAAGAACTTTAGCTTTAAAGTAGTAGACTCGGGCTATTGAGTTGGCTCAACTGGTAAAGGCACTTGTTGCCAAACTTGACAATCTCAGTTTGCTCCCTGGAACCTGTATAATCGAAGGAAACAACCCACCCCTACAAGTTGTCCTCTGACCTCCACATATGTACCATGGCATATATGTGTGTGACCCACCCCACCCTCAATACACAAATAGATAGGCGGGTAGGTAGATAAATGTAATAAAGTTTTAAAGTAATAGACTTTAAGAAACAGTGAATCAAGCAATTCATTATTCAATATTTTATTTAAAATGTTTTTCTCAAAAACATACTTATATTTCTAGACATGTCATAAGGCTGTTTACAAAAAGTAAATTTTATGAATATGACTATTTTTATGTCTTTGTCCTTGGATTGTGTCTTCTTTATTCAGAATCTGTGTTACTGGGACCTTTGTACTTATTTCTATGAGTATCTTCTCATACCTGCTTAGCAAATTTGAATTCCTAACATTGGCAACTAAATAGCATGTGAAATAGGAAACATTGGTCTTTTTTTCTTTGTGTGTGTTTGTATGTGTGTGTGTGTGTGTGTGTATTTTCTTTTTTTGCCTAATCTTAGCCTGGTCCAAATCCTACTCTCTGCTTTATTCCTTTAAGCCCTTCTCCATCATATGGGTGTTCCACTTCATTTTCTGGTTCTGTGTTGCCTTCATTACAATCTTGGGGAGAACTCATTTTTCCTTATGACTTTGAGAGCTATTATGTCCAGTACTCTTTGTGTGTTTTATTGTCAAAGTTAGCATAGTAGTTATGGTATGGCCTCTAAAACTAGACTGCTGGCTTCAGATCCCAGCTTTACCGTCATCCTCTAGTTCTTTGACCTTGGCTTGTTTAACCGCTTTGTATATCAGTTTTCTCAACCATGAAATGAGGATCGCAAAAGAACCTACTTCATGATGCTGTTAGAATGAAATGTTTAATATACATAAATCATTTATTATAGAGCCTAGCACACAGTGCTATTGAAGCATTCACATATTTTAGTAGTGTTAAAATATTCCAGCAGTAACCTCAAATTGCAGTGAAGAGCCTTTTCATAAGTACTAAATTTTTCTTGGAAAAATGAACAGTTCACTTAAGTATGATTTCTCCACTTAGAGAAATATTTTAGGGAAAAAAATACTGAGTTAAAAGTATCATTGCTTTGAAGCTTCTTAGCTTACATGAGTGACATGGAAGTTTTCAATTTAATGATAAGGGAATATAAAACACAGCACTCTGAAATAATGCTACATATGTTAATAGTTTGCCTTTTAAACTATTCTTTGAATTAAACATTCCTTCTTAAGAGTCTTGGCAAAGTCTTAACAATGTGGTATGAAATCCTTATTGTATGGCCTTGCTATTGACTTTTTGATAAAATGCAAGCTAAAAAAGTTAAGATCTCTTGAGGATTGCTGGAGGTCTCACTGGGTGAGAGGGCATATGTTATATCCTTTACTGAGATTGTGAACAGCTGCTCCCTGAGCATTACTCTGTGTGTGTGTGTGTGTGTGTGTGTGTATGTATGTATGTATGTATGTACAGCTTATACATGTTATATACAAGTGCAAGCAGCCATACATTCATTTGTGGAGGCCAGGGATTGACATCAGGTTCCTTCCTCTATAAGCATTCCACCTCATTTTTTACAGCTTAATTTTATTGTTTTTAATAATGTGTGTTTGTGCATGTGAGAACTGGTGCCCTGAAGGCCAGAGGAGGAAACTGGATTCCCTGGAACTGGGTTACAGGTGGTTGGTTGTGAGTTGCCTGATGTAGATCTAGGATCTAAACTGCTGTCCTCTGCAAGAGCAGCAATCTTGCTTAACCACTGAGCCACCTCTCCAGCACCTCTTGACCTTAGTTTTGTGACAAGGTTTTTCCTTGAACCCGGAATTCATTGATTTGCTTAGGTTGGCTAGCCACTGAGATCCAAGACCTACCTATCTCTACTCCCCCTGCCCCCCAGCACTAGAATTACAGTCACATTCAGCTATGCCTTGTTTTTTTACAAGGGTGTTGGGAATCAAAACTTGGGTCCTCTTGCTCACAGAGCAAGCATTTTACTCATTGAGTCATCTCCACAACCCCTTTAATTCTTAATGAGGGGCCAAGGGTGGGAAGAATGGGAGAATGTGTATTTTAGATAGTTAACCTTCACTTTTTAAACTACATGACACAAATAGAAAAATCCTAAAAACCTATGAGCCATGACAAAAGTTAGTCATATTTATTACAGCCTTATCTGGTTGTGAATCGTTACTTCTTCGAAACCATTAAGTACTTGAATGTTTTTCTTATTCACCATTCATATACTACATGACTGTGAGGGTAAACAGGGGCTGAACACTTTCCCTAGGCGACCAAATCTATTTTTCTAAAATTTTACTTTCTTTATTTTAGTGTGGAACCATCAGAAAATCTACAGTCCCTGATGGAGAAGAATCAGTCTCTGGTACAAGAAAATGAAAAATTAAGTCGTGGTCTGAGTGAGGCAGCTGGTCAGACAGCCCAGATGTTGGAGAGGATCATTTTGGTGAGGCCCCAAAATTGAAACACCAACACTTTGAATGTTTGTTAGCTTCAGTCTCTAAAATAGTTACCACAGTTCTTATAATATAGGACATTTATGCAGCATGGCACAATGAATACCTACAAATCACCACATTTAATCTTCACTAATCCCATTTTAAAATAGATCTATCATAAAATGCCCCAAAGGAAAGAAGCAAATCCCTGTGTTACCTTAAGTCTTGCCCAATCTTGAGCTTGAGCATCCCTAATATGAAATCTGAAGTACTTTGACGTTGAACTTTTCACCCATTGACATGATGTCACCATCATGGAAAGGTCTACGTCTTACCTCATGTGATAGGTCACAATCAAAAATAAGTTGAAGTACTGAAAATACTATATAAAACTGGAGTGGGGATATATGTATGGCTCAGTTGGTAGACTGCTTGCCTGGTGGGCAGAAAGCCCTGGGTTTTGTCTCCAGTGCTGAGTAAGTAGATGTGGGTATGGACTCCTGTCACCGCAGAACTAAGGACCAGATATACAGCTACATTGTAAGTTTGAAGCCAGCTTGGGCTACATGAGCCACTATCTTAAACAATGTGTGCACCCTCAGACTAAATGTATAAAATGTGTATGAGACATAATGAATTTCATGTTAGACTTGGGACTCATCCTTGAGAATCTCATCATGTATGGAAATATCCCCAAACCTGAAAACCATTTGAAGTCTGAAGCACTTTCTGATCCCAAGAATTGTAGTAAAGGAATATTTAACATGTACCAAGTACCTGTTCCTTCATTAAGCTCTAAATTTGCTTGTTCCCTTCCCCTAATACTCTCACATTTCATATCCCATCTTAACAGCTGCCATGGTGAAATATAACAGCTGGGGGAAATAATTTTAATTAATTTTCCATATGGTTAATTTCCAAATAAGTGGTTTGCTACGTGACTGATTATACCACTTTGAAATCCTACTTGTCTGTCTGATTATAACCTCATAGATCAGTGCATGCTGGCTCTGTCACTACAGTTTTCCTACTAGCCTAAGTACAACTCCATCTTATACTGTACAACTATGGCCAGAAGTGATAGAGTTTCTACCAAAATGTAGCTGAGCCTCTGTAACAGTAACACTTCATGCATGAGTTAAGGAAAAGTAAGCTACTGTCCTCTATAGCAGAAGGTGAAAGTGGGATCTAAGAAAGTTTTATTTCTATTCCAGTGCCACATTTGTCTTTAAAGTAGCTGTGTTTCACATGTATGTGAGCATGGCTGACATGATAGATGATACTTGTTATTCTAGTCCCATATCTATATGACCTTTATAAGGTTGTTACAGGGGCTCCCTGATAAACTTATTGCTTTATATCCTATCAGAACCGGCCTTCCCAAATCTGTTGCAGCATCCAACGTCTTATGAATTCTGTGATTGAAATAATCATTCTTCCTAAAATGTAGATGCCTTCTGCCTCTTCTTTTTTTGCTAACATTATTCTTGTAAGTTACCTTTTTTTTTCTTGTTAACAATAGCCTAGCATATCATATTTTGTTTTAGTCTCAACTCAAATTGATGTGAGGCTCTTTTTCGTTTTAAATGTTCTAATGCTAGGTCAGAGAGATGGCTCAGCAGTTAAGAGCACTTGTTGCTCTTGCAGAGGTCCTGAGTTTGATTACTAGTACCCACATGATGCCTCACAACCACTATAACTCCTATCCCAGCAACACTGTCTTCTGGCCTCTGCAGGCACTACACACACATTATATACACACATACATGCAAGCCAAACACTCATATACATAAAAAATAAAATAAGTTGAAAAGTCTGAGTGCAGTGTAGGAGGCAGATGAAGCAGCAGGGAATAACATGCCAAGAAGCATTGCTTTTCCTCAAGTTACAAAGTTCTCTCTGCAATCAAGGCTTCACACTCTACCCCATAGCCTGAGCTTCATGGTAAACATAAAACCCAGCTGCTTAGATGTTATTTTTAGTAGCTCATGTTAACTTTAGGGCTAATTTCTGTGAATGTTAAAAACACATTTCCCACTGTGTAGCCAAAGCCCACTAAATCTCTATCATAGCAAAGGAGTCAGTCCTCTACCTAGGTTTTCATCCACAGGGTAGAGGAGAGAACATAATTAAGTGAGGCTGTCAGGCATGGTCACTGATCATCTCCTGGGTCTTTCTTGCAGACAGAGCAAGCAAATGAGAAAATGAACGCCAAGCTAGAGGAACTCAGGCAGCATGCAGCGTAAGTTTTTGACAAGATATTTGTTAGTAACTTAAACCACCTTTATATATAATCTAGCCTTTCCAGTATGATTAACTCTTGTTTTTGTTTCTTTTGCTTGAATATTTAGCTGTAAAGTGGATCTTCAAAAACTAGTGGAGACATCAGAAGACCAGGAACTAAAAGAAAACATCGAGATAATTTGCAACCTACAACAAGTGATTACCCAGCTATCTGTAAGCCAAGTAGGTATACTGTTCTAGGCCTATCACTTTCATTCATTTCATGAGGCATATAAGCACTTCCAATTCTGTGAACTTTTGCTGAAACAGCTAAACTGATTTCATGAAGAGATCATGAAACTGCATATGATCTGAACATTAAACTTGTTACATCAAAACACACACACACATATGTATAATTATACATAATATTTCTGTATTTCAGCTACCTGTGGTGGTACAGACCTATAATCTTATATCCCTGGCACTTATAAGATTAAGACATGATTCATATTCTCTCGGCAGAGATGGGAACATCTCAACTTTAAGGCTAGTCCAAACTACATAGCAATACTCCTTCAAAAAGATCTATTCTTATTATGAATGTGTTTTATGGGTGGAGGTCCTGTTTTAAGTGGCTATGTTAGTTTTTTTTCATTTATATTCTTCAATTTATTATTCTATAGCATAAATGTATTTGTAACTATTCTTACCTCTTGGGTAGAGATTTATACTTCTTAGAACAATGGGTTTTCCATCTCAGGTCTTGTCAGTTTTTTTTGTTTGTTTGTTTGTTTTGTTTTGTTTTTATTTTTTTAGAGTTTTCAGTATGTTGTGACAAAATCATCCAGGAAATTTAAAGAGTAAGTGAAAAAATACAGTATTATTAGGGTATGGTGGTCAGTTCTAAAATAAGTAAGTAAAATTCCCTTTAAAAAAGTTAAACCATGTTTTAGAATGAGAAATGCTATAGAAAACTTAAAATCAAACCTGTAGTTTACTTACAGGGCACAGTAATAGAGAACCTGGACTCCAGAGCCAGACATGCTCTGGTTTGGAGCCAGCTCCACCACTTACTAGTTATGTAACCTTGCTAAATGTATTACTGTCAGAAAGAAATAATTGTAAGTGGCTTAGATTGCGATTAAAGGCATTTTTTTACCTCATACACTTCTGGGGAGGACTCAAATACCACATAACTCCCCAAGTCAAGGTAAGATTGAAGTTTTTTAGGGTGAAAAGAAAGAGGTACAGTGTATGTAGTGTCCTTGTGTTTTGGCTCAGGTAGCAGTTTTTGTTGTTAATTGCTTTGAAACGCTTAGTTGTTCCAGCTTTCATGTCCCTTCCTTTGGAACATGTTGATGCAATCCGTTTCTGGAAGTTGTCTAATTATTTTTAACACTTTATTAAGACTTTATAGATGTAGCTTCCACCATTCTTAGCAGACACGGTGTCTCAGCAAACTCCTGAACCTCTTTTCCACGCCCTCTTCCACAGTGATCCCTGAGCCTTACATGCAAGAGTTATTTTGTGGATGCATTCATTGGAAACTGGCTCTACAACTCTGCATTTTGATTGATTATAGTTTTATATAATGCTCTCTAACTATTGCAAAGAGAAGTTTCCTTGATGAGAGTTGAGAAAAGCCTAGGAGGCCTCATCCCTACACAAAGAACTACAGGCAACTAAGGAATACTGAGAGTGGGCGAAATAGTCTTCCCCAGGGAAGAGCACACCAGTTAGTTATCTAATACCAAATGGTCAGCCCTGAATACATATATGCAAGTAACATGCAGACTGAGAAAATTATATATCAGAATAAATATGTGTAAACATATACATATAAGCATGTAATAATAATGAAAAAGAGACACAAATTTGAAAGAGAAAACAGAGGGGTCTATAAGAGGGAAAGAAGAAAGAGAGGGGAGAAATGATATAACTATACAATAATTTCAACAAAAAAAGAAAAACAATTTATTGAGTTAATCCCAGCACTTGGGAGGTAGAGGCAGTTGGATTTCAGTGAGTTCCAACCAGCCTGATCTACATAGCAAGTTCCAAGCCACCCAAGGCTACATAGTGAGACTTTGTCTCAAAAATATTTTTATTCAGGAGCTAGACAGATGAGCCAACGGGTAAGAGTACTCTTTGCTCTTGCAAAGGATCCATGTTTAGTTCCCAGTTCTCAGTTCCCAGTTCTTCTGCCGGCACCAATCATGGACGTGGTACACATACATAATATACAGGCAAACACTAACATAAAATAAAATAAATCTTTAAAATGAGTCTATTCAAACCTTATGGTTCAAGATCACTGACAGAAATGATGACAAAAGGTTGAAAGAGGCGCAAACTGAAGAGAAGGGATGCTAGGAACCTTTCAACATCTGTCTTAACCTTTTATGTTTGCATATAAACATTTCCTGAGACAAAGGAAATGCTTCCAAAAACAAGGAGTAATTGGAGTTTAGAAAATAGGAAGATTTTGCAGTACTTTCTGGAGAATGACTAAGATAAATGCCATCACCTCTAATTCTGCTTAAACATAGCTGAAAACATCATATATAGAAAACCTTGTGAGTTGCCTCAGAATTACGATATTAGAGCCAAAATTTACAACCTCTGAAAATAAAGGCAGCAGTGTTCATGGCCAAGCTGACTTCAGAGGATTTCGTAATTCTCATTTCTGAGATCTGAATCACGTGAAAGATGTAACAAGCCTATGGAATAAATTGAATGCAATAAATCATCCTCACTGAAGATCCAGTAATATAGCTGCTGCCTGGTATGCCTGTAGGCAGATCTGTTAGTGGTGACTGGCTCAGAGAAACTCTATAGAATTTCTGTCTTTCACTAAAATGCACTTGGCATACACAGTAGGAAAGTGCTAAAGATTGCCACAAGCTGATAAAGTTCTTGGCTTCCCTCCACCATCACAGTTAAGCAAAGTAAAACCTTTTCCCCAAGACTCCTGCTGGACTCTTGAATCAGAGTTTTTCTTCTCTATTGACTGACGACCCTCCCAGTTACATATTTTTTTAGTACACAACAATGTATCCCCATGGCTTTTATTAAGACTCACAACAATGAAGGCAAAGTGTTTCCAATGTAAGTACATGTGCCCTTCATTCTGAATTAAAACTTTTTATTTTAAGTGACAGGTGAAACACCCCATTTTCAGTTATAAAGGCAACCATTGTTCGTGGACTTTCCTCCTAGGGCTTTAGGTACCAAGCTGTACCCTTAAAATATAGTTGAAGCAAACTTTATTGTTGCAGTAACATGTGAGGAAATTCATGCAGTCATTTCAGCTCCTGCAGAACCAAGTACTATTTTTGTTTATATCCCCTCCTCCAAGATAGGATTCATAAAAAGTATTTTTGCATGCCCTTTTCAAACACATACTTCATTTTGGAAGTCTCTGCTGTTTAGTGTAAACAAAGTATGCTGCCTTTGATTCCCTGCCACCTTTGAGTTAATCATACCTTTTGTTTAAAAGAAGTTATATGTTACAGCCGTAGCCTAGATTGGACAAAGAGGGGAAAAGGACTGTTAGACTGAAGTGAATCCTACTGTTACATATTTATACACTTAGAGTTGTGAAAGCAGAATCATTCTATGATTAAACAAAGCACGTCACCAGAGCCATGAGCTGAAACGTTGGCATTGTGAAATTACACTGGGCCAAAAGACATCTAGTGTGATCTTGACCTTCTTAAAGGTGCCAAGAAAACTCTATGTTGGTGGCTACTGTAATCCCAGTACTTATGACATGAGGATAGGAGGACAGTGAGTTTAAGGGTAGCTACATGTGTTCCAGGCCTACCTGAGCTACATTGTAAGTGGCTATCTCATTTAAAAAAAAAAAGGCCACCAAAGAAGACAGTGTCATAATCCCTTATAATCTATGATAGTTACATAAAAATATACTGAAATTTGAACACAGGAGAAAAGAAAGGGTAGCTATTAAGCAATCCTAGATTGGTGCTCCATCTTTAAAGAAGGAGTTAGTGTGCCCTACACTTAAAGACTTGCCAATGCTGTGCATTAGGATGAGAAAGAATGTAGAAACACTGGAGCTTCCTTTGAGTTCTCTTTGATCCTCACTAGTTAGGAATTTCTGGGCAGAGCAGGAGAAATGCTTTACCAACAGTACTCCTTAAAGGCCTGTCTCCTGACCTCTAAGGCACAAAGATTGCAACAAATACGTGTTCTTTCACACGGCTGACACAGATCATGTACTAACCCTAAATTCCTTCATTGCTGTTAAGCTGACAATTCTTTCACCATGAACTCCTTCCCCATGTGACTTCCTGAGAACAAAACTTTCTTCCTAAGGCTTCAGAATCACTGAAGCAGAAGCAGTGATATATATTTTACAATGCCAGGTAAAGTGTGAATTTCAGTGATGAGAACAGAACTGTTCATATGATCGTCTGTAAACAAATTTGTCCTAATAAGTAGTTTTCGGTTACCTCTCTAGGTGTTTATTCCAGTGCCCCAAAAAGGATTAGTCATTCTCTAGGAGGGAACTTAAACTCCCAAGGTGCTTATTCTTCCCCTCTAGTAACTATCTACAGCACCTTCTTACTATGTGAGAAACAGTGGACACGGGACATTTGTGTGACTTTGAGTATATTTTTTTTTCTTGACATACTCATCTATGACATTAATTTCCTTGTGGAGTGAGACCTTGCCTTCTTGACTGGTTATAAAATAAAAGTCAAAAACAGCTCTTCATTCTGTCCATTCTCCTGATGCACTCTCATTATTTTTTGGTTTTTGATGGTATGCCCACAAGGAGTGGCTAGACTTGTACATTAATAGAAACTCATTGGTAGAAGCATAAAAATAAAGTGTAACCATCTATAAAATGGATTAAACTTTGACCTGTTAGAATGGTCAAATGTTCACTCTGGCTTGGTGATCTTTGATCTCTTGATCATGATCTTACTTTTTCCCCCAAGGACTATACAATTACCTTTTGGAAAAAAGAAAGACCCCCTGAGAGGTGGGAAATGGAAACTTATAGCTGTTAGAGTATCTGTGGCTACAAAAATCAGTCCAGTACCATAAATGACTTCTGCATATACTTTAAAAATACCACCTACAAAATCAAATAGCCAGTATAAAAATCTTTGTAAATTTCACTTCAGGATTTTTCCTAAATCAAAACATTTGTCACTACAGGATGAAGCTGTTGCTTGCATGACTGCAACCATTGATACTGCAGTGGAAGCAGACGCTGTAAGTAATTGACCCCTTTCTGTGGAACCTGGGGCTCTCACTGCCACTTTCCATAGCTTCCTATAATTGATCACTCGACTCTGGAGGAGGATCTGTGATTATTACCATTCTTCATAGAATGCTCTAGAAATCCAGAAATCTTTAGAATAAATCTGTTTCTTAAAACTTCAAACATGGATAAGCTCTATTTCTAATAATCTAACTGGTAATGAGTAGCAGGAATTCTCAGGGAAATCATGTTTCATTTTTGAATGTGACTCACTTATTTTCTATTAGGTGCTAGTATTCTGCATCAATTACCCAATAAATTAAAACAAGGAAAGGAACAAATTATGTAATTATGTCAAAAAGCAATGGAGGATAATGTTTTCTGAATATGCTTTTATATGGATGAGATGACTATGGACTAAAAGAAAAAAAGGATAATGTTTTGAGAGTTCAGATCACAATGATAGATAAGGTGTATCTGAAAAGTTAAAGGCAATAGCAGTAAAGTCAAAAATGAAAGATTGGTCAGTGGTTTCCATGAGGCAGCCTTTAACCCCTGAGAAAAGTATGTATTGGCAGTTTTCTTATTCTAGATAAAGCAAGATAGGAGATAAATTAGGTGATAAAAGTCAGCTGTGTCAGAATAAATGACTGCTCCACTGTCAAAGTGCCATTTCTAGTGTCCTCCCTTCTTCAGGGGCCACTTGGTGATGAAATGAAAGTAAGGATTGTTTGTCAGATCAGTATAGGGAAGAGCAAGAAAACCTTTGTATATTAGAGAGTTATTATATGAGCAAGGGAATGTGTTCTGTAATTAATTTCAAGTGTTTCAAGCAAATGTTATGTAAGAAGCCACAATAGTGAAAGAGCAGGGGTATTGCTAATGGAAAAATGTCTTTGGAGAGTAAAGTAGTGTCTAAGGAATTCCACCTTTCTTGTTTCTCTTACAAATCCGTATATTAGAGTTCTCTAGAATATTAGAACTTATGGAATGACTATATAGAGAGAAAGAGGATTGATTAGAATGACTCATAGGCTATGGTCCAGCTAATCCAGCAATGGCTGCCTCTGGACAGAAAGTCCAAGAATTCAGTAGTCATTTAGTCCATGAGCCTGGATGTCTCAGCTTGTCTTTAGTATACACTGGAATCCTGAAGAAGTAAGCTCTAATGCCAGTGTAGGAATGAACTTGCTAGTGAGGGCAGGAGGAAGCAGGCAAACCAAGCAAGCTTCCCTCTTCATATCCTTTATATGGGCTTCCAGCAAAAGGTGTGGCCCAGATTAGAGGTGGGTCTTCCCACTTCAAATGATCCAATTAAGCAAAATATTCCTCATAGGTATGCCCAGCCATTTGGGGATTTTAGTTAATTCCAAATGTAGTCAAATTGACAACTAAGAATAGCTGTTACAAAATCATTATCTTTTCCAGCAAGTGAAAGTCAGTCCAGATACCAGCAGGTCTTCTGATGCTTTCAGTGCTGAACATGCTCTACGTCAAGCTCAGATGTCTAAGGAGCTGATTGAGTTGAATAAAGAACTTGCATTGAAAGAGGCCCTAGCGAAGAAGATGACTCAGAATGACAGCCAACTGCAGCCCATTCAGTCCCAGTACCAGGTAAAGTGTTTTCCAGGTCAGCAGTCGGTCATGTACCATCATTAATGATGGAAAGAAAACAAGCACACAACTTTTGCTAATGAAAAGACAAGAGGATGTGCATGATGCACCTGGAATTCTACTGACAGATTTTCTTAAGAATACTGTCATTATAGGGAACTTGTAATTTTGTTCCATTTACTATAATGTTTCATTATAGAACAATTATGTTCTAATAAATGTGTGTAGTTTTTGAGACAGACACATGTCTTAGTAGATAGTCCAAGTTATAGTATGAATTATATAAATACATAACTTGGTAAATGGCTAAACATGTATACTTTTTTGTTATTGTTGAATACAGCTCCACCCTGGAAGCATACATGAAAGGCAAATATTATGAATCTTTAATGTCCGAAAAGTTGCTCTTTTCATTCTTTCATTTATTTGGCTGGGTTTAGAAGGCTATGTAAGTTGCTTATCTTTAGAATTTTGAAAATGTTGCTCCATTGTCTTCTGTTTTCAGTGTTGCATAAGAAGTACATATGATCTTGAGTTTTTTCCCTCTGGAAACTAAGGATTTTTTCCTTTGTCCCTAAGTATCACTTCATCTCACAATGATAAACTTGCTCTGGATCACTCCTCATAAATAGTGCTTGGTGCTGCATGGATCCTTTCAATCCCCAAAGTGTGTCTTCTTTTCTTGGATACTAAAACTGCATTAATTTTCTTTCTTCAACTCCTTTCAATGAGTTATATTGGATCTCTGGGATCTCTGCTTTTCTTATCTCCTCCCTCCCGTTTTCCATGTCCTTGACTTTTTATTCTACTCTCTAGATTTCCTTCTACTTCTGGTGAATGTTTTTATTTGCCTACCAATTCCTAAGATCTCTTTTTTATGCTTTTTATTGTTTTTTGTTTATAGAAACCTTTTTTATGGGTATACCATCCATATCTAAGATTAGGAATTAAAATTTGTCATTTTTATTCTCCGTGCAACTTTGCCTCTGTTTTGTCCATATTTCCTTTTTTTGTTTGCTTTATTTTCTCTTTCACTTAAGAACCTTTCCTCAAATTTCTAGTGATCTTTGGCTATTCGTATAAATGGAAGAGTGAGGAACTAAAAGCCAATAGGAAATTCTCCGTGCATAGATTACTCTTGGGCTAGTCCATTTCCCTATAGAAATCTATCTGGAACTGTGTGGAAAGACTGCTGGGAAAAGCAGAGTTGGCAGTCTCTCCAGTCATACAGTTTTATTTAATACATTTCAGCAGCTTGGTTCCTTTTTTGCTGTATCTGGGCTGGAAATCCAGCCTGAAAGTTTCAGTCTCTCCAGAAAGTCTCTACTCCTCTCTGTGTTTCCATGATACAAACTAGCTTGCTGCTTGTTGGCATCCATCCTGTAGGAATCATATTTCAACTGTTCCATTCTGGAAATCAGTTGCTGTTTTTCTCTTCCCAAAATCTATTGGTAAGTTTTGAATAGTGCCTATTCTTCATTCTTGTTAATTTATACAACTTTTTGCATCATTTTAGTGTAATTACAGGAGAAAGGCTAAATATGTAGTTCAATTGTCTTATGTTAACAAGGCATACTGTGTAGCCTGTTTTCAGGTCAAATGAGTTTTGACTTTTCCGGGATCAATAAAAGATTACCCAGAAACATGGAAAACAAGTTCCTCCAGAGTATTTCCTGCTTTATCAGGAAGTATAAATAATGAGGTGTAATTGTAGATACAGTAATATATCTAGTCTTTACCTCCTACCAACCAAACATAAAAAGAAATAGACGCTTAATAAACATAGTTTTGATCATGTGTAAATTACTACATCTCTTTCTAAGAAATAATGACAGTTTTCCAGTTTTTAAAAAATGTATGTGTGTTCTTGTGTGTGTGTGTGTGTACACAACTACACATATGCAGAGGTCAGATGAACACTTTGTGAAAGCTGGTTCTCTCTTTCCATCTTTGGATGACTTTTATAGCAAGTGCTGTTTGTTCCCTAGTGAGCCACGTTACCAGTCCAGTCCAAGTTTTTCATTTCTAACCACTATATTCTAACCATGGCAAAAAATGCCATGGGATAGCCACAGAGATGACTGATCAAATTTGGGTTTAAGCCAATAGAAAGTCTTTATTAGCTGGGCTGTGACTACACTGGGTGTTTAGAATCCCAGTGTAGCACCAAGCCTTTCTCAGTGTGAACATTTAAGTACATAAACCATATTTTGAGTTGACATACTTCAGATAACAAGAACAGTTACCCAGAAGTAGAACCACAGAAACTAAAAAGCAAAGTTAGTACATTTTGAGACTTTCCCAGAACTGTGGACTTTGATGGATTAGGCCTTTGTTTTAGTTTTGGCAGGTGGTGCTGTCAACGTACTGAGTCTTACAGCCTGAATGGTACTTTCATCATGGAGTCAGCTATGCTAAGGTCTGGGGGCCTGTTACCAAGTAGAGATCCCAAGATGACCTTTAAATCTAATGATTCACTAGGAAGACTCAAAAGACTTGGCAAATAATATTATTCACTTAGTGTAAGGCTACAACCTAAAATCATCAAAGAGAAGAAAGCCCTTAAGCAATCCAGAAGAAACTAAGCACAAGCTTCCAAAACTCCTCTCCCAATGGAGTCACACAACATCTTTTTATTCCTCCATCTAATGTGATTATATATGAAATATTCTTTACCTGGAAAGGGTCAACCCCCTGACGCTAGGAATCTAGAGATTTTTTTACAGGTTGAGTCATGTAGACTCTTTTTGTCTGATGGATACCATAATTCTAATCCCCCTGAAAGCAAATAGGCACTCTGGCCTAAATTATAGTATCTGCATAGTTTAGTCGTAAGTGAGCCACAGTTACCAGTCAAGTAATGGCCTTACCATAGTCAGAGTTTCCATATACAAGCCAAGAGCCAACTTTGCAATGAGCCTTTTTTTACTGATAATGGTTTCAGAACTACTGTTATTAACTCTTTTCAGCATAAAAACTAATGCCAAAAGGCATTTTCTATGATATTCTTAGTGTTATAGTTAAGATTCAGATCTAGGCCATCAAACTTCAAGTCCATATTTTTATTTTTTGCAGCCACACAATTTTATTCTCCATCAAGTCAAAAAGAAATATTTTTAGTGTGCAATTGAAGTAGTAAAATTTAATTCATGAAGCCAGATGTGGAATTCCTAGAACCTTAGCACCTGGAAGCTAAGGCACGAGGGTAGCAAAAAGTCCAGCCCACCCTATATAATAATGCCCCACTGTTTCAAAACACAAGAGAGGGGAAAGGAAGAGGAGGGAGGAAGGAAGGAAAGAAAGAAAAAAGAAAAATTAATAAAAGTAATTCATAAGCCACAAACACTTAAGGAGGCAAAAGCAGGCAAGTCTCTATGAGTTTGAGGCCAGTTCGCAAGTTCCAGGCCAACCAGAGCTATATAACACCCTGTCTCAAAAACAAATAATTTATTTTTCTTGGAGACAGAATGTTGAAGCAATTATCTTCCTATTCTATATAATCCTTTCTTTTTCTCTGACCCATAATGTTTCTAGGATAACATTAAAAATCTGGAATTGGAAGTCCTCAGTCTACAGAAAGAAAAGGAAGAATTGGTTCTTGAACTTCAAACAGCAAAGAAGGATGTCAACCAAGCCAAGTAAGAATAAAGTCAATAAATGCTAAGTAAGCCCCAGCCATGTATAAGATCATTTAATTGAGATTTTTTAAAACATTTTTTTATGTTTAATTATGGGGTAATACGTGCATATGAGTGCAGGTGCCCATGGAAGCTAGAAAATGATACAAGATCCCTAACAGTGAAGTTACAGGTGGTAGTGAACCACCCAGTGTGTATGCTGGGAATTGAACTCAGGTCATCTGCAGGAGCAGCATGTGCTCTGAACACCTGCACCATGGCTCTAGTCCCAGTAAAATAACTAATCTCAGAATGACGATAAAAGAACGCTATAACATAGCAAACAACTACTGCCCAATTCAGTTTTTAGCAGTGACTAAGAGTTACTTTGTTAAGAGTAAGCAGTATTTAGAGTTCACAGGCAGGGGTTATTGATTTGGACTGGTATGGTCAAGGAGGGATTTATAAAAAACTAAATGTAAGCAGGCATTTGAAAAATCTTAAGAGCTTTTAGACAATTTCTGTTCCCCTACTTTTGAATCAAATTAATGTTCAAGCTAATGATTAAAAGTCAATCTAGCCATCCCTTGATTAGTTACGAATAAAACTAAGATAATCAGAACCACCTCCACTCCCTTAGAGTTTTACCTTAGAAAGAGCCTAATTTGCTCTTAACTCAAGACTGTTTTTGTTTTCTATTGAACCTAAAGCTTATTATATCTTCCAGCCAAAGCAAGGTGACTTCCTTCCTTTTGACACTGAGTGGTGGGGGAGAGTATAGTTGAAGCTGTTTGTAGCTGTATACCGAAAAAAAATGTTACTTTACTCTAACATGAAGTTCTCATTAGTGAGACAGTTTTGATTGGGTGGGTTGCATTCATTAGTTTAAAAATGACTGTATATCAAGGTTGTAAACATGGGAGTCCTCTGTTACGTATTTTAGGATAAGCCATTTCACTCCTATTACACCTATGTTTAGGTTGAGTGAGCGTCGTCGCAAACGTCTCCAAGAGCTGGAGGGTCAAATAGCCAACTTGAAAAAGAAACTACATGAACAGTCCAAACTTCTGAAGCTGAAGGAATCCACTGAGCATACTGTCTCCAAGCTGAACCAGGAGATACAGGTAATAAACCTTCATCCTTGTTTTTACCACATTGGAATTATAAGCATAGGTGTTCCACTTAGAATCATGCAGAAGTGATTTCAGGAGAGAAAATGGGAAGCGGGGCAATCATTTCAGGTGTAAAAATAGCCACAAGTGTGGTATTCTAGGACATTGTGATAGTCACTCTCTAGAATCTGAATTATAAAACTTTGCTTAGACCTTTCATTTCTCTCTTTGCATACAGATTTTTTTAATGTTAGACCAAAGGATTAAAATATGTCAATATTTAGTGATGATGCTTTGATCATCTCCCTTGATCATGTGGCACAATTTTATAAAGTAGTAGCAAGATGTCACACGTCTAGAGGATATTTTCAGTTACTGAGTGCTCAGTGTATAATATCAACAAACTGATTACAGCTCATTTGCACTGAAATTTTTAGAACATTAGTAGTTGCTAGGTGAATTTGTCCATGACCTTAGAAAATAATCCCTTGAAGCCACCTCTAATCCCAGGATTCAGGATGCAAAGGCAGGTGGATTTTTGTGAGTTCAAAGTCAACCTGGTCTACATAGCAATTTCCAGGCCAGCAAGAGTTACATGGTGAGGTATATTCTCTCTCTTGCTCTTGCTCTCTCTCAAAAAAAGTCTTCCTAACTTTCTTGGAGAGAAGTAAAAACTTATCTGGAGAGAGATAAAAGCCCTTACTACTTTCCAGAGAATCTGAATTTGGTTCCCAATACCCAAATCAGGTCAGGTGACTTACATCCACCTATAACTCTAGCTCCAGGGGGTCCAACACTTCACTGATATTCACAGACACACACACATACACAAAATCAAAAGTAAAATTTAAGTCTTAAAAAAAGAAAGAGAATACTTCTTTGAAATTCTACTTATCTACAGTAAATGTAGGGCTGGATTTAGTTTTTTGGAATATTTCTTTTTTTTGAGTCTCCATTTGAATAGTCTATACTTGGAAATCCTGTGTAAGTCTAGCAAGAGGTAGTAAGACTAATCAGCATTTCTTGGTGATCCTCCCAGCTTAGCTCTGACCTTCGTCTCTTCTTTATGGTTACTCTATTTGTTCATCAGCCTAGAATAAAGTGCAGCTGACTAGTACACTGGTTTTTGTTTGGTTTAGTTTAGTTTTGTTTTGTTTTTATAGATGATGAAAAACCAGCGAGTACAGTTAATGCGTCAAATTAAAGAAGATGCTGAGAAGTTTAGACAGTGGAAGCAACAAAAAGACAAAGAAGTAATCCAGTTAAAAGAAAGGGTAAGTTAATTAAGACTTCTCAAAGGCCCAGCTAATGAGCCCTTCCCCTTGCTAGTAAAGAAAAGTAAAGATTCTTTTCATATATTTGATATCTCCAGAAGTGTGACATTCATGAATGGAACAGCTTTCTATTGAGCGTCTACCATGTGCAAGGCGCTGTTAACTAGGCATTATGAAAAACTAAAAGCTGAGTAATACATGAGCTCTATCCTTCAGTAATGTCTCATTGTATTAGAAGGCACAATGTAAACATGGATTTCTTGAAATCAAGAAATAAATAATCTGAGGATTTAAGAATGGTACAAAAAGAGGCTCAGCAAGTAAAGGTGTTTGCTATCAAGACTGACAACCTGAGTGGTTCCCAGAACCACCTTAAAAAATGGAAGGAGAGAACTATCTACAAATTGTCCTCTGGTCTCCACACATGTGCCATGGTACCTACTTCCACACAATGATAAATAAAATAATTTTAAAAAGAACAACATATAAGAAAAATATTCACTTCAACAATAAAAGCAGTAAAGGAAAAACAGGACCAAAAAAGTATGAGATATAAAACAGAAGGCAAAAAGTATACATTGAACCATATCAGTAACATGAGATGTTGCTGTGGGACGACTTGTACACAGGGACACTTTCTGCTTACCCCCAGTGATGCTGTGCTAAAAGCAGAAAGATCTTACAAGCAATTCAAGTTCCAGATGCTTCTGATACTAAATTCATGAAAGATTTGGCAGAGGGAAAATTCTAAAGAAACCAAAGTGTCACTGGGGAAAATATGCTCCCAACAATTACTAGTGGTATTATGTAGCTCAAGGAATTGGAAAAAGCAATTAAAAAATTAATAGGAGGACACCAACAGCCTGAGTTGGGAGGTCAGCTTGTGTGAAGTCAGGTCTCTCCTACCATGTGGATTTCAGGGATCAAACTCAGGTCATCAGCTTGGTAGCAAGCACCTTTTCCTACTGAACCACCTCGCTGGCCAGCAAGATTAGTATAGCATTTTTCAGGATTTTCAAAGTGCCCTTGGTTTTCATTTGTTTTTGGTTTTTTGAAGTTTAGGCTTAACAATGAGCAATTTAAAACCAAGCAAAACTGTTTATGGTACTTAGGCAAAATATGAAAAGATAGAGCATAGTATATCATAGAGAACAAGAAAACACTTATCAAGCCAATGTACTTGTAATACACATGAAAACCACCAATGGAAACTACAGTGCAATATCACCTTATATCCACTGGAAGAACTGTAATTAAAAAATAAAATGGCAAAATTGGTAGTAATGTGGTGAAATCAGGACACTCACATAATACTAGTGGAATATAAAATGGAACAGCGACTATTTTTTTTTTTAACATTCACTTATCTCGTGTATGTGTGTGAGCACTCATGTGCCATGGCACATATGTAGAGATCGGAAGACAGGTTCAGTAGTCAATTCTCCCTACATGTGAGTACCAGAAATTAAACCCAGATCATTGGGCTTGGCAGCAGGCATTCACATCCTCTGTGCCATTGTGCTGACCTAACTAGCCCTTTTTAGAAATAGACCATCTGTTAAACAGAGATATCATAAAATTCAGTGTGCGTGAGACCCTGTCTTCAGTCCTTAACACACACACAAGCACACACACACACACACACACACACACACGCACGCACTCACAAAAAGACAAAACCCAACATTCTTCAATGATAAAAACAAACTTAAAAGATGACTTCCTGAATCTGATGAAGTCGTGTATGAAAACCCCATTGCCAACATTAGATTATACTTAATGATAAAAAACAAAAATTTCCCTTTGATCAGAAACAAGAATGTGTGTTCTCATCACTTCTATTAAAGATTGTCCTATTAGTTCTAGCCTGTAAAGTTGTTTGCAGATGACATGATCAAATATTCAGAAAATTCTCAAGTGTGCACTAAAATATTTCTACTAACATATCAGTTCAGCAATGTTGCAGTATCCATAGTCAATGTAAGAAAATCAGTTGTGGGGTCGGAGAGATGGCTCAGTTGCTGAGTGCTTACTGCTCTTGCAGAGGACCCAGGTATAATTCCAAGCACCCACATAACAACTGCCTATAACTCCAGTTCCAAGAAACCCAGTGCCTTCTTCTGGCCTTCTCAGACTCATGCATATACGTGGTACACATAAACTCACACAAGTAGACACATGTGCATATGTATATTTGTATACACATAAGATTAAGAAAACCATTCAATTTGAAATAACTTCAATATAAATATTTAGGAATAATTACCAAAAGAAGTTTCCAGTTTTCACACTGAAGACTGCAAAACATGGAATTTAAAGAACCAAATTTTAAAAAAAATTGTTGATATCATAAGTGGAAAGATTTGATATTCTAAAGATACACTATCCCTCATGGTTTTTTTTTTTACAAATTCAACACAATTTAGTCATTTTTTTCAGTGATATTCTGTGCTTGCCTAGCATGTATGAGGTCTTTGGTTCAGTACCTAGTGCTAGAAATCAAAGCCCATCTGACTTTTCCCATAGGAATTCCTAAAATTCAGATGGAAATGTAAGAGGAATCAAAAAGAAAAGGCTACGACAATTATGACTAGTACTGCAAAAACATAGACACATGTCCATGGATTAGAATTGAAAATCCAAGATTCATACTCTTAAAATCATAATCAGGCTTACATTACATCAGGGCTTGAATGTGGAGCTTTGCCCATGTTAAGCAAGCATTCTACCATTGAGCTACATTCTCAGCCCTGATTTTACTTTTTTTCTTAGTTTCTAATTCTTTGGTAATTTCATATATGACAACAATATATTTTAGATCTTTTTTACATCTACCCACATTTATCTATCTAATTCCTTCCAAAATTCCCCCACCTACTCCGTATCTTTTTAACATATTTCTTTTTCTGTTTTCAACTCTGATCTCACTGAGTTTCCCAGACTTGCCTTGTGCTAGCCCCGAGTACTTGTGGGATTACAGGTGTGTAACACCAGACCTTGTGACCCAATTGGTTTTCAGCAATGGTACCAGACAATTCAATGAAGAAAAAATAATTTTTCAATGGAGAGGTGCTCAATACCCAGCCAGCCTGGGCTGTTGTATGAGCCATAGGTGCCAGTGAGAGACTATGTCTCAAAAAACTAGATGGCTCCTGAGAAATAACACTTGACGCTTACCTCTTGCCTCCACCTGCATGTGCAAATACATGTATGCACAAGCATCTTCACACAAATGCATTCTCATACACACAATATATACAAAGAATAGTCTTTTCATCAAACATTGCCAAGCCAACTAGATAGTTGTGTATTAAACTTAGAACCTGCCTCACACCATATATAAAATTAAATCTTAAAAGATTTCTTTGTAAGCCAGTGAGATAGCTCAACTGGTAAAGGTGCTTGCCACCAAAGCTGAGTTCATTCACTGGGACCTAGATAGTAGGAGAGAACTAACTCCCACAAGTTGCCCTCTGACCCCAACACTGTCACACACACACACAAGAAATAATGAATGAATGAATGAACGAATGAATGAATGAGTGAATGAATGAATAAAATATTAATATTTAAGTATGTGTAAGAGCTAAAACTACCAATCTCTTAGAAGAAAGCATAGATGTTAATATTTGTGACTTTTGATTAGGCAAAATGTTTTTCATTTATAATGGGATACCAAAATAACATAGTTAAAGAAATTTGATTAGACAATTATACTTAGATTAGAAAATTAGATTAGATTAAAAGATTAGATTAGACTTAAAAGCTTCTGCACTGTAAACACCAGCATGAACATACTCAGCCCCCAAAATGGTAGAAAGTCATATAACTGACAAGGGTCTTGTATTCATAATATACAAAAACAAAACCTTACCACTTAGTAAACAGTTATATAATGTAGTTATAAGATGAACAAAGCAGTAAACTGCACAAAGGTGCTCTGTGTCATTTGCCACTTAGATAATTATTGTGAAATGAAAAGATAAGGTTTGGCAAGAATTCAGAATTAGAAACATCATGTATTTGCTAATAGGATGGGAAAATGGTACGGCTGCTTTATCAAACAGTTAGCAGTTTGTTAGGCTAAGTAACTTTAGAGGTTATATGATCCAGTAATTCCACTCTTGGTTCTATCTACTAGGAATTTATAAATATATTCCCATGTTAAAACTTGTATGCAGATGTTCAGAAAACATAAGTGATACTAGCCAGAAATGTGAGGGAAAACCTCTTTGTATCAATGAATGAAGGAATAAATAAAAATATATACATACAGTGAAATATTACCATCATGAAAAGAAATTAAGTAGTGGTATATGCTACAACATTGATGAACCTGGAAAGCATGCTAAGTGAAAGAAGCCAGTCACAAATAATGATATATTGTAGGAAATGTCCAGAATTGGCAGATTTATAGACAAAAAATAGTAGTTGCAACAGTGGATATGCTGTATTGCCAAGAATCTTCATAAAACAGAGACTATATATTACAGTACACACCCTGTTAATGCTTATTGAATTATCATAGTGATAATAAATGCAAAATATGCCTTTTAAAAATGAGTCAAAGATAGGTATCAATGGTTACTTCATTCAGGCTTTTGAGAGGCTGGAAAGTTTAAAGGCTTGTTCTAATTTGCAGGATGATGCTGATTTCAAGAGAGCAGTCAGTGAGACAGAGAGATCTAGAAGATCTTGGATAATATTAGCTAAGTTCAAAAGACAGAATGAACTAGAGTTGATAATTAGGAAGTTATCTTACAGAAATGTGAAAATTGAAGCCACAAGAATATTTTGATTATAGAGATGAGGAATGTATAATAAAAGAAGGCTAAGCCTGTACTCTGAGCAGTGGTTGGAGGCAGTGCAATTAGTTCACGGGCAGCCTGTGGAAGGAAAGAAGGGAAAAAGGAAAGAATAAATAGAGAGAAGGCTAAGAAGAAACTCTAGTTTATGTAGAATAAGATAGCAATGAAATCTGTAAGACTGAAAAAGGATGAGGATGCTGCAATAAGGTTATTGGGAATGCTAATGATACTGAGGTTGACAGCGAAAGTACAGATTATGAAAAAGACACTGAATTAAGTAGGGAAGAGATTTCAGAACAGCAGTGGGAACTAATTACAAGTGAAATGTAAAGACAACTAGAAGCACTACTTTTTCTTTCAAGAAGCTTTGTGTTGAGAGTAACGGGTTTTCTTGTGTCTGTGAACAAGTTTAGTCTCCTGTCTAATTTCCTTGGCCTCATACTAACATACATCCTATGACTGGTTACAATTCTACAATTATATTGTACTCTAATTATGTATTGTTTATTTTCATTTGTAGTCTCTGTGAGAATACTAACCAGGTCAGCTTCGTGTCTATATCCCAGACCTAGCACAGTACCTACTTATAAATATTATATGAGTTGTACAAAATAAATAGCTGCCTTCTTTTCTCTGCTACTTGGAATTGAATCTAAGACCTCATGCATGGTGGGCAAGCACTCAACCACTAAGGTACAATCCCCAGTGGTGAAATTAATAGTCCTTTTTAAAAAAATCAATCTTTTAATTTGTTGTAGATTCAGAATCATTTCAAAACTTCATTCCAATTTTAATCAATTATACATGTTATAATTTTCAAGATCAGCAAATTTCAAAATGCCAACTGACAACCAGCATACGTTGTGCCCCACAATTGCCCATTTATTAGAATTAGCATGTTCAACTCTTTTCTGAAAATAAATTTTTATACAATATATTCTGATCACAATTTCCCCTCCCCTAACTCCTCCCAGGCCCTTCCTACCACCCAACTCCATGCCTTCTCTCTCTTTAGAAAACAAATAGGTAAACCAAATAAACCAGAATATTTTTTTTAAGTACAAGAAATGTTTACACAGAAAAACACATACAAAACCCTAAAAACACAAAATTGGAAACTATAATGTACAAGCAAGAGAACAATAACACAAAAAGCCGAAACAAAATAATAGGAGACAAAAAAAAATCTACAAAAATATTCTTGAGTTTATTTGTGTTGGCCATTTCATAATAGTTCTTGTATGTATGCTGGCAAAGACAAGACCAACATGGCTGATCCTGTCATCCAGATTAGATAAGCAACAAGTAGAGCCAGAAAGAACTTAATGGATTAGTAAGATAGGGCAGGGGCCAAGAAACAAAAGTAATTAAGTTTGTGGTTGTTTGAAGGCAGTGATATCCCATATTGTTTTGTGTTCTTGAGGTTTGTTTTTGGTTTTTTTTTTTTATATTCAGGGTGAGCTAGATTTGTTCAGAAATGAGAGGCTTCTTTAGCTGAAGTTGCCCTAATTTTATGGGTATCTGACTTTGTGGTAGCTTTCTCCTTTTTTCTGGCTACTGTGTTTCATGACCAATCGACTCATAAAGTTGGGGATAAAAGAAAACTGATCTATTTATCTGTTGACCAGAGTTCTAGCTGTGTCAATAGCAACGTATGTGTACAAGGCTGTTCGTTGGATGATCTTTGGTTCCTTCCAGATCTCTCATTCTATGATAACATTTATAATTGACTTAAGTCTGAGAAATGAAGAATTTGGCCACAGAACAATAAGCTGAAGGAGACAAGGATCTTTATTGTATATGCAAACATCGTCTATAGAACTTCCAGTTCTTAATTCTGATAAGAGAAAATAAAGACAGCTCATAGTCTTAAATATAAAGGACATTCTTAATTTAAGGTTTTATTTTAGTTATCTGAACATCAATTAAGATCTGACTTTTTTGTTATCAGGATCGTAAGAGGCAATATGAGCTGCTCAAACTTGAAAGAAACTTCCAGAAACAGTCTAATGTGCTCAGACGTAAAGCTGAGGAGGTAGGTAAGAAAAGCCTGTCTGCTGTGCCAAATGCACTGCCATCTTCCTACTCAAACATTCTGGCAAAGTGTTGTAGGAAATGAGTGTCAATATTGGCCAGAAATTCTTCGATCTTATTGTTTGTTTTGTTTTGTTTGGGGGTTTAATTTTTCTTTTCTTTCTTTCTGAGACCAGAGTTTATTTAGTCCAGGCTATCACTAACTCACTATATAGCCAAGGCTAGCCTTAACTCCTAGTCTTTCTGACTATCTCCTAAGTGTTGAGATTATGAGCATGTACCACCATTCAAGCTGAATAAGTCCTAGATCTTGATCTCATTTTACCTAGTATGGCCTATGAGCAAATCACACCTGGGTTGAAAACTGCACTATTTAAATAAGAATTTTTTTCTTTAAAAAAAAGCAAAACAGACTAACAGACTACTAGCAATATATGACTTTCCCATTTTCAGCCTGCAGGACTTCCTTTAAATATACCCCACTTACATAGCTATTCATCAGTATCATGTCCACGGAGACTAAAAAACCTGGTTTCTATAGGAATTCAAATGTAGGGTTTGTTTGCTGAGATGCTGCAATTTAAAATGTTCTTTGTATTTAGGCAGCAGCTGCCAACAAGCGTCTTAAGGATGCTCTCCAAAAGCAAAAGGAGGTTGCAGATAAACGGAAGGAGACTCAAAGCCGTGGGATGGAAGGTTCTGCAGCTCGAATGAAGGTATGAACAGCTTGAACTGCTATTTTTCTTATATTCACTGGGGATAGAAAAATAGGAAATAACTTTCTTTTGATTTAAAAGTAAATATGAAATTTGAAGTTCTGCCTGACATCCTTGTTTTCCAAAAGATATATCTTTAAACTGTTGTCAAAGTACAAGAGTAGAAAATTCTTTCTATCCCGGCCTATCGTAGCTCAGTTACTGTTTTATTCAGGTGTAATTGTCACAAAGTGAATGGTACATATTTAAAGTATACAATACAGTTTGATGAAATGTTGAGTCACTCCAGCCATGAACTGGGGTCCTAGACCGAATAAAAAGAAAGTGAGCGGAGTGTGGTATTCCTCTTTCTACTGTCTGACATTCAGCACAGTCTGACTACCCATCTCACACTCCTGCCTCTCCATGCCTTCCCTGCCATGGATGGATGCCATCAAACTGTGCAAACCAATAAACCGTTCCTTAAATTGCTATTGCCAGTGTTTGGTCAAAGCAATGAGAAAAGTAACAAATATATATAGAATTCCCAAATATGCTTTTGGCCAGGCATGGTAGCATACCTGTGATCTCACAACATTTGAAAAGCTGAGGTAGGAAAATCATGAGTTCAAAGCAAGTCAGAGCTCAATGGAGAGTTTTAATCCAGAGATTCATATACACACATGCAAGCAAAGCACTCATACACATTAAGTAAATCTAAAATTTTAATTTTTTTTTTAAATTAAAAATCCCAGATATAGCTGGGCTGTGGTGGCACACACCTTTAGTCCCAGCACTCAGGAGGCAGAGCCAGGCAGGTCTCTGTGAGTTCAAGGCCAGCTTGGCCTACAGAGTAGTTCCAGAGTAGTCAGTTACAACAGAGAAACCCTGTCTTGAAAAAAGAAAAACAAAACAAACAAACAAAAAAACAAAAAAGATACAGTCAGGTGTGGTAGCATGCACCTTTAATCCTAGCACCAGGAAGTCTCTGTGTTCAAGGCCAGCCTGGCCTGAGTTCCAGGACAGCAAAGCTATACAGAGAAACTCATTCTTGAAAAACCATAAAAAACAAACACACAAAACAAGCAGGCCCATACATCTGCCTCCAAAGACCATGGTGATGCCTGTTGTCATCCATGTTCCTGTCACACAAGCTGGGCTTAATTTTCTTTTTCTTTTTTTTTCTTTTCTTTTTTTTCTTTTATTTTGAGGGCACAGGGGTAGAACAGGGAGGAATGGGAAGAGGATATTATCAAGACACAATGTATGAAACTCAAATTATTAATAAAAGTATAATGTTTTTTTAGTTTTTTGAGACAGGGTTTCTCTGTTGTAACTCTGGCTGTCCTGGAACTCACTCTGTAGACCAGGCTGGCTTCACAGAGATCCACCTGCCTCTGCCTCCTGAGTGCTGGGATTAAAGGTGTGTGCCACCACCAGCCTAATAAAAGTATTATAAAAAAAAACATGTTTTCTATCACTATAGATTTGTTTTTATTTTTTTATAGTTTTATTAAAATTGAATTACATGCTATCTGACTTTTGACTTATTCAGCAAAATTATTTTCAAATTTGTCCAAATGATTACATACATAAATTTTATTGCTGAGTGATATCCCATTTGTTGTATTGATATACCATAGCTTATCTGCTCACGCACCAAGTTTTTGTGAGAGCCATATGTGTCGTATTTCTATTGGGTAGACAACCCAGACTAGAATGGCTTTCTCATCTGCTAAGTGTATGTTTTACCTTTTAAACAATTACTAAACTTTTCCAAAGTGATCATATACTCCTATTCACAATGAATTAAGGTTCTTCTTGCTACATGTTCTCAACCATACTTATAGTATATGGTCAGTCTTTGAAATGTTAGGTATTATAGTGGGCAAATAATGATACTTTTGTTATAGTTTTCATTTTCCTCATGACTAAGGATGCCGTATATCTTTTCATGTACCTACTTGCTTTTTGTTTTATGCTTCTTTGTGTTTTTTGTTTGTTTTGTTTTTAAGACAAGGTCTTAAGTCAAGTAACCTTGACTGTCTTGGAACTCACTATGTATACAATGCTGGCCTTGAACTCACAGAGTCCACCTGCCTCTGCCTCCCCAGTGCTGAGATCAAAGGTGTGTGAGACCACACCCAGCCTACTTGTTTTCTGTGTATTTTATTGTATGAAGTATCCAAATATTTTCCCGACTTTTTGATTGGATTGTGTTTTTGTTATAATAAACTTTGAATTCTAAACCCAAGGACTGTGCATGCTAGGCAAATTCTCTACTGATGCGCATCTCCCATACACTGACGTGTATTACAGTTATCTCTCCTTTTTATCAGTCTTCTAACTAATGTGATGCATTTGCAATTCCTGTGTTATTTGTATCAGTACTTTACATTTTATGTATGTATTTATTTCACTGAGTCATATTCCATTGTATAAATTTACTTTTTACTGTGGTTTGTTTATCCATCCAGTTGTTAAATACTTTTGATGATTTTTTTTGTCTTGGTTTTGTTTTGTTTTGTTTTTGTTTTTGTTATTTGAAACAAGAACTGGCCTGACCTGGTTCTGTAGCCCAGGCTGGCTGCAGTTCTCCTGCTTCAGCCCCCAGAGTACTGGGAGTACCATCATGAACTACCACACCCAACTATTAATTTTGACTTATATTGAGTGTTCTGTGGAGACAGTACCAATAGACATGAGAGGACATTTTTATGAGGAGAAATGGCTCACGTGGTTATAGAAGCCAAAAAGTCCCATAGTGGTTCATTGAATGCTAGAGATCCAAGGTGATAGTGCCACTGTTCAGTTTAAATCTGATAGCTTCAAACTAGGAAACTGTGTAACTCAGAGGGCAAAGGCTTGGGAATCTGGGGGTGTTGATATAAGTTCTAGAGTCCAAAGACCAAAATGCTTAGAGCTCTCATGTCCCAGCTGCAGGAAAGACACAGGACTTACCCTCCCTCTGTCAATTTTGTTCTATCTGGGACTCCAGCCTGTTGGGGGTGGTAGCCACCCACATTGATGATAAATCTTCCCAACTCAGTCCATGTACTCAAATATTTGTCACTTTTCCCTGAAAACACCCTGACAGATGTACCCGGGAGGTTGGGGGGTAGGGGGGAACAACAACGCTTTACCTGTCCTTTAGATATCCCTTAATCCAACCGAGTCAACACTTAAAATAAGCCATTGCATAAAATCAGCTGCTATTAAAAACTTCACATGCAGGTTTCTGCATAAGCATAGTCATTTCACTTTGGCACAACCTAGGTTCATAGAGAAAGCCTACTAAGACTCTTGGCCATAAAATAAGTTTCAGTGTGCTCTGAATGGCTTAAGTCATGTGCAATATATCATCTCAACACTCTGTGGGTAGAGACAGGAGGATCAGAAGTTCAAGACTAACCTCACTACAGTTTAAGGTCCAGCCTGAGTTACATGTGACCCTGTCTGGGGAAAAAAAAATTCTTCTGAAGGCCAGAGGTTGATATTGGATGTCATCCTCAATCACTCCCCACCACTGATCTCTAACTGAACCCAGAGCTCACCTATTCAATTAATCTAGCTAGGCAATTTTCCCTGGGTAACCTGTCTCTGTCTCCCAGTTGCTGAGATTACAGGCAGGCCACAATGTTCCTATCCCTTGTTTTTTACATAGATGCTGAGATCTAAGCTTCAGTTTATCTACTGAGTCATCTCCCCCTCCTCTGAGATAATTTTTGAAGTTGAATTTAGTTAACTTTCTTTATGGTAGTGGGAATAGGGAAGGAAGTGGAATGTAGATTTAAGTTACTCATATATGAAAAAAATTGTCTTGCTTTTTGTTTTTTTCACTGTGTAAGTTTGCTTGTCCTAGAATTCACTATGTAGATCATGCTGGCTTCAAACTCACAGAGATCAATCTGCCTCTGCCTCTGCCTCCTAAATTAAAGGCCTGGGCCACTACTGCCAGACTATGTATGAATTCATATGAATTCAGTACAAAATAAAACAAGCCAGGCATGATGATGTATGCCTTTAATTCTAGCACTGGGGAGGTAGAGGCAGGCGGATCTCTGTGAGTTCAAGACCAACCTGGTCTACATAGAAAGCTCCAGGATAGCCAAGACTACATAAAGAGACCCTGTCTCAAATAAATAAAAAAATAAATAGATAGATGATAGATAGATAGATAGATAGATAGATAGATAGATAGATAACAAGCAAGTAAACAAAGAACTGTGTAGCTCTACAGATCCAGATAGCTTTTCTAGTACTCTCTCTTTCTCTCTCAGAGTTTTCTCTCTCTCTGAAAATGAGTCTTACCTCTGGCTGGCCTGGAACTCCCTAAGTAGACTAGGTTGGCCTTGAACTCACAGATTATCTGCCTACTTCTGCCTCCCAAGTGCTAGGACTAAAGGCATGTGCCACCATGCCCAGCCCAATATCTGTCAAAATTTTAAAGAAGAAATAGTATTAGTTCTATGCAAAGTCTTTTAGACAACTGAATAGGAAGGACTATTTTGCTGCTCAATTTGTGAGGATGGCAACATTACCTTGATACTAAACCAGATAAAGGCATACAAGAAAACTGCAGACTAATATCTTACAAATATAGTAGTAGTATATATAGTAGTATCTCAACTTATAATGAAGCTCCATCCCAAAACATCTATATTAAGTTGGAAATTCATTTAGTACACTTAAACTGAGTATCACAGTTTAGTCTTGTCTACCTTAAATATACTAACACATATTACCTAGAGTTGGATAAAATCATCTAACCAAAAGTTTACTTTATACTAAAATGTTTAATATCTAATGTAATTTATTGAATACAATACTGAAAATAAAAAACAGATTGTGTAGATATAGGAGACAAAATAGATATTATGGGATATGAAAATATATTGATATTTTGTTATAACACAATATCAAAAAACAATGATTACTTCTGTTTTATAGCACAATATGGAGCAATGTTGTTGCCCCTTGTGAACATGTGCTGAGTGGGAGTTCTGGTATTACCAGCACAAATGTTTAGGATTTATTGGCTTTCCCAAGCAAGGTGGCTCATGCCTGTAATTCCAGTACTTGGGAGACAAAAGAATCATACCAAGTTTTGGTTCAACATGTTCTACATAGCAAGTTCCAGGCCAGTTAGGGCTACGCAGCAAAACTTTGTCTCCATATAAAGAAAAATAGACTTAATTGACTTCTTCATTCTTATGAAATTAACTTCTTATTCTTGGTAATATTTTTTATTCTAAAATCTACCTGTTCTTTTCTTTGTGGGGCAGGGGAGTGCAAGACAGGGTTTCTGTGTTGTAACTCTGTAGACCAGGCTGGGCTCAGACTCACAGAGATCCACCTGCCTCTGCCTCTCTAGTGCTGGGATTAAAGGCATGTGGCACCACCACTGCCCAGCCTCAATTTTATTTTTAAACCCAACAGTCCATCTTGTACTGCCCAAATACTCTTGGCTGTGTGTCCATCACTGGAGTGTGACCTAGCTACCAGGAGTCACACCCTTAAAGAAAGCTAACTCTTTATCTCCTGACAGTTTTCAGTTACCAATAGCTCCTCAGTTAGGGGTAGGGCTTCAAACCTACTTCACACCTCCTGGAATTTTGTCTGGTTTGAGCTTGCACAGGTCTTGTTCTTTTGAGAAATCTCTACAACTCCCTTTTGTGTTTTTTTTTTCTTTTCTCTTTTTGGTATTGGGGGTTGAACTCATAGCGTTTTGAATGTGAGTACCCATTCTACCACTAAGCTATATCCAGCCTTCGAGGTTACTGTTTCTTAAAGTCAATTTAACTAATAATATTTTCTTTTTAAAATTCCTTCCATCTACTTTATTTATTTACTTATAACTTACTTTATTTCATTATATTTAATTGTGCGTTTGTATGTGGATGAGTGCACATGAGTGTAAGTATCTGAGAAAGGCTAGAAGCATTGGATCCACAGATGCTGTAGTTACAAGCAGTTGTGAGCCACCTGACGTAGGTGCTGGGAACCAAATCTGGATCTTCTGGAAGAGCAGTAAGTTCCCTTAACTGCAGAGCTATCTTTCCAGCCCCCCTCCTACCATCTACTTTAAACATTGGTTTTTGTGTCATGACTAGTTAATGGCAAACACCAAATGTTATGGGAACAATAAATAGAAGTAGTAAGCCATCTAGAGAAAGGCTTGCTTTAGAAAATCTCTTGTGCCTTTGAGGTTATTGTTGATAAAGGTCTTTAGAGGGGTAATGGTTTAGTGATATAGACACAAATAAAACTCCCACCTCAGGTTTCATGGGCTCTGGTCCAAGTGAAATTAAGTTCAGCTGGATCTAACCATGGAGTCCTCATCCCCAACTCACACATCATGATTTCTCCTCTAGAACTGGCTTGGAAATGAAATTGAAGTTATGGTCAGTACTGAAGAAGCCAAACGGCATCTGAACGAGCTTCTTGAAGATAGAAAGATCCTTGCTCAGGATGTGGCACAACTCAAAGAGAAAAAAGAATCTGGAGAGAATCCACCTCCTAAACTCCGAGTAAGTGTCACGGAAAAATGCTATCAATAATCACATGGAATTTCCAGAAAATCTTCACCACTTTGGAGGACTCTTTCCTTTTAAATCCCACCTTCTTGCTCACTGTCTTTACAGAGGCGCACGTTATCACGATTTGAAGAACGAGATCAAGATACAGAAAGAGAAGATTCTATTGCAAAGCAGATTGAAAGCCTGGAAACTGAACTGGAGCTCAGGTAATGGGGCTAATATCTGAAGCATAAAATGTTATGCTTCATTTGGAAGTCACTAATCCAGTCATTCAAAAGTTTCCCTTCCTTTTCAAAAGATTTTTATTGGGGGAAAACAAAGAAAGCAACACTATTTTAAACTAGATATGCTATATAGAGGGTTTCAGTCTCTATGATGCTGTATGAGGCAAATGCCACTCACTCTTCTCACCTTACAAATGTGAACTGAAGTTGGGGATCTTAAGAAACTTTTGACAAAGAGGGCAACAATATGCACTGCTGCAAAGACAGCACCTTCTCTTCAACAAATGGTACAGTTGAAACTGGTTAGCTACATGTAGAAGAATGAAACTAGATCCTTCTCTCTTGCTTTACATAGAACAACTCCAAATAGATCAAAGACCTTAAATTAAGACCTGAAACCAAAATTTGGTAGAGGAGAAAGTAGTGAACACACTTCAACTTAGAGGCACAGGAGAGGACTGTCTGAGTAGGACCCTAGAATCACCCACTTTTGACAATAACAAATGGGACTTTATGAAATTAAAAAGCTTTTGCACATTAAAGGACATCATCATCCTAGTGAAGAGGCAGCCTACAGAATTGGGAAAAAATTTTCCAGCTTTACATCTGACAAAGGGTTAATAACTAAAATATAATGAACTAAAAAAAAAATCGAAAAAAACAGTGGGATGAAGAACTAACAGACAGTTCACATACCTGGTCTGCTCACCCCCACAACTACATGTACACAGATAAATAAATAAAAGGTAGAAAAAAATCTAATTCTCAATATATATGTTCCATTTATTTCAACCAGTATTTAATAAAATTAAAGCCATTTGAATATTTCTTTGGGGTTCCTTTTGTTATAGATTTGGAGATTCCACATAAAATTTGGATTAGGGACTTAATTGGGTTTTTTTTTTTTTTTTTTTTTTTTTGTTCGTGGTGGTTTTTTGTTTGTTTTCTTTTTGATTTTTTGAGACAGGGTTTCTCTGTTGTAACTCTGGCTATCCTGAAACTCACTCTGTAGACCAGGCTGACCTTGAACTCACAGAGATCCTCCTGCCTCTGCCTCCACAGTGCTGGGATTAAAGGTGCATGCCACCACCAACCGGCTTGGTTTATTAGTTTTTATCTGATCATTCCATACATATTTTTCTTAATTTTCTACTTAGCTCTCCTCCCATTCTCCTTGCTATTGAGACTGATCACAATAAATCTCATTGTTCTGTCCCTGAAGGAGTGCTCAGATTGCGGACCTACAACAAAAGCTCCTAGATGCCGAAAGTGAAGACAGGCCAAAACAACGCTGGGAGAATATTGCCACAATTCTGGAAGCCAAATGTGCCATAAGATACTTAATTGGAGAGGTAAAATCACTCTTTCTAACAACATTTATAGGGGACCTAGCTGGGTGGGTTGAAGTGTAAGGTACCTTGGAACACCCTCTTAGTGCAATAGCTACTTTTCATGGTAGAAACCCCAGAGATAGTAATTGAACAGTTTAACAGGTAAAATTGATTAGAAGCAAATACGGGCCAGTTACTTAGAAAAATATCATAAATCAATACCGGTCATGTCTGACATATAGCAAGTATGTGTTAATATGTGCTATTGTTAATAGAAAAAGACCAGGATACCATATGAAGTTACTGGTTAAGCTTAAAGTATTGTACTACTTTTAAAAACACCTATGAGATGTATATTTAAAAGTTTGAGACATAGTCTCAAAGAGAAAATTTAATCATTTTTGACACATACAGATTCATTCTAAGGAAAAGCTCTCACACTGATCTTATACTGTGATATCGTAAACTGTCAGAAGATGAATCAAAGCTGCCTACTGAGGACAAGCATGTCATTTCTGAATCTACAAGTTTGAGCATTGCTCTGCTTCATATGTCTTTGTTTTGGGCTGGTAGATTTATTCTAAGGAATCCTGACTAGTCATGGGAATACTGATATTTATTATGTTCACCATCTGGGCTAGTAGTGAAAATAAAAGTAGGCCAGTGCAGGGCAAGTCTTGCCTAAAGAAGTATGTCTAGAAAGATCTATAATCTTAGCATACGTGTTCTAACATTGAACAGAGATTCTAAGACAGAATTGGCTATAGGCTCTGTCCTGTGAATTCCTCTATAAAATTTAAGATGCTTAAAGTTTCAGAATTTGGGAATTGTCAGATGCTGTCCATGTTAGGTTTATTCTTTCCTTGAAGCAGAGCAACATATAAATGACCTCAGTTGTAGTTTCTAACCCCAAGATACTTGTTTCTGCATAAATATCTACTTATGACCCCAGGAATAAAACAGTACTATTGGGGGGCTAGAGAGATGGTTCAGTGACCACAAACAATGGCTGCTTTTCCAGATAACCCAGGTTTGATTTCTAGCACCCATGTGTTGGCTCATAACTATCTGTAAAGCTAGTCCTAGGTGATCTGACACCCACTCTTCAGGCCTCTGAGGGCACTAGGTATGTACACTGTGTATAAACACATAGGCAGGCAAAACACCCATACACATCAAAAGTAAGAATTTAAAAGCCAGTAGTGCTATTTCAGTTCAGTATTAAAGTCTATATGGCATGAAAAAAAAATGAGAATGGATTTAGACTTTCTTGGAAGAACTTTCTCAAACTGTTTCAAGAATGCTGATGTTTTCCTACCCAGTGAATGGGTAGGAAGATAGATCATTCTTCAAACAATGACTTTCTCTTATCCTTTCAGCTGGTCGACTCCAAAATCGAGGTGAGCAAGCTCCAGAGCAGCCTGAACCAGAGCAAGGCCAGCTACACTGACATACAGAAGATGCTGTTTGAGGAGCGAAATCATGTTGCTGAGATAAAGACAGAGTTAAAAGCTGAGCTGGTCAAAGTGGAACAGCAGCACCAAGAAAAGGTAACTTTTAATAAGCCAGGAAGTTACAGTGAGGCACTGGCTGCCACTACCTTTGGTTGTTCAGTCTTTAAAAGTAGTAGAATATGCCTGACATGATGGCTGATGCCTGTAATCCTAGCACTCTGGGAGGCTAAGGCAGGTTCAAAGCCATTCTGGACTATATTAAGAGCCTATCACTATCTAAAAAATAAACAAACAAACAGTAGTAGCACATGAAGCTTCCTTCAAAAGGCTACGTGGTCTTTTTCACATTTTACAAGTCACTAACCTAAAACAGAAGTGACTTGTCTAAGTGGCTCTTAGCCACTGTCTCAAATCCCAAGGTTAACATGCTGAGAAACACCTTTGCTAGGCTTATTACTTTGGGCTGTGGGAGGGAAAAATGTTCTTTGCCTTTAACTCACAAACAGGTACGTGGATCACTGCTTAAACTAGAGAACATCTTTTCCCCCCTTACTCCTTTGATATCACCCAGTGGCTGTGTCTTTCCTTAGGTGCTATACCTTCTCAGCCAGCTGCAGCAATACCAAATGACAGAGAAGCAGCTGGAGGAGTCAGTTAGTGAAAAGGAACAGCAGCTGCTGAGCACACTGAAGTGTCAGGTATGCAAAACATGGAGAATCCGATCTCATTTGGGTCATGGCACTTATGGTAGAAAGAAATTAACTACTGACAGATCAGAGCCTTTAGTCCTTTGAGGCCCTGTTGGATCTGGTTAGGAGAAATCAGTATAGCTACAATAAGAATAACCTAATTTTCAGTACTGAAACAGAAGCCTTCATGTCAGATTTATGCCTCCTGATTCTGTTGTCTTAACCCTAAACTCTACAGCCAAGGAAGCAAAATCATCTAGTATTTACTTAAAATCTTGACAGCAAGGGCTGAAGAGGCAACTTAGTGGTTAAAAGCCCTTAGTGTTCTTGCAGAGGACCTCAGAGTTCTCAGTACACCTATCAGGCAGCTCACATCTGTATGTAACTCCAGCTCCAGGGGGAATTCCATGCCTGACCTCCAGCCTCTGCAGGCACCTGCATTCATATGCTCATACACATAATTAAAAATAATAAAAATAAAGTTTAAAAAAATCCTGAGGGCATTCAAATGTATCTCTCTGAGCTTGTTCTGAGCCGAGACCTGACATGTCAATAACATGCCCAGGGTCTAAAATTCTTTCAAAGGCTGGGAACACCACACCTTTTAGTAGCATGTTGGAGCATTATTTTAGTCCAACCTAGAATCTTATTCCCACATCATCAGTCTCCAGGGTTTCTTTACCACTTCATACCTTAAGACATAACCAGACTAGTTAAAGTTGTATACATGAATCCAGTTGCATTAAGTGCCAGCAAGTTAAATTAGGCTTGTTAGAGTAGCATGCAGTGTAGCTAGTCTGTGCAAAGAGGATTCACAGAAGCACCTGCAGATTTCAGGGAACAGCTAAATGCTGATATATGTAGGTGCTATGAGAATGGGAAAGGATAAGGAAACTTGCTTCCTACAAGTATGCTTAGGGTTCTTGGTGGGGAACACTGAAATTGAAGAGGCATTGAGGGAACCTAGGAACGAGGACTGAGGCTTTTTGTATGTGTCTGTGCCTGGTATGTAAAAGAAAGTCATGTACCAGCCACTTGAAAGCAGTGTTTTCATCTGAGTTGTTTGGTAACTCATATGTAGGGCCCAAAATAACCTCACCTATAACTGTGCAATTTGGAAATAGGATGAAGAGCTTAGGAAGATGCAAGAAGTGTGTGAGCAAAATCGGAAACTTCTCCAAGAAAACAATGCTATCAAGCAGGTAACATGACTTCCTGCCAATTTATAAGCCTCAGGAGACCCTTGTCACTGAGGAAACAACCCCCAGTTTTGATAACAGTATTTAACCCAATTTTGTGAGGTCTCCTTCGAGCTTTCATGTGATCCATCATATGCATTTCAAATAGTTAGAAGCACGAGTTTTTGCCAGACATGGTGGCAACACACCTTTAATCCTAACACTTGAGAGGCAGAGACAAGCAGATCTCTATGAGTTTGAAGCCAACCTGGTCTACATAGTAAGCTCTAAGCCAGCCATGGATATATAGTAAGACTCTGTCTCATAAACCTACAAGAAAACAAATAAACAAAAAATAAAGTATGCCCCTTCTGAATCTAATAGTGAGCTTAGAAAGTGATAGTCCTCCAACTATTCTACTGTCACCAGACTCACTTCATTGTGATATACAAGGAAGCTAGCCTAGGTCTGGAATTTTTGGTTTAGACATGGATACTCCCAAAATCTGCCCTAACATTATACTAACATTATACTTTGTCTCTCCCTTTCAAACAGAAGCTGAACCTCCTCCAAGTAGCCAGCAATCAGAAATCCCAACTTATGAAAAATACGCTTCAGTCTCCAGACTCTTCCTTCGAATATGTTCCACCTAAGGTAAAATGTTCAGTTGTTGATAATACCTTTGCATAGCCCAGGTTTGAGTGAGTGTACTAAAAAGACTCTTTTGTAGGAGGCTTTAAGAGTAAGGAGTCCTAAATAAAACTAGAATACAATCCTTAGGAAAATAGGCATCCACCTTCCTCAGAAGACTAACTGTGGTTGGTCATGCACAGTTATTATGTAACATGGCTGAAGAGGAACAGAAAAGAGCTATGTTCAGCTGTCCATCCAGAGATGCTTATCTTATTAAACCATGAGTCCTCTCTTCCTCCCTCAGATTGACCAGCCTCTGTTTTCTAGCTCTTCAAAGACTCTGCAAGACCAAAGGCTGAAACAAAATTTTTGTGATTGGCAAAACCAATAAATATATTTGAGAAGTCTGAAATCTCTATAAATATTGCTGGCAATAGTTACCGAGAAGATAGGATATCGTATGCATTTTCCAAAAACTTTATTAACTACCTTAAATTTTTTTTTGTATAGCCCAAACCTTGCCGTACTAAAGAAAAATACCCAGAGGAAAGTTTGGACATCGAGGAGCTCCAGTATTATTCAGAGCATTCTGTGACCGAGCAGGAGAATGATGACAGTGATGATTATGCTGATGAGGAGTGGATGCCAACAAAAGTAGTCAAGGTGTCCAGGAAGAACATCCAAGGGGTATGAGCCAACTCTTTAACTCTGCTCATTAGAATTAACTCCCAGTGGGCTAGCTTCTAAGTCTCAAATTGCTCCCTGCCTGCATCTGAACTCCTTGGAGCTCCTTCAGAGGCATTGACTCCACTGAGAAAGACTTGTTGGACTAGCTCTATATCGACTAAAAGACCAGCAGGCACACTTGAGTCTTCAAGTTGGTTGGCTCTCTTTGATTTTTCAGGATCATGGCAATCCGAATACCATTTACTGAAGCTGAATCCCAAGTCATCATCCTGGTCTTTATTCTATAACATTTTTTTTATAGTTGTGTAGCTGTTAACTACAATCTTTTACCCTCAATTTAGGGAAAGAGAAAGGAGGGATAGAAAGAAATGTTCACAGCTTTTGCAGACAACCTTGATGTAGAGTGAGAGAAAGGTAGAAATCTTCATAGCCTCTTTTAGGCTGTCCTAAACTTGGAGAGAACTAGCTGACGGTGAGTCAGACTAGAATCTCAGCTCAGTATATGCAAACTCAATCTCTCCAACCTTTATCAACACACTAACTACATACAAAACCAATCAACAGACCACCAACCAACACCCAACCTGACTCTTGGGGCTTCAGACCTTTTATACCCTAAGCAAAAGTTCCCATAAACCCAAGTGGCACGCAATCCCAAGAACAAGCTACACATGCCAAAACAACTGCACCTAACCAAATTATAGCTACCTGCATTAAGCATTCTAAATCTAACTCATAAATATCTTCCACACCTGGGATGAGAACATAAACCTAGTCCAAACGCCATTTTGCTTTTTTTAAAGAAACCAAAACAGCAAAAACTTCTTCCAGTTGTTCCACTATACATCATCTTTTAAATAATTATTTAAAAGTTCAGAGAAGTATTTTTATTTGCATCTTACAAATAGACTTCAGACCCACAAGAGGGAAGTGAATTTGCCCACGGTCACCTAAATGAGTGATATAGTCAGTACTAGAAACTTAGTGTTTTGACTCCCAGATCCAGTTTGTTTTCACCATATCATGGTGGTCACACTAGTGTAAAAAAAAAAAAAAAAACCTGGACCAGAAGCTGAGTGGGTATTTTATCTTCTTTACCTGTTATGGTGTTTTTTTCTTTTTCTCACTAGGCTAAGGAGCAAATGGCATTATAGAAAAATATAATAATTAAGAAGAAACATGCCAAGCTAAGGTTAATTAGGAATAATCTAACTTGGGGGAGGGGGTGTTTTGGTAGTTTTAGAGATGGTGCCTCATATAATCCCAAGATAGGCTTGAACTCACTATGTAACCTAGGATGATGTTCAGCTCCTAGTCTTCCTACCTCCTGAGTGCTGAGATTACAGGTGCATTGCCATGCCCAGCTCAAAACCCTTCTTTACTTCCACAATGCTAATTCTCCATTCTTACTAAATACAACTGTTTTATGCTGGAACATTAATTTCCAAAATACTATGGTTCATCACCTCTAGTCTACCTGTGCCCTGTGACCATATTTTTCTTACAGAGAATGGCTTCCTAGAAACAGCCTTGATTTGGCGAGGGTTTTGTTTGTTTGTTTGGTTAGTTGATTTGGTTTGGTTTGGTTTTTCAAGACAGGGTTTCTCTGCCTCCACTGCCTGGTGATTTGACCAATTTTATAAAGCCAAATGCTAAAGTGAAGCCCACCATAAGGAACAAACATCCAGATAGTGTATTAGTCAGATAGCAACATGGAGAATGCAATTTGCTGTGCCCCCAAGGAACTTATAACCTAATGAGTGAATCCAGACAAAGGAATAGAAGCATATCTAGAACTTCAGTACATTTATCTCAGGAAAAATAATCGGGAGGGCTTGGGTTTTTAGAGTCAACCAGAAGAGGTGTAGATTAAGAAGATGACATTAAAGGAGGTGACTATTCCTGCGGGATAAGGTAGAAAGGAAAGGCAGTGGGCACACCTTTAATCCTAGCACTCGGGAGGCAGAAGCAAGAGAATCACTGTGAGTTCAAGGCCAGCCTGGTCTCCAGAGTGAGTTCCAGGACAGCCAGAGTTATAACAGAGAAACCCTGTCTCAAAAAAACCCAAACAAACAACAACAAAAATGTAGAAACTGGGACTCTACTTCTAGATGTTCTGATCGAGTTGATTCAAGGTAGGACTTGGAGTTTTAGAAAACTTCTCCAGAGATTTTTTTTAAATATTATATATGTGGGTCTGTATGACTGAATGCCATATGTGTGCAGGCGCTTGAGCACAGAAAAGATCATTGGATCCCTTGGAGCGGGAATTATAGGTGGTTGTGAGCCTGGGCGTTCTGGGAGCCTGAGTACTGGGAACTGAACTCAGGTCTTGGAAAAACGGCAAGCACTCTTGACCACTGAACCCCATCTTTAGCCCCTGCAGAGATTTCTCATGTATAGTAAGATCCAGGAAACAGGAAACCTGGAAGTCTTTCCAAAATCTGTGCTATTTCTTGAGATATGCTGGTGGGTTGCCAGCAGTTTCGATATAGTTGTGTCAAAGTCCCTCTCTAGCATTCTGACCTGCATATTGGGATGAGAAGGAATAAGATGAAGTTATAGCTTATGTATATGACATTCATGTGGCTGCATCTGTCATGTATGTCATGAGTGTTCATCTGTACCATTACCACTACCAAGTGCCTGTCTTTAGCCTCTGCTTGCTTGATGACTAGCAAAAACTCAAATGAACTCAAAGGCAGCCAACTGTTGTGTGCTACTGGATTTTAGAAAGGCTCCTTGTGTGGGTGCAGTGTGCTATTTCTATAAATCATCTCACTGGGTCTTGGCTATGGAAAAGTTCAGTCACTCATGACAGCCCTTCGGATATCACTTGTGTTATCCCATGTGATAAAATAGAGAAACACTGACAGAATAAAAGATCATTTCTGAAGCCTTTAGACAAGTCTCAAATAGACAAAGGATCCAAGCTACTGTAGTGGATCAAGGCCATTCTGAAGGAGTATCTGTAAGACAAGTCATAGAACTATTCTTACTCAGAGTAGCTAAAGGGATTTTTAAATTTATTATAGTGTGTCTTGTTGATAAAAATGACTAAGATGGACATTTTTATCTAGTGCTATTAGTAGTTAAATTTGTGTGCCTATTCTGAGAGGCAGCCTGAGAATATTATCAGAAACTTTAAAAATATTCCTATCATGCTCACTTTGGTAGCACATATACTAAGTGTTCCTATTCTTTGACACAGAATTTTATACATATAGTAATTCATACTAAGGAAATAGTCATCAATATGGAAATTGCTGTATTCATTCAATGAATTTTTTCTAAGTAATTCTGTGCCAGAAATGAGCACTATTTCTGAGAATAAAACAATTAACTTTGTCATTGTGTACACATTCTTGTAGGGAAAGATACAGTAAGCAGAAAAATAAAATAGTTCTGGATGATGATAGAGAAGAAAACAAAACTCCACAGTGAAGTCATAGGGATAATGGGAGGGGGCGCTGTTTGGGAAAGGAAGAGAAAGTTAAGATGAGATCCAAATAAAAGCACCAGGTATGTTGGCACATACCTGGAATTCTGGCACTCTGGAAGCTAAGGCTGAAGAATCACAAGTTCAAGGCCAGCCTGGGCTATGTATTGAAAGCCTAAATCATAAAAAAGAAAAAGAAGAAGAGGAGTGAGGAGAGGAGAAAAGGGAAGAGCAAATGAAAAGACCTCAGGGAAGGAATGGGCTTTGTGTCTCAAAGAATACCTAACAAGGCATTGTGACTATCATGTGTTGAGAAGTGCGGGCAGTCTAGTAGTCAGTAGTCGGGCTAGAGTGTTAAAGGGCTTTGTATGTGGTTTAGATTCTATTTGTGTACAAGGATATTCACTGTAGCATGATCTGTAATAGCAAATATTTTCTTTCAAAACTATCATACCATCTAACATTAGAGGGCTGATTAGATAAACTGATCTATGTACATGATGGAATATTGTATAGAACATTGAAATCATGGCTTGGGCTTTCAAATTTTATAGAATGATATACATTATCCTCCTGTTCAGAAAAAAAGATGTTACTGTGGTTTCCTTTATAGCTGTAGAACAAAGATGATAGTTCTCATGTGAAAAGCACTTAAGAGCTTGAATTTTATTATAAACTCAGGGTGAGACTAGGGATGTGACCAGAAAAGAATGCTGACAGCTGTGACTTCAGGCCTTGCTAACCACCAGACTGTTGCATTCATTTTTTGTTTGAGGGGTTCGTTTTGGTTTTCTGAAAGGGTCTCACTATGTAGCCCTGGCTGGCCTGGAATTCTCTCTGTAGATCAGGCTGGCTGTCTCTGCTTCCCAGGACTGGGATTAAAGGTGTGGTCTGCCATGACCTGCTGCATGGACTATTTGACAACCAAATCTCCCCGTATACTGTACTTAGACAGCTGATTTGAGGGAACCTAAATGCCAAACTTGAATTTATCCCTATTGTATCTTTTCTTTCTACTTTCAGCCTATAATTCCAGCCTGTCAAAATATTTTTAGATCGTGATTGTCGTTACCTTATCTATTAATTATTCTTCCATATTTCTGCCATAGGTAGAACCATTGTAAACTGGCAATGTGTGTGTGTATGTATGTACACTGTGAAAACTGTAGTTCCAATATAAATGATTTTATTTCCTATCTTTAGTGATATAGCGAAGATGAGTTAGTGCTCAGGAAAAAGCCCCAGCTAATACTGAGAAAAATGTAGACATGTGCATTGAAAGAAAGTACAGTTAGGTAGATCAAAAAATGCAGAACAACTTGACTCTGTCCTCAAACAAACCGAACTATACTACCATGCTTCCATACAGTTTTTACCCATGAAATTGTGACTAGTGTTTACCTGATACTTGACTTGTGAGGGTATTCGGACAGCCCTCTTAATCTGTCTTTAGCTATACTGCCCAAAATAGAGCAGTGTATTATTTGGTATAACCTGCTCTTAGTTAACCTATGGTGGTTCCTGATGGTCATGGTTAAAGGAAGGAGGGAATAGAGAAGACTGGTTTGATAAAGATGATGGCACTTCCTTCATTTCTAAAAAGACTTGCACATGAAGGGAAGGTACTTTGAAATGCTCACCTACTCCTTTCAGTAATATGTCTTTCCACAAACCTGTTTTGCAGTGTTCCTGCAAAGGCTGGTGCGGGAACAAGCAATGTGGATGCAGAAAGCAAAAGTCAGACTGTAATGTAGCCTGCAGCTGTGACCCCACAAAGTGTCGGAACCGCCTGCAGAGCCTGGTAAGATCAGTATTGCCTCCCCTCACCATCCCTTCAGACCTCTCCAGAGTTTCTATCCTTTTCCCCCTTCCACCCTGAGACTGGGAGTCTCCTGCACAGTAATCCTTACATTTCTTCTCTCTGCACCCAGAAAGAGACATTTCACTCCTCAGGTATGTACTCCCCACCCCCACCCCCAGCCTTGGCTGAGAAGCTTCAGTATGATTTCTGAAACAGGAATAAAGACCAGGAAAGCAAGAACTTACAAGTAGGTAAAGACACAGGATCAAACTAGTCCAGAGACTTAGAACTGTGAGAGCCACATACTGAGATGGCAGCTTCCAGAAAGGAAGTTAATCCTTCTGGCATCTTGAGACAAGAGTTAGCAGACCTATGGGAATCATACATTCCATGGCTCTAGGAAAAGACCCAAAGGAATCTAGTCTACTAGTCTCTGTCAAGAGCCAAGTTAACTGTAGCTGTTTTTATGTTGCTTCCAGGAAGAACAAACTCAGGGAAACACGTTTTAAAATGTGCCCTGAGAAGAGCAGCAAGCAAGTAGGTTCAGTCCCTATACTTGCCTTGTACCTGTTTGTGCCCATGGCAAGAAGTCTTCGCTACAGTTCTCAATGCTTAATATAAGATTCCTACCGAGTATAGTGTAACAAACATTCATCATGCATTTCCTGAACATTTACAAAGGAACAGTTTCAGATTGTGTCTTTTATTTAAAAAACTTCTAAGCTAAGTAAGCATAAGAGGACTGAAGTAGTGAGCTATATATAGGTCAGGCTAAAAGTCAGAGACCTAGTCCGGAGCCTGTAAGGGGTCCCTGTTCTCATGGTTTTTCATTTAAGGGTCTAGATCCCCAAAGCTGCAACATGAAAGGATATCTTGCCTGAAACCTTTAGAATTCCATTTCCATCAAAGAAACGTAACTCTTTACTTACTTTCATATTGAGCCTCCCCTTAGGATTTTAGTTAAAGAAAGCTACTGATTTGGGCCAATGCTTTCATTTTACAGAAGAGGAAACTAAAATCCAGAGGCTAACTTAAGTGACTTGCCTGATATACAGCTGGTCCTGGCAACTAAGATTAAACCTCAGGCTTCCTGGTTCTCAATCCAGCTGTTTCTACAACAAATTGCTATAGTATTAATTCCAGTTCTATGCAGTCACCTTGTAACCTAGGTGACTTCTGTTCTTTGGATTCTGTTACTTATACAGGTAGTCTTCTATAGGGGTGCTAGTGTGGTTTGAAGGTAGAGATACTTTAATCAAAGAAATAACCAAGGCTTGGCTTAATTTTATTTCTTTTATTGTTTGTTTTCTTTGAAACTAAGTCTTGCTAAATACCCCAGGTTAGACTCAAACTTGTCATCCCTCTGCCACAGCTTCCCAAGTTCCAGGATTGTATGTGTATACCACCATTCCCAGCTTGGCCTAATTTTAAAGTTTCCTTCATTGTATGTCTCATTCCAGACATATATAGGTCCACAAAGTCTACCTCTTAAGCACAGCTTCATTCCTTAGGGGATAAAATATGTTAAGCCCTATGGCTTCTCCAAATAGTAGCTCCCTTAGGTTTGCTTTGAGTCATTGACTGATCAGATCCTCAGAGTTGGGACTTCCGCGGACAAAGAACAGACTGTTTTGCAACTCAGGTAACTAAATTGTAATAAGCCTATTTGCTTGATTTCAGGATAACTCAGATGCTATTGAACAAACCCAGGATTCTGAAAACTCCTTCAAACTGGAAGATCCCACTGAAGTAACCTCAGGATTAAGTTTCTTCAACCCTCTCAGTACAACTCCCAATAGCAAGGTGGTGGCTAATTGGGAGATATGAGAAAAGTGTATTAACATCCTTCTCTGCATTCACTATGGTAGAAGCCTGTGGGAGATAGTTGTGGTGACAGATATAATCACATTGCTAGGCACTGACTGGAGTGTTTTATCTAATAGAGCAGTTGTAAAGGATGCCTCGTATTACTTGGGATGTGTAGAGCCTTTGTAGTGGGCTCACCTGGACCTGTCCAGTCATTTCTGTCTCTGTCTTTCCTAGATCCTAAAGGAGATGTGTGATGCAAACCAGGTACTGCCAAGGAAGCCTGCTTTTGTTCCTTCCGCTGACCACCCAGAACTGAAACCTACAGCATCAGAATCACAAGAAAATAAGGCCACAGGGAAGAAGAAGAAACGAGCTCTAGCCAGCAATACCAGCTTCTTCTCTGGCTGCCCTCCTATCCAAGAAGAGTCCAACTGAGACTATGGTCATCATATCTCTCCCTGTCTATCCTGGACACTCTCAGGGTGCAACAGAGGAGAAGGGCACTATTTGACTTCTGTAGATTTTAGGTCTTTCTATTGAGAAAAGGAGAAAAGTGTCACTTAAAGGAAAAGGACCTTTGCTGAATGTTGGCCTTTACTATTTAAACCCTCCAACCCCAAACCACTACTTTTCTTTCCAGAAGATGTCGAGCCATCTATTGGAGAGAGAACCAACTGACCTTCCTGTTGACTCATAAGGAACCAGTCCCCAGTACAATCTAGCTCTTTCTCTGAGCAGTTGTCTCCTCATGGAGCTGAGGCAAAGATGTTCCTCTCTCATGGTCATGTCAGCTTAATGGAGGAGCCTCATGCAGGATGGAGACCTGGCTCAACTCTGTCACCGCACCTCAGGAATGAGGCTGGGATTGAAGTTGTTCTGTTGTGTTACTGAAGTGAATGAAAAAATTTTTAATGTTGAAAAAATAAATAAAATTTAGCTTTTCTACTGTTTGAAGGAAAACCTTCTATGCTAGAGGAAGAGATAAAATTCCAACATGTGTTCCTCAGCCCCTGGGAAACTTGAGATCTATTACAATTTCCCCACAAATACACACAGTTCCTTTTTTTGAGAAGGCTGCCTAGTTTGTTTGTTTGGTATTTTGTTTTGTTTATAGAGATAGGGATTGAGCACATGGCCTTGGACATGCCAGACAAACATTCCATTGCTGAGCTACACTCTGACGCAACTTCCTGCCTTTTCCTAGAGCTGGTGTGGAACATAATGTATCTCTGCTGCTGTGCTGCTCTGAGAAGTAGGAATGGCATTGGCAAAGCTAGTGTCTCCGCACATGTAGTGAACATCCCCGCCACCACATTCCTGCCATAATTGTACTTGCTTCTCACCCGGTTGATGCATATAAGAAAATAGTATCAGCTTTACCACACTACAGCAAATGCTTGAGACAATGAGTTCATGGAGAGAATGGTTTATTTTAGCTCACAGTTTTGGAGGTTCTAGGCCATGGTTAGTAAGCTACTCACTTCACGGTCAGGATGAAAAAAATAGTGGAAGGATCTGGGTCCCATCACCCCTTCAAGAGCATACCCTCCAGCATACTAAAGATATTCCGCAAGAACTTACCTCTTACAGTTTCCACACCCTCCCAGATAGCACCACAGGCCAGGGAACAAGCCATGAACACAGGGGCCTTGGGAAACATTGAAGATCTAACATTGATAGGACCACGGTACAAAGGAGTAGTTGTGTAGAGTTAAATGTTAGTGAGTAATAGACTCTTCCTCATGCCCTGCAATCTGATCAATGGATGTGGAACCACACTGCTTTTCAGAACAAAACTCCTGGCCCCTTGCTTTCCCCCTTAAGAGAAGAAAGGAAGGACTTATTCCATACCATAAATGGCTTCTCAATTAAAAGCTAGAAGGGGACCAGCTTTACAGTGCTAAATAGAGGCAAGACTTGAAACTTCTGGGGAGCTTGCAAGCCTTGAGACTCATATCCATGTATATTGAGTTCCCCCCCTTCCTAAAAATCTCTCAAACCATCCCCACATACAAAAAAGGCAAGACTCTAGAATTTACCACAACCCAAGCAAAGGAAATTGAAACACAATCTGCCAAGAATGACTCCCGGTGGAGGACTAGCTGACCCGCTGGCCCACCCTGGCCTCCTGCCAGCAGGCAGCCTTGCTTCTCTTTGCATTTTAATTCTGAGAGAGTTAGGGAATCCCTGCCATTGCCAACTAGAGCCTCTGGATACAATGGGAAAGCTGAGAGGGAGGGGACCAGCTCCTGGCAGAAGAGAGCCAGTCTCTCTCACTGGTTGAAATTGAGTGTGTGGAGGGGGAGGGGAAGCCAGCTTATCCGTAAGAAGTTTTCCTTTCCTACCAACACCCCGATAGTGCTAATATACAACTCCCCAGGTCACTGCATCGGCCACAGTGCAAGAGTTGTCCCTCAAGCCCCTCCCAGCTCATAGGCAACTGTGCTTTATAGCTGACCACAACTTGCTAGGCCAGCTCCTGTTGATGCTGGAGTAACTGCTTTTGTGCATGTTCAATTTCCAAAAGCCTGGTACCCCGATAAACTACTCCTAAAGCGATTCTTGAAACGATTTAATGCTCTGTAAACAAGGCAGCAGGACTGATATCCTGAATGAGCATCCTAGGTGCGGTGGGGTGAGGGTTGTTGAATAATCCACAGAGCCCCATAGTCCAGAAATAGGGCAGCTTGCTGCCAAGAGTTCATAAAGTCACTTCAAGAGCATCTCATGGGTGGACCTTGTAGAAGTGCAAACAGCCTAAGGGGAAAGGGAAGCCAATGACTGGAAGCTGTACTCCCAGAAAGCTTGAGGTTAGAGTTCCTCGTATGCTCAAGCATTTCCAGAGGACTGGTAGGGCCCCTTCTCCTCACTGCCAAGTTGCAAAGTTGTGTGGTCACCTCCCCCAGCTTTCCTCCCGCCCATGCCCTCAGCCCTAGCCTTCAGGACAAAGCCCTCGGGCAGTGACTGGGAGGGGAACCGGAGGAGGAACATAGGGATGGGGAAGGCTGCACAAAGGAATTCCTCACGCCAAGCCCCCTGGCGCCAGCTCCAGCGAGTGAAAAAGCAGACCCCCACCCCCCCGCGAGCGCGCGCTCCCATTGGAGCCCATATTCCCACCGCGTCTGGGCTCGGGCCATAAAGCCTCCGCAGGTCTTCCGAGAGGACCCACACTTCTTCCTGTAGGTGGCAACAGTGACACCTGTTTGACCAGTGAGGTTGAGCCAGGGACTGCAAGAGGGAGGAGGCAGACAACTCGGAGAGACGCTGAGAAGCAGATCTGCGCTCGCTGAGTAAAAGGTGTGAGGGTTCGGGAAGGCTGGGGGCAGTCGGTGGGAGCTGGGAAGTGAAGGCCCACTCAACCCGGCAAGGATGGAGTCCAGAGGTTTAGGCAGCACCCCTGTCAGGTTCCCGGCTTGGGGTCTTTCAAACTGGCCAGATTTTGATTCCATCTTTCAGGCACTTCTGGTCTGGAGTGCAAGTAATAGGACCCCGGAGAATGCAAGGGATGTGGATTGGTGCTCAGGACAGGCTACTGTAACCCAGTTCTGGGATGGGGAGAAGCAGGGGCCTCCCTTTGGGTTGACTTAAGTCCCCTAGGGAAGGGACCCATAAGGTAAAGGTTTTCTTCTCCAGCTCCTACCCCTCCACTCCCTTAGACCTACCTTTCTTTCCCTGAGGGAACTTCACCCTCCCACTTTGTACCCCTTAAGACTCCACAGAGTGTACAAGGGGTCCCTGCTCCTTTGTACTGGACAGTTAAATACGAGAGAGAAACAGAGACACAGAGAGATAGAGACAGACACAGGGAGATTATCCAAGGGCTCATTTAAATATTCATTCATTTTGAAACACATTTGTACTGGCAGCCACTAGTCCACTAATTCACAAACATGTACATATGCTGACACATCACACACAATCACACCCTGCTTACACTGGTGGTTCAGCTGTGGAATTCTCACCTGCAACAATCTGCACACCTTCTCATAGAATCATGGTCACAAATCCAGGCCAGATTGTAGATCAGCCTAGTCTCAGCCATACTCAGAACCACAAGGCACAGGAATATCCTTGAAGCAAGACAACTCCCCTGCCGCTGCCACCACCACCACCACCACCCCTACACACGCGCACACGCAGGCACGCACACATGCACCTTTGCCCCATGTGCGTATTGTAGTTTCATTAAGGCTAACTCAAAGGGTGGGGCCCCTGGGAGGGGGAATGCTGGAGCTGGGTTTCTATTTGAGGTGGGGGTGAATGTACATGAACTAGGCAGAAAAGGACAAGGCTAGGGTTGGGGGACTTGAATTTTTCTGGACTATGCAAGCAGGAAAGGGGCTCTTTTGGAAAGCTAGGAGTGAGGGATCCAGGGAACCTGCACCCCTAGAGTCTTCCTCTTATTTGCTGTGCCCCAACCCCTGGGAAGTGGACACAAGAGAATCTTTCAGTCGGGGCTTTGTGGCTTGTACAATCTTTGTATCCATAGCAACTAGTCAACTGGCTGTGCCTCCCTTAGCCCTTAGCCCGGGGTCAGAATGGGAACCTCTGCTTCAGGTTACTCCTGCTTCCTGGGGTGGAAGACAGCATTGGGCCACCTCTAGCTTGGTCAGATCTGCCTTAACTTGCTGAGCTGAGTTTGCCCGACCCTGGGGCAAATTCTCCTAAGTTACTCTGGGCAAGCACTCCAATCCTAGATCTGGATGTCATTAAATAGGAAGGAGCTGGAGAGAGAGGGTATACATTATGCCTGCAAAAAGGCTGGACCTCCTAGGTTACATACCATTGGCTTCCCAGGTATCAAAAATAAGGAGCTATGAGACTCCAGAAATGGTCCCTCCTTTTGAGACTTGGAGCCAGGGCAGTTCACCTCACCAAATCCAGAGCTCTAGGTCTACCCTGTGACGACCAACCAACCCTCTTGCTGTGCAGCACCCAGCCTATCTGCCCCAGGCTCCTCAGATATGTGGGAAGGGAGGCTGGGATCTGTCCTTTATCGGAGTCCCTGATGGTCAAGTTTCCCTTCCCCCAGGCCTTCACCATGGCTGAGTCTTCCAGCTGCTTCTCCGTCTGGACCCACTGTTTCCGCTGCCTATATAGCTGTCACTGGAAGAAATGTCCTAAACAGAGGATGCAGACCAGCAAGGTGGAATAGGGATGAGGGGAGGACACAAGTTAGAAGGCAAAGGCTGCTGGAGGGAATATGGAGACTGATTGTGTTTGTAGGCAGCTGGGAGGAAGGGGTTTTCTCCCCCCTGGAAAGAATCTCCCTCAGATACAGAAGAAAGCTCAGTTTGGGGAAGAAAGCTGAGCTGCGATTCTTGGGGACTCTCAGCATGAAATGGGCATCAGCTGAGGGCTCCTCTCCTGCCCTTCACAGTGCGACTACATCTGGTTTGGCCTGCTCTTCCTCACCTTCCTCCTGTCCCTGGGCTGGCTGTACATCGGGCTCATCCTTCTCAATGACCTGCACAACTTCAATGAGTGAGTCACATTCCAACCACCCCTTCCTCCACATGCCAGCCAACCTGCTTCCTGCCCAATACCCAACCCCAACTATCAGTAATCTCCAGCTCTACATGGCCCCTGGAACCCAGCACTCCCAACCTCCTTAGAAACCCTCCAAGAATCCTCCCCCACCTGTGGAGACCTTGGCCATCAAAAATGTCCCCTCCCCACTCCCATCTAGCCATTTTCCCCGGATCTAGCCACCCCAACTCCACTCAGATCACATCCTCCCCCTGAACAATTTCCTTTATCCTACAGATTCCTGTTCCGCCACTGGGGATTCTGGATGGACTGGTCCCTGGTAGTCCTGCTGGTCGTCTCTCTACTAGTTACATATGCATCCCTGCTACTGGTTGGTCCAGGGATGGCTGGCCTAACTCCCACATAAGCCTTTCTTCATTCCTGCTCATGTCTACTGTCTTGTTCTCATCGTAGCCACTGAAGGGAGGAGGATAATTCTTGGGTGGGAAGGAGATGGCAGCCTGCAAATTCCCATTCAGTGAACTTACCTTCTCCTGGATCCTCCTAATTGTCCCTGCCCTCTGTTCCCAGCTCTTGGGCCTGATCCTGCAGCTCTGTAGGCAGCCTCTGCATCTTCACACTCTCCACAAGGTACAGTGAAGGGGGAGAGGAGATGTGGGTTCAGCACTCTGCTTGAGGGCTTCACTTTTCCATCCCTGGGGTCCAGACCAGGACCTGAAACCCAGTGCATAATTGTTGAATGAAAGGACAGTGGGTGTGTTCAGGAAGGGGAAGAATATTATGTCCACAAAATGAGGAGGTAGGCCAAGTAACCATGAGCCTAAACTCACAAGGAAGGCCGATTCGTCCCTGACCCTAGGTGCTGCTGATCCTCATTATGCTTCTGGTGGCCACTGGTCTTGTGGGATTGGATATCCAATGGTGGCAGGAGTGGCATAGTTTACGTTTGTCACTGCAGGTGAGTGGTTTATCTCCACTGTCTAGGTGGGAGGCCAGTTCTGGAACATTATATTGCCCCTGCTCCTATGACATTGGAGGTCTCTCTCAACTCCAAAAGTTAGTCCCTTAGAGGGAAGAAGGGGGCCATCAGGAGGAAGAGACTTCCTCACCAGCTGTTCTTCACAGGCTACAGCCCCATTCCTTCACATTGGAGCAGTTGCTGGAATCACCCTCCTGGCCTGGCCTATGGCTGATACCTTCTACCGTAACCACCCAAGAGGTGCCAACTTCAGCCCATACTCACCCTCACTGGATACCAGCGTCTCCCACTGCTCATCCAGTTTTCTGTACCTGAGCTCTGCCCTCTGCCCGCAGAGCTCCACCCCTCCTGTTGCCTTTCCCCAAAGCCTGTCCTCCACTTTCTACAGGCCCTAAGGTTCTGCTACTGTTCCTATTTTGTGGAGTCACTCTGGTCATCTACCTGACCCCCCCATTCATCTCCTCCCCCTGCATCATGAACACCAGAGACTTACCCCCCAAGCCCAGTCTGGTGGGACACCGGGGGGCCCCCATGGTGAGTGATAGGCAGAAGCCTGGGCAGAAGTAGGGGAGAATATGCTCCCCTAGGCTTCAGTGACACAGACTCCCACCCTTCACCTGCTACCTTCTCACCAATTCCCTTTCCCAGTTGGCCCCAGAGAATACCCTGATGTCCCTGCGGAAGACAGCTGAATGTGGAGCTGCTGTGTTTGAGACAGATGTGATGGTCAGGTGATGAAGGGTGGGGCCCAGGGGTCTGGTGGGCTGAGGGACACAGTGGAGGTGCTCAGGAAAAAAGATAGCAACTCCAGAGCTTGGTCCCCTGACCCTCCTTGTGCCTTCAGCTCTGATGGAGTCCCCTTTCTTATGCACGATGAGCGGCTGAGCAGGACTACGGATGTAGCCTCTGTGTTTCCAGAGCGAATCTCAGCTCACAGCAGTGACTTCTCCTGGGCTGAACTGCAGAGACTCAATGCTGGAGCCTGGTTCCTAGAGGTGAGGACACCAGCTCAGAGGCCACCACCACAGTGGCACTCAGGGCAAAGTTCATCCCAGCGATATATATGCCCTTGCTGCACCCAGTGCTGGTCAGTAAGAGCGGTCTCTGCCCTAGTGTCACTCCCACACAGTAAGGAGGAAAGCCTGAGCAAAAGACAATTGGAATCAGAAATAGAGCAATAAAAATACTTTACCTGGGCAGTCCGGGAGTGAGGTACACTGTTTTTTAAAGCAAGAATGGGGAATTATTCTGCACTGCTAAGATAGAACTCAGAGCCTTGACTAAGCAAGCACTCTACCACTGACACTCCAAACCCTTGCTTGGAACATAGAGTTCTAGTTTAAGGTGAGAGTGGAGAATGGCCAGAAATACAAGTAGGTTTGTAGAGAACAAAAGATATCTCAGCTTAACTGGAAGACACACAATTCATGAGAGGAGTGGTAAACAGAGGCTTGGTCTTATTAAAGATTTTTGAATGTTGTACATAGAAGTATTGACTTTAATCCTCTAGGCAGTGAGAAGTATTTAAAAGGATACTTTAGTTTTACAATGCCTCTTTTCCTGATTGCAAAAGTAATGCTTGTTCACTATAAAAAAAAATCCAGAGGAATAATGTATGAATTTATCTCCCATATTCCAACCTGCCTAAAATAGTCACTGATGTGTGTACATATATTTTTCAAAAAGTAAGATCATAATACAGAGTTGCTGTTTGGGTTTTCTTTTATAAATTTAAGTCTATAATCTGGCCTATCAGTGATTAAGAACCAAGAATGTTTATTTGAATGGTGGCTGTAGCACTTGCTAGCTGTGGTGACTCTAGTGAATGGTCACTAGCCAATCTGTCTCAATTTCCTCATTTGTACAGCAGAAATAATAATAGCACTTTTCTTCTAGGGCTTTTGGACAGATTGTCAGTTCATACACATGAAATACCTAGTACCTTGCACATAGCAAATTCACACTGTTGTCCAGCTTTACCTATGTCAGCTTTTGAGGTCATTAGTTCACAGATAATCAGAGAAGGCAGGTAGAATGGCCAAGGCTTGGAACAACCACATGGAGAAATGGGAGAAAAGGCCAATCAAAAGCAAGTAAAAGGTTTCGAAAGCGACAATGAGCAAAAACAAGAAATACAACACCAACAGTCCCTATGCTATGGTCTGCCTGAGACACAGTGCAGCCCCCAGTTCTAGATGTGGAGGAGGCAGGCAGCTGTAAAACTGAATCAGAGTTTAGAGGGTGTATGGAAGGTGGAGTGGGAAAGGAGCCTCTTGAGATCACTGTGGAAAGTAAGTCAAGCTGAGGCTGGACTGCAGGTGGGGATGCAGGTACAAAGAGAAAGGAGCTGAAGGACCAGGACCAAAGCAAAGGGTCAAGATCACAGAGGTCTCCAGGAGACTGAAGAGACAATGTGGTGGGAAGAAGTTAAGAACCTGGAAGGGTGGGAGGCTGAGGCCAGAGTAAGAGTAGCTGGAAGAAAGCAACAGTTTTAAAGAAAGACCCTAGCTCAGAGATGGGCAGAATCTGCACACGGTAATATTGAGCGGCTAGTTGGGTGTGGTGGCTCACATCTTTAATCCAAGCACCTGGGAGGTAGAGGCAGGCAGCTCACTGAGTTCCAAGTCAAGTCTGTGCTACATAGCAAATCCCAGGCCAGCTAGGATTGCATAGTAATACCTTATCTCTAAATGAATAAATAAATACATGGTGAGGATTCGGAGAAAACCCGGAGGCTTCTTGTGATATTGAAATAAATTTTCCTTTCTTAGAGGCGACCCTTCTGGGATGCCAAAGAGCTTTCAGGCTCTGATCGGAAGGAGGCTGAGAGTCAGACGGTGCCAGCACTAGAAGAACTGCTGAAGGAAGCAGCAGCCCTCAACCTTTCTATCATGTTTGACTTGCGGCGACCCCCAAAAAACCACACATATTATGACAGTTTTGTGAATCAGACACTGGAGGCTGTGCTGAGTGCAAACGTGCCCCAAGCCATGGTGATGTTGTCCCCCTTTTGCCCTATCCTCCTTAACCATGATGATTCCAAGGCTGCCCCCTGCCCTCACCCTCTTGCCCCAGCTCACATACCCCCACTCTGTGGCCAAACCTCTCCAAACCTGTCTCTGGAATTCCTGGGGCTTCCTCAGCTTCATGCTCATCTTCCCTGAACCACAGGTTCTTTGGCTTCCGGATGAAGATCGTGCTAATGTCCAACAACAGGCCCCCAGAATGCGCCAGATATATGGACAGCAGGGTGGCAACAGGACGGAGAAGCCCCAGTTTCTCAACCTCCCCTATCAAAACCTGCCAGTCTTGGATATCAAGTGAGTGTCAGAAGAATGGAATAAATAAAGGGGACCCCAAGGTTGACTGTCAGGAAAGAATCAATACAAGGGGTGCAAAAGCTATTCACACTCATTTATTCCCACAATGCATATCAGTTGAATGATTGCTGTATATCATGTAGCATTTATTGTAGGCTTAAAGAAGAAGAAATGAATAAGATGGGAAAGGTCCTGGCTTTTGTGGAATTTAGGAACTAGCAAAAGATATAGACAATAAATCACCTAAAATACATTCAGGTTGGGTAGTGTGATATTATGAACATGGTGATCAGGATTTAGGAAAAGGAGTCAGGGAAGCCACATTAAGAAGCACCGGAAAGGTGATGTCTGAGCTGAATGCCAAATGGTTACAAGGAACTAACTATGGGAAAAAACAGAAGAAGCAAGGACAGAATAATGAGCCAGAAAGGGAAGAAGGGGAAGCTGGAGAGGTAGACAAAGAACAAACTCGATAGGGCTTTGTAGGCATGAGAGATTTTAGTATTATTCTACATCACAGAGATCTGTCTAAAAGAGGATGGATCCAGGGCAGGGAGTCCCAGACGTGAGGTAGGCAAATTTTGGACGTTCCCTCATTTCTTTCCCACTTCCACAGGGCACTGCACCAGGATAATGTCTCAGTGAACCTATTTGTAGTGAACAAGCCCTGGCTCTTCTCCCTGCTCTGGTGTGCAGGGGTAGATTCAGTCACCACCAACGACTGCCAGCTGCTGCAGCAGATGCATCACCCCCTCTGGCTGATTGTACGGGTTCCAGAACTGCCACTGCTCCTCATCTTCCATCTCTGATTCTCCTTAAACCCACTCTCTTCCATACTTAATAATATGCTACTTTTGGGGACTCTGGCCACTGATGGGCCTTTTCTATCCTCAGGCCCCTCAAACATACTTAATAATATGGATCATTACTGACTGTGCCTCCATCCTGCTGCTTTTGTGTATCTTCCTCCTCCGAAGGTGAGTGCTTTTGCCTTGGTTTTCTGGGTCATTAGTCTCCCCAGGACCCAGGTAATGAGGCTGATTCAGGCTCACATGTGTTGCCTGGGATCAGGACGTGGTCCATTCCGAATTTTGAACCTTCCTTATATCAATAAATTACCTTGACCTTGGGGAAAGTGGTTTGGAGAACACCTGGGTTGGAAAGTCTTGCTACAGATTGAAACTCACAATAGAAAGGCTTTCTCTCTATAGGAGATGTGCTGAGAAAAACAGAACTGGTAAGAATGCCCCTTTCCCTTTCATTTTCTCCTCCTAATCTCCCCTTAGTCCACTCCCTACATAATCACCTCTTCCCTACTTCCCTAGGCCTAGAAACAGCAGTGCTGTTAACCAAGATCAACAATTTCATCTCAGAGTGAATGCCGGGCCAGGACCCCCACCAGCTGCAGTTTAAGACCTATGTTCACTGGTCAAAGGGAAGGAAAAGGGCTGAAGTGGAATATCCCGGAATAAAATATTTGGAGGAGGGGAGCATAGCTAACAGAAGATTTTGAACTAAGGCCCTCTGTCCAGATGGTGGGCATGTCTCAAGCTGCCATGGAATTTGCTGCCTTTGGTGTTTTGACATGAATTAGTTGGAAAGACAGTGAGTGACAAGAAGTTACTCCCAAAAATGAAATTAGAACAAGGGAGTGAGAGATTGCCAAGATAATGCCTTAGGCTTGTGTGCACATGTATTTGGGTAGAAGAAGCAGGGTGTGTCAGAGTGAGATAGCTCAGAATGACGACTGAAGGAAATCTGACAAAATGACCTTTTCTGGAGAACTCTAAGATGACTAAGAGGGTCCCCACTCCATGCCCTCACCCTCACAATTTAGCTTCTTTCCTGCCTACAGGTTGGGAGCTAAAAAGCTCATTTAGCAATGTAATTCTGTGCCTGTGGTGTTTTTTTTTTTTTGTTGTTGTTGTTGTTGTTGTGAGCAGTGAATGGTTCCTGTATCTTGCCTGTTAATCTGTTATTCAATGAATTTTTAATTGTCATTTGGTCACAGTCTAATCATTTCAGTGCTGGGGCCGGAAGGATGCACATTCAATCTGGAACTGGATGTGAAATGACATTGAGAGATCATCATCATCATGGGGCGGTTTGCGGGCGGGAGGTTTAAAGGACTAACACCCCCGCCCCATACCCAACCCCCAGCCGGACGGAAACTAACGGGCTGTGGCCGCGTTCAGGGTGGCCCAGAAGCTTTGTGTAGGGTTGCGTTGCAGCTCCACCTTGTGGTCACTCGCCCTGAGAGGGCTGGATCTCTGGCCCCTGTGACGTACTTGATGAATGCCATCAGTTTTCCGTGAGAGTTCGGGGATTTGTGTCCTTGACTTCAGACTTCGAGGGCAAGGTCTGATTTCCACTCTTTTTTTCTCCCTTATCTGGGATGCTCTGAGGGTCTGGTTCCAGCTAGCCTTCCCTTAAGCAAATTCCTCAATGTATTACTGCTTATGAGGCTAGGAAACTGGGGTGGCCAGTGCAGAGCTGACCTGGCGATGGTGAAGCACGTAGAAAGGGAGTGGGAAGCTAAGACAAAAACTGGGAAAAGTAGGGGTTCTGTCTGACCCTGCAATCCTCCACTACACTGTCCTTCGTCCTGGTTCGTGCCTGCATTCAAAGGCCAGTCAAATTAAGATTCTGGTCAGGACAGGAAAAGGTCCTCGATTCCTTCTTTCCCTCCAGACCAGGACCTGGAGCAGCACTAGCATCTCAGGACAAGACCCTACCTTCCCGGATCCCCACCCCTTGGTTTCCCGCAGCCATGGGAACTACAATTCCCAGTATGCCTCTGGGCATTTACAGTCTCCGGTGAATGGAGGCCAGTTTGAATTTGTGTCCTCGCCCCTCCTCCTCGGCGGACCCCGCCCCTTACCTTCCCGCTACCCTACCCCCTCTGCGCGAAGGCGGCGCGCGCTCGCGACCATCTTTCCCCCCTTCCCAACACACATACTCATTCTTTTTTCCTCATTCCTCCCTCCCCAACTCTTGTAGCCCTCCACGCTGGCACACCTGGCCCAGGCAGGCGTGGCAGGGCTGGTTAAGGAAACAGTGCAAACCCGCAGGAGGCTGGAGGCGCACCGGGAGCCAAGCTGTGGCTGGGCTGGGTTTTTCTGGAGGTCCATGTTGCCTTAAACTGAGCAGATCACATTGCGTTTCCAACTGCATTCCCTTAGCTTTTCCTCCTGATACCGCTCCTCAGTCTGGCTGACCACCGACCTCAGTTCTTGGAGCCTCTAGCCTGTCAGGTACTGTGTGCTGTTACCTTTGGGAACGTACTTGCTTCCCACGTCATATACTTTTTTCTGCCCTTGTCAGTTGCCCAGGGTGGCTGCCCTGAAGCTTCTTCCTTCCCTTCCTTTCCTACTATATACCATCAACCTCCGTCAGTACAGCTCTAACCTTTCAACTCCACAGCTCTCGGCTGCAGTCCTTTAACCTCAAAGTCCAGATTCCCAGAGTGCCAGCGCCAACTTCGACCATGTTCCTAGCTCCTAGCTTTGTGTACTGAGTTCTGAGGTGACCACTGCAAACCCTTCTTCCTAGGAGGACCAGACAGCTGTAGGCACTGAACCTCTCTCTATGAGGCCCAAGACTGGAGAATAAAACTGACCAAAATTTGAGGGCCGAAGGCCAGCGGGGAGCTTCTCATTGGGCTTCGGGTGCAATTTGCTCGTTATTTTTAGCTGCTGACTCACAGCTCCTTGCATCTGGGTTTGGGGCTAGTAGGCTGGGTTAGGGGGTTATTAATAGAGCCAAGGCGCAGCCCCGACCCAGTTCAGTTTGGAAACATGGGGAGCCTCCCAGGGCCATCCTGGTTTGTGGAGCTGCCATGGACAGAGGCAGTGAGTGGGACAAATGCTCTGTGGGACAAATGCAAGGTACCTCAACCTAGTATCACTCAAAGGAAAGCCAACAAGCGTACTCAGGGTACAGCTCTCCCCCACGCTTGCCATGGCTTGGGGGGGCCTCTACCACAATGAAACTTTTGTTGTACTAGTGGAGAGGGCAGAGGTGAGTCTCAATGGAGAAGAAGTTATTGTGGCATAGCCTTGGCTTACAAGAGCCTACTCTTAGCTTACACTGAATACTAGCTTAGTAGAAGGGAAAACAATTTCCGGTCCCCAGAGACCTCATGAAGATAGAATGCTTCAGCATGACCCTAGTAAGGGTAGCACAGAGCCGTGATGTTTCCAAGTTCTGGGTCTGCCATCCTCCCACCCTTTGTGTTTCTTTCACCTTTCCTTGGGCTCTGTCCCTATTCAAAGAGGTCTGCAGACCTCATGATCTCTCTCTCACTTCTCCACAGAGAAACCTAATTCAAAAGGCCACTGAAAAAACTTGTCCCCACTGAGATATGAATAATCCTTTATATTTTGTCATTCCCATGGAGTCTTTATTTTAACAGGCTAAAGTAGGAGTTTCCTGAGGCGCTTGTTGAGAATGGTGGGCAAATCTTGATACTTCACTGGACTAATCACCAAAATTATTCCCACCCACTCTCAGATTTATAGAATTCCCGTTGGCTAAGAACAGCAATCTTTGTCCTCTACCCCTTGCAAACCGGAAACTTCTGCTTTCAGCAACCTGCTTATCTGGCCCCTTGAAATCATGTGTGGGCCAAGAGAGATTGTTTCTCCACACACAAGAACTGAGGTCGCCTGCTAAAGCTCTATTTTGAAGCTCAGATTATGAGACAGCAGTGAACAGTGCCGCCCCTCCCTGGTTTATTTGCTGAGGGCTCTGGAGAAGCGGTAGAAAGAGAGAGAAATGGTCTCCATGCTCAAATCCCCCAACTGCTCAATCTCTCAGTCTCAGCTCAGGCTGCCTGGTTGCCTAGCAACCAGCAGCCTGTCTGTGCGTGGGGGCTGCGTCAGACCGATAGGGGGCGCCCGTCTCCCTGGGGCCTCAGGCAGGAGCACTAGCAGTTGGCAGATTTCCTTGTTAAATGTCAAAGCATTTCAGTGTTACTGACCTCCTCCCAGGCTTGTCAACCCAGTCTGTTCTAAGTGTCAGAGTGCCTGTGGAGTAGGGGGAAACACATTGAATCTAAAGGGATTTTACTCAGATTCATTTAAAATTCAGAGAAGGATAGGGATGGAGCCCCAGCTCAGCTGTTAAAAGCACTTGCTGATCTTCCAGAGGACCCAAGTTTTGTTCCCAGTACACAAGCTCTGTGGCTCACAACCATTCCTGCTCTAGGGTATCTGATACCTTTTGATGCCTGAGGCCAGTCACACATATGTAGCATATATTTGCATAAATGTACAAACATATGCATAAATAAAAATAAAACTTAAAAGAGAGGCTGGAAAGATAGCTCAAGCAGGTAAAGGCATTTTCTGCTAATCCTGATGTCCTAAGTTCAATCCCTGAAGCACACATAGTAGGAGAGAACCAATTTCTGAAAGTTGGCCTCTAATACATACACACACACACACACACACACAGGAAGGGGGGCTACAGAGATAGCACAGTGGTTTAGAATACTTGTTCTTGCAGAAGACCCAGGTTTGGTTCCCAACATGAACATGGTGGATCACACCCATTCAGTTCCAGGGCATCCAATGCTTTCTGAGCTACATGGTCACTAGGTATGTATGTGGCGCACCTACATGCATGTAGGCAAAAGTGAATCTTTTTAAAAATGAAAAGAGTAAATGTCTTAGTCACTGTTCTATTGCTGTGAAGAGACACCATGACCACGGCAACTCTAATAAAAGAAAGCATTTAATTGGAGCTGTCTTACAGTTTCAGAGGTTTAGTCCATTGTCATCATGGCAGGGAGCATGGTGGCATGCAGACAGAAATGAGTCTTGAGAAGCAGCTGAGAGGTCTACATCCAAATCCACAGACAGCAGGAAAAGAGTGACTTTGAGATTTGAGATCTCAAAGCCCACCCCCATTGACACACTTCTTCCAACAAGGCCAAACTTCCTAGTCCTTTCATATAGCGCCACTCCCTGGTGAGTAAGCATTCAAATACAGGAGCCTATGGAGGCCATTCTTATTCAAACCACCATATTTCACTCCCTGGCCCCCATAAACTGTATATCATGATGTAAAAATGCTTTCAATCCAACTTCAAAAGTTCTCATAGTCTAATACAGTCTCAACACTGTTTAAAAGTTCAAGTTCAAAGTCTCTTCTGAGACTCATGGCAAATCTTTTATCTATAACCAAACTCAGTAAAGTCAGAATCAAAAAGCAGATCACATACTTCCAACACACAATGGCACAGAATATACATTACCACTCCAAAAGGGAGGAAAGGGAACATAGTGAGGAAAAACTGGATCACAGGAAGACCAAAATCCGCCAGGCAAACTCCAGACTCTGCATCTCCATGTCTGATGTCAAAGCTCTCTTCAGATCTCCAACTCCTTCCAGCTTTGTTGACTGCAACACACTTCTCTCTCTTGGGCTGGTTCCACTCCCTGTTAGCAGCGTTCCTTGGCAGGTATCCCACGACTCTGGCATCTCCAACATCTTGAGGTCTCCAAGGCAGTCTAGACTTTACCTTCATAGCTTCACCCAATGGTTTCTCTGGGCCTCTATTCAGGGACATCCCTGACACATGCCTGGCCTCAGCAGTTTTCCTTGGTCATGTGTAGACCTCTGGGGCTAAAGAGCAAGTTGAAGTCGCTAAAGGGTGCCTTGTCCTCCCCAGGAGGGCTAGCAGGACGCCTTGTGAGCTCCTTCTCTTCTAGCCCTGGAGGGACTGTAGCTATTCACAGAAGCAAAAGAAAAATAAATCTGGCAAGCTTTTTGCCTGCCCTGTGGCGAATTAGGCACCTTCCTCTGTCTTTGCAAAGATCATGAGGCCAGGTACCGGCCCTGCCCCCATGCTAATCAGACTTCCCCACCCGGAGTACCGGTACCCCGTCTTCTCTGGGGAAAGATATTTAAACAGGGAAAAGCCTGCCAATAAAGGAGTTCGTGATCCATCAGATTCGGCTCCCAAGACTTCCTTTTCGTCTTATCCCCTATTCTCAGGCCGCAGATGGTCAGCATCTGCGAGAAATCAACCGAGACCCACCGCCTTGGGTCCCAGAGCGCTTTCCTGCTGCTCAAACCCGGGCCTTGGCACTCCTGGCCAAAGAGCAAGGCCTGGGCCAGCATGTGTGGAGAGACTCAGCCGCTGCCAGGGCAGATCAATGGCTCGAGAGAGCACATGCGCGGTACCCAGGGAGAAACCAAACAGTCATGGAGGAAGATTTCACAACCCCTTTCTTGTATCCTTGACTGTAAAGCCAGAACCATGTGGCTGAAGCTTCAAAATCCTGCTGATTGCTAGGGCTGGAACATGGCCCCCACATTCAATTACATCTGCATCAGCTTTCTGTTGATGGTTTTATTCAATGCTTAAGCCTTTCTTTAGTTCGATTTCACAGGTTGGAAGCTTAGCTGGGTGGGGTCTTGCCCTGAGGTCTCCATTCCCTTTAGCATCAGGCTTTTCTTACTCTTTTTATCTCCTTGAGCACAAGATTTAGCTCCATTATACTTCCTGGTGCTCCTCTTCCCCTCAAACTGTACACTTTGTATTTTTCCTTGCTCGGCTTTCTCCTTTTCATTATAAATCTCTGTAAGATTGGCCACTATTAACCACAGGAAATAATTAATACTAGACTGCCTTAAAATCTCCTCTGCCAAGGCCATTAATCCAAAACTCTTCAATTTAGCTTCACCCAGATTTTTTTGGACATGGGCAAAAAGCAACCACATTCATTGCCAAAATATTACAAGAATGGTCTCTAGGCTATTTACTAATATTCTTTCCCTCTGAAACCTGTTAAGCCAGGTCATCATAATCTACATTGCTATCAGCACCACTGTCTTCCACACTCCTACTAGTATGGCTAATTTAAGCCCCCTTAAAACATTCAACTGCTTTCCTAATCCAAAGTTCCAAACTCCACATTCCATTAACAAGCAGGGTAGTCAGGACTATCACAATACCCCACTCCTATTACCAACTTCTATCTTAGCCAGTGTTCTATTGCTGTGGAGAGACACCATGACCATGACAACTCTTATAAAGGAAAGGATTTAATTAGTGTTTGCTTACAGTTTCAGAGGTTTAGTCAATTGTCATCATGTCAAGCAGCATGGTGGCATGCAGGCAGAAATGATGCTGGAGAAGGAGCTGAGAGCTCCTCATTCAGACCTGCAGACAGAAAGAAGAGACTGATTTTGGGATTGGCATGGGCAAGCCCACCCTTATTAACACACTTTCTCCAACAGGGCCTCACCTCCTAATCCTTTCAAATAGTACCACTCCCCGGTGAGTAAGCATTCAAATATATGAGTCTATGGGACCATTTTTGTTCAAACGAACACAGTAAAGAAGGGAAGTAGAATGGGAGGGAGGAGTCAAGTCAGAGGGATCAGGAAGGACAAAATTGGGAAGACAATTTCACACTTTCTATCCATCCTGGACTCCTCAACCAGAGAAGTTCGGAGTGCCCAGAGTGTAGGGGGCAGGAGTTTTGTTTGTTTGCTTCGTTTTTTGTTTGTTTGTTTTCTTGAGCCATCTTTAAAATATAGAAAGACATCTGGGACTATACTAGCAAGCTACTAAGCATAGAGAAGACTTTAAGTCACTTGGTTGCTAGTTTAGTCTATACTCAATCTTTAAGAAAGGTAATTGTCTATTAATGATTCTTTCCAACAGTAATGATTAACATGAAGTCACTATGTATCAAATAGTGGGTCAAGCATTCTACACTGAATCCTCACAAAATTCTATGAAAATTTCCATCATGCAGATATAGAAATTGAGTCTCGGAGAAGTTCAAGGTCATACAACTGGTGACTGGATGAGTCTGACTGAGTAACCACTGTGTGCCTGGTTCTAAGGCTATAGAAAACATAACAAATTTTTCTCTTATCAATGGACAATTAGTCACTACCCTTCAGGATTGGTCTGAACCAATCAAAGCTGTCATCTCCTTTAGAAAACTTTTCTCACATTCTCCCTGCCCAAGCAAATAAGTAGCTTCCCTGAACCTTCCCTCATAAACAGTACTGTTCATGGACATTTGAGTGATATGCTTACATATTTCATTTTCTCTAACTGAGCACCATGATAACAAAACTTGTGTTCATCTACATCTGGACATTTAATAGATATCTCAAACTCACCATATCTGAATGGCTGGTCTTCTTAACAATGACCCCTCCTTAAGTTGTCCTTATCTTAGTCAATAGTGATTTCAGGAGCTACAGAGATTGTTCAGTGATTAAGAGTACTTGCTGGTCTTGCAGACCCAGCAAGGACCCAGGTTAGATTCCTAGCACCCATACCAGACAACTCATAATCACCTTGTAATTCCAGTTCCAATAGGATCTGATGCCCTCTTCTGGTCTTTGCAGGTACCTGCACCTTCACAGTACACATACATACACTCAGGTACACACACACATACACACACACACACACACACACACACACACACACACACACACACTAAACAAAAAATGTTTTAAAGAAAGAAGTAAATGAAGGGACCTGTGTTACTCAATTAAAAAACCTTCCTAGTTTCTCTGGAGGGAAAAAGTCCTTGGAACAGTTCATATTCAACCTATCAGTAAATCGCATCAGCCATCTCTTCAAAATATACCCAGAAATGCACCCCTTCTCATCCTCTCTAGTGCTATTCCTCTGGTTCATGCCACAATCACCTATTCAACTAGATTCCTTCAGTAGTCTCTTTCCTAATTAGTCTCAAGGCCTCCACCCTTGCCCCAATGTGGCATCCTATTTACAAATCAGACCCATTCTAATGAATCCAAGTCACATCACATCAGTTCTCCCCACAAAGCCATCTAGTAAATCCCCATCTATCTAAGAATAAAGTTCAAATTCTTGTAGTGGTCTACCAGGTTCTAAGCAATGTGATTCCCTCATTACATTTCAAATCTTGTCTCCTGGTGTTCTCCTACTCCTTCACTCTGTTATAGCCATTTTCTGTTTCATCAACAAGCTGACTGCGCTCTTTGCAATGGCTATTCTCTTGGTATAATTTCTATTTGGTATGACTAACTCCTCACTTCCCTAGAGTCTTTGTTCAAGTGTCAATTTGTCTGCAAGGCTTACTGTCATCAATCTATTAGGTTGCCAAAGAAGGAATTGAGGTTACAGACCATTAATTTTGAACCACTATAACTATGCTCAAACACATCTTTAATAATCAAAACAGGAACCATTACAATCAACATTTTTGCCAACAAGAAATAAGTGGATTTATTCTTGTATCATAAAAACCCATGCTTCTGGATTACATGAATTCTTGGAAAGCATTTTCTTCACATCTCTAATTATGAAACATTTTCCATGCAAAAAACTAAGATGTTTGAAGAAATGGTAGTCAGTTGGTGAGAGGTCAGGAAATGTTAGATGAGGCCTAACTTTGTAGCTCAATTCATGCAACCAACTTAAAACTATTTTTCTTTTATTTTTATTCTATGTATATGGGTAGTTTCCTAGCATGTATGTCTGTGCACCACATGACAGAAGTGCATCACCCATGGAGGCTTGAGGAGGGCATAAGGTCCCCTGGGACTGGAGTTACAGAAGGTTGTGAAACAGTCACGTGGGTGCTGGGAATTGAACCTGGGTCCTCTGAAATAGCAGCCAGTGCTCTTAATCACTGAATCATCTTTCCAGCCCCTCATTCAACTTTAAAACATTGGTTGTATGGCATGTGATAGGATATTGTTGTGGAGAGTTGGGGGCCCTTTCTGTTGATCAATGCCAGCTGTAGGCATTGCAGATTTCAATGACTCTCATGGATTTGTTGAGCATACTTAGATGTAATGGTTTTTTCCAGGGTTTAAAAACTTATAGTAGATCAGATCAGCAGCAGATCACCAAACTCTGTGTGTGTGTGTGTGTGTGTGTGTGTGTGTGTGTGTGTGTGTGTGCGCGTGCGTGCGTACACGCGCGCATTGTAGCTCTCAAGTTTGACTTTGAGAAGTGCTTTGGAGCTCCTCACTCTATCCACTGAGCTGGATGTTCACTTCTCGTTGCACATCACAATCCAACCTAGAAATGGTTCATTGTTGTTGCATAGAATAAATGAGGATGACAGTTCAAAATAACGCATTTTTAAAGTCTTTGGTTGTCCCATGAGGCACCCACTTAGTAAGCTTTTCACCTTTCCAATTTGCTTCAGATACCAAATGCTTGCTGAATGGACCCACTTTTCCCTATTCCCCACACTCAGTACATTCTAAATCATGTGCATTATATATAAAACAAACACATGACTCTTAAATATTTACTTGCAACCTAAGTGACCTGAACTCATGATGGGTTTTCTTGTTGCCTCATATATACCAGACTGGGTGCTAAAGAACCCAGTAGCTTAAATGCCACCACAAAGAGGTGTCAGAGAAAGCCACAAGAATAAGCTGCTCTTCAACAATAACCCCTGCAGCTCCTTCCTGTTCATCTCCATCCACTAGGAGCTCAGGTTGCCGGTGTGGACCCAGGGTTCTCCTAGTTCTCCCTTGCCACCATCTCTTTGAGCTTTTCACTGTAGCCCATCACCGTTCCTTTGTCACAGAGCCACTCTCAACCGGGGACCCCCCAGCCACCACAGCAGGCTGGACTCAGAGGAGAGCATTGCTCAACAACCATCAGAGCAGCTTCTTCTTCTTTATTATGTTATTATTTTCTTCTCTCTTACAATACATCCTGACCTCAGCCTCCCTCTCCCTCCATTCCTCCAAGTTCCACCCATCTCCCTCTCCCCAAGATCTACCCTGCTTCCCCTCAGAAAAGAGCATGCCTCCCAAGGTTACCAATCGAACAGGGCATTAACATGATGAAACAAGGTCAGGCACAATCCCCTGCATCAAGGCTGGAAGAGGGACCCCAGCCAGAGGAAAAGGGTCCTAAGGGCAGGTAAAAGGATTGGAGACACCCCCCCCCTCCCACACACACACACTCCAATTTTCAGGAGTTCTACAAGAACATAAATATATATCTTATTGTAGAGGGTCTAGCGCAGACCCGTGCAGGCTGTGTCTGCTACTTCAGTCTCTGTGAGGCCCTATAAGTCTTGGCCAGTTGACTCTGTGTTCTCCTGGTGTCTTGAATCCCTATGGTCCCTGCAATCCCTCCTCCCCCTCTTTTTCGGATTTTCCTGAGCCCCTCCTGATGCTTGGCCCTGGGCCTCTGCCTCTGCTCCCATCAGCTGCAGGAGGAAGCTTCTCTGATGACGATTGGGATTAGTCTAGGCATCAGAGCAGCTTCTTCTTGCAGTAGATGAGAATTAACACAGAGACTCACAACTTGACAATGTGCAGAGAGTGAGAAACTTTGAAGGACTCATACCTAAATAGGGATGTCTTTATCCTTTCTTTCAAGGCTCTAGGTTATTTGAGGAAGAGGAAGTAGAAAAAGTGTAAGAGCCAGAGGTGGTGGATGACTCCAAGGAAACAGCATCTCCAAGACACAACAGGCCTGATACACAAATGACCTCAGAGAGACTGTGGCAGTAGGCATGAGACCCACACAGGTTCAAACCAAAGAAAATCTCAGCACTGAGAAAGAGGAGGAGTAGACACAAAGTCCCACCCCTAACCAAGGAGCTATTTGCAGTTGGTGGAAAGGGAGAATCACTTTTCTCCAATGGAGTGGCACTGGGTATGTTAACCACACTTCAAGGCATACCCCATGCCCAGGAGTCAACACAGAATGGACTCCTTGCTTTTCTGTGTGCTTCTTGATTTGATTTGGTATTTTTTGTATTACTGGTTTTAATTTTTATTCTTGATATTTGGATTTTTTTAGAAAGATAGTGGGGGAAAGAGAAGAGAGAAAACATGAAGTTGGGTGGGTAGGGAGGTAAGGGGGATTGGGGAGGAGTTAGGGAAGGAGAAAGAATATGACTAAAATATATTGTATAGAAAACATTTTTAATATATATTTTTAAATTTTAAGTAAAAAAGTAAATTTAAAAAATAATCACTGCAGCCAAATATCAAAGAAAATTTTCAACCATTCAGTTCAGAAAACAGCAAGTAGAGAATCCAGCCTTTCACTCTGTCTAGTCTCCCACCTTCTCTGTGATGGTATCATAGGGCACTAAAAGCCTGAGTTTCCCATCTCCAGAGGGTAGCAGGGCTTCCCTCCTCGTGTGGAATGTTCTCAGTGTCAGAGGGGCCTAGTAGAGAGTCAGAACTTTCATAATTAAGCATTAGCCATCTTCTTCTTCTCCCCAACCTCTTTTGTTCTTTGTGAGAAGGAGGCTTCAGTTTGATCCCAGCATTTACACTAAAGAAAACAATGGAAAAAATCTCCAAACTGACAAAATACAAAAACATACAACCAGGTTCAAGAAGCTTACATAGCAAGGCTTGAGGGATGATTCAGTGTAAGAGCATTTACTGAGTTTGCTAGTACCCGTATCCAGTATGTCACAATTACCTGACACTCTAGCTCCAGGAGATCCAGCACTCTCTTTTGACCATCAAGGGCACCCGCGCATATAATATATATACAGACACACACACACACATACACACCGGGAGGTGTTGCACACACATATACACATAAATAAAAATAAAAATAAATCTGAAAAAAAAGCTCACATAGAGACACATGGAGACACATCATAAACTTCTGAAAATTAAACACAAAGAAACTTTAGTTTTTATTCAGAAATCATGCAAGTCGGAATCAAGAAGTACAACATATTTCAGATGTTGGAAGATATGTCAGGTATGATGGTCCATGCCTGTACTCCTTACACTTGGGAGTGTGGACAGGAAGTTCAGAAGTTCAAGGTCATTCTCAGATACATAGCAAGTTCGAGGATAGACTGGACTACATGAGATTCTGATAAAAAAAAATGCAAGACAGGAAGTATCAGTATCTTATCAGTGCCCATGTGGCAGCTCACAACTGTCTGTAACTTCAGTTACATGCCTTCTTTTGGTCAACTTGAGCACCAGGCACACATGTGGTACATTCACATACATGTAGACAAAATGCTCATATATATCAAATAAAATAATAATTTTTTAAAATCTGTGTGTGTGTTGAGGTCAGAGGACAGTCTTTGTTGCCAGTCCTCACCTTCCACATTGTTTAAAGCAGAGTCTCTTGTTTGTCACTGTGTACACCAGGCTATCTGGTTCTCATATCCTGGGATTCTCCAGTTTTCATCTCCTGGCTTGCAATAGAAGCATCGGGGTTATAGACATGGGCTGCTGTGTCTGGCTTTATGTGAGTTCTTAGAGTCTGAAGTCACAGGTCTTCATGTGCTTTATGCAGCAAGCCATCACTCCAGCTCCTCGATTATTTTTTAAACTTGAAGAAGATGCGTGGAAGATAGAGATGTGATAAATCAAGAAAAATGCACGAGAATCCAGGTGAAGGATAATGGTCTGTTCTTTGTAAGTTAGGGGTTTGTTTATTTTAGGGATTGGCATATTAAAATGTGGGATAAGAGTCAGGTGGAGGTGGCACACGCCTTTAATCCCAGCTCTCAGGAGGCAGGTGGGTCTCTGAGTTCAAGGCCAGCCTGAACTACAGATTGAGTTCCAGGACAGCCAGAGTTACACAGAAAAACCCTGTCTTGGAAAAAAAGAAAAAGAAAAAGATCTAAAATGTAGAATAAGGACAGGGGATGGAACTCAGTGGGAGAGGGGTTGTCTAGCCTGCATAAGATCATGGATTTGAGCTCCAGCATTACAGAAATAAAACAAAACTAAAATGAGAGCAGAACTTTTTTTTTGAGAAAACATCACACACTGGTCCTGCTAGGACCGCTAGTCTACCTCACTGTGCCCTCTTCCTTATTTCGTCTGCAGCACAGCCAGGGTGCTTATGCAGGGCCTCTATCCCAGGGCTTCTGAAACTTCTCCCACTCCTTACTTCTTTCACCTGAGAATTTTGTATGCCACCCCAGTCTCGTAAAACAGATGTACAAAATAAACATTTGCTGGTAATAATTAGAAAGGTATTTATTTTAAAGCAATTCTGTAGCATACATGCCATTTATTAAGGATGAAAGCAAATCTACCTACTAAGATGAACGCGTTTATTTTTATATAAATAAATCTTGGCTGAGTTTTAAAAATTACTAGTGTGTTTGTATGTGTGTATGTGTGATAAATGTGTTCGACTCATAAATTGTGAGAAATTCTGTCTTAATATCAATCCAAAATTCATTTAACATTTCTGTTTTAGTTTTTTTGTGTGTTTGTGTTTTGTTTTGCTGAGACTGGGTCTTCCTATGTAGCCCAGGCTGTCCTATGCAGACCAAACTGGCATCAAACTCATAGAGATCCACCTGCCTCTGCCTCTTAAGTGCTAAGATTAAAGGCGTGCATCACCGTGTTAGGCTTACATTTAACATTTATTTTATGTAACTCAAAACAGTGACTTAAGCAAAAATTTCTTAAAATATTCTGGGGGCTAGGGATATAGCTTACTTGGTAGATTGTTTATCTATTATCTACTAACATGCAAAGCCCTGAGTTTGATCCTCAGCACCTCCTAAAACTGGGGATAATGATGTATGCATGTAATTTCATTACTCAGGAGGCTGTGAAGCAAGTTCACGACCAGCCTGTGTTATGTGAGATCCCATCTCAAAATAAATAAAACATTCTAATGCAACACTACATTAATTTGGATGTGAGAGTAATCTGACTGCAACATGCATCCACCGACCTCCAGAACTGATTCAGCTGATCTGGCTGCCTAGGCAGATGTCTCTCTCTCCTCCCTCACCTCTCCATGTGTGTTCCTCCCAAAGCTGTACACTCAGTCAAAGAGCAAGACCTCCCTCTATAATGGAGGACTGTTCTTTGATCAAGAGTGTACATATAGGTGTGCTTCCCTGCTAAAATCTCCAGACAAGCTCTCAAAGGCACATTCATTTCAAGGAGACATTACAAGTCTATGTTTACCTTAAACCTTTATATTTCTACAAGGCAGAAACTTTTGTATGCACAGTGAAAAGCACTGCATTGCGTAACATACAATAGTCTCAAACCCAAGCCTAGGTATCCAAGCAGGTTTTATTGGTGCTGTGTGATGTGAAGGCATGTGCAGTGCAAGATCCACGTGTTATGTGCTCAGGAACAACACTTTCAGGAAAAGTGATTCCAGAAACACCTCAAATTAGTCAAGCATTTGATTTTGATTTAATTTTTGGTTATTGTGTATTTGGGAATTCTCTCTTTTTCCTTTCTTTGAATCTGGAGAACCATTTTATTAGGGTTTGAGGGGGGGAAGCCAGGGCAGGCAAGCTGTAAATCCCAGTAGATGTTAGGAAGAGGGAGACAGCAAGAGGAGAGAAAGTTGTGCCTTTTGAATTATAGTAATGGAGATCTGCTATAGAAGAGGGGCTTGAGATTTGGGCTGGTATTCAAGGAGGAGAGGAAGAAGAATGGGGAAAGGGAGAAGTTAGGTTTTTGACTTAGAACTTAGGGAAGTGGGCAGTGAAGATCTGTAAGCACCTGCACTGGGGGAGGGGCTTCTGGGGAGAGAAGTACATCATCTCATTAAGATCATTTCTATCTTCTTAGCATGTCTTCAGGTGAATTATCTTTCCTGAGAGATGGTCTTCTGACAGGCCTAGCTGAATTAACTCTTAAGAGAAGGGGACAATAGTATGAACTGTTCTAATCTTCAGGACAAATCAGAAAATCATGTCTCCACCCAGGGACTGAGGTAGGATGAAAAGTCCATTCTTTTGACCTGGAGAAAGTAGTTTTCCCTTACTGGGCCTCAACAAAGCACCGATACCTTCACATTTCATGTGGTATTTTAAATCTCAAGGAGGGGCAAACGTGCTGCTTCCCTTCTTTGGGTTACCAGGGAAAGAAGGAGTAGAGTCCAAAGGTGATAATGAGGAGGGGGCCCATTCTCAATAGCCTCCAAGCCCACTAATTACTTTCTGGCTACTTAACACCCCTCTCAAGAGTTGAGACCTTAAAATAGTTTAGAAGATGAATGTCAAGTCAATCTGGCTACTTCTGGCTGAAGTGGGTTGTAGATGGCTTAGGATCCCCAGGCTTGCTGACTTTCAGGCCTTGGAGGATGATGGAAGGCTACACAGGTGGAGTTAGATCACAGCAGGGCCATTTGAGACTGGATCCACTGCTAAGGAGAAGGGATAAAATTAGAACAACAATTAAGCACACAAGGTCCAATGATTAATAGGATCACTAGCAAGATTGTAATAGATATAACCCATTTCCACCATGAAGATTCCATCCCACCAAAGGGGATGGTGGTGCTTGTTGTGGTCTTAATCTGATTTTGTATATTTTGTAAAGCAAAGGAGACATTATCAGAAGTATTAGGGATATCAATACATTTTGTTTACAACAAATATCTTTTTCTGTTGCCAAATTTCTCATGACTTCCACATTTAGTTATATGATCCCATATGGAGTCATAATCCACAATTCAGAAGCTAATTCCTTGGTTCCTAGAGAAACAAAACCAATAGACTATGGTGTGTGTGTGTGTGTGTGTGTGTGTGTGTGTGTGTGTGTAATGAAATGATTTATTGGTTTAGTTTACACAATAGGGACAGAGTAGTCTACCAATAGTTGCCCACATGCTGGAAAAACAAAGAACCCAGTATCTGCTTAGTCCACAGAATCTGGCTACCTTAGCAGTCCCAATATGGTACTGGAGCCTAAACTTTCCCTGGAAGGGAGGAAATTGGTGTGGGTGCAGACATACCATGCTATGCATATGTGTCAGAGAACAATTTGCAAGAATCAGTTTTCTCATTTCATCATGTAGGTCCCAGAGAATCAGCCTGTAAATACATTCTTTTTAAAACTTTTATTTATTTAAGTAATTTAATATGCATGTGGTGTGTGTTTATAGTGTGTGTGTGTGTGTGTGTGTGTGTGTGTGTGTGTGTGTGTGTGTGTTCCCAGAGTCCAGAAGAGGGCATCAGATCCCCTGAATCTGGAGTTACAGAGGGCTTTGAGCTGCCAATGTAGGTGCTGGGAACAGAACTCAGGTCTTCTGTAAGACTTAACTGCTGAGCCATTTTTCCAGAACTCCCACTCCTACAAGCAAAAACATTCTTAATGAAATTGAAAATAAAATTTCATGGTCATATGATTCTTTCTTTAACCAGCCATGCGGCCTCACCTGATATTTATAACTATTTTTCTCTACTACCCATTCTGAACTTCCTCCATGCACAGCAAGTACCTTAGCAGGTCTTGGTTCTTGATCTGGAATGGTGACCCACACTCTCTTGAAGGGTCTGGGCCATTTGCTATCCTGTCTGGATCAGATTGATATAGATTCCTTAATTGACTTTAATCTTCGACACTGCAGGTATACTTTTCCTGACCTACATGGGGAGTCCAATATATCTCCAACTGTCTGGATTAGTAACTCCTGCTACCACTGTAACTCTTTTCTTAGCCTGTTGATTCAAGAGCAGGAGGAGCCCAAAGTGGCCAGAGGGAAGTCTTCCAGTTCAACGGAATGTTTGTTCTTTTTTCCTAGTAGAAGTATTCCTCCCTCTAGAACAAAGACTCTTGGCCAGCAAAACATATGGTCTCAGGAAAAGAAATAAAAAAAATTACTAGTGGTTCACTAGGGGTGACAATGATTGGTACCATTTCCATCCTTTGATTCCTGGGCCCATGAATCCTGGCTATGGAAGAAACTGTACTCTATATTGTATGTTAATTCTAAGAATATGCATACTACCTTCTGGAGAACCCTACCTCAGCCCTCCAGGTTATTTCCACCTAGTAGGCACTGTTTAAAAGGTCATTTTGCTGTTCTATCAAACCAGTTGTTTCGGGAAGGTGGAGAATATGGTAAGGCAGTAAATTCTATGAGCACAAGCCCACTGGCACACTTACTTTACTGTGAAGTAAGTTCCTTGGTCACAGGCGATGCTGTGTGGATACTATAAGGCATTCTGTAAGACTTTGGATGGTAATTTTTTTCATTTATTTTCTATTCATTACCTAGGGGGTTAGACTCATGAGCTCCTCCTCACTCTTCCATGCTGAAATTAAGACTGGCTTTATCTTTCGTGGTCTTGTGCAGGCAACCATAGCTGCTGTGAATGAATGAGTGCAGCAGTCATGGCAGAACATATTGGTTTGCCCTGGTTCTCCCTGACCAGTGCCTCTTACAAGCTTTCCATCCTTTCTTCCATGATGGCCTCTGAGCATTAGGGAAAGAGATGTGATACAGATGTCACATTTATGGCTGAGCGCTCCACAGACACTTATTCTCTGCACCAGTTGACTCTATATTAACTGCCATCTACTACAGAAAGAAACTTCTCCAATGAGGCGTGAGAGCTGCATTATATAATGGTAGAGGGATACAAATTTGGAGAGCAGTTTGATACTATGTCCGTTTAGCAAAATAATTATAGTAGGTTCATGCTTGAAGCCTGTGACCTCCCAATCCATGGATTCTTGATACAGACTTACGGTTACTGGCATGAGAGGCAAAACTTAAATCCAATAGAAAAGTTGTTGGTTACTCCTGTGACATCCATGCCACGATTTCACCCATAGGCATATCTTGTCACAGCACTCATTATTGTAGTTCATAGGGTTCACAGTTTGGTAAGACTGTTGATGACTTTTCTTCCCTAGCAACCTGCATAGTAACTTTGAGTACTCTGAAAGCTGTTCCATTAGGGAGGAAGCTTCCTAGTCAGTACCAATGTGATTTCTCCATGTCTGTGACCAAAGTATGCCATGTCTTAAGCAATAGGGTTTTAATATCGAGGTCTGGTAGGAAACTAAGAATAATGGCAATAACCTGTATTGTTTTGGGGGATCTCTGGAACACCCCTGGCCAACAACTAAAGAGGAGATATCTACAGTGGCACTGAGATTTTTATTTGACAGTGTACAGCTTCTGGGAGGAGATTTATCCTCTGTGTAGGGTAAATCCAATTGAACATTTTTGTGGGCACGTGTGCATGAATGTGTGTGCGCATGCATGTGATGTGGCTTTTTCAAACATCTTTCATGTTAGTTATTCCCTATGAATGGTATTTTGACAGAAAACCTTCGTGCAAGAAAGGCAAAGCCATAACCCAAACAAGTGTTTATTCCAGTAAAAGCAACACACTGCCCTTTTAATCTGCTACCAGGTCACTGGCTGGCCATACCAGGGACTGATGCCACATTGGGGAGGGGGGGCTGCTCAGTGTTGGTCTCTACTATTGGAAGATTTGCCACCATACAACAGCCACAGCCAGGTCATCTAGACGAGTCCATATTGTTGAGACCATGCATATCCTCCATCCCAGCCACCATGGCAACTTTTTCATGGGTCCATTGGACAACGACCAAGATACCTGGGGAAAGAGATTGACCATTATCCACACAATGAGTCATCAATCTATTTGATTACTGTAGTTTTCCTCTGCTAGGGTCACATTTGGTGAGTGTTTACAAGAGACACAAATACCTTCACCTCCTTTGCGCACATGGAGAGGCCCATCTGTATACATCTTCCTCAAATGTCTTTCTCACTAATTTTCCAATCATACGTCTTCCAAGTGTCTGACCATCTAGCCAAACCATTGGCTTCAGCCCATGAATGAGTATAGAATCACCCATCTGGACATTTTTACTTCCAAGTAAAATGTACAACCATGTTCACTGCCCAAAGTTCTGCCCACTGTGATGATTTTTCTTCACTGTCCTTTGAGGATATCCCCTAAAGAGACTGTATCCTGCCGCTATTTACTTTTAGGTAGTGCCTATATAGCATGCAGAGCTATCTGTAAGCTATGTCTTAATATTTTCTTCTTTAGTTGACTGATCATAGAGCACACCACATAAAGTCATAGGTGCATTGCACAGAAAGCATTGCAGTAGGAGTAGAAGCCACAGATACTTTGGGTCACTTCTACAAGTAATTTACTTGTGCCTTCAGGAACACCTTGGACCCGATTACCTACATACCACTTCCATTTAATGGAAGGTGACTGCTGTGCACCTTTATGACTTGATGTATTGAATAACACCAAGCTCAGGCTAAACAGCTCAGGTCACATAGTAACATGGTGGCCCATTGTCAAGTATTTGCTCTCCACTAAGAGCCTGTAACAGGCTAAGATCTGTCTCTGAAAGAGAGAATAGTTGTGCATAGATAAAATCAGGGTTCTGCTCCAAAATTCTAAGAACTTCTGCTGGGATTTACCAATAAGGTCCCTGCCAAATGCAAACAACATCTCCATCTTCCACTGACACCTTAAGTACCATTACGTCTGATGGATCATATGGCCCAAGTGGTAGAGCAGCTTGGATAGCAGCCTGGACCTATTGAAGAGAATTCCTGTCTTCTGGCTCCCTCACTACACAAAAACTAGCAGCCTTTTGAGTCAATTTGTATATGGGTCAGAGTTACACACCCAAATGAGGAATGTGTTATCCCAAAATCCAAATAGGCCCACTAAACATTGTGCCTCTAACAGAAGAAGCCAGATGCAACTGTAAGGGATATCTTTATGTGTCCCATACCACTGGAATCTTAGCAACTCTCCTGATGTAGAGGATCCTTGAGTTTTGATTGGGTTTCTTTCTCATTCTCTCATGCACATAAACTTTAACAACAATTTCTCAATTAGCATAATGTCATCAATAAAGTGGACCAATATTGATACCTTGTGGAAGAGATAGATGATCAAAATCTCTGTGAAATTAAGTTATGACACAGGCTTGGAGAGTTAATATACCCTTGAGGTAGTGAGGCAAGCTAAAAAGAGAAAATTAAGAGGACATGAGAAAGAAAAGAAGTTCCTCATCTTGAGATCTACTTTGCTTCTTCCTGCTGATGGACAATCAAGAGATGTCAACCAAGTCAGGTGGTAGTGGAGCATGCCTTTTATCCCAGCACTCAGGAGGCAGAGGCAGAGGCAGAGGCAGAGGCAGAGGCAGAGGCAGAGGCAGAGGCAGAGGCAGAGGCAGAGGCAGAGGCAGAGGCAGAGGCAGGCAGATCTCTGTGGGTTCGAGGTCAGCCTGGTCTACAGAGTGAGCTCCAGAGAAACCCTGTCTTGGGAAAAAGAAAGAAAGAAAGAAAGAAAAAAAGAAAGAAAGAAAGGAAGGAAGGAAGGAAGGAAGGAAGGAAGGAAGGAAGGAAGGAAGGAAGGAAGGAAGGAAGGAAAGAAGGTCAAGAAAACTGGCAAAGCCAAAATTGAGTACAGAGAGAATATGTTTTTTAAGACACCACACAAATAAGGATGTTAAAAACAATAAGTGTGTGTGTGTGTGTGTGTGTGTGTGTGTGTGTGTTGGGGTGTGTGTGGAGAGATTACCCAGTGGTTAGGAGCACTCACTGCTCTTCCAGAGAACCCAATTTCAGTTTCTGGTGATTCACAACTGCCTGTAACTCTAGTCCCAGGAGATCTGATGCTCTTTTCTGGCCTCAGTGCTTAAGAGCACTTGCTGCTCTTAAAGAGGACCTAGGTTCAGTAATCAGCACCAACACTGTGGCTCACAACAATATGTGATTGCAGTTCAGTGGTATCCAATGCCTCTTCTGACCTCTGCAGTCACACCTGGTACACATACATACATGCAGGAAAAAATATTCATACACATAGAATAAAATAAATGATATTTTTAAAATGTTGAAAATGACAAATGAACTATGCTTACTTAAGTTCAAAATGTTTGTAGCCTTGAGTTTTGCCATAGTAGCCACCCCTTTCTCCTCTCTAAAACAAAACAATGCATGTCATGAAAATCACCTTACAATTTCATTTACAAAAAATAAATTGTTTTAAAAAAGTAAACTGGCTCATATTTTTTTAACTTTCACAAATTTACATTTGGTAATGTGTATAAGCATTTTGCCTGCATGTGTGGCTGTGTATCATGTGTGTACAGGGCCTACAGAGGCCAGAAGAGGATGTTAAACCCCATGGAACTGGCATTACAGACTGTTGTGGGTGCTAGGAATCTAACTAGGTCCTCTCAACTGCTGAACTCTCTCTCCAGGCCCCTGTTTTCTTTTTAGCTTTACTTAAAATGTTAAGCTTTGGTTCAACTTTAAACTTTGTTGTAGAGTACATCCTTTGAGGAATATAACTTAGAAAACCACAAAATCATATTATCTAATCTCTAGAAAGACATCCATGGTGGTTTGAATAGGCATGGCCCCCATAGGCTCATATATTTGAATGTTTGGTCATTAGGGATTGTGTGGGGATAGCCTAGGACTAAGAGGGGGTTGAAGTATGCTTTGAACCCCAGATTTTCTCACCCTGAGAGCAGAAGGCATTCAGCTGCTCCCCGTTTTCTCACTCTAACAGCTAGCTAGCAAAGCTCCTCCAGTGCTGCCATGCCTTTTGGCACATAGCATCTGATAAGATCCTGCCTCTCCAAGGTATGTGGCCTGGTTAATGTTTATCTGACCACTGCAGCTGGAGGGCCCTGGGCTGGAATTCCTCTCTCCCCATATGACCTTATAAGATCTCTTTTCCTGATTCCTGTGTGACCTCTGCTTATGCAATGGAGACTTCCTCAAGACTTTTTGCCCTGGCCAGTAACACTCAACTACCCATATCTGGCTGTGAGCACCCCACATGCAAATAGAGCTCTCCTGACTTATCACCACATAAGTCATCTCCCCTTCCTCTCTACCCTATATATGTCACTTCCTTTGCTTCAATAAACTGACCTGTATACACTGACACTGCCTCTGAGGAAGTTTGTTTCCCATCTGCTCTCAGCCTCCACTCAAAATCTTAGAACCCAGGATTGGTCCCTGCCTGCACTTTCCTCCTCAAGGCTGAGTCATTGCACAAAGGCTTGGCTATCCCTTAGGGGGGAAACCCGTGAGCAAGGACCTACAGACAAGTCAATATTTGAAAGAGATTAGGAGATATGGCCTTGTTGGTGTAGGTGGTCTCGTTGGAAGAACTGTGTCACAGGGGGTGGACTTTTGGGTTTCAAGAGCCCAAGCCAGGCCCAATGGCTCTCTCTCTCTTCCTGCTGTGTGCAGATCAGAATGTAGAAGTCTCAGCTCCTTCTCTAGCCCCATGTTTGCCTGTGTGCTGCCATGCTTCCAATCATGATAATAATGGACTAAACCTCTGAAACTGTAAGCAAACACTAATTAAATACTTTCCTTTATAAGAGTTGCCTTGGTCACAGTGCCTCTTCATAGCAATAGAACACTAAGACAGAAGTTGGTAATAGGAGTGGGGTATTGCTGTGATATTCCTGACTATGCTGTTTGTTAGTGGAATGTGGACTTTGGAACTTCGGACTAGGAAAGCAGTTGAATACTTTAAGTGGGGCTTAATGAGCCATCCTAGTAGGAGCATGGAAGTCAGTGGTGTTGAGAGCAATGCAGATTATGACGGCCTTGTCTCAAGAGGTTTCAGAGGAAAAGAAAATTAGTAAGTGGCCTAGAGATTGTTCTTGTGACATTTTGGCAAATAATGTGGCTGCTTTCTACTCTTGTCCAAAAACATCTGCCTGGGGCTAAATTGAAGAGGTTTGGATTAACAGCATTGGCAGAGGAGATTTCAAAACAACCTAATGTCAACTGATATGTGGTTACTAGTGGCCAGTTTTATGCAGATCTATAATGAAAAGAAGCAAAACAGTAAGCAGCATTCCTCCATGGCCTCTGCATTAGCTCATGCGTCCAGGTTTCTGCTCTGTTTGAGATCCTGTCCCGACTTCCTTTGATGACAAACAGTGATGTGGAAGGCTAAGCCACATAAATCCTTTCTCCCAACTTACTTTTTGGTTATGGTGCTTCATCACAGCAATAGTAACCCTCACTAAGACAATCTAAGTGTGATTTTCAAGTCTGCACCCTTTTCCTTCTATAGTAGACAGAGATTAATGAAGGGAACTCATAACTGGTTAAAGTTAAGAGAATAAATCTCTGTGGAAAGTCAGCCATAAATGGGATATCTATATCATTTGCATCTTCATAGGCTCAGGAACCATTGCAGAAGCATGGATAGAAAGATTGTGAGAACCAAAGGTTGGGTAGGACCAGCACAGTACAGGGAAGGGCTCATGAGCCCCCACATCTAACTTAGAAGCTTTTAATAGGTGATAGCTTTTCAGAGAGTCCATTTTCTTTCAGGGAAAGGCCCTTGGTAGTTTGGTCACATGTCAGTGGATGTTCACATCCATGTGTATCTGGGTAGCACAAATTGGACTCACTGTGTGTGTGTGTGTGTGTGTGTGTTTAAGAGAATCAAGTTGGAGGGGGTGAGGAGGTGGGGGTGGATCTGGAAGGAGATAGGAGAAGTGAGGGTGAATATGATCACAATACATTGTAAGGAATTCTCATAGGATTAATAAAATTATTACATTAAAAAGAAGGCTGTATCCATATCTTGGAGGGGTGTACCATGGTTTTTCTATGTAACCTTTATCCAAATACTTCATAAACTCATTAATTTTGATTCACTCTGGTTCATTCTGAAATTATTTTCTGTGACATAGTCAAGAATTTGGCTTTATCTGAGTAGAGGTCCCTAAGAGAGAAGGTAATTCCTTAGGCTGCTATTTGTTGTATTGGCTGTGTTTCTCTGCCACCACCCCTGAAAGGACTGTGAAGGTGTCCTGATGACCTTTTCAGCTGAAGACAAAGGCTTCTTGGGATCCTTTGGGACAGGTATGGAGGAAAATAATTTGCAAAGTCAATAGCTACATGCTAGGTACCAGGAGATGTGCTAATCTGGGTCAAGTCAAGAATTGCATCTAGCACAGCAGCAGCAATTTAAGTGGACATTTGGTTGATTTTATAATAACATATGGTCATTCCTTCCATCTTTTGCATGGGCAAAGTAGGAGAGCTAAAGGCAGGGGGCGGGGGTGAGAACCGTTATGATTCTTGGTTGTCAACTTGACTATATCTGGGATAAATGACAATCCAGACATGGAGGGCAAACCTGTGAGAGATTTTCTGCTTGTTTTTGAAGTGAGTGAATCCACTTCTAGTCTAGATCTTTGAGGTAGGAAGACCCACACCTTTGATCCAGATCTTGAGGCAAGAAGACATATACTTTTAATCCAGATTTTGAGGTGGGAAGACATGCCTTTAATCTGGGTCACACCTTCTGCTGGAAGTCTATATAAGGACGTGGAAAAAGGAGGCTTTTACTCTTTGCCTGCTTGCCCTCACCTTGCTAGCACATCCTTTACTAGCATTAGAACCTACTTTTTCAGGATCCCAGAAAATATTGAAGACTGGCTGAGACATCCAGTCTTGTGAACTGAGCAACTCCTGGATTCTTGGATTCTGTTCACAGCCAGCCATTGGCCATTGTTGGATTAACTGTACTGCAGCCTGTAAATAATTCCAATAAATCATACACACACACAGACAGACACACACACACACACACACACACACACACACACACACATCAATTGCATGTAAGTTATCCAATTGAATGGCTATGAATCCCACTCTAAGGTCTGGTATACAGAAAAGAGCAATGTCAGAGCACTTCAAGCATGCTCCTCTCTGAAATCTACTTCTTATAGTATTAGTGGAAGACATGTCTCCCTGACTCTCCTATGGTAGAGGAGTAGATACCAACATTCCTGTTACCCCAAAACATTGAATCCCTTCATCAACATTAAGCTAAAGGACATCATGCATATATAGTTCATTCATAGGAGGTCATCTCTTGACTCATACTTCATCCAACCAATCAAATAAACTATTATGTGCATATGTATGTGTATTTCTGGATGGATATGTGCAGATATGAATGAAGTGTCTGGAGAAGCCAGAAGAGGGTGTTGGATCCCCTGGGGCTGGAATTGCAGGAGGTTGTGAACTGCTCCTGTGGATGCTGTGCCAGTTGAAACATTAAACCCAGAATCTTTATCCGATGAGCTTATATCAATAAATTCATCCTGGAATGGTTTTATGTTCCAACCACCACTATGCTATATTCTGAAAATCCATTAGCATATACATTATCCAGACCTCTGCTTGTATGAACTAGAAAACGCAAGCAGCTCTTTTGGAGCATAGTGCATATTCTCAGGGTCATACTGTGTTCCCCACCTCTAAAAGCCGGCTAAGATGTCAGTCTGGTTATAGGTCTAGGGCTAAAAATAGGTGGTAAGGCCAAAACATTGAGCCCTCAGATCCTGGGGGTCATCAGCATTATCTTGCATGGCATCTCCTTCAGAGAAGGTAGTTGCTAGTTCTGTAGATAATGAAGAATTAATTCCCTTGGACAAGGTTGGAGAAGCTCATACTTCATGGGATGGGGTAGGGATACACCTACCACTAAGGGTGAGAGACTATTTTCTCAGGCAAAATAAACTCATCATATTAGGGGCTGGAGAAATGGCTCAACAATTAAAATTGTTTTCCTGCTCTTCCAGAAGACTAGAGTTCAGATCCCAGCACCCACATGGAGTAGTTCACAACCACTTTCAATTCCAGGGAATCCGACACAGTCTTCGGATTTCCACAGAAACAGAATTCACATCAGCGTGTACACACACACACACACACACACACACACACACTTTAAAATAATAAAAGCAAATGAGAGAGAGAGAGAAAGAGAGAGAGAATCACAGGGTGATGGTGGTGCACACCTTTAATCTTTAATCCCAGCATTCAGGAGGCAGAGGCAGGCAGATGTCAGTGAGTTCAAGGCTAGCCTGGTGTACAGAGTGAGTTACAGGACAGCCAGAGTTGCCTCCAGGACAGAGAAACCCTGCCTTGAAACAAACAAAAGAAAAGAAAAAAGAAAGGAAGGAAAAAGGAAGGAAGAAAGTCTCAATATCTGAGGGCTCAGTGTTTTGGACTCATTGGGGTTCTCCTATACAGTTCTACCTTAAGTTACAGGATCCCGATCTTTTCCAGCTAGTGTCCTCACTTCACCTGCAGACACCTTTTGAGACTCAGATGTAAACTAATTGGGTTTGTGTTTGGTTTTTGACAATTTCAGACCTATGAATACTAGAGAGAGGATTCTCTCTCAGAGCATACTTAGAGTCTTTAGATTGTTAATACACACCTGGAAATGAGAAACTGCATTTCTGAGCTTATATTTTCCCTTTGTTACTTTATCCCGAGATACTAGAAGCAACTAGCTGACATCATTATATTCCAGAAATACTCAAAAGTATTATGTATAAACTCACCAAATTCCCTGCCTCTCACAAGCAGGGAGTCAGGAGTGTCCAATGCATTTATCTCACAAATTTCTTTAAATAGCTCACACCATTGGTTGCCAGTCAGTGCTCCCCATACTATCAAGAGAATTTTTAGTAATATTAAATATATGTAGTCAAATTAGAAAGGTAGTTCAGAAACCATTTAAGCCTTCATCCTTCTTTCTCTAGAACTATTCGTGGTATCAAAATCTGCGTACACAGGTTTCTGTAGAGGAATAGAACCAATGGAATGTATACATATTATAATAATGATTTATTGGATTGGCTTAGATGATAGGGAACTGACAGTCCAATAATAGCTGTCTGTACACTAGAAAGGCAGAGAACCTGGTAGCTGTTTGGTTCAAAAAAAAAAAAAAACAACTGGGTATTTCAGCAGTCTTAATCCATATCTGAAAGCCTGGAGGATCCCTGAAGAGTCACTGGTGTTATGTTCGCTTGGAAGACTAAAGAACCTGGAGTCTGGTGGCAGTCAATGATGGCAACAGCAGTGATAGCCGCGCGTGCTCACAAGGAACTGAAGAGGGGTTGGAGAGAGAGAGGGCTGAGTGGTTAAGAGCACTTGTACTTCTGGCAGAGGACCCAAGTTTGGTTCCCTGCAACCACGTGGTGGCGCACAACCATTTACAACTCCTGTTTTAGGGAATCTGACACCCTCTACTGGTCCCTGCCAGCACTGCATGCAAATGCTGCACATACATACATGCAAGTAAAACACTGGGTCACACAAAATAAACAAGTCTACAAATAATTTTTGAAAAGGAAATGAAAGCATGTATATGCTTGCTGCATTTTATTCTGACCTCTTTATGTCTTGGTGACCCGCTGAAAGATGCCACTCATATTGAGAGTCAGTTCTGCTCTGGAAATGCCCTCACAGTTATGCCCAGATGTGTATTTTCTAGGTGATTGTAATTCTAGTCAAGTTGACAATCACGGCCAATCATCATGACTATATGATTAACTTTTTTGGTTGTGCTTCTGTTTATCTCCATCTCCTCATTAGAAAATAAGCTCCCCAAGGACTTGTTCTGTTTGTTCTACACTGTTCGCTTTTACAGTTATATCACCAAGTTCTAGAACAGTGAATAAGCCTGAGTCTCTATTCACAGCACTCATGTAATGGCCTTACACGGGGTAGGTACTCAATAAATGTTTTCTGAATTAAACTGTGACATAAAATCTGTAGGAGAACTTAGAGTATATGTTATATGAGTGGTTTAGTGAATGGATTCGAGTCAAATGGCAAGGAGTTAACATCTTTCGGCTGTGCTACCTAGCTGTGTTAGCACTGCTGAGCTTCCAGTTCTTCATTGGTAGAATTAAGATAACTTTAATGCTTCCTTGATAGGGCTTTTTGTTGCACTTCAGACTTTGTAATGACTAAGTCATTGTCAGCTAAAGATAAAACGAGGACAACAAAAAGCTAGGCCAGGTGACACCTGTAATGCCACCAATCAGATGAGACAAGAGGATCATTCTATCTCAGAAAAATAAATTCTGTTTTCTCATCATCCTTTTTCCATCTCCCAATAGGGTAAGCCAGAAGAAGCTAAGGAGACCTCCTGCAACAGGTATTCCTAGTTGCTTTTTCAGACTCACAGAAGTGGCTTCTCTCACTTTAGGTCTTTTCTTACCACTGCCTTCTACCCTGGATTCTCTTTCCTCCTAACATTCTGAGCCTCCTTTCCCTAACATAACCTTGGAGAGCAGGCAGAAGTGTCTTAGGCAGGGATAAGCAGTTTTCTACTATTGCCGGTTCTGGGGTTCAGTCTCTCACTGGTGATGTAAGAAGGTCAATTGTGAGATAGCCATTTCAGGGCCTAAGGATGAGAGAACAATGGTCCAGTTCAGGGTACACCTACAGACCTGGATCCTGCCCTCTTCCTTGGTCCCCTGCAGGAGGCAGCACATCTCACACCCGGCCCAGATGCCCCTTAGGTCCGTTCTGTTGCTGTCTTTACTTCTGGTGGCTCTAGCTTAGAGGGAGCTTAGGAGGGACCCATTGAGCAGCTCTCTGCAACTCCCTCTTGGACGTGGGGCGGAGTGGAGTGGGCAGAGAACAGCCTGAAATTGGCGACATGGGGACAGGAGGTCGTGCTTCTCATCTCTCCAGCTGCCCAAATCCCGGCCACCTAGACCACGGTTGCTAGTACCCCAGAGAATGGAGGAACTGTGGTTGAGCTTGGGGGGCGCCTCTGCTTCTGTTCCTTTAAGGAGCCGCTGTTTAGCATTCCTGCTGCTGCCGCTGCCGCTGCCTGACTCTGCGCGCTGATTGGCTGGAATCAATTGAGAAGGGAGCCAGGGAGAGATGCTCTTGACTCCACTCAGATCCATCCTGGGGACCCGAGCAGAAGAGGTTCTCGCCGCACCTAGCCATTGCCTGAGCTCCTGCTTCTTCTTTGCCGCTGGGCCTCGGCCCAGAAGTCACAACGGACGACACGGAGCCGCCAGTGCTGGAGGGGGAGCCGTGGGTGCGGGGTAGCGTGGGGGCAGAGGCCCCGGGACGCCCGCCTGGTCCCAGGCCCCCGCTCCGCCCGGGCGCCCCCACGAGTGCCCCCCCCTTCCTGGTCTGAGCAGTGCGAGTGTGCTCGGGAGCCGGGCGGCAGCGGCAGCGGCGTGGAAACTGGCGTGGGCTGGGGGGTCCGAGCCGCGGGGGGCAGTGCCATGCACAAGCACCAGCACTGCTGCAAGTGCCCCGAGTGCTATGAGGTGACCCGCCTGGCCGCCCTGCGGCGTCTAGAGCCTCCTGGCTACGGGGACTGGCAGGTGCCGGACCCCTATGGGCCAAGTGGGGGCAACGGGGCCAGTTCCAGTTATGGGGGCTACAGCTCGCAGACTCTGCCTTCACAGGCAGGGGCTACCCCCACCCCTCGCGCCAAGGCCAAGCTCATCCCCACAGGCCGAGATGTGGGACCAGTGCCCCCTAAGCCAGTCCCTGGCAAGAGCACCCCCAAACTCAACGGCAGTGGCCCAGCTGGTGGCCCGAGTGCACCTGTACCAACCGAGACTGGTATGAGCAGGTAAGGACTGGCGGATGGAGGGGGGGTGTTGGTGGGACAACCCAAAGGGACTAGGGATTGGGGTATAGGGAGTCTGGGGAACAGTAGAGGTTGCTGGGGCTCTAGGTCTGTGGACCCTGCGCCTTAGCACTGCAGCTGACCAAAGAGAGACTATTGCAAATAATGTGCTTCCATGTGTGTCTGTTTAAGGGGTCTCCATTTGGAGGGGGATTGGGAGGAGCTGTTTGTATCAGGGGGTGATGGTATGGCGGAGGGGCACATTTTTTAGTGTGGGGGATTTGGGTTTGTCTCAGTGCGGGGAGGGGGGTGGCAGTGTCTCTGTGTCTGGCAGGGGGCGGGAGGTTCTGCGGGGGTTGTATGTGGTGTGTGTCTCCACAGGAGGGGAGGAGGGGGCATGGTGCTCTGCGTAGGGGGGGACATATGTGTTTGTATGTATGTTGGGGTGTGTAGAGGAAAGCAATGGAGCTTGTATGAATGTATGTAGCGGAACCCATGTGCCCAGCTGGCTGTGCTTCATCTCTCAATACCATGAGTCCCTCTCCGTCCCAGTCTCTTTGTGTGTGAACATGCACATGGATGTGTGAGGATGTCTCTCTGAATGTGGAGATGTCTCTGTAGATGAGGTTGCAGGTAGCTCTGTTTGCCTGTGTGTGTCTCCATGTATATGTGTGTAAGCATGTGGCTGCAAGAGTGTACACGTGTGTGTGTGTGTGTGTGTTACCGTGTGTGTGTGTGCTTGTGTGTGTTCTCCCTGGTGAGAAGCGTTTGACAGGCAAAAGAGGGGAGGGGGAGAAGACAAGACACGTCCCAAGCAAGGCTGAGAGGCTGCTGAGAAGGACAGACTCTTTTGTCCAAGCTGCTCTGAAGTGTGTGTGTGCTGCAGGGGGTGGTGGGGGGGTGTTAAACAAGCCTCCTTGCTCCAAAGCGGGCATATTGCCTGGAACTAGGCAAAGGGCAGCTGCCCTAGTGCAGGGTCTGCCCTGAGTGGGGCATGGTCTTTGTAAGTACCCCCAGATGTGGGAGAGCTTAGCTCCCCAGTCCTGACTTGGCACAGCTTGGGAGCCCCTGGGTGCTGGGCACAACTCCGGCTTCCACTCCCAGCCTGAACTGCCAGCTTAGAAAATGGAAGGAGCATCTGTGGGAGAAGCAGCAAAATGGAGGCTGGGCCGGCAGAGCCAGGTCTCAGGCACGCATGGCGGAGGGCCTGTCTAGTTCTTCAGTTCTGCAGCCCCCAGGCTGGAGAAAGAGGCTTTGCTGTTGATGGCAGGTGCTGACTACCCCAAGCTGGTGATCATTCTGGCCATCCCTGTCCTCCTCTGAGGATAGGAGCACTCTCACCTAAAAGCAGAAGAGGGGGTTTCTTGGAGAGAGGAACCCTCTGTTCTTTCTGTCTGTCCATCTACACCTCCTTCTGTGTCCCTAGCCTTGGTTCTTTGCCCTCTCCAATGAGTCCCCTTTCTCCTTCGCCCCTCCCTTACGAACACACGCTCATGCTTGGCCTGCCCAGTGGGGAATAGGTGCCAATTCCAAGGCTGGGCCCGTTGGGTACCGTTTCTTTACTTAGGCTGATCTTCGGATAGCTCCTGACCCTAGGGACAAGGTCCCTGAGTGGGAGTGGGACCAGGACTAGAGGGTGGACTAGTGGGAGTGGAGAGCTCCAGGTACCACCCAAACTGAGCTCGAGGCATGGCTTGCCACATGTGGGCACACATGGTGTACCAGGTGTACAAAAGAGCTGCCTGGGCTTTCTTTTGCTGTGTATCTATTGCATTGTACTTCAGTCAGCTGTGTTGGTTTGGGGTCTCTGAAGAGGCAGTGATTTTTCCTCCTGGGACCAGGGTGAGGCTGCAGTTGGAGTCCTACCATTGACTCCTTAAGGCTACAGAACTTGAAGGAGGAAATAAGGGAGGCTGCAAACAATCAAGGAGGGAAGGGGAGAGCAGAGCAAGATATGTAGAAGAGCCCTCACCCTGGTTCTCCAGCTATTCTTTTCTGGGGCCAAAACTTCAGAAAGCTACAACATGACCATAGAAATTTGGGCCAATGCTAGGACACCTGGGGAGAGAGAGAATGGCGGGGGGTTCTTCAATCTTGAAAATGATGGGGGGAATGAGGAAGCAAGGGTACTTGTCAGAATAAGATTTCCACTTGAAAAATGGCCACAAGTATGTCCTGTCTGGAAGGCTATGTCTATGTGTTGCTGAAAACAGCCTGTGGTTTTTGAACCCTTCCCTTGCCTGCCTTTCCATGGCTACTGCATGTTAAAGATCACAAGTTCTGCTTCTAATGTCTGTGGGTCATCAGGTTCTCCCTCATGGGGAATTTTGTCTACCCTAGTTCTGTTCTACCTATGGTTTGTCCTCAGACTCCTGGCAATTCCCAAACTGCCCCTTTATTCTGGGACACACAAAAGGTTCAAGTCAAAAATCCCTTTGGAGAAAATGGATTAGGATTTTGACTCCTGTCCATTTGAGAATTTTGATTTCTGGAATATTTGAAGGAGGTGTAAAAATAGGGCTTCCACGGTACTCTGATGGGATTATCATGGGGAAGGAATGAGTAGCCAAAATACCACTGGCCTTGAAGTTTCCTATAATCCAAAGAGTACCTGGAGATTCAAGTTCTAGACCTTAATTCCCAGTGTGCCCTTAGGCACACCCCTCAACCTCTCTGGGCCTTAGTGTCCCCAACTGTCATGTGAAAGTGATTGGATAAGATGGTGTCTGTTGTCTTCCCATATCTGACATTGTGGGAGTCTATCATCCCAAAGTCAGGGGGAGCTGTGGTTCAGAAATGGAGAGGTTCTCTGGCCCGGTTTCTGGGCACTTCCTATGGATGTTGGGTGTGGTACGGTTTGCCCACCATGCTCCATCTCTGCCATCCCCCTTAGGCCAGCCCTGCACCCCTCCTAGTGAACCCCGAGGCCCTGGAGCCCAGCCTATCGGTGAGTGCACCACTGGCTGGCTCAGTCTCAGACAATTGATCTGGGCTACACGAGCAGCTGGGTTTGGACTGATACAATTGGACGCAAGGGGAGGGGTGTGTTCGCTTGGGGTCAGCCTTTCCCCATCTGTGGTCTAGAGATGCCCTGTGCTGTGCTTGGGATCTTTGTGGGAGTGGGGAAGGAAGCAAGTTGACTAGAGGGCAGATGGCTGGAAGCGGAAACACTGAAGGAAGTGCTTCTGTCTGCCCTTAGGTGAATGGCAGTGATGGCATGTTCAAGTATGAGGAGATAGTACTGGAGCGGGTAAGTTTTCCAGGAGGAAGGGTAGGGAATGGGAGGCAAGGGTTGCATCTGAGAGAGGGAAGGCCATGAGCAGCATTTCCAGACTCACAGGAGAGCCTGTATTGAGAATATGGGGAAACAGGGCCCTCAGAAGCCACATCTCTGCATCCATCAATGAACTCACCTACAAATATTAATTGATCTTGCTGACTAAGGCCTGGAAAATTGGGGTGGGGGTTGGTTTGCTGAGTCCTCCCCACCAAAATGGTCAACATAGGCTGAGAAACTGCTAGGTTTCTGATGAATGTGCCCCCATCCTATTATGTGACCTGGAGAACCTACTCTGGGATATAGAGGGAGATGGAGTCTCAAGAACCCTCCTTTGTGCTCTCATAATGAAATGACTGTGCCCTTCCACCCCCTTCTCAGGGCAACTCTGGCCTGGGCTTCAGTATCGCAGGTGGCATCGACAACCCTCATGTCCCTGATGACCCTGGCATCTTTATTACCAAGATCATTCCTGGTGGAGCAGCTGCCATGGATGGGAGGCTGGGGTGAGATGGCCTGGAAGCAGGGCTGTGGGTGGAAGGGACAGGATGGAGATGAGAGGACAAGGGCCAGCCTGGCAGGATGACCCTTCCAATTAGATCTAAGAAGGAGAGGGAAAGGAGGAAGGGAGACAAGAGGAGAGGGAGGATACAAGGAGACATGGTAGAGGGGCAGTGGCCCAGTGTCATGCCTCTCGGGCTTTTCCCACAGGGTGAATGACTGTGTGCTACGGGTGAATGAGGTGGACGTGTCGGAGGTGGTACACAGCCGGGCCGTGGAGGCACTGAAGGAGGCGGGCCCTGTGGTTCGGTTGGTGGTGCGGAGGCGACAGCCCCCACCTGAGACTATCATGGAGGTCAACCTGCTCAAAGGGCCGAAAGGTGCGGCCCTCCTGATCCCTGATGCTCTAGCTACCTACCCCCAAGCTCTAGGTCATGGCTGCCCCATGGGGGAGTGGAAGGAACCTTTCTCCTAGCATGAGTTGTTGAGTCCCCAGCTTATAGCCTTCTTTCTTGATCTCAGGTTTAAACCTTGACCTTGGGACGACAGGCTGGTGTTTGGGATTCCTGGTGGGAGAGGAGCTTTGGGAAGGGACAGTGGGATAACTGGGAGGGAATTGGCTTTGCAGTGTATGAAACATTCTAACTTCTCCTTGTGGTCCTCTCCCATTTCCTGCTGGCTGCCATCTAGGCCTGGGTTTCAGCATTGCTGGGGGCATTGGCAATCAGCACATCCCAGGAGACAACAGCATCTACATCACCAAGATCATTGAAGGGGGAGCTGCTCAGAAGGATGGACGCCTACAGATTGGGGATCGGCTGCTTGCGGTGAGACAGCCTTCATGGGGGTGCCCAAACAGTAGGGGCGGGGTGGCTCTAGTGCCCTCTCACTCCACCTACCTCAGTAGAGGATGAGGCATTTTGAAGAATTTCAAGAATATCACCCGTGCTGTGTGTAACAAGGCCTTAGTTCTTTCCATGGTGGGGCCAGCCCATGGAAAACTAGGCCTACCCTAGTTGGGCCTGTTAGTATACTGAACGAGCACTTCTTTGAGTGCCCTGGAGAGGTTTTCCCTTCTCCTAAGACCCACCCCAGGGTGTCTCCTCTTCTAGGTGAACAACACCAATCTGCAGGATGTAAGGCATGAGGAAGCTGTGGCCTCACTGAAGAACACATCAGACATGGTCTATCTGAAGGTAGCCAAGCCAGGCAGCCTCCACCTCAACGACATGTATGCTCCCCCTGACTACGCCAGCAGTACGTACCCATTGGTCTTTTGCCCTGGTTTTGGAGGGGAAGGTGTCTGTACCCTTCATTCAGAAAGAACAAGTACAGATGATACTGTCATAACTGCATCCAGGTCCCAAGCCCTGTGCTTGGGAGTTACGTGCCCTTGGGCAAGTCCTTTTCATATCCTTAGTTTCTTCTTTAGCCCAAGGGAGCTAATGATATATATGCTGCTTTCCTCATAGGACTGGTACAAAGATCAAATGAGATCATGGATGAGAAAGCTCTTGGAAAACTATTAGGCTACAGAGATGTGAGGAATTATTGTTAGTCACACTTCTAGTCATGCCTTTCTTTGTAGACTGTCTTGACTTCAGCTCTTTCTAAGAGTCACAGGAGTAAGCCCAGGGTTTAGAAAGGCACTGAGGAGGAGGAACCCTGGGTGAGGGTGGGGAGTGGATAAAGCAGAGAACAGTGGCCTTCAGGAATCAGCACCCCTTGGTCTTTTTTGCATCTCAGGTAGGATGTGTGGAAAAATCCTTGGAGGGGGTTGGGAAAAAATCCAGAGTGGGACATCTCTGGACTCTTTTTTTCTCTTTTTCCACCTCAGCTTTCACTGCCTTGGCTGACAACCACATAAGCCATAATTCCAGTCTGGGTTATCTCGGGGCAGTGGAGAGCAAGGTCAGCTACCCTGCTCCTCCTCAGGTGCCCCCTACACGCTATTCTCCCATTCCCAGGCACATGCTGGCTGAGGAAGACTTCACCAGGTAAGACTCTCCCCTATTCTTTCGAGCTAGAGTGGAGTGAGGACAAGTTTTCTGACCAGCGGCAAGGCCTTGTTGTATGGTTCATCACTCCTAGCCTTAAGATCGGGGCCCTTCTCAGTGAGGCCTTGGGACTCTAGAGGGGAACCGAGGTGGCTGCAGGAACGAGTTCTGCCGTCAGGGGGAGTGCCGAGCTGGTGGCCCAGATCAGAAAATGCAGATCCGGGGTGGGGTGAAACGTTTAGTGGGCTAAGGAGGTGGGGGTGACAGGGTTGGGGCTGTTCCTGCCCCTCGACAGTGACAATCCTGTCTGCGGCAGCTATCCGTAATCCCTGAAGAAGGCCTTTCAGCTGATGGGGTTGGCGGGAGTCTGAGGGGCCGCCCTGCCGACCCGGGACCGCGAGAGGAAGGGCTCCGCCCGGCTGTGGTGGCGGCGGGCCGGGGCCGTTGAACTGGTCAGGCCGGCCAGGGTTGCAGGGGGACAGGTTTGCCGGGTGGGGCCTAGGTGGCTGCTGGGCCGGCTGCGGTGGAGACTGAAGGGTAGGCTGACCCGGGGAGAACCAGAGGAGCCATGGAGAGGGCTCGCAAGTTGTCAGGCTCAAGTTTGGCCCTGGGTTTGGGCTCGGCCTCGGCTTCAGCCTGGAGGAGGGCCTCACAGAGGTGGGCCTGGCCGCTCCGCTCCCTGAGGCCCGGAGGGGATGCAAGGTAGGGAGCATCGTACCTGAGACAAGCAAGCAAGAAAGAGACTCACTTGAGACCTGGGCCTCCTCTGAGGAAAGATGCTTGTAACATATGAAGATGGCAGGATAGGGCAGTGTGCTGGGGAGTCTGGCGAGTTGTATGGATACACGTATGCAGCTAATACCACTCACCTGATGGCACTGTGGTCATTTAGAGAGAGGTTCTTTGGATATAGCCAGTTTTAGAATATATATATATATATATTTCTCTCTTCACTTCAGCCCCTAAGTATCATTTGGGGACCTGGGATTTCTTCATCTCTTTCTTCCACACCACTGGTTAGTGTGGTAGCTGCTGTGTTGTTGGGGATAAGGTCATAGTTGAAAGGCAGAATTTCAAAACTTCTCAGCAGTGGGTGTAATGAAAGTATCTTTTGGATGGTGAGGGCCATCAATCCAGGGTGACTCCAGTGTCCTTAACAGGTTTCTCTTGTGGCCCAGGGCCTTTCACAGAGCTTACTAGAACAGAAGACTCAGGGGAAGAAGATGAGCTAGTGAGCTGTGAAATTTGGGCTCTAGAGTGCTGGAAGAGGTTTTGTTGACCTGAGAGGGCTGTGGAATACCCATTGGAAATTGACTAGGAGACTTTAGGAAGGAGGGAAGAGGAACTGAACCTTGGCAGCTGACATAAAACAACAGCTAAGCAGGTTTCAAGAGACAAAGGGAAGAGCAGGGTATCACATATAGAAGCCCAAGTCTTTACTTCCTACAGCAAATATGAATCTTGTGATGGGCTGGTCCTCACGGGGTCTACAGTTTCCGTCATCCTTTGTCCTGACTTCCCTTGTCATATCTTTACTTTTTTACCTCCAGAGAGCCCCGCAAGATCATCCTGCACAAAGGCTCTACAGGCCTCGGCTTCAACATCGTAGGAGGAGAGGATGGAGAAGGCATTTTTGTTTCCTTCATCCTGGCAGGAGGCCCAGCCGACCTGAGTGGGGAGTTGCGAAGGGGAGACCGGATCTTATCGGTGAGACAAAGGCGAGGTGGGAGGATGGGTGCTGTGCCAGGCTAAATGGGAGGAGGGGAGTCCTTGTGCCCGCCAAGAAATGTCTCTTGAGATGAGGGAAGGGCTAAGAACTGAAGAAAATGTAAATTGTCTTTATAAATATCTCTAATGGGGGAAAGGGGACCAAGACAAGACTTGTGCTTGAGGAAGAAATGAATGTCCCTGGGTCTTAACTTTGATTGGCATTTGACTTCCACAAAAATAATTATTACACCAGAGATATCTTTAGGCTTAATTTGGGGGGTACAAGGATGGAATTTGGGGAAAACAAATCCAAATATGCTGAGAGATGGGCTGTACATCCCCTTTTCTGTTATGAGGGAGGACTCTCTCTTGCCTTTGGGGTAGCTCACAGCTCCTCTCTTTGGACAGGTAAATGGAGTCAACCTGAGGAATGCTACTCATGAGCAGGCAGCAGCTGCTCTAAAACGGGCTGGCCAATCTGTCACCATCGTGGCCCAGTATAGACCTGAAGGTAAGAGAAGGGAAGGTGGGAAGAGATGATGAGGAGGTTTTTTTAAACCTATATTTAGTATTGGCTTTCCCCACCATAGGTAACAAAGCCACTTGACCAGGTCCGTGGCACTTTTAGTGCAGTAACCTTTTATTTCCTTTTCCTCTAGACAGTGTGGTTGGTTTGAGTGGTTTGGGAGCATCAATCAAGGCTGTGCTTAGAGCTTGCTGATGAGGGGTGCAGTACTGCAGAAAGCCGGTAGCGGGCAGCAGCGTACGGGAAGAAGCACAGAGATTTTATTTTCCCTTGGAAAAGACAAGGGGAGGTGGAGGGCTCAGAGTTGGTGATTGGGAATTGTGTGCCCTGGGAAAAAGAGTAACTCTCTCGGCTAGAAGGTCTTCAGAGAGTAAAAGATTCGACCTCCTCAGAGCTCTTGCGTCAAATATATGTGAATCCGACTTATTTCCCTTCGTCAAAATGACTGCAAGACCCACCTAGGCTTTGAAAGGTGACACTAAGCCCTTTGGGATGGGGGGAGCGGTTCAGGAATAGAATCACGCCCATATCTTTGTATTATAAACTAGCAGGCCCTTCCCTGGGGCGAGTGGGTGGGGCCGATTAGGCAAACAAGGATATTTGATTGGCCCGGTCCAGCGGAGGCCCAGGTGCCGAGGTGAGCTGTAGGAAGGCGCGCCCCAGCCTGCCAGCCAGCCGGACAACCATTGGCGCGCGGAGCGCGGCCTCCAGCCGCACGCCCCGCCCCCTGACCCAGGCGGAGGGCGACGGGTGCCCCTCCTCCCCTCGCGCCTCTGGTGTCTCCTCCTCTATCCCCTCCCCCTCCTCCCCTCCTCTCGCGCGCCCCTCTTTGTGTCCGTGGTCTCCCGCGCGGGACAGAGGGACCGGCCGGAGCCGGAGCTTTCTCGACACTAGACCTGGACTCCGACAGGGCGCCAGGTGAGGTGGGACGGACGGGGGCCAGGTCCCCTCTCAGTTCCCCCTAGCCTCTCCACTGTTCTGTTCTCAGCCTCTTTTCCAACATTGCGCCCCATCTCTGCCCTCTCCACCGAAAAACCTGCGCTGCCCACCCGGAGGCCCCTTCCCCGCCTCCTGGTCTTCCTTGGCCTTCGGCTGCGCGGCAGGCAAGGGGCTCTCCATCCACCGAGCCCTGTCCGCTTTCCACCTCCGTGCTCATCACCTCTTCTCATCCATCAACTGTGCCCCTTCTTCGCCCTAGAGCCTCAGTGCTGTCCACAGCCCCCTTCCTGCTGTGTCCCCAGCTGCTCTGGATCCTTAGAGGAATTTTCTAAATCTTCCCCTTTCCCCCATGCACATTTCTCCCCGCTAACTCTAGGAACTCTGGCAATTAGTTTAGGATTCTCTTGCTCCTTGTCTTCTTAAGGCTTTCATTCTGTACCAGACATCTTTCGTCTCCCCTCCCTCTTGTAAGCCTGGCCTTTGTCCCTTAGGGCTGCAGCGCCTGGGTTCCTTGGACATTCAGGCCCTGTAGGCCTGTAATCCATGTGGAGGAAGGGACCTGGTCGTGGCAGGTGTTCTACTTTTTCCGAGAACGGGAGAAGCCGAGATCTCTGCGACAAAGATAAGACTCAAAAGTGACCACCTTTGTCCTTCCCGCCCCTCCCCCACGCTAGTTCAGTGCCCCCCTGAGCCCTAGGAGAGAAGACCCTGTCACCCTTTCTACCAGGCTTGGTGGGAGACAGAAGTGCAGGGAGGTAACTAGTAAGAGAGCTCATTGGACTAAGATACTGAAAAGAGAGATGCAAATGGACACTTGAAATCATTTCTCTCCGTGTTTGACGTCCAGCTTCCTGATAGGGAATGCACCTTTGGGATACTGTTTTTTATGAATCAGGCTTATGATGTTTGTGTCTCAGGAGAGAGTTCACCATTGGATTTTTTCTTAGCAACTAGTATTTATCATTTTTTGCCCTCAATTTAAGGGTAGGTTCTACAAAGGAAATGGCTTCTCATTGCCTGTCTGCCTGCCCCCCCACCCCTTGTCGTGTGTGTGTGTGTGTGTGTGTGTGTGTGTGTGTGTGTGTGTGTGTGTGTGTAAGTGTGTAAGAGAAAATGTTTCCTTTTTTCTCTCTGATGCTGGACACATGGAAACAATACTGTAATACTGTGAATTTGTCTGGTGGTGGTATGCTGGAAACTTGTGACTAAATATTTCTATGACTTTTGTTTGGGGAATGCAACTGGTCTGCATAAAAAGCTGTAGTGGCTAAAGTGATTCCTGCAGTGTTTGCTGCTCTCTCAGTGTATCTTTAAGAGTTTGTGATGTAGACTGGGGTGCTGTCTTGTGTTAGGCCTTTCTACCACTTGCTGCACAAAGCCTTCTTTTTAGAATTAGTTGAAGCACTGCTAAGCAATGCCTCCCTGGTCTTAATTTTTCTTTGGTTTGCTCACTCCAACAGAGCCCTAAGAAACAAAAGCTTTTTCTTTATTTGAAAATGGAACTTATTGGGTACTAGATAGACCATCAAACTATTCTTCACTGAATCCATAGTTTTCTTAGATAAAATCCTTGTATTTAAGTGTAAAGATTCCATGTTGATAATTTTAAAGGTATATTAAATATGGTTCTTTGGAGGATTGTATCATGGTGGCTGTTTGCAGAGTAAATAATCCAAATACATGTGTCTGTTGGCAAAAGTGGCAGAGGCTTTGAATGTTATTGGCTAAGCAACTGTTCATTGTTTGGGTTTTTCACATAGAATGTGAGCACTGGAAAGGGTCAGATCACAGTCTGCACCCCTGCCTTGCAGACCAGAACAACCACGGGGAAGCTGGAACTCAACTGGCCTGAGGTCACACAGGGAAAGTTGCTGAGGGTCAGCAACCTATTTAATTTTGAGGCTCACCAAGGGGCACAAACAATGGTTGTAACAACTGAGACCTAAGACTAGGTCCAGGTGGAAGAATAACAGGAAAGGGATTGAAGAAATAACGGATAGGGGACTAGGGAAGTGATGAGGGAAAGAAAGATGCATATGGAAGGCGACTCAGCAGAGGCACCATTCCAGTGCAGCCTTTGACTACATCATATTTAGCATGAGAACTTAAAAATAGCTTTGACTAATTAGAACAGTCAGGATAAGAACTTTTTCCTGCCTTTTAAAATGTTTTAAATGAGATATGTCATAATAGCACTCACTTCCCACATGGAGGTCTATAGTTCAGTGACACAGAATTGTGCCTGTGTTGCCACAGATAAATTTAGAACATTTTCATGACCCCCCCCATCTCCTTTTAATACATAAAGAGGGACAAGCATTGGGAAGGTGCTAGGTTTAGGGCAATTGCTTTCTAATGTATCTCCCTTAAACATGCAGGGGCCTGAATGGCAACTTAGAAATGCTCCTTCCTTGAGACATTTTTTTTTTGTATATGTGGCTTGCTTAGTGTGGATTAATGAGGTATAGAAACTGGGTCTTTCTATTTGAACTTTATATTGTGTCTAGCATGGGTGCTTTACAAAATGTTTTCAATGATGTAATTTTGGAATTATTAAATAGAAATAGAGGTGCTGAATGACAAGCTACCACAGTGAGAGATGATATTTAATAGTTTTACTTCTGATTGCTCCAAACTCTTGTGTATACCAAAATCCTACCTGTTAGCTAAAAATATCAAAATGGAAAATTTAAATAGCTGCCACTTGTCAAAGGCTTTCTTCCAAACTATTTCAGAATGGATAATATTTCTCATTGACTTATGGAATTGCGGCGTCAAGGTGAAGGTGGGCTTGGCAGTATAACATTTTGAGATCTCCTATGTTTTCCCCCTAGTTACTCCTAGTTACTCTGTTTCAGCCTCTGCTTATAAACTGAGCTAGTGTTTTTCTGGAAAGACCTTTTGTTTTTAGAGTAGAAACCTGATCTCCAAATCAAGAAGTGAGCCAGTAATCCATCACTTAAAGTAGCCCAACTGGGGACTGATCCCTTCGTGAACAATTTTTTTTTTTTTATTGGAATGTGAATCCAAACAGGGTTAGGAGTAGGCTAAGTGAGAGAATAACTTTTTCCATTTTAAGGTGCTTAATGGGCTCACCACAGAAACCCCTCCACATAAAGCCAGAAGGATCAAGGGATCAGGGCTGATAATAGCTTGAAAGTTTCAAAAGGTTATTTCTCTGACATTCTCCCAAATTTGGGAATGAAGGATGTAAACATTGCTACCTTATCAATATAATCTCTCATGGGAGCAGGGATAAAATTACATCAAGGTGAAGGAAGTTTTGAAACTCCTACTGCATTCCTAAAACAAGGCTAAGGCAAGGACAAAGATGAAGCCCCAGTAGTGAAAAGGTGGAGAGAATCCAAATGTCCATCAAGCCAAGTGTGGGTAAACAAAATGAACTCTAAACACAGGCTGGATTTTTTATTCCACCATAAAACAATAAGGAACTGATTGTCACAACAGGGCTGAACCTTGAAAACATTAAGTTAAAGAAGCTAGGCACACCTTTAATCCCACCAGCACTCCAGGAAGCAGAGGCAGGCAGATCTCTATGAGCCGCAGGCCAGCCCAGTCTACATAGTAAGTTCCAGGCCAGCCAGGGCTACATAGTGTGAGGCCCTGTCTCAAAAACCAAACCAAAACAACAAAACAAAGGCTACTATTGCATGATTTCATTTACATAAATTGGCCACTAAAGGCAAATTAATGGAAACAAAAGGCTGTGATAAGGGGAGGAATGGGGGATTTTCTCTATCCCTCTCCTTTTAATACACAAAAAGAAAGGGCAAACTTTGGGAGAGTGACAGGTTTAAGATACTTCTGCTGGGGCACATTCCTTTAATCTCAGCACTCAGGAGGCAGAGGCAGGCAGATCTTTGTAAGTTTGAGGTCAACCTGGTCTACAGAGTTGAGTTCCAGGACAGCCAGAGTAACAACAGAAAGAGATTGTGTCAAAAAAAAAAAAAAAAGAAGATACTTGCTTCTTAATGTATCTCTCCTGCACAAATAGGGGTTGGATGTCATCTCATGGGCTTGACACATAGGTTGTTAAATATCACTCTGCTCTACATACTTTGTGTGTGTTTCTCTGTGTAGCCCTGGATGTCCTGGAACTTGATCTGTAGATCAGGCTGGACTTGAACTCACAAAGATCCATTTGCTTCTGCCCTCAAAGTTCTAGGATTAAAAGTGTATGCCACCACAGCTTGGCTGTACTTTTGTTTTGTCTTTGAGATAAGCTCTCATATCTTTGGCTGGCTTGAAACTTGCTGTGTGATCAGACTGATCTCTGCCTGCCCTTATGCTGTTGGAATTAAAGGTATATGCTACTACACCTGGTTTACATCAGCTTTTCAGTCCAGGTGACCATACAATCCTGCCCTAAAAAAAGTAGTAGTGGGAAAGAGATTTCTGGAAGCATGTTTGATACTCTCCTACAGAAGCAAAGTGAGTTTCCATGGGGAGTAACTTTGTTGGGGCGGGGGTGTCCTGGGAGGTGCCAAAAGCTAGAAGTTGCTTTGCTTAACTTAATAGCAAATATGTGCAGGCTTAAGAATATTAATGGTATAAGTAGGTATTTCTCATTTCTTCAACCAAAACAGAACTGTAGTTATCATTTTTTTAGTGCTGGGGATGGTATCCAGGGCCTATGTATGCTAAGTAGGGACTGTGCCATTGAGTGACACCCCAGCCCTATAATTTTTTATGATCTATCAATTAGTTCAAGGCTACACATAAATGGAGTTTAACTGCTTAAGCATCACCCCCAAACTTCTTATCCTCCTCAGCCTGTGGCAACCACAAATTTCCTTTCTGATGCTTTTGGAATTATTGTTCTTCTGAATTTTTCATGTAAGCAGAATCATATGGTATGCGCCTTTTGAGACTGGCTCCTTCACGCAGCATAAGATCAAGATTAATTTATGTTGTAGCATATATCGGTACTTCATTACTTTTTATGGATAAATAATATTTCGTGTGTGTGTGTGTGTGTGTGTGTGTAGCTTTTGAATTGTTTCTACTTTGGAACTGTTCTAAATAATTAACAGTCTATGAACAATGTGCACATCTTTCAGTGGACTTAACCTTACATATTTCTTAGATATATTCTCTGGATAGAATCCTGTTACCACTCCATGTTCCCCCTTTAGAGGACTGTCCAGGCTGCTTTCAATGGGGCCTGCACCGCTTCTCATTCCCATTTCTGTATTCTCCCCAACACTTGCTACCATCAGTCCTTTGGGTTGTCACCATCCTGCTGGGTGTGAAGTGGTATCTATCTCATTGTGGTTTTGATTTGCATTCCCCGATAGTAATGTTGAGCATATTTCACACGTTTATTGTTTGCTGTTCAGTTTTGCTCTGATTTGATTCTCATCCTGTTTACAGATTAACTTGAGAATAGAAGGGCCATGCATGCTATTGTTCCAGTGATTAGAAGGAATCTGAGGGTAACTAGCTCTCACTCTTATCATGTTAGTGTGCTGGAGGGGTTTAAGGCTTTGAGTGAAGATCCTTTAGCTAGAAATGCTGACCTGATAAAAATGATAGGGTCCACTTCTTTTGGGACCAGGCTTGTTTGTTTGTGTGTTTGTTTTTCGAGGCAGGGTTTCTCTGTTATAACTCTGGCTGTCCTGGAACTCACTCTGGAGACCAGGCTGGCCTCAAATTTACAGAGCTCTCCCTTACTCTGCCTCCCGAGTGCTAGGATTAAAGGTGTGTGCCACCACTGCCCAGTGAAACCAGGTTATTGAGATAAAATTCAGATATGATCCTGTCCATTTAAAATATACATTACAATTTTCAGCATTTTTATCATGGTCAATTTTAGAGCTTCTCACTCCCGGAAGAAGACTGAACCCATTAGCAGTGTTTTCTCTAGCTCTTTCCCTTCCTATAGCACTAGGTAGGCATCTTCTGATCTTTTGTGGGCAGTTCATGTAAATCTTGCAATATGTGGCCTTTTGTGCCCAGCTTCTCTTAGTGTAACCTTTTCAAGGTTCAGCCATGTTGTGATATATGTCAGTTCTGCACTCCGATTCAGGGTGGAATAATAGTGCAGTCAGTGGTTAGAACACATTTTGCTTATCCATTCTTGGGTGGATGGCCATTTGTGTTTTTTTTGACTTTTTCACTGTTATGAATGCTGCTGTTACACACATTCCTAAAGAAGTTTTTGTGTGAACAGATATTTTCAACTCTTGGACTTAACACCTAGGAGTAAAATTGCTGTGGGTTCTAAGGTAACTGAACATTTTTGAGGAAGTGCCAGACTTTTTCTCAAAGTGACTACACCCTTTCAGGCCCACCCAGTTTTGTAAACTTTTCAGAGGAGAATGTGACTTTCCTTACAGTTTTGTCCCCTGGAGCGGTATGTGTGTTTGTGTTGGGCTTTTCCGTCTTCTCTGTTTCTGTAGCCCAAGGACACGGTGGTGAGATTTGGCACAGCATTTTGAACCTAGTTAGACAGGTGCTTTCTTGTCCCTTGCTGGGCGGTGTGAGTCAAAATCCTAGGAGGTTTGCTGTTTGTAAAATATCAGATCTTCCTGCTGGGTGGAATGATTACAATAATATGTAGTAATGAGAAAAGATTATTTCTTAATGTAATTATAAAGTCTGAGGGTTTTTCTTTTTTCATTCATTGTGTTATGTGTTGAAATCTTAACCCTGATATTGACACTATTGTTTAAAAAACATTTTAGCATTACCACAATAAGGTAAATGTTTTGTTGTTCTAAGCAGAGGAATAGAAGTAGAATAATTTAGGACTACCACTGTCACTGAAATTAAAACTGCTCTCTTTGCTACTCTGGTGTAAGAATACAAATATACACACATGTTGAACCCCTACACGCATATATATTAGCACAGTATACAGACACTAGACTCATATGATACAGAGATATTTCTCTATCAGAGAAGCGAAGCTCCTGAGATCTACTTCTGAGTTTTCCTCTAAATAGATAAAAGTCCTTGGCTCTTAGACTCCATTTTCTAATGTATAAAATGAAGAGATTATGTAAAATGCTTTGTGATCTGTTTTCTAACTAAAATTCTGTTAGATAAGTGGAAGTGCGTTTCGAATTCTATTTATGAATTCTTGTGTGTACCTATCTGCTTATTAAATCATACGGTCTTGAACCAATTTTGCTTTAATAGAGGTTCCCATTCTTTCCCTTTCTTGTGATAGGCTTTTATCCTCTTGAAAAGGGCTTCTGTTTACTTCTCACTGAATTTACAGCTCTTTTAAAAGCAAAGGCCCCAGAGATTTTTAGAAGTTTCTGCTTGAGGAAATTAAGTGATGAAATATTGTTAGATGAAAACAATGAAGATAACATGTTTTCTATAAATATGGACTTTCAGGATTTGGAATTCAAAAAAGACAAAGAATTTTTTAAATGTGGGGTTAAATTCCAGACTGGATTGTCTAGTGTTTTATAACTGCCCCGAAAAAGAAGTTGTGAACTCCAAACAAGTCAGCTCACTCAGATTCTCTCAGCGGCTGTAGTGGATGTAGACTTCAGTAAGGCTAAGAGCAGTGTAGACAGAAGTTTCTAGTACAAGTATACCCTGGCTTTGTCCTTGGTACACTGTTGATCTGTTCGGTGTGTCTCCTAGCTGGATCCCTTAAATTTTATTTCTCGATATAAAAATATTAGATTTATACTTATGGACAATTGGAAATATAGAAAATACAAAATCAAATTCCAAATCATCTGTCAAACTACCTCCAGGGATACCACTGATATATGTACTGTATATTTCTTTTCAAACTTTATATATCATGTAATATATCTGTAGCTTTTAAAATGGGATTATTACATTGAAGCAGTTTTTATATTCTATTATCTTAAACCACATCATGAATATTTTCCTAGGTCATTATATATTATTTGAAAAAATTATTTGAAGTAGTTAAGAAATAACCCATCATGTTCATGTTGTGCCATAATTCAGGTAACCATTCTTCAGTTAATGGCTGTGGATATTTAGTTTTTTCCCAATATTTTGTTCTTCTAAAATACTTTGATGAATATCCTTGTACAGGGTTTCTATGAATCTATAATTATTTCCTGAGAATATGTTCCTTTAAATGGAATTATTCATTTAAAGGATATGAACATGTTTAATGCTTTTGATGCATTTTTTTTTCAAATTAGAGTTTACCTCCACAGGCAGAATAAGGGTCTCTCCCCCACCCCCAAGAGTCTCACTAATATGGAGTAATTTTATTTATTTTTATTCTTTGGCAGTTTTATGCATGCATATAATAAATTTCAATCTTTTCCACCTCCCATCACCCTCTTTTATTCCCCTTTCCTCTCCTGCTGAACCCCTTCTTCCCAACAAGTCCCCCACCTACTTTCATGTCTTTTTGCTTGTGTGCCCCTACTGAGTTTAATTAGGGATCCTTGCATGAACATGGGTGGGAGGTTATTTACTGGAGCATGGGCAACTTATCATCAATCACTATACCATTAAAGAAAGTGACACCCCTTCCCCGAGCTACCATTAATTGGCAATCATTAGCCCTTCCCCTTCCATGATGAAAAGTTGACCGTCCTCCCCAACCTTATGCAGGCCTTATGTAGATAAGCAGAGTTATGATGAGTTTCTGAGTGAAATGTCCGCGTCTTTTTTGCAGCATACCTTCCTATCCAGTTCTTCCATTCTTTCACCCCATGTTGATATACCCGAGTCTTGGAAGTGGGTGGTGGTGATCCCATTTAGGGTCGAACACTTTACCATCCCTTATTCTCAGCACTTCTACCAATTATAAGTCTCTTCATTAACTACCACCCAATGCAGTAAGAAGTTTTTTCTGATAGAAGCTGAGAACAGCACTGATCTATGAATGTAAACATGAGGGCTTAGAAGGTTGTTTAACCACGTCCATCCAGAAAAACGATAGGGCCGATGATCTCTCTAACCACTGTCTTGACCAGGTTTATAGTACTAAGCATGAATTCCCTCAATCTACTCAAACCCACTAAAAAAACATTAGTAACTCCACAACATTCGTGCCATTGTTGCACCAATGGGTACATCTTGCTAAGCTGGTCATTATTGTAGGGTTCACAGCTGGGTTAAGACTTAATGGCTTCTCTTCTAGCAACCTGGGCAGCACCTTCTAGCACTATGAATGCTAGTCAGCTAGGAGGAAGCTACCAACTCAGCTCCAGTTTAATTTCTCCACATCCTGTGGCTCAAATGTTTGGTATCTTCAGCAGTAGGATTTTACCGTCTAGTTCTAGTGGGCAACAAAACAACAATGCCGATAACCTGTGTTGCTTTGAGAGCCTCTGGGCCTCTCTGACCAACAACTCATAGGGTGTTATCCCACATCTGCCACTGGGGTTTAATAACCTATGGCTTCTGTCTCAGGTTTCCATTGCTGTGATAAAGACCATGCCCAAACACAACTTTGGGGAGGAAAGGTTTTATTTTACCTTTACAATTCACAGATTACAACTCATCACTGAGGGAGGTCAGGGCAGGAACTAAATCAAGGCAGGAGCCTGATAGGAGGAACTGAATCAGGGGCCATGGTGGGACCTGCTTACTCTACTTACAGGCTTGCTCAGCCATATATATATATATATATATATATATATACACATACACACACACACACACACACACACACATACTTAAATTTTTTATTTTATATTATTTTGTTTTGTGTATATGAGTATTTTGCCTACGTGTGTGTACAGTGTTCCCAAAGGGCAGAAGAGGGCATCAGATCCCCGGTACTGGAGTTATAGATGGTTGTCAGCTGTGTGCATGTGTGCTAGGTATTGAACCTGGCTCCTTTGGAAGGGCAATTAGTGCTCTTAGCCACTAAGCCATTGCTCCACCAACCAGTTTGCTTTTATTTTCACTCCAGGACCTCCTGCCCAGAGCTTAGCACCACCCACAATGGGCTGGGTCCATCCACATCAATCATTAAGAAAATGCCCCACAGGCTTGTCTATAGGCCACTCTTTTAGAGACATTTTCTCCATTGAGGTTCCCTCCTCACAGATGACTCTAGCTTGTATCAAGTTGACAAACAAGCAAGAAAACCAACCAGGAGAGCTTCTATAAACACTTGAGAGGCAGGAGTATGCAAATCTGTGAGTTTGACGCCATCCTGGTCTACATAGTGAGTTCCACACCAGGCAGGACTATATAGTGAGACCCTATCTCCAAAAAGAGAGAGAAAGAGAAAGAGAGAGAGAGAGAGAGAGAGAGAGAAAGAGAGAAGAAACCTGTGGCTTCTGGGAAGAGCATTTTCCCCCTGTGCAGGTACCTCCATTCAAGCTTCATTTTAAAATTATATTATTACTAATATAATTATATATTAATATATATTAATAATATATAATAAAATTATATTAATAAGCTTATAAAACAGTAGGTTTCCTAATGGCTTTTTCATAATCCTTATGGTGGGTTACCCTCTTCCTCACCCCTTCTCTACCATGCCTCCCAACCCTCTCCCCACTCAAACCTTTCTATCTCTGGTAGTCTCCTTCCCACTTTCATATCACTTGAGATTTACTATTCCCCGTTCCTTCCCTCCAATGCCCCTTTCTATCTTCCTGGCCTCTATGTACACCTGGAGTAATTTTTTTAAAGATCCTTTGCACATTTGATAGGCTAAAAAATCTATTTATTTTACATTTCTTTTGTTAGTAGTAGAATTGAGCCAGGTGTAATGGAGCAAGCCTGTAATCCTAGCACACAGGAGGTGCAAGGCTGGCCTGAGCTACATAGCTAAGATTATGGCTCAAGAAAGAAGTAGTGGGGGTAAAGTGGGAGGGCGCTTGCCTATCATGGATAAGGCCCTGGTCCTGATAACCAGCAGAAGATGAAATAAACAGAAGTATACTATTAAACACTTGTGTGTGTCTATTGTTTTTTTTTTGTTGTTGTTGTTTGTTGTTATGTCTTTTTGAGACAAGATAGCCAGAGATAGACTGGAATTCCTCATGTAGTCTAGGCTGGCCTCAATTTTATTGTCCTCTTATCTGAGTCTCCAGAATGCTAGAATTTGTAAGTTACACAGCCACATATGTGGATGCCATCCTTTGCTCCCCTCTCCAAGTGCCTGTTTATACCCTTTCTTCATTCCCTGTTGGGCTATGTTCAGCTGTTGAAAGTTTACTATAGGCAAATTATTAGTTCTTTGTTAGATATTTTGCAAAGACTTTTGTAATTTGCTTTTTGTTATTAATTATTTCAGTGCTGGGGATCAAATCCCAAGGCTTCACATAAGCTAGGCAAACTCTTTACTACTGAGATATACTCCTGACCCTTTTTGTTTGAGACAGAGTATTGCTTTGTAGACTAGGGAGGCAGTATTCATCTATCCTCCTGCCTCAGCTCTCCATGTGCTAGAATTATACATATAATCTGCTCTCATTCAGTGTTTTCCTTTCGTGTGTTTGGTCTCTATTGGGAAGTCTCAAAGGTCCTTCCCTATCTGAGAGAAAATAAATACCCATCTGTGTTTTCTTCTGGTTGTTTAATGATTTTGTTTCATATTTAAAACCTTTGCTTGCCTAGAGTTTAGTCTGTAAGGAAGGCAGGTACTATTTCTACTCCAAAGGGTAATGAATTAGTTCGTTACCATTTATCAAATAATTCTCTATTTCCCCACTGTATTGGTGGCCCACCTTTATTATAAGCATGTACACCCATAATTTGGATTTTAGGGTTTCTTATTCTCTTCTGTCATGTTTTACCCTGGACTATCTGATTATTTTACTCAGAGATTACTTAAAAGCAACCACAGATGTTTTAGCAACTATGAACTAGAAGAGTCTTTCTTTAGATTCCCTTTTCTGGGCTCCTTCTGTAGAAATCTGACCTAAAAGTGATTCAGATGATACTGCAGTAAAGATTGTTGGAGAGTTTGTGATTCTGGGGGAGTGTTATTGTGAAGGGCATTTGAATCTAGATTGTTGACCTGGTAAAATATAGAAATTGGTTACATCAACTTAGATTGGCAAGTTTCATCATAAGCTGTGTGTATTTTGGTCATCATGAGATAGTATCACCATTAAGTACAAGATTGTTCTGAGAATGCCTAGTTGGTACTGAGAGCAGGGTAAAGGTAGGATTCTGCCTTCATTCTCAGGTTTTCTGCAAGAGGTATTTTGCCTTGGGTGACCTTTCTGCATACTTTGACTTTTGGGTTAAGAGAGCCAAATACTTTGTTAATCTTTCATTGGAACATGCTATGTGAAATTTCCTTTGAAGCAGGGAGAAGGCTCTATTTGAAGCTTTTACCCAATGTGACTACTTGTTCTTAGCTTGATGGATGTGAAAGCAAGCTACTTTTATACTCATTTCAGACCAGGTGACTGAGTGTAATAAAACCTTTAGCGAACATAGCACTTTCATCCAAATAGCTCTTCCTGCATCCTCACCAGACACTTGGATACACACATGGACACACACACACCAAAAGCAAAACAAAACAAACACCCAGTCTGTAGGGATAAACTGAAAATTTTTATGGCATGCTTACATAGTGCATCTTGTTTTCTGTTCCTTTCTCAGTATCCTTCATGATGATATCCAGAGCCCTGGCTAAGTGTGTGTATGGTGGCTGGGGGAGTGCATTGTGACAGTGCAGGGACCAGAACACATTTCTGTTTAGGATTAGTCATAATTTCGAGCCATTGTTCTAAGGGTAGAGCTGAAATTATTTTTCCTTAATTAATATTTGTCCATATGGAAGCTGTTTGTCACTTCTGCTTGCTTACATAGCCTTGAGATTTTTTTTTTGCAATTTATATATTTTGTTTTTTTAATTCAAAGAGTTTGAGATTATTTGTAGATTTTTAGATTTTGTTACATAAATTAAATTAGACTGGTCCTAGGTTTGATTCCTTATGCACCTCATTGATTTTTCTTAAAATCATAGTGTTATAATTAGAAGAGACTTTCAAAATTGTTTAGAAGTGTTGGGTTCTTGAAGTAGTGGGCCTATAATTAGAAACCAACCCAAGGCTTCTTAATTAATTTTATAGAGGCAAGTTTGTGATTCCAAGAATGTACGTTTTGGCAATTCATATATGCTGTTCTAATAGGTTTCTTGTTGCTGTTCTATTAAGACAGGTTATCACCACACCGCTTGGAACTTACTGTGTAGTCCAGGCTAGCCTTGATATTACAGCAATACTGTACCTTGACTTCCTGAGTGCTAGGTTTACAGGTGTGTGCCACTGTGCCTGGCTTGCTAACAGATATCTTGATGGACTTATTTTACCTTCAGCTCCATTCATTTGTTTTGAAGACATGAGCTGTAGTATTCCCTGGGTGCTTGTAATTCACACACATCCCCAAAGGTTCATACTCCAAAGACAACTATGGTAGTCTGGAACAATTTACACTCATCAAAATCTGTGCCTCTCTGTGGAACTTGTAACTTTATTTCCACCAGTGCTCTGTAAGTTTTCACAATTGATGATTCTTTAAGCCTTGGGGCAGCTTAGCAATGGCAAATGAGAACTGTGTGAGTTTGAGATCGGAATGGCTGTACTTCCATAAGGACTGATGAGCTTTTGGGGTAGCTGTTGATTGATTCTGAACATGAGCTAGGCAGATTCAGCCATGCCTTCCTAATTCAGCATTTTGTGGGGCCTCAAGGTCAGGAAGTTCATTCTGTCTGGGATATTTGTCTCTTTCTCTCCCTCTCCCCGTCTCTCTACTCCACCTTTTCCTCCTCCCTTGCCCTTCCTATGGACTTAAATGTCACTTCCCCCAGAGAGAACTTTGCTGAAATCTACCCCTCAAGTAGATTGGGTCACCCTATCTGAATCTCCCTCTACATTTTTATTCATTGCTATTTAAACAGTTGTAATTTGAAATTCTAATTAAATAGTGGTTTGTTGATATGATTGTAATTTATAGAGGCTGTTTTGATTACTGATATATTCTCAACAGCAAAGATAGTGACTGGCATACAGTAGATACTTGGTAAATACTTGTAAGTACATGAATGGATAAAACTTGTACAGTGATGAGAGAACAGCATTGAAGGTCACAAAGAATGTTTGGCTTCAGGCACTGGAGAAAATTGCAGGAGTAAGGCATAATAGATATGTATGACTTGTGTTCAAGGACCCCAGTCCAGAGAGTTCAAAAGCATTTGTGTAATGAAAAACAGGTAGATAACAGGCAAGAGAATGGTAGAGTAGTCCTTGAATGTTTAGTTCAAATATTAAGATTCTTTAGTTGCTGTGATCGTAGATACTTGGACAGGGACGTCTAGAAACTGAAGTTCTATAGTAGCCAAATAAGGATCTAAAGACCAGTTAGCATGATAGAGCAGTGGCCCAGAGAAAAGATGACTCGATGTGACCTAAGTCAATGCAGAGGGCAGGGCTGGGGGCAGAGATATAACAGTTATGACACTGGTGTGGTAACACATACTTGTAGTTCCAGCTATTCAGGAGATCAAGGCTGGAAGATCATTTGAGGCCAGGATTTTCAGTAGGCCTGTGCAACAGAGTGAGACCAGTCTTTAAAGGAAATAAAATGGTCAAGAGAAAATGAAGAGGTTAAATCAACCGAAAGGCAATGGCTGTGAAAGCAAGAGATGGATGGAGGACATGATGTGATCAAGAAGAAAGATCAGAACTTGAGGAAACATACTGACTATGCACAGGAAAAGTGGGGTGTCAGTTATAGTAATGGGACATTTGAGTGTAAGGGAAGGCTTGGGTTTCAGGTAGGAGAAGACACAGTGGGTGGTCAAGTCTAGTCTTAGATGCTTATACAGGTAGGTAGACCATCTTATAGGTGGCAGGTGAAATAATGAATTGAAAGTACCTGGAAAAGGGAGCTGGAGACCTGTGGCTTGGGACCTAATGCTAGAGTACCAGCAACTACACCCATCAGCAGAGAAGAAGCCATTTTCCATTATTGCGCAGAGAACATTATATCTCCTCTTTGTTTTTTCCTTTCCATACTTCATCTTAGCCAAAAGGCCAGGAACTGGTTGTCTGTTCCAGAGTAAAATCTTGGCTTTACTTTTGCATAACTGAAAGGCTCATTAAAGTCTGTTCCCCAAACAAAAGATCAGTCTGTCCTCAAAGGTAAATTTTGCCTCTACTTCTGCAGAAACCAGAAGCTTCTGGAAGCTTCTAAATATCATTTTATCATCACAGTCAGAAAGGCTTCAGAATGGTTTCAGAATGTCCACTTAGTAGTGACAATCAAAACTTTTTTGTAGTGCTGAGATGAAACTCAGGGTCACAGGCTCTAGCACTGTACTGTATCCTCAGCTGTGTGATTTGGGTGTGCATTGATTGTGCATTTGACTCTGCACTTTCACTTTTAGAAATCTATGCTACAGACAGGTTCATGCAATTATATAATGCAGCATTGATTGCAATATCAAAAAACTGTAAGCTGGGTGTATTGGTGCATACCTGTAATCCCAGTACTCCAGAGGTTGAGGTGTGATTGGTATGAATTGAAGGCTAGCCTGGGCTATACAACAAGAAAACACCAGGTTATCCTGGCTATATAGCAAGACCCTGTCTCAGTGAGCAAAAAGTTTAAATGTACATTGACCAGTATATGACTGACTAAGATACATTATAGTCTCCATAACATGCAATACTATGTGACCATTATTATGCATGAAGTTTTATATTTGTGTACTGACATGAGTGGGTTTTTGTGACGTATCAGAGAATGAAAAAAGTGTGTGTGTGAATGTATGTAAGCTATGAATATGTAGATATAAAATATGAATGGAGGTAAGCCTGAAAAGATATCTATGAAAAATGCTAACAGCGGTTGCTTCTGGATAGTGGAAGGATTTCAAATTTCAAAAGAAGAAAATGGAAACATTTTTTAAAGTCCAGGGCTGGGCATGTGGCTCAGTTGTAGAATGCCAGCATAGCATGCATGAACCTAGATTTGACCCCTAGTCCTCCAAAATTTTTTAAAAATAAATCTTGTGTTACTTCTGTAGGGCTTTTTTTGACAGTTGAAAAACAGCATGTATTGGAGGTAAGGAAACACAGACATGTAACAGACAAAGCAGAGTGGGGGGACTCAGAATGCCAAAAATCCCACTATTGTAGTTTTTTAAAACCTTCATAGGTACATTGGGCAACGGCCTCCTTTGCACTGTCTTTTTTTGTGGATTTGATTGTATTGTATTGTCAAATTTATTTGGGGGAGCATTCCAGCCCTCTTGCCTTGCCTTCCTTTGGAAACTTGCTGCAAGATCATTGCCTTGCCATTACCCAAAATAAAACAAAACTGACTTCTCCAAGTGCAGACCGGTGGGTTCCAACGTGATGGGTCATACCAGTTACTTAATGTTTTTTGAAGGGAAATTCCTGGGCTCCACCACATTCAGTGGCTTCTGATACAGTGTTTTGGGCTGGGTAGGGGGCTTTCAGAATTCTTATCTTAAGGTACACTATGGTCCCTGAGAAATCCTCTTTCTCTACTTGGCTTGTACTTGTGCCCCTTCTGGTGTCTTCTTTCTGTGTGATTAGCTTTGGTAAAAGGGATGGAGAAAGCAAGTATGACTCATCATGGATATCTTTGTGGGCCACAAATGGTTGGGTTTATCTGAATGAGAAAAATGAATAAAGTGCAGTTTAATAGACTTGCGATTTTAGTAATAGGTGGTGCTTCTTTAAAGTAGCCTATTTGAAGTGGGGCCTTCTCTGAAGAAATGCTAGTCAAGTGGCTTCCTATGCAGTGACTCGAGACTAAGAGATGCCCTCCAAATAATGACTCCTTTACTGGTAAGTGGAAGGAAAGGAAAAAGATCTTGGAAAGTCTCAGAATTTAGCTGTTTTTTTTTTTTAAGTGAAGCTTTTGTCCTGGAGAAATATTTAATAATATTAAGAAAAGCCACTGTATTAGTCCATTCCACAAACTTTTTTTTGGAATGACTTTTTGTCTTTGTTCTATACAAAGTCTGTTAACCAGTCTAGGATGTAGCTTACTTGCAAAGGGCTTGCCTAGCATGCAGGAGGCCTCTGTTCCCTCACTAGCACTGTGAATCTATTAACCAGGTGCCCATTAGAGGTTATTAACATCCCCAAAGGGTGTTGAGCAACCTTAGTTGCTCCCAGCAGTTAACCTCTGGATCCAAAGCAATCACTCTCTTGGAACTGCAGTTATGGACAGTTGTGAGCCACCATGTGGGTGCTGGGAACTAAACTCAGGTCCTCTGCAAGAGTAGCCAGTGCTCCTAACCAGTGAACCATCTCTCTTCAGCCCCATTGTACCTCTTTATTACCTTTGAAAATCCTCTGTGAAGCTGGTGCCCATCAGCTAAATAAATCATTTGCTTTATTAGTTTGACAGCAGATGCTTCCACTTGGACACAGTTTTCTAAACTGTCCCTCATTTACTCAACAGTCACTTAGCTCAGACTACTCTGTGCTTAGTGCACATCAAATAACTGTCCAAATAGAAGCCAGAAATTGATAAGGAGTGAAACTCTAGGGGCTTCATCTGAATAAGAAAAATAAATCACACCATCTAAGGAGCTTGAAAAACCAATAACAGATTCCTCAAAGCAGCAACTCTGTTCCCTTTCCCTCTGTTATTTTAATTAAGTCCCCTGGCCCAGAATTAACAACCTTGGATTATGAGCTTTGAGGAAATGGTGGTTTGGTGCTTGTTTTTAAAGGACTTTTTGAGAAACACTAAGCAACTACTGTGACCTACTGCTGCTCAGTTAAAGTTCAATGGGCAGGTCACCTCCAAAGAACGCAATGAGTACACAGACAGACAAGAGCAAAATGCTTGCAGATAGATTGGATGTCATTTTGTTGTTGTTCTGAGTTTAGGGGATTGTGTTGTTTTAGAAAGGCAGGGTCTTATTCTGTTCTCCAGGCTGGCCTGGAGCTTATGACTCTGCTGCCCTAGCCTTCTAGGTGCTGTGATTATAGATACGAGCCAGATTCCTGGTTCTGTGTATAGTTCTTTCATTCATCGTCACCAAGGAAGTGCTGCCTGGTCAAATCTCATGGCTGCATGGTTCTTCCCTGAGTAAGTGAGCTAGAAGGGAGGGCCTGGAAGGAAGGAGCAAGAAATGAACCCTGATCAGGGTTAGAGGCCAAACCCTGGGGTGAGGCCAGTATCCTGTCTCTCTGAGGAGCTCGAGGCTTCTATGACAAATCAGTCACCACCCTCTACATTTAGATTAGGACACCTTATTTATATTGATGTGTTGCCTTGTAACTCTCAGATCAGGGACAACGTCCAGCTGCTGTGTGCCTCCCCCTCCTTAATAGGTGAGTCAGTGACTCAACTGCTTCCTCCAGGATTGTAGATACAGGAGTAAGTAATGAGGATAAATCACCATAACGCTCAGTACGTGATGAATGAAAGAACAAATGAATTTAACTAGTTGGTTTGATTGATACTACAGTGAAGGAAAAAAATTGAGAAGAGGGTATTTATGTGACTTCTAACTCCATTCCCTCTTCCTCTTCCTTTCCCTCCCCTTCTTCCCCTCCCTTCTTAGCATTTCCCTTTCGCCCAGCCTGAAGGTCAGGTTGCTTTGCCCAGGGAGCTCAGAGAGGTGACAGGAGGGCAGGCATTGGAGCAGGTGTTGTGTTTTCTCCCACAGAGTCACAGACTAGGTGCGGTTGCTTCTTGCCAGCCCCTCTCTGGTGCATGAAAATACTTTTGTGGAATTTTCCCCCTGGAAGTGTTTTTAAGCAGCTGCCCAATCTTCAACCTCCAGAATAAATTTTGACTCCCTTTAAAGTCAGCTTGTCACTGAACTATGCCTTGTCTTCTGCCATTTCTGTATCCTGTGCCTCTCAGGGTAGACCCCATTTTACAAAGCAGTTATAGTCCTGAACAACGTGTAAGGAAAGCTTTAGATTCAGGGCTCGACAAATGGTTGCATTGTGTTTCTTTGTGGACTTTGTACTGGGGTCCACTCTCTTCCCCACTAAAAAGTCATCCTGGGAAAACTGTCCTCTTTACCTAACAGTGATTGAACAGTCTCTGGTCCTTTCCAGCCCCCTGGCCTACGTCTCAGAGCCATCTGTTCTCTACAGTCTGCTTTTTGGGAAAGTCTCCTTGCCCATCTGCTCTCCTTGGACCTTAGTTCCTGCTCTGAAGATTTATAAAGGCTGCCCTGAAACCTCTTTCCAGTTGTTATTTTTTAAGGATCAGTGAGATCTTGAAGCAGATAAAAGCTGTTTCCATCTGACGTGCCTAAATGCAACTTTTTTTTTCTAGGTGCTTTTTTTCCCTTCTAGGGGGAGGGTTGGTCTGTCTTTCTCAACTTGGGGGAGGGACTCTACTTATCAAAGCAAAGATTTACCTCCAGGCTGCTCTGAAGCGAGTGTCCTCTTGGCTTTTTGGCTAAGGGTGTGCTGGCCCGGAGAGCTCCTTGAGTTCATTCTTTTCCTGTCTTTCCCCTTGTCTCCCTGACAGAGTACAGTCGCTTTGAATCCAAGATACATGACTTGCGAGAACAAATGATGAACAGCAGCATGAGTTCTGGGTCTGGGTCTCTCCGAACCAGTGAGAAGAGGTCCTTGTATGTCAGGTAAGTTGCCCCTCTGAGCACCAGGCCTAGCCCTTCTGGTCTAACTGGTAGGGTGGGGATTGTATACTCCCTGCACTGAAATAACACTTTGCCCTGTGTGCTCAGGCTGTGTATTTTATGGTCACTCTCTCCTCTCTTTTGTGAACTGGTTTCTTCCTTTTGGCTCATGAATGAGTCAGTACGGGAAATGTTCGGTTTGCTCTAATTGTAAGACTATTAGGTGATTGTTGCTGGTCAGCATTCAAATAGCACTTGAATAGTCAAAGCATGTGCTTGCAATCTGTGCTTTGAGGGGATAACTTAGCATCCCTTTCCTCTTCCACATATGCAAGATAGACACTAGCATTTGTGTTTGAGCATATCAGTTATCACAGTGTTCTGGTACAGGGTCTCGTAAGAGACCAAACAGCTGGCAGGTTGCTGCATTCTGGATGCTTTGCTACGTCTCTATGTTCCTATCCCTCTATCTCTACCCGCTACATGTGAATCATAGGACAAGATGGTGTATGCTCCCTAAGAAGGGAAAGGCAGGGGACAGATGATCACATTTCACTTACTGATGAAAGTTATGTCAAAGCTTCTGACCCTTGAGGGGGTCAAAGTACAAACCCTCAGTTGGCAGACTGATAAGGAATCACTGAACTTTTCTTAGAATCAGGGGTAGTTTCCTTCTTCCTGCCAGGCTTTTGAGCAAAACTCCAACAATCTGGCCACCAGGACACTGTATCTCTCCAAAGTCAGAGCCTTACAGAAAGGTGGTGGGATTACTTCCCAGAGCTAGAAGTAGTTCCTGGCTTATTTAAGTGGTTGAACCTTTTACGGTAGCCTCTGATACTTGCTGGGGGCAGGAAGGAGAGGCCAGTTGCTTGGTAACATGACAATTACTGTGTCCTTGGAGTGTGAAATGATGGTAGCTAACTGATGTCAATGCTAATTGCGGTTCTCACGTGCTTGCTTTTCTTTTTCCACAGTTGGTTGTCACTGACCCTGCTGCAGGGAGTCAGCCTAGGGAGCAATCTGTGCATCTGAGGCCCACTAGACCCCTTTGAGTTCTTTTCTAAAGTGAACCCTGCACTCTCCTCTTTGTGGGTGGAGAGCATTTGCTGTATTCCCCTCCTGCTGGCAGCAGAGAAGGGTAGAGAGGCTTGGCAGGGCCCAGCCATCTTTCCAGTCTCCCTCCTGGAGAAGAAAGGCCTGTTGGTGGTCAGTAAAGCCCTTGCTCAGGATCTACAACATGGACAGTGGGTCTCTGATGGGGGGAACCATCATGTGCTGTCACCCCCAAAGTGGGTAATACTTATGTGACTTGGTCAGGATTGTTCCGTTCCGAGCTTCCAGCCCCCGCAGATGTGGCACTCCAGTGTGCGTGGGAAGCTCTCTTTAGGCAAGACAGTTCCTTCAGAGAGCTTTATTTTTAGATCTCTTCTCTCCTCCTAGCCTCTGCTAGTGCTGTCCCTGCCTGGGCAGAGGAACCAGGCACTGGCTCTTGATGTGGAGCACCCTTCTGTGGCCCAGGCAAGAGTTCCACTCGGCTGAACTCTGGGCAGGAAGGGAAAGACCATGACTCTCTTTCTAGTGAATCAGTTTTATATAATCTGCTCCTAACCTTGGCTAGGTAACTGTGTCCTCTGGAAAGTAGATATGGTTTAGAATAGGAACTGTTTGTGATCACTAGATGTAACCAGGGGAAATACTGTTTTATGGCTGCAGCTGGGAGTGGGAGCCCTTTCCTGTGTTAACCCCTTGGCCTGCTCTCTTCTGTCCCTGTTGTAGCCCTGTACTCTTGGCTATTTCTTCTGTATGTGAGCATACTTGTTTCCTTAGTGTGGGGGTGGGGGTGGCTGGGTGGGGTGTTGAGGCTTAAACTTAAGGCTTTACACATGCTAGGCAAGCACTGTACCACTGAGCTACATCTCAGCCCCTTTTATTTATTTTAATGTCAGATATGTAAAGTCTCACTAGATTGCTGAGGCTGGCCTTTAACACACTCTATAGCCCAACAGTCTTCGAACTTGTGATCCTCTTTCCTCAGCTTTTTGAGTAGCTGGGATTATAGGTCTACACGACTAGTTAGAGCTTGTTTCTTAAATTTTTACAAAGAAAAAAAAAACATTCCATTGATTCCAATAATTCCTTAAACTATTACCTCCTTTCTTCTTTCACCAAATTCTGTAGCAGGAAACACTAGTTCCCTAAGAAATTACTCTATGTAGAAAAACAAGTCTTTTAGTCAAACTGAGAAAATGCAGACTTAAACAGACGAGAATAGGGTTCTTGTTTTGCGCATGTGTGCATTCAACTGTAGGCCTACATACCTGTGTGTGCATGTATGTGCATGCATGTGGGGGGGGGCTAGTCTGACTGCCAGTGAGCACAGGGGATCCTCTTGCTTCTGCTTCTCCAGCACTGGGATTGCATGTACCACCATGTCTGGCGGTTTTTATGGAGGTGCTAGGGATCGAACTCAGGTCCTCATGTTTGCACAGCAAATACTTTCCTGACTGAGCCATGTCCTCATCCCCAAGAATGGGCTTCTTCACTGTTATTAGTGTCCAGGAAACACTGTCTTAGGCAGTGCTGTCCTCTAGAAATATGAACAAAAGAATACCATTCGCAGAATCCTGTCCTCCAGACCTCCAGACTTGAAGTGTTGGAGTCATCTTTACTTTCTGCTGCCACTTCTTCCAGTTACTTCTTTAATGGCCTCACATGATGTGAGCACCAGCTTTTCAGCCTGGTGATATGGTTCCTGAGCAGCCCAGTAAGGCTCCAGGGGAGCCTTTGTCAGGGATCAGCAGTGACCTCATGGTCATCATATTCAGTGACTGGATCATTGGTTCTTTGACACCAGTCTGATCCCTCCATCACCTGTCTTTCTACAAGGAACTTGTTTGCTGCTTTAAAGGCCCTATCTATCTTGCTAACTGCCCCTAAACCCCTCGCTAGCTCTGGCCCTGACATGGCAATACCATTGGTTTTCACAGCTTGACACCATATTGTTGTCTTGCTCTTTTTACCAAACCTCAAATCTGCACATCAACAACCTGATGGATATGTACAGAAAATAAAGCTGCTCACCTCTGACAAGGGGCACAGTCAAACTGGACTCCTCTCTCTCCCTCCCTCCTCCCGGCTCTCCTTAAGTTAATTGCCTTACCTTGTCATGTGGAAAAGGGATTAGATTTGTTCTGTCACCCAGGGCATATTTCAGTTGAATGTAAGAAAGAAAGAAAGAAAGAAAGAAAGAAAGAGCTCATAATAGAAAGTCTGAAATGGAATGGACTGATTCTTGAGAGAAGATACTTGATATTTTTTGTCACTGAGGGGGGTTATACAAGAGCCTGGGTCACTTTTTGCCCTGGGCGTTGCAGAGAGTTGAAGCTAAAGCAGTATTCTGGGCCTGTATTGCTCAGAAGCTTTCAGAAGTACACTGGTATCCTTGGCTTAAAGAGAACGAACGTCACTATGCATCATAACCTTTATCATTCTCTTTACATTTTTTAAAAATTCTTTAACTAATGCTATATTACGACCCTATTTTGCATATGAGAAAACTGAGGCTTGAATTAAACAGCTAAGAAGTTCCCAAATTGGAATGTGAACTGAATTGCACTGACCTTTAATAAAGTATAATTCTTCCAGTGTTTCTCCAACCCACTGATTGATGAGAGTTGGCTAGAGTGCTGGTAAAAATATATCCCTCGCTACCTCTTCTAGAGGTGATTGTTTTTGGTTGTTTTTGCTATTGTTTGTTCGTTTGTAGGTTAGTATCCCTCCCTCCCCACAACACATACCAGTACTCAGGATGGATTGAACTTGGGCCTCACATGTGCTATCACTGGGCCATATCCTCAGCCCTCTTTTTTTTTCCTTTTGAGACAGAGTCTCAGGGTGTGACCCAGGCTGACCTCAATCTTGTGATCCTCCCATCCCAGCATCTCAAGTAGCTGGGATTACAGGCCTATCACCAGCTCTGGTATAAAATGTGTTTTTAACAGTCAGAATGCTCGAGAATGGCCACTTTATACCATGATTGGCACTTACTTATACATTATGCTTCCTGTTCTGTGGAAGGCAGTAGTGCAGAACTAATAACTTGAGCCTGGTTGTTGGGGTTAGATCAGGGAAGCGGTGCTCTGGTTCCTGTCCTCCTGCAGCTCAACTTTTACCCAGAGGGTGATGGAGCTGCACTTTTCAGTTTGGGGGTTAGTTTTGCTGCTGTTTCCCCTCTCTTCTCCCCTTCTCCTCCTCTCCCCTCCCCTCTCCTCCCCTCTCTACCTTTCCCTTTCCTTTCCTTGAGGGTCTGTCTCCTTGAATACATGGGTTCGTAAAGCTGTTTTGAAGGAGGTAACTCCGTCTCACAGCTGCACTGAGGCTGTACCAGGTAAAACCCTAGATTGAGGGTTGCAGCTGTTCTAACCGTGGGGGTGATGGGAATTTTAAAGAGGGGAGCAGGAGAAAGAAGGAAAGATAAGTGTTTGGACACTAACAATTGGCTTTAAAACCACCAGGAACTTAATGAGAAAGGCCTTTCCTCTCTTTATCATACAGGAATGATCTCTTGTTGGCTGAGAGTGATGAACAGAGTTTTTCTGTTTGCTCAGCCTAGGGCTTTTGCTCTGCTACTGCAATGTTTCTGGAAGAGACCACAGAATTCACCTCTCAAGCCACTGGCTCCCAGTGGGTTGGCTAGGTGTTTAATTTGGGCCATTTGCATGTGAAGGCAAGGCAAAACTGCTGAGATTAGTTCCAAAGGTGACTTTGGTTTTATAAATGAATGAGTGAGTGAGTGAGTGAGTGACCTTGGCCATTAAAGGTTGCTGAGTAGTTCATTTGTGCAATTATAGAAGTAGCTTTTGAAAATCTGTGTAGCCTCATCTGGCTGCATTCTGTGTAGCCTCAGGACAGCATTCTGGCAGTTTAGGAGTCTTGGTCTTGTAGCTGGCCATCTCCCAGTCTTCCTCCCACTCTAAAATGGAAATCCTGCTGGGGCATCTTTAGTTTTGGTTCAGTGAAACAGTGTTAGAGATACTGGCTTGGTCATCAAGAAAGACTGAAGAGTACTTCTTCCATCAACAGCAGGACACCTTGCCCAGGGTGGTGTCTGCTGAAGCCCAGATTGGTTTATTCATTAATAAACTTCAGTAGTAGATGAAGATGCTAATAAGAAAATATTGGCAGGCTTTGCTGTCTGACAAAATTTTTTTTGGGGGGTGACAATATTGTTTGTTTGTTTGTTTATTATTTATTATTTTTGTAGGGCTAGGGGTCAAATCTAGAGTCTCACACATACTAGGCAAGTACTCTACTGTTGAACTACACACCCAGGCTCAGGTTAAAAGTACCCTGAACTGTATGGAAGTCATCAATGCTACCAGTGGCAGCTGGAACTGCCTGCTTTCAAGCACCAGTGCTAGTAATCCTTTCTTTTCACCCCATCATCTACAGGGCCTGTGAGCCCTGCACTGTCTCTTATTGTGGGTTCTTGGTCCTTGAATGTCTTTTAAGCTTCCTGGTTGCCCTCGAGGGCCTGGCACTTTTACATAGACTATAGAGGAAGTCTCTGGCCTGCTCCTTTTTTGAAGGTGCACCAAGATGCCTGACTCTGCTAACCATATTTGGTGTTGCCCTTATAAGTTTGGCTTTAGAATTTTAGAATGTTTTTAGAAGCTGCTGGAAACTTTAATTTTCTACCATGGTCAAGAGTTGATGTGTAACCGCTAGTTTATGGTTTTCTGTGCTCATGTTAGGCCAACCAGGCTGTTCAGTCTTCAGACTATATGCTCCTTTTATCTAGCACTTTAGAGATGTCCCAGATCCCAGATGCAGTGGAAGGGAAACAGCAGAGCACTGAGGGATAATAATTCAAGGATGTTCTGTGGGGTAGCTTGGGCTCATCCACCCTCCACGGGCATTCAGAAGGGCTTCCTTGGCAATATACTCTGAAAATTTAAGAAGAGTCATGCAAGATTTCAATTGCAATAAATAGAAACTACAAAGGAAGGTCTGGAATGGATCAAGAAGGAAACTTGGTGTGTGCAGGATCACAAAGCAGAAGGGAAACTTGGGCTGGGCATGGAGGATTTGTGTAGGGGACTGAGGGGAGCAACACAGCCCAGGAAAGACAGATGGCCTTCACTAAGTCAGAAGAGGGCACAATTCTAAGTGAGTTCTGTGGAAGCAAGCCCTCGCCTTTGAGGCTATTAGTATTAAAATGTTCTTGTTTGCTGTGTTGGGAATCCTGCCTAACCAGTTCCTTTCAGGTAGTTCCGTTTTCATTGTATTCTGGCTTGTTAAGTTTAAGGTGCCACAGTGGCTGTGCCAGGTGCTTATGATTCCTCCGGATCCTTTATACTCAAACCATACAATTTACAATCGGAACTACAAAGACTTTTGCTCGGTAATCTGCTTAGAGCTGATTATATCTGTGCTTTCCTTCCACTCCAGAGGGGTCAGCCAAAATGAAGATTGGCAGAGTACCCCAGAACATACGCATTACTCCTGTGGGTGGGCACATTCAGGATCTCTTTGAAGATATTTAAAACATCACCTCTTAAGCAATATCGCTTCCAAGAACTTTGGAAACATCATCTCCTTAGAGAAGCAGGACTGATTTTCATTGCTGGTGTGTTGAAGACCGGTCTGGGACTTGAACCTGTACACTCCTAGAAGGTCTATCCCTCATTGTGCTGTTGGAACAGCACTAAAGGCTTCTTTGTTGTGTGTTGGTGCTTTATTTTCCCAAACCTAATTGCATAGCTTCTACTTTAAATAATTCAATATTTTTCTGGTTTGTCCTTGGTGATTGAAAAGCTGTAGGGGTCCCCAAGATCTGTCTCTCCCCGACCATGGCTGAGAAGCTAGAAGTCACCTTCTGCTATGTATGCAGAGAACTGTGGCTATGGACTTGGGAGTGGTAATATTTCTGGAAGCTTTCATGACACACTGTTTCTCTGTGACCTCTCTGGTCCTTAGCTTTCTTTTTATTGAGCCAAGAAGATGGCTCAGTGGGTAAAGGTACTTCCCATGAAAGCCAGATCCCACCTAAAGGTTAAAGCCGATAACTAACTCCACAAAGTTGTTCTCTGATCTCTACATGTGCTGTGACATACATGGCTGATAATAATAATAATAATAATAATAATAATAATAATAATAATAATAATAATAAAGTTAAAATTCTATTAAGATTCAGAAAAAAAGGGGTTTCTCAGGCTTTTAGCCTTTCAACATACCTGTACTCTCAGCTAAGCTTACTTGTGTACACACGTGGTGGCAGATCATTTTATTATGTCCTGTTTTAGATGTGTGAGGACAAAGGTTTGGCTTTCTTTTTTTCCTGCCTCTGAATCAGAGGTTGAAATGGTTCTGTGTCATTTGGGCCTTGTGTATGGTCAATTTCAATTCTGGGACAGTGATTCGGATTGGCTTTTAAAAAAAGGGCCAGTATCTACCATAACTTCCTGAGGACCAAGGTAGAGAGGGAGGAGCTATGAGGATCTAGGAGGAAGGAGGCGCTTAGAATAAGAGGCTGAGGCCTGTCCCTTTATTAAGACTCCTGGCTGCTTGGTCAAATGTCATTGATAGAAGACTATAGTTCCTCTCTCTCTCTCTCTCTCTCTCTCTCTCTCTCTCTCTCTCTCTCCTCTCTCTCTCTCTCTCTCTCACACACACACACACACACAACACCCCCAGTTACCCTCTCTTGTCTCTTTTGTTTGTGACCCACTGAGGTTAATTATGGTTGCTTTTATGAACATAAATGGAGAGTTACTTACTGGAGCTTGGAGAGCTTATCAGTGTCCATACCACTGAAGAAAATTACTCCCCTCTCTCCCAGCAATCCATGTTAGAGGCCCACAGTTTAGCAGGCTTTTTCTTTAAAAAAATTTTTAGATTCAAAACAAATTTATGTGTGTTTGCTTGCATGTATGTGTGTGTACCATGTATGTGCCTCTTACCTGTGGCAGTCAGAAGATTGGGTCAGGTCCCTTGGACCTGGAATTATGGATGGTTGTGAACCACCACGTAGAGGCTGGGAACAGAACCTGGGTCCTCTGCAAGAGCAACAAGTGCTCATAACTTCTGAGCCATGTTTCCAGCCCCTAGCATGCTTTCAAAGATCTTAGAGGATAGATGACATATTTTTAAACATTTATTAAGGTCTAATTCATATACCTTTTTTTTTTTTGCTACATGAAACATGCCACATGAGAAACTGACTTTAATACCCTGGCTTGTTCTACTTTCCTGTGTTCATTTCCACATGAAAGCATAGCCTGATGGTAATGAGAAAGTCAAGGCAATGAAATGGTTCACACAGGCCTATTAAGTAAATGTCACACTCCTCAGCTGGACATTCCAGCTGCTGCTCTCTGTGGTCCAGTCAGATATTGATGCAGTAATGGGTCTTGCTTGTACCTTTTGTTTCTTCTTCCAGGCCTTTGCTTACTCTAGCTGTAAAGACCACTCTCTCCGTATCTCTACCTTTGGAAATCTTGAACCTTTATTGAGACCCTATTAAAAAATCAATACCTTCTATTGCTCCCCCTGGTGCACTATATACTCCCTGGGAATGATCTAGGCCTTGCCTTGTTCTCCCGTGCTTCTTGCTACATCACATACAGGCCCACTGTGCCCTCTCTCAGAGCAAGCTCTGTTCAGCCATTCAGTTAAGAATATTAAAGATTAATTAAGAACTTGCTTTTCTATCAATCAAAACTGCAAATAGAAAAAGAACTCAGCATGGCATTCTTTTGTGCTTCTCATATTTAACACAGTACCAGCAGAAAGAATGTTCCAAGTGTATTTAAGTAATGAAGGAACAGTATTTTCTAGATGTAGGCATATGGCAAATTAGTGTGTGTGTTTTTAAAGACACCTAGCTATGACTTTGACCAGTTGGCATTTTTTGACATTTATTGGCCCTGTTCTGATAGTTGCCCACCACAATGCTGAATGAAGTCATTGCCTGTGTATTTCTGGGCCTGGCCTTCATCAAGTACAGTGGTTCTCAACCTTCCTAATGTTGTGACAGCTAATACAGTTCCTTGTGTTGTGGTGATCTCCAACCATAAAGTCACTTCGTTGCTACTCCATAACTGTTTTGCTACTGCTATGAATCCTAATGCAGATATGCAGATGGTCTTAGGTAACCCCTGTGACAGGGTCATTCAACCCTCAAAGGGGTCATGACCCACAGGTTGAGAACCACTGATCTAGGAGGATGTCTTCTAGTTTGAAGCACAACAGAATTTCAGCAGGAAAGGAGGCAGAGTATATGTAGAGAAAAACCCCTTTCATGGGTTTGGGAAAAAAAATCAGTACAGAGGAAGGAAATGCTAGAGGAAAGACCCAGACTCTTTAAGTATAGAGGTAGAAAGAAGCTTCAAGAATGTTTAAGGAATTTCTTTTAGAAAGGAAAGTGGACAAAGTGAATTTGAGGCCTCAATGTTCTGCTCAATTCTTTTCCTATTGGCAGCCCTGCTTGATAGTTGATAGAAAAGGAAATTCTCAATTCATCTTTTGGGTTCATATCTGCAAATATTAGTTCAGAATTTCAAACTGAGATGTCATGTTTCTGTGTCCTTAACAAAGTCATAGCTTAAAAGCATTGTCCATCCCTTCTTTGATACAAGCTTGTCCATCATTCATAAAGCTGTCACACAAAATCCAAATAGAACAGGCGCTACTTTTTAATGGGAATTTGGAGTTATGCAACTTTTTGACCTTGTTTGCCTGGAAACTTAGAGCCTCTCCTGAAGTGAAAAGCTCAAGCCTGTATTTAGTGGAGCTGTTTCTCAATTTCTTCTTTAATCGACTTACATTTTTGGTAACTGTCAAAGGAACACATGCTGTGGTTATAAAACAAAGTGAACAGTACAGCTCCTAATGTGTATTGATAAGTACTGGCTTTTTTTGCTGGCTTGGATCTGTGTTTGTTTCAACTTGACTTGTGTTTAATGTTGTGCAGTGCCTGAACTTATCATCTCAGAAGTAGATGTTTTAGATAAGTTTTAGTCAAACCTCAGATGTTTAAAAATGACAAATTATTGGATTTTTGGCATTTAGAAAACACATTTGTATTAACTTTCTTCTATGTTCCCCAGCTTGCTGTTGTCACCTAAGATTAAGCCCAGTTCTTTGGGTGCTAAAATACACCTTGTGTTTCTACCCAGCCAACTTTGTCTTTTCATCTTGTACTCATATACCCTAATCTACCTTAGTTCTTTTGTTTTGTTTTTAATTTTTGAGACAGGATCTTACTAGTTATCTTAGTTCCTTTTTTATTACCATGACAAAACTCCATAACCAAGGCAACTAATAAAAGAAAACATTTAATTGGGGGCTTACAGTTTTAGAAGGTTGGTCCATGGCCATCATGGTGGAGTAACATGGTGGCAGTGAGAGGCATGGCACTGGAGTAGCTGAAGGCTTACATTTGATCAACAGGCAGCAAGCAGAGAGAGCTAACTGGGACTGATGTGGGTTTTGAAATTACATAGCCCACCCCCAGTGACACACCTCCTCCAACAAGGCCACACCTCCCAATCCTTCCCAAACAGTTCTGCCAAGTAAACCAAGCATTAAAATATATAAGCCTATGGTTGCCATGCTCATGATCCTTCTGCCTTAGCCTCCAGTGCTGTAATTACCAGTTCGTGCCACTCACCCAACTCCTGATTCGTTTTGGCATCTTTCTACTTCCTCTTCAAACTTCCAAACTAATATGTGCTTAATACAAATTCAGTTTTTCTACTTCCATCTTTAATCTCAAAATGCCATTGTGTATTGTTCCTCAGTTAGAATTAGGTCGCACCAGCTTGTTGGTCTTTGTAGAACAGCTGACAGATGCCTGCCTTGCTGTAGAATGCATGGAACTCAATTCATTTCAAATGTGTTGAGCTCTGATCCTGTCACATAGAACTTGGAAAAGACCTTGTAGACCAAATGCCTTATCATACTGGCCTTTGCCTTTGCCCTTATTGCTTAGATTGTATGCACTGAGAAATTAAAGCTTTTTGTTAGAGCTTGAATATTTTCATCTTCAAGTTGTCTTGACACCAAGTCTCAAGGGTTCTGTTTCTGCACCCTGTCTTTCATCTGGACTGTACACATAGGGATGGGGATATGGTGTGTTGGACATGCAGCTTCCAACTGAGTGAGACAACTGTGATGGAAGGAAAGTCTTAACACTGGGTGCTGGGCAGTCAGTCCCCTGTCTTGTGTGTACTGTTAAAGAAGAATGAGAGCTAGCCAGGCATGGTAGCACACTCCTTTGATTCCAGCACTGGGAGGCAGAGGCAAGCAAATTTCTGTGAGTTTGAGGCCAGCCTGGTCTACAGAGTGAGTTCCGGGACAGTCAGAGTTACAACAGAGGAACCCTGTCTCAAAACAGAAGGATGAGGAGGAAGAAGATGGGGGTGGGGGCGCTGGAGAGGTGGCTCAGCAGTTAAGAACACTGGCTGTTCTTTGAGAGGACCTGAGTTTGGTTCTCACTATCTATGGTGGGCAGGTCACAACTACCTGTTACTGCAGCTCCAGGGGATCCTATGCCCTACTTCAAGCTGCCACTGTGTGTCTAGAAGCTAGGAGGAGATGGGATTTATAAAAGAATTTCCCCTTATGCTTCCTGGGGAATAGGATGTTTCTTTGAAAAGGAGGTATATATTTACTAATTGGAGGCTGAAAGGAAGCTACCATCTCACAGAGTCTCTTCCCATCTTCTGTGCTATTGTATTGTCTCTCTTCCACAATCCTGTCTGACTCTCAGCCTCCCAGAATTCAGGGTGGGATGATCTCTTCACCTTTCATGTATGTTTCAGAGCCCTGTTTGATTATGATCGGACTCGTGACAGCTGCCTGCCAAGCCAGGGTCTCAGCTTCTCTTATGGTGACATTCTGCACGTCATTAATGCCTCTGATGATGAATGGTGGCAAGCAAGACTGGTGACTCCACATGGAGAGAGTGAACAGATTGGTGTGATCCCTAGCAAAAAGAGGTGAGCTGTCATATCTCTCTCTGTCTATCCCCCACCCCCCTTTGTTTTATTTGTTTTATGAGACAATGTCTCTGTAGCACAGGCTAAGCTGGAACTTTCTATGCAGCCTAGGCTGGCCTCAAACTTGCTGCAATCCCCCTGCCTCTGCTTCCTGGGTGCTAGGAATCAAGTCATGCTCTAGCACACCAGGCTTGGTGTTTGTCTTTGTTTGCCTGTCGTACTGTGAGTTACTCGAGAGCATTGCATAAGTCTTGTTAGGCCTTTTGGAAAAGAGTTAGAACTTGGGACATGGTATTCACTGAATGAACCAGTGTAATTGTTGTGCCTGCCACAGCCCATTGCTGAGACCATGTGCTGGCAGTAACTAGACTTCCTGACTCCCAAACAGGGTTGAAAAGAAAGAGCGAGCCCGATTGAAAACTGTGAAGTTCCATGCCAGGACAGGGATGATTGAGTCTAACCGGGTAAGTGGGGACCCCCACCCCTCCGAGGCAGTCAGCCAGGGGATGTAGAGGGGTGAGAGGCTTGGAGTTTGATCTGATGTGCAGGAGGACTGGGAAGCATGGAGGGCTGTCTGTTCTAGGGGGCTAGCTTTGTCCTGCTAGGAAACTGCCTGCTTTTCCGCAAGCAGCGGGAATGCTGAAAGCCCACAGATAGTGTGCAGCCCTGCTGTCAGGTGACTGGCTCTGGAAAGGGTGGAGCTGGCTGACTTGATGGGAAAGATGAAACCTCTTCTGGTTGTCTCCCGGGTAGCAGATCCTGCCAGAGCTGAGGAGACCTGAGCAGAACCTGGTGTTGTCATCTTGCCAAGAAGGCCAGCCCCAGAGCTTCTGCCTGCTTTCAGACAGCACAGGGCAAGAGAACTCTCCCGCCACTCATTTTCGTTTATGAGCTTTGCAGGCCAAAGAACTTGTGGAGCAATAGAGGGAAGAGAGGCATGGAGTAGATGACTGTGTATCAGTGGCACCTTAGGGCTGTGTCTAGGAGGCACCAGTGACCTTTATTCTGTAGGAACGTCAGTGAGTGATGTTGGACCAAGTAGAGCATCTCACATCCCTACCATATTTTCCTATAAACATAATTTTCCTCTTAACATCAACTTTCATTTAATCTCATAGATTCCATTTGTGAAAGATGGTCTTTTATTTAGCTCATCGTTGTCTCCATTTTAGTTTTTCTTGCATGCTTTAAAATCCATTGTTGTTTTTTTTTTCCTTCTGTCCTTCCCCTTCCATCTTCATGTTCTTTCACAGTCGATCAAAACGAAACGTAAAAAGAGTTTTCGCCTCTCTCGAAAGTTTCCATTTTACAAGAGCAAAGAAAACATGGCCCAGGAGAGCAGCATACAGGAACGTAAGTAGCAGCAGAGTCCAGAGAGCAAGCACTCAACAGCCCTGTCTTCTCGTCCTCGGTTGCCCCTTCCCTTAGAAGGAGTCGGTGGCCACCCGAGTACTTGTCTGCATGCACCTGCACATTTGTAGTCAGGATAGAACCTGCCCTGCACAGGGAGGTGTTGGGGCTTATTTTTCCAGCTCCTCACTTAGAATGAGTTGTGGAGGCTCTGAGGATGTCCCAGGCACCTGTGCTGGAAGTGTGAGACAGAGCTGTGCTGTGGTGATAAGGAATGGTTTTCAGCTAGCATCAAGCTGAGAAGATGGTTTCTCAAGAGAACAAGATCGAGGGACTAAGTGTTGCTCTCCTGGCTTCTGCCTCTTGTTTTCTTTCCCTTAATTTCACTCATATATGTTAAGAGAAGAGTCTGTCCCTCCCCAGATCCCTAAAGTTGGAGGATGCTTCTGGGATGCACACGTGTGTGTAAGCACACAGGACATCCATATGACTCACAGCAGAGTTCCTGTTATGTCAGGGGACCTGCAGAGCCAGTTACCACAGAAAAAACTTCCTGCTCACATGAGTTGATGTGTGCACAGTGTTGCTTAGCACTATCTAAATAAAGATTTATTGAGAAACACAAAGCTGATTTGGTAGAACAGGCTACAACACTGAGCTGCATTAGGAACCAATTCAATCCTGCTAAATCATCTTACCCTACCATATGCTGCAGAAACTAGTTTCCCTGACAATAACCTGAAACACCAGGTTAAGTTTGTACAGTAGGTTCTCATTCATGTCATTGTGAAATTCTGAATTGTAAATGTCTCTCATTTGCCAATCATTCCTCCATCTTTCATGGAGCAATCTTGTCATCCAGGGCTGTGGGGTCTGACATGAGACTGACTAGTTCTGATAGAAAATGGCCCCGAGTAGGCCCACCTGGCTCATGATCATGATGTGTGTGGGTTGTGGCCACCTGGGGTAACCTTGATAGAACAAGATGTCTTTATGTAGATGAAGACTAGGGCTTAGTGTCCTGGGCTTGCTCAGTGACTGCAGATAAAGGAGGTTGATTCTGCTTGTGAGCTGTGGGAGCCTCATACAAAGGTCTGAGGTAATGTTGCCAGAGTTTACCAGATAAGCTCAGAACCTCCTCATGGAGCCCAGCCTGGGGCGATGTCACTGTTTAATGACCTAGCCAGTCAGGGGTGCCCATTGGCCAATAGGGTTATAACTATCTGGTGCCTGTTCTCCAGAAGCCCGGCTTAGGGAAGCTCTGGAGACTACACTGCAGAGAAGTTTGCTTTGAAGGGCTTGGACAGACTGAGGTTGTATTAGGGAAAGCTCCCAGGGTGATGATAATTCTGTCTGCACACTTGGCAGATAGATGTATCTCTTTCATGCACCAATGGGAGATATATTGCAGAGGAAGAGCAGAGACCTGGGCTCTACAACTGTAAATTTGGTCAAAGAAGGTACTTTTAAGCGGTGTAGTGTTGCCTGCTATGTGGTATGGGTATATGAGCTATAGATGAGCTATATAGAGCACCTCAGAAAGCTCATCTACTCCAAGGCGTTCTGGCCACAAGCTGAGTAGCATCAGGGCCCGATATCTTACTTGACATGGGATATTCTTTCTCCAGCAGATTTCTTCAGCTTACTGTAGTTCTAAGTCTTCATGGGACTTTATACTCCTATCACCAGTGCTCACCTGCCTCTGTATTCTTCCTTCCCCTCGTTGTTTTTCTCTGTTTTTTCTTGTTCCCCTGGTTTTTTCCTTCCCTCTCCCCCTTCCCTTATCCTTTCTGTCCCTGCGGTCTGAAATCAGGACTTCCCTGGGTTAAGTGACGATTATTATGGAGCAAAGAACCTGAGTAAGTCAAACTTACACATCATTAACTGTATTTGTGGCATGAATGGAGACCATGGGGTGGGGGTGGGGGGACATGGGTGAAGATGAAGGGTGAGGGAGGGCAGTGTTTGTGAGACTCTTTCCTGTGGCAGGAGGCAATGTGTGTGGCTCCAAACTGGTCCCTGGTATTCTAACAAATCTCTAGCATTCCCGACTGTTTTCCTCCTACACCTTTGGCTGGTAGGGCATGGGCTTAGTGGCTCCACAGAAGTGAGGTGGGTCGAAGTGCGTGATCAGAGTGAGTGCTCAGCGGGTGTTTAGCTTCCTGTAGAGGGTAGGAACGTGCTGAGTGGATCTTCACCAAGTAACCATACATCAAAGAGCAAGCTTAGGAATAGCAGCTTTTCCAGTCCTTCTAACCGGGGACAGGGTGAACCCCACATCTGAGCTGTCCCAGGAGTCCAGAGTGTTACTACAAGGCCATGGCCAGCTGTCCATAGAGCATCTCTAAGGGGCCAAGCTGACCTTGTGGGGCCATCTGTACCACTTAAGGGCTATGTATAGTTAGTGATTTTATCTCAGAAAAGCTGACTGACATTCCTATTCTGGATAATAGTCCAGAGTGGGAACTAGGAGGACCTAGAGCAGTGGTTCTCAGCCTTCCTAGTACGGTGACCCTTTAATACAGTTCCTCATATTGTGGTGACCCCCAACCATAAAATTACTTTCTTTACTACTTCATAAGTGTAATTTTGCTACAGTTATGAATCATAATGTAAATATCTGATATGCAGGTTGGTCTTAGGTGACCCCTGTGAAAAGGTCATTCCACCTCCAAAGGGTTCACGACCCACAGGTTGAGAATCACTGACCTAGATGGAAGTTCATTAGCAGCTGTCCTTTCTTACTGCAGGTATCCAGAGTATAGGCTTATGGGTAGGCTCTGTCCACATATATATTCCCTCAATAAAGGATAAAAGTGGAAGATACAGGAGCTTCCCTTGGGGGTTATTCAGGGGCTAGCCATGCGTGACAACCCAGCGAGTCCTTGGGGAGGTGGGCACAGCATATCATGGTCCTGGCTGAAACGAGCAGCATCTCTCCATAGTTGGTGTGTCTGTGTCTCATTTCCATTTGCCTGCTGTTCTTTTGAGAGGGCTGCCATGTCTGTGCCTCCTGTGAATGCAGCTCTTTGCTTGAGCTTTCTCCGCCCACACTCCAAGATGGGCAGGTCTCAACTGTCTGTGATGGGAGGGCTGGCTTGTCTTCCAGATAGTCTTACTAGCTTGTCATTTCTGTGTATTTGACATGTGTCTTGTGGTGAATTGAGTCACATCCCCCTCACTGCTGAAGCCAAGGTCTTCTCAGCAATGGTAGAAGGAGGCTATGGGTCCCACCAAAGGTCAGAGTAGTATTCCCAGTGACCTGTTCCATCCATCCAGTGATGAGCCTCTAAGTTGGAAAATGTCACACAATTGTGTTCTTTTGGTGGCTCTGTCTTGGGAGAAAATGCGTGAGCAGCAGCATGCCTGGGCTTTTCTCCTTGACTGTCCCTATTTATTTCTTTCCTGCCCATTAGCCTTAGGAGATGAGTTCTGAGATAGGATTTGGAAACCATCCAAATCAGCTGGCTTGATTCAAATGAAGAGAATGCTATGAAAGGAAGTAAGGCTTCTAGTGCCTATGGAGGGATTTGGCAAACTGAGTGGGCTCTGGGGACATGAAGGAGGTGGCCAGAACATCAGGATCAGAGCTGTGCTTCCCAGTTGGTGGCCTGGATGTGGCAGGCCTCCTGTAGCCTGACTTGGTTGGCAGCTCAGTGTCTCACTCCTGGCGCATTTGAGTTTGTGCTGCATGTGACCTCTCAGTGGTGTGTTCTGAATTGGAGTCTCTTTCTTGTTGGCTTGCAGAGGGAGTGACATCCAACACCAGTGACAGCGAAAGCAGTTCCAGTAAGTGTGTGTCATGCCCCCTTGTCCTGTAGCTCCCTCGTGTCTCCCAGCCATCATCATTCCAGTGTTGCACCGCTACCATCCCTGCTCAGAGGCTGCTGCTCCTTTTAGCCATGTACACTTTGAGCCCCTGGAGATGCTGTGGCCAGTTCGTTCACCTTGTGGGATGAAATTGGTAGATTAGAGAGAGAATAAGCCCATAGATCTGGCCGGGACCTGGCTTGAAACCATCCCTGGGGTACTGGGGAGGGCAAACTGCCAGTGAGCAGGTCCTGCCATGGACATGTAGGCTGTTGGGACTGCCAGGTTTACAGATTTGCTCAGAGACCAAAAGTAAATGGCTTCTGACTTCCATCTGCCTTTTCGGGCTCATAGGACCACCTCAACTTCTGTCTGGGCTACATAGTCAGGAAGGAAATTGCCCAGTATACCTTGGGAGCCCCGATGACTACAGCACTGAAGCCGGGGTTTAAACCTCACAAGCTTTGGGAACATTGACCTTTGAGGAGCTGCAGTGACTAGAGGCCATAAAAACTCCACCTAGGAGGCTCAGGCTCAGAAGAAGCCCTGTAGCAAGTATCCTGTAGCTCCATGCAGATGGCACTGCCTTCCCTGGTACTGCTGTCAGCTAGTTTGGGAACTGTAGGCACCCAGCACCAAGTGTCTTGGCAACTGTCTTAAGAAGACCTCATCATTGCCAGCTTGCATGGGGTCCATCCTGCGCAGAGAACATGCTCAGCACTGCTCTTAAAGGGCACTGGGACCTTAGCTTAGATGTGTACCATTTTCCTAGATGCTTCTTAGAAGTGTGAGGTGGGTAAATAAATAGACCTCTAAAGGGGCAATATTAGGACAGCTTTGGGGATTGGGCCAAGTGTCTGGACTCTCAGGTAAAGTGACTCTGGCAAGTGTGTTTCAACCAATTGGAGCTTCTCTGTGATTCTCTTCAGAACAAGAGGGCCACTGAACATAACCAACTATTACCTATAAGAAGTGGTTCCCTAGAGCTTAGGGTGGTGTAGTGGGGACTTCTCACTTCTGGGCCTTGGTCCATAATTGCATAGTATTTCTCTGAATGAAAATAGCCCAGCCCCAAGGCTGGTGAATGGCTTCTTAACCTTCTTGCCAACAGAAAGTGAGACTGTTTTGTGGTGGGTGAGGGGTGCAGTAAATGCTATACCCAGGCAGCCAGATAATAAAGTGCTAACATGTTTTTCTTTTTGTTGCAGAAGGACAAGAGGATGCTATTTTGTCATATGAGCCAGTGACACGGCAAGAAAGTAAGCCCCTTTTTGAGAGTCTTGCCTTTGTGCCAGCTCCTGGTCACGGGGCTCAGTGCAGAGGGTAGTTAAGGGTCAGGGGAGGAGGAGGCTTAGCACACTCAGCCCTTGGCTCCTCCCTAGCATCACTGGACAGATGACATGCTTCACATACCTCTTGTGATGCATTTGCCCCAGCTAGGATACCTTCCAAAGGGCAGGCAGATTTCCGAGGAAAGCAAGGAAAGGTCTTTTTCAGTGGAGGCACCTGTTGCCGTGAAGAGGGAGGCCCTCTATCCTCCCCTGGGCATCTGCTTTGCAAGAACATTGCTCAGCAGCTAGGGTCTATGTGGAGATTTTTCCTGAATGTGTTGGAAAGGGAGATGCTTCTGATTTCAGATTTGCCTGAGACTTAAGATTGTCAAATTTCAAGGCTTTCTGAAGTCTTTATAATTAAAAGGCAGAGAATGGCTGTAGTTGCTTCACCTTGTCTGAGTGGTGGCCACTGTACTTGGAGGTAAGGCAGGTTGCCCTTCAGGCTTCTGTTCACTGTCTTGTGCTCTCCCTCCCCAGTTCACTATGCCAGGCCCGTGATCATCTTGGGCCCAATGAAGGACCGAGTTAATGATGACCTGATCTCTGAGTTCCCGCATAAATTTGGATCCTGTGTGCCACGTAAGAGCCCAGGCAGACCCAGAGGAGTGAGGTTTGCTACTCTGGGAAGTGCTGTTCTAGTACTTTAAGGAAAGGGTCTGGGGTCAGGGCCTTTTGAGACCTCCTGGAAGAGAGTAGGTAGCAACTGATGCCCCCAGAGTAGGTGGGATTGGAAGGGGTGACATCCAACTTGGCTGTTTGCCTGATGCTACGGAGTAAAAGTTTGGGTGGTGTGGTCAGGATTGATTTTTACAAATGAGGAGGCCCATCGTTGTTTTGGTTTCCATTTCTTTGTGGTGCTGGAGATTAAACCCAGGTCATTGTGTACAAAGTGGTCTGAAGAATCATTTGATTGGTTCCCCAATTCCCATGCCAAGTTTTGCACCCTCTACCAGGCCATGTCTCAGAAAGCCCTACTTTTGTGATCCACATTAACCTCAAGCACCCTGTGCGTAAGATCTGGAATTTGGAAGGAAAGAGGCCAGACAAAATATTTTCCAAGTGCTTTTTCTCATTCATCTGAAAAATATTGTAGTAGCCTTGTGTCCCTCCTGTGAGAAAGGATCACGTTGGCCCAGATCATCACCTTTGGGACACACATCATTTCCGTCTTTTTCCTTTCCTTCAGATACCACCCGGCCTCGGCGTGATAATGAGGTAGATGGACAGGATTACCACTTTGTGGTTTCCCGGGAACAGATGGAGAAGGATATTCAGGACAACAAGTTCATTGAGGCGGGCCAGTTCAATGATAATCTCTATGGGACCAGCATCCAGTCAGTGCGGGCAGTTGCAGAGAGGGTAAGCAGAAAGGAGATGGTCTGGCTACCCATGAGCAACGGAGAAGACAAATGCTCAGGCCTGCCACCTACATGTATCCACATGCTTTCCACAGTGCTACCCAAAGCTACTGTGTCTCTCCATGTGCTGACCCCTAACTCATGCCATATATCTCTGTTGTACAACTTTCACTGGAGCATCAGCCACCAGGGAATAAGGCCCCTATGGAGCAGTGGCTTTTTCTGGGTTATAGAAGCTGTGTTCATCAGACTTCTTATCACTGTGACAAAGCAACTTGGAGGAAAGATTGATTTTGGCTCATGGCTTCAGAGGTTTGTTGCCTGTGCTATTGTAAAGCTGATCTGCTTAGCTCATGTCGAGCAAGACACAAAGAAAACCTGTTGCTTGGGGAGCTTTCTTATTTACCCTTTTTGTTCCATCAGGGGTTTCCAAGGCCATGGGAAAGTGCTACTTATATTCAGGGAAATTGTTTTTCCTTAGTTACTCCTTTCTGGGAAGGCCCTTACCAGGCATAGCAGAGAGCGTCACTAATATTTCTAAGCTACTTCTTAAATCTGATCTATTTAGCAAGCAAGATGAACCATCACAAAAATAAAAGTAGGGCTTGGGAATTTCTCTGGGCTCCTGGGTATGTGCACCTGTGTTCTCTTCAGGTTGGTGTTTCAAATGCCACTGGATTTCTTGGTGGGGACCTGTAGCCAGGGACCAGATGAGCTGATACAGGTCTGCTTTTGCAGGGCAAGCATTGCATCTTAGATGTTTCCGGAAATGCTATAAAGAGACTTCAGCAAGCACAACTTTACCCCATTGCCATTTTCATCAAGCCCAAGTCCATCGAAGCACTTATGTAAGTGTCTGTGGGACTCAGGTGACCCTGGAAAGGAAATAAACTAGATTCGTTGGGCAGGGGTAGCACCCAGAGAAAATTTGAGGCCATCTCTGAGTAACTTCTGTCCCTCCCGTTTAGGGGCCTGGGTGTGCTTCTCCCTCCCAGTTGGGCTTTTAGACTTAGAGGATTTGAGGAGGGAGGTAGCCATGGGCTGCTCTAAGGTGGCTATTTAGCAGATTTCCAGGAAACCTAGAATGTTTTGTTGTGTTAATTAACACATAGAATTTCCTTTGGAAATGTCTTGCTTCTGTGTCTTTGGCAGGGAAATGAACCGAAGGCAGACATATGAACAAGCAAATAAGATCTATGACAAAGCCATGAAACTGGAGCAAGAGTTTGGAGAGTACTTTACAGGTAAGACTCCAGGAGTCCGTGAGGCTAGTCAGACACTAGGTCGGGGAGACTTAGGCAGAGCTGAAATGCCTCGGGAGCTTTATAGTCACCTAGCACAGACCTTTCTGCAGGCACTCGGGTTTCCTGTCAGCCACCAGTTAGCCAGGTTCTAGCACAAACTACTCCCAGTCATTGCTTTTGCTGGGTGCTTTGTTTATTCTGTGAATTTGCAGGTTACTTTGTCTCTTTCCCTCCTTGATCTTCCTGATTTTTTTTTTTTTTTGCCTTGCATGCTTTTGGTGCTGAACAAATGTTTGTTGATGGTTTCTTAGTGTAGTATTTAAGTTGTCTGTCAGTCTATATTGTGAACATGTCACCTACTTCAGAAGGCCAGTTCCAAAAAGGCTGGGAAGGTTAAAAAGTACAGTATTGGATATATGTGTATGGGCTGGTAATGAGTGACCTTAAATTCATATCGCTGGGTTAGCCAAGTAAGGAACTCAGAAATTATTCATATACTATGGGTCTTTGGAGTCCCTTTTTACTATCCATATCTATGTCCTTGTTTACTGGGCTGACCTCTGACACACCAGATGTGATAGTCCTTAGGAGCTCTGTGTTTTGCCAAAAATTGTGGCTTTCCGTTCTTCCCCTGGGTAACTGGGATTTTCCAAATCTTTGAGGGAAGCTGCTTTAGAATAGACTGCCAGCCCATGGCAGACTAAAGCAATGGGAGCTTCAGTGTCTGGCATGCAGTGGATACTCAATAAACATCTTTACAATAAACATATTTCCTGTTCATTGCTAATCTTATGGTCTCGGACAGTTGACATCCAGCCCTGGGCTCTAGGCACCTAGCCAGCCATACTTCTGCACTGACCTCTATAGACAGTTAACTCAAGAAGCCAGGCTCATGCTTCTGTGAGTGCGTATCATACCCTGGGGACAGTATGGAAGGGTTGATAGGAAAGGCAAGGTGGCTGGGGCTTAGGGGAAGTATTATGGACCACAGTGATGATTTTTTTCCCTCTCTTCACTTTAGCCATTGTACAGGGTGACTCACTGGAAGAGATTTATAACAAAATCAAACAAATCATCGAGGACCAGTCTGGGCACTACATTTGGGTCCCATCCCCTGAAAAACTCTGAAGAATCCCCTCCAACCATTCTCTTGTGAACAGAATCAATCAAGCCCCTCTTCCCTCCTTCCTCTTCATTCCTGTCCCCATGGGGAGAACAAATGACTACTGTTCTTGTCCCCCTTTTTAGATATGTCAGAAATTGAGTTTTCTAGTCCTGTTATTTTTTAAAATTTTTTGTTTTGTTTTAGTTTATTTTTTTGGGGTGATGCCATCTCACTCATCATGTGACTGTGCCCATTCCTGCATGGACCTTTCCCAAGAGCTAGCACAGGTGCAAATCCATCAGAGTTGTTGTTTTCATAAACACCCAGCAGAAGCGAAGAGAAGAGAGGAGGACTGATGGAAAGACAGACTCTGGACAACTGCACAGCTTGTGAAGTGAGCGAAACAGCCCACATGATGCGGTGCTCCTGGGCATTTCTACCCTGTACCGCTGGCTTGCAGCTCTGAACGGTGCGACGTAATGGCGACAGAAAGTATCTTATTTATATATAGATATATATATGTAATTTATATAAAATATATAGAAATTATTATATATATATATTATACACTCTCCTATAATATATATATATATAGATATAGATATACTCACATACATTGGGACTAGAAAAATCTATGGAGACATCCACCAATGGTACTATGTTATTAGAGAAATGCTTTAATTTTCATATTCCAATCAGATGACATCTTATGTTCCACCTGGTTGGGAAGGGGTTGACAATGCTAGTGAGGCTCTACCACAGCACTCACTCGAATTTGGTCATTCTCTTCAGAGCTAAGGTTTGCTCCAGGTGGAGCCAACCTGCAGCGTAAGAGAAGGGGCTTTGGCTGGGAGCTTGAGATTGGAGACTTGACTGAAAGTAGTTGCTGCTCCTGCAGGGCAGCCATTCCTGTGCAGAAAGAGAGAAGGAATGGCTAATGATGCTCCGGATAAAATTGCCTATTGTTTTATGCCGCCTGATGTGTCTGCATGAGAGGTTTCCTTTTTGTTCATTTTTAAGCTGCTGTTAAACCAAAACCATGTTGTGCTACTGTGTCAGCCTTTTCATTATTCCAAATTTTACTTTTACTATTTAAGTGAATGCGTAGAATCCTATTTGCCAGTGTTCTAAAGGCTTGTGAGGTTCTGAAGGAGCCAGGCCTGGGATACAGCAGGTAACTTAGGCCTGGCCGTCCAGTCAACAGAGGGAAAACAGGGGCTGGTGAGGGCAGAGATGAGGAGCTGGGGCTCAGAGTTACCATGCTGGACTTAGTTGGGCCTTCCTTCATGAGGCTGCTGACAGGGTTAGGGAGGCACTTGCCTTTCACTCTGTGCTAGGACAGTAGAAGAGCACCAGGCTTGGCCAGCCAAGTAGTGAGTTGGATTTGGGTTCTTTTCTTTTGCAACTGCTCCATTTGCCCTACCCCAGCCCCCTCACCAACAGCTGGTAGCTTACTGTTTCTTCAAGAAGAAAGTAGACTTTAATGCTGTAAATTTGAGCTGTAGAGCTAAGACTCGCTTACTGGTGAGCTGTGAAATCTTGTTGCTTTTTTCCCAGAGTCTGATGGCAGTGACTGGTCCAGGTAGTTTTCCTCCTGCCGCCAGTGCAGGCAGCAGGTGTGGTCCAGGCCCTACCCCACCCCACTGTGCTCCTTTGAAGCCAACGTGCCTCCCTCACCTCCACACTGGAGGGATGACGCAGGGGAGAACATACAATTGCTTGGCCCTCAACTGGGTTAGGACCATTGCAGGTGACGCAGTGTTGACAACTCTTTAAAGCACTACCAACCACATTCAGGAACTCTGTTCACAGGTATCCTACCAGCATAATGAGGCTAACTGTGACACGTGGGGCCCAGAGTGAGGAGAAAGAAAAGGCAGCAGCTTTCTCTTGGGCAGTACACTGGATTGAAGGCAAAGAGGGATAAAGCGACAGATGATTGTGACTCTCATGAGGGGGGTGAGCAGGGAGTGTTGATTCTCTGATGGTAACTGACGTGTCTGAACAATGCTCAGCCCTCCCTCCCAGGGAAGAAAAGCAAAGATTCAAAGTAAGCATGATAATAGTTGGTTTACCAGTGTTCCTTTCAAGGAGACATATATTTTTTAATAAATGATAGTTGCAATGAACCGTGGCTCAGAGACCTTCTTGAAGTAGTTGAGTAGGGTGGTTGGGGCCCAGCAGCAGGAAGAACAACCCAGACCAATGCTTCCTAGTGGTGGGGGAGGGGGGCTGGCCAGGCAGTCCTTGAAAAGGGTATGGCCCTGGGTGGAGCCAGATCCTTTGCTGAAACTAAGCTAAAGTGCGTATTTGGGCTCCCACCCTGGCCTAGAAGCTGCCCTTAACACCCCCAGATGGATAGGGGCCATGTCCTCGGTGATACTTTTCTAAAAGCTATGTGAAGTGGGAGGCGATATCAAAATGAAGATGCCCGGCAGAGAAGCAGAGCCAGCATGGCAGCACAGAACGGAGCAGAATGGTAAGAGAAAGCTGCCTGCCTGCCAGCTACCGCTTCCCACAATGTGGGTAGGATGGGCCCAGCTGGGAGAGAGTGACAGTCACCCTTGTGGCCCCCAAAGGCGGGGAGAAGTGCTCAAAGCAGGTATTTCTGACCATGGCTGATGCCATACAGGCAGCTTGTAGGAAGAAACCTGAGGTGGTACTGCTATAATTAAGGTTCAAGAGTGAAACCTGAATGGTTGAGACACCTCTGAGGTGTGTGGGCTGAGCCCCAGGAAGAATGATTGCCCTCTCCTTTGTGGGGTTTTATGGTATGCACAGCACTTGCCTCCCTATGTGCTCCCACTTGCTAAAATGTAGCTCAACAAAAGGGAGCCCTAAAGAGCTCCGTGGGGATGAGGAAATCCAGTTGACGAGTGCAGAGGGAATAATCGGCCTGTAACAGCACTATACTGAGACTGTCTTCACAGTTGATACACCATCTAGAGGAAGTACAGCTGGAGAAAATTAAGCCCCAACACAAGAAAACAACCAAGTAACTTAGAAGCACCAAAGGGGGACAGGCCCCAGTGTGTGTGGCCTGCCTGCCTGCCAGGCCTTGTCTCTGTGAAGGAGTCAGGTGGGTCTTCTCAAGTCCAAGAAGACTTTGCTGACTACAGCCAAGCCTGACTAAATTTCTTCATGTCTAAGAGGAAGAACCCAAAGTATCCACAGGATGATACCGATGACTAAATAAAAGACTTGTTCAAACAAACACAAGTCACCAACTGCATCCTAATTTAAGAGTGCTTTTAGACATTAGCTAATAAAAGTGAACTCTTTACCAGAAGCAAGTGTAGAAGTTGGGTGCAGGGCAGGAATGAAGATAATAAGGACACAGAAGAACGTGGGGCTCAGGACTGGGGTTGCCTGACAAAAGATGGGGCTGAGAGGGAAACTTGGGCTCAAGCAGATCACTCAGAAGACCAGAGTCTTTTCTGACGGGTCTAACTAGTTTTAAGCACTGTGCAAACCAAGGGAGCAATTAGATGAGCAGAGGTTCCTAGCATTCGCTTTTCCAGGGCAGCCAGCAAGTTAGGGCCGAGCCCAGCACAGGCCTAGAGGCCTCGCTCTTCACATGGCTGGGCTGTGTCCACTTAGTCTTGCCACTTCTCAAGTTGTGTCTGTCTGCCTGGTTTCCAGCTGGGCTTCCATAGCCTCACTTCCACTAATCATTTTATCAATTCAGCAATTTCCTTGGTACCTCTAGGGCGTTGTGTTGCCATTGCAAATAACTGCTGAAGCTCAAATTCCAATTTCCTCAAAAGCTTCTGCTTCCATTACTTTCAAGAGAAAGCAAAACTGGCCCCTGCGCTTCTTGGTTCCTCCCCAGAGGTGTTGACACCCATGCTTTGTCAGAAACCAGAACTTCAACCATGCCACCCCAAGTACTTTCTGGATGCAGAGCTGCCACCACTGGGGACAGTGATTCCCTCCAGTGGGTTTTTCCGTATATATCAGACTGCATGATCATCCCCCCCAGCCATCCCTCTTTGACTGGTTTGCCCATCAGCACTCAGCCTGGGAGGGACAAAAGGTGTGCTGCCTGCTGAGCCATCCACGGCTGAGAGCTGTACCCCTGCGGAGCCCCTTGCACCTCGACATGACCTGTCAGGTTGGCTTCTCTCATCTGTGGCAGCCCCCCTCTAGCCATTTGCTTTCCCTGAAGGCACCCCCACCCCAACTTGGGTGTTGGCTCATGGTCTTTCTCTGCCTGGGAATGCCTACTCCCCCCGTCTCAGTTACCTGGATGATGCCTTAATATGTCAAGACTTGGTACAAGAATGTCATCTCATGCTGCCTCTCACAGGGCTGCTCCCTCTTCCCACTGGGAGACAGAATCAACCTTCCCTTTTTCTGTGCATTGAAATATGTCACCATTCACACATGTGTGCTCCTTCATCTACTGCTAACAACAGCTCTGAAGGAGACAGTTTTCCAGGTAAGGAAACTGAGACATAGTGTAATCATGTGGCTAAGAAGTGACAGAACTATGAGCCAAACACAGCCCATGGCTACAGCAGTTGTGCTCAGGACATGGTCCGGACCCTGGATACGTGCTTTCTCTCTGAGAGTAGAGTCTGCACTGCTCTTTCAGTGCTGCCCTGGAGGGTAGAGTGGATGACTGTTCCATCCCTGGGGACAGGAATCTGACTAGACCCCTGCCTACAGGGGATGCTTTCTGACCTTGCACCTTTCACTGGGATCTTGCTCTATCTGCTTTCTTTCTCTGTCTTGCTCAGCTCATTTCCCTTCTTTTCACTCTGCTGTCCTACCCAGAGCTAACTGGCCACCTGCCCTGTATCACATACAAGTGGCAACACTGATGCTCAACTAAGGCTTTTAACAGCACCTGAGCGCTGTCAGCGCTTTCCTTCCTGCAGGAAGTAAAGACCCTAGAAACATGACATGCCCTGTCCTCAGTCTTCCCAAGGGACCTCATTTGACTCTGAGCACTCCCCTCCCCTCTTCAGGCTCCCCCAGCCTGCAGCTCTGGTGCTATGGATGTGCTTTTTCATGCTGATCTGCCTCTTTGGGTCATCATAAACTTTCCAGCCAAAACTTGCTGACTATGAGTCTTCACTGTCGTTCTTCATTGCTGTTCCTGCTCCACCCTGTGTGTCAGGAGCTGCTGCTTGGAGAGCACTTACTGATCGGCCTTCCTCTTAGTGCTAGGAAGACAAGGACACAAGAAGAACAGATGTAGTCTGAAGGGGCCTGTGATCTCGAAGGGAAGGAAATAACATGACACAGAATTTTAGATGAGGGCAAAGGTGAAGAAGGAAATGCACAGGATGGGGAATTTACTTAGAAAATGGGGAACAAGGATGGCTTCTCTGGAGGTGATATTCAGATTGAGACCTTTCATATCTGCAGGAACAAGCCAGTGACTAAAGCTTTGTGGATTGGGGGAGGGGGCAGGATTTGCTGAGCACCCTTCATTATACCAGCCGCGATCTGCTCTTGCAGTGTTACCGCCTGATATTTCTTGAAAGACCAGTGTACATTCCTTGTTTTGTTTTTTAACCTAGGTGCAAGGCCTCTGTCTGAAGTCTTTGTAGTCCACATCTCTTCTGTTACAAAACCTTCAAGCTTCATCTTAAATGTCAGCATTCATGCTAATGTCACTGATCTTTTAAGAAGAACCCTGCTCTTTACATCCTCCTAGCAGTTTCTACTGACTTGCTCATTGTATGTTAGCTGTTTGTCCACATTGTACTTCTCCAACTGGACAAAATGCTTCCAGAAGGCCTGGGGTGTACCCAGGGCATCTTTCCATATCTCATAGCAACTAATACATGCCCTGCACATTACAGGGGCTGTTAAATGACTGCTGAAAGTTTCCTTTCGGGGCTTCAGTCTTACTTGAAACTCTAACGGTGTCTGGGCAGATGCCCTCCAGGCTCTCCTAGCTCTAACACTTACTGAAAATGATTCAGTAGGATTCTGAAGGATGTGGCTTTGGCAAATCCTTTACAATAACTTCCTGTTTTTGTGAAGTTGCACTTAAAACCAATGAGGCAGGTGACATAAAAAGCGTAAGCACTGTGTTGAACAGGACGCATGTCACTACACAACCAAATATTACTTATTAGCAAGCTGGGTTCTTTCCTCTAAGGATCAGAGAAGCAAATGATCCTGGACTGAAACCAGAGGAAATTGTTTCTTTTAGCTGGTCGAGGGGTCAAATTCTAGAACGGACTGGAAAATTGGAAAGCTCTGGGTTAGAATAGAGTCTTTGAGTTTAATGAAGAAGTTGTGCTAGGGAAATTCAGGCATGAAGATGCCAGAAAAATACCCCCAATTGCCTGCCTTTGGATAGGTGAGGTGGCCCTTGGCCTGAATGGGCTACTGAAGCAGCAAAAGGGTGGCAGGGTAGCAGTCCTGGTGAGACTAACCAACCATGTGTAAGCCCTGCAGCTAGTGGAGGGCTCGGTTTGTCTTCCCAGTGGGCTCGCTTATAGAGCATGGGTGAGGGGTTGGGTATAGAGTGTGAGTGACCCCAAAACAGCACACCACTAAAAAGTCTCAGCTCACAGTGGATGATGACTTCCCCATAGGTGCATAAATGGGATCACTTCTACAGTATATTCTTATTGTCTCCAGAGACCATGAGAATTACATACAACTTTGAGAGAAGTGTAAGGAATGGCCAGAATCTTAGGTGAGGTTCTAACGGTCCTCTCTACTCCCCCTTTTAGGAGGGAATGTCAACAGATCCGATCTGGAAGGTCTCTTGCAACGAGTCAGCTGCTCTGATAAAGGTGACAAAAGCTTTGGTGCTCTAAGAACACCATTCTACACCTCTCCATTCCTTCTATATCTTTGAGTCTTTCTGCAACTACCCACCATGTTCCCTGCCTGAGCCTTGGAGGAGATGTTATAGATGACTGAGCATTTGGCTGAGCATTGGGCCACTATAGTACAGCAACAGTTGCTTCCTCTTGAGAAGCCTGACCGATCATGTCTCTACAGTAGTTACTAGTCACTGCAAAAACAAGCTCTCCTGATTAAGGCTGAGAGCTGCAATAATCTGTGCACATAAACCTATTTAGAAGGCAATGGGGCAGGAACATTATATTTATTTAACAATAACAGTTACTTTCCCACCAGGGCCTATGACCTCATTAGCCACAGGCTTTGTTCTGGCTTACAGTACCAGATATGAATTCCCTCCTGTGGAGCAGGCCTTAAATTGGAAAGTTGCTGGTTGCACTCAAAACACTCTGTGCCACTACTGTAGCAGCTAACACATTTTGCCTTCAGTGTCAATAATATAGCATATAGAGTTAACAGCCTGGGAGTATTGATGACAGTTCTCTTCCAAAAGCCTGCATAATGCACCTTCCAGTACTATGAAAGCTAGCTAATTGGGAGAAAACTTCCAGCTCAGTCCCATCTTGATTTCTTCAGGTCCTGAAACCAAAAGCATGAAATGTCTTTGGCAATGGGGGAGGGAGTCCTTACCATTGAGTCATGGCATACAACCAACAGCAATAGCCTCTACCATTTGAAGGTATTCTGGGGCTTCCCTGGCCAGCAGCTCATGGTGGGGGGAGTTGCCCAACCCTGGCATTGAGATTTTCAATTACTAACCTTATGGCTTCTGGGAACATCTCCTCCCTCAACACAGAGTACTTTTGTTCATTATTTAACCATGGTTTTAACATTTACAGGTGCAGGTACAGTGTACTGTACCTGTGAATTTACAGGGTATATACCTATACCCTGTAGTGTTTTCTCAGTCACCTTGTTGGGAATAACCTGCCTTACCCAAACAAAAGATTCTCAAGAATCACATCCATGCCGTGCCTTTACACCTTATGTGTACTGATTTCCCAGGCTTGCTCATTTAGGTGAATTTCCACATCTTCAAACTACCGAGAGGCTAGCACTATATCATCTATATGATGAAATCTTTTTATAAAGACTAAGCAGGATCTGAAGGCATACCAAGCCTGCTCATGCCACCAAGCAAGTATCATCAGTTGATCTAGGAGTCAGCACCTAAATGGATACTCAAGAAAAACATTAGCAAGGTTCAACACAGCAGAAAAAGATCTCATCCTTTATATCAATTGTTTCCTCAAAAGAGTGAAGTTGGTTACAGTGGCATGGATGGGAGATGCTATTTATATAATCTATAACCTTCAATCTATAATACACAATCTGTAGAATCTATCATCTACTACTACTATTATATCTCTCTATAATCTACAATCAATCTGCACAAGCTATTTTGCTACCTCATTCTGTGGCACTGGCATCTCCCCAGCCCAAATGGGCTTAGAAGGGCTGACTCAAGCTTCTTGGCCTGGTCCAGGTCAAGAGGGAGTGAGGTGAGGCTGTGCTATCTCCTGGCTTGCTCACTGCTCTCCCCCCCCAACACCCCGCCCAGTCTGACAAGCTCTGAGTTAGCACTGTGGCTGCAGCTGCTGGGTCTCCATCAACCACACCTGGCTACTGAGAGGGGGCCAGGCTGGATGATAATCTCTACCCTAGCATACATTTTTGTAGGAGAGAGATGTATACATCTTACTCTGGGGGGATAACTGCCTACCTTGGGACATACCATCTTCACCTGTATCTTTTTTTTTAATCATTTATGCCTTCTATAAACTATCCTTTAGTCTTTAAAGCCTTCTAGAAGCTCACTAGCACAGTTGGCTGTCATTTTTCCTCCCTTGGGAAGGCTAGCTTGACACAAGTCTTGCTATACTTTCCTTCAAATAACCCAAACAGACAACCTTTCTCTGCTTTGGCCTTTTTACCACCTCTAGATTGCTTTGCCAATTTACGGGCCTAATTCATACAGCAGTCTAAGTCACTCAGATCAGCCTCTCCTACCTCACAAAATCTACACCTCACCAAGAGGCTCAGCAAATCCACCGAAGTTCCTTAGTAGTTCCAAAGTCCATATTGAATTCAATTCTTTCTTAACTATCCAATGAACTCTCCAGTGAACTGGGCATCAGACATCACCTCTGGTATGCCGGATTCCCTCAGTAACTCCTGACTTCTCCTCTATTGTCTTCCAGTCACTGATATCCACAAGGACCTCAGCCTGTAATAACCAAGTGTCCCTAATGGCTGATATGAGCCAGTCTATCAGTGACTGATTTCCCTCGTATTGCCTCAGGTTATACAGCTTTTGATGAATAGCTATATTTTTCAGTTCCTCTTAACTTTCAAAGCACTCAGACCGATCCTACATGGTCCCATGTCTGACAGCCTCACAAGCCAAGCTGTGAGAGACTCTTTCATTCCTTTTTTTAAAAAAAATTCCCCTAACTCAAACAGCCCCAGTGCTGAGAATTCCCAGATTATCATAGTTTCTTGTACTGGGCCATTTTGAAGGCTCCACTCTGCATGCTGAGTCATGGATTTTCCCTTCCCCTGTAATAAATGTTGGACCTGAGGGCTATCTTGTATCATGCCTATCTTACTTTCTTCTTTCTTGCTATACAATTCTTCCCATGGTTTCCAAGGTTTTAGATTCCGAAGAGGGGCTCTCTAACACAGGTATAGCTTATACTGTCCTTTCCTATCACCCCATCAGCTTTAAGAAACAGCGAGCCAAGGCTGGGGCTGAGGCTGAGTGCAGCTTCACTCCGCTGGTAGAAGTGCCTACTATGCCCAAAGCCCTGGGTTTGATCCCCAGACCTGCATACTGGGCTCTGTGGCATATGCCTATAAATCCAGTACCAGAGAAGTGAAGACAGGATCAGAAGTGCAAGGTCACCTTGCGGTAGATAGGGAGTTCAAGGCCAGCCTGGGACATATGAGACCCCGACTCAAGCAAGCAAGCAAGCAAGCAAGCAAGCAAATAAAGAATAAAAAATACAGCAAGCCATCTCATCCTTCCCTTTTTCCACTTTACAAATGAGAGGCTAATGCGGAGGATAGTATGTCTTTTACTTGTGATTCCTCCTTATGTGGTCAAGGTTTCTGTTTTTTTCACCCCTGTGATGATAGATGCACCTCGGTTGTGTGTCTTATCAACCACCCATGCAACTGACACCATAGCTCCTTTCAGGGACTGTGGTACGTTCTCTAGTTCATCAACAGTTTGGGGAGCATCCCATTCATCAAGTAAGCATGACACCCCATACTAAATAGAGAAGACAGCCATTACAGAATTCCCACCAAGGACGCTCCCCTCTCAGTTTGTCCTTGGCTACATGTCCCATCAGCCACTGCAGAAGGCATCAGTTCCCAGGACAGCAAGTAAAAAAACTCTCCCAAACTGCAAGGAAAGGTGCCACGTCAGGAGTGACCCTGTGGGCACTCCACTCTCACACGGAGCAGCCTCAGCTGCGAGCCTCAGCACCTGCTAAAGGGGCCATGCAGTCACCCCTTCCAAACTTATTTTTGGTTCTGTCACATCTCTGTTTTAGGTACTAAGCATTTGAGGAGCTTTTTCTAGGGTGATATGAACAAATGCCTACTTACCCTAGATAAGGCACTAATCACAAACCTAAGTACAATTCTATTAGAGTTCAGTTTGGTGAACTAATGAGTTGATTTGATTTACTTACAGAAGCATGGGTGAGGGATTACTTAAGGAGCATGAGTGACCTCAAAACAACCATACCATGACAAAGCCTCACCTCAGCATGGACCAAGTCCTCTCCATAGTTGTATAGGTGAAATCTAACCTCCTCCAATTAACCTTTCACATTCTACATACTGCACTTACTTCTGAGACCACGAGAACACGTGAAACTGTGGCAGGACTGCATCCAGCTGACAGGGAGCTGTAGGAGGGCACGGCTGAGACTTCAGGTAAGAGTCTATGACCGTCCTCGCCTCCTTCTTCTATGATGAACCGTCAACAGGCTTTATGGAGGGTGTCTTGCAGATAATCACAGCTGCTCTGAGGAAGAAGAGAATGGCTGTTATGCTCAGAGGACACTGTTCTACAACATCTGTCTCTGTCCTTGCGTAGGTTAAAGTCTTGGAAGTAATCAGACAATAATCACAAGTCTATATTGACCAACTGGTAAGTTCATTATTGAAGGCTCAGGGAGTAACTGCAATGGCCTCCAAATTAGCCTTCTTTCCTCTTCACTTTCTCTTCTCCAATTTATGCACTGTTGCCTAGGGTACCATTCTTAGGGGCCATTTCTGATTCTGCCAATTCCCAGATTAAACTCCTTCAGTAGTTAAGTTGGTCCTGACTCAGAAAACTGCAGCTTTTTTTCTGTCTCTTTCTTTTGGATGCTGGCCAGAACCCAAGTATGCTTTTTCTGATACTCTGGGCGCATCACTCCTTCTCTAAAGCCTCCATATTAGTTATTCTTATGTTGCTGTGATGAAATGTCATGACCAAAAACAACTTAATAAAGAAAGGGTTTAGTTTGGCTTACAGCTTCAGAGAAAAGAGTCCATAATGGTGGGGAAGGCAGCAGATGGCCAAAGCAGGAAGCAGAGAGAGAACAGCTCCAGCTGCAAACATGGAACAAAGAGAGTGAACTATAAGCTCTTCAAACCTGCCCTCAGTGGCATACTTCCTCCAGCAAGGCTCCACCTTCTAAGGGTTTTACAACTCCCCCAAACTCTCTACCAACTGGGGTCCAAGTATTCAAATACATGAACCTATGGGGGAAATCTCATTCAAATCACTGCATTCCATTCCCTGCCCCCACAGCCATACCATAATGCAAAATGCATCTAGTCCTACTTCAAAAGTCCTCGCAGTCCTTCATAGTCTTGGTGTTATTTAAAAGTCCAAAGTCTCAGCCGGGCGGTGGTGGCACACACCTTTAATCCCAGCACTCAGGAGGCAGAGGCAGGTCTCGTGAGTTCGAGGCCAGCCTGGTCTACAGAGTGAGTTCCAGGACAGCCAGAGTTACAACAGAGAAACCCTGTCTCAGAAACCACAACACAACAAAACAAACAAACAAAAAGAGTCCAAAGTCTCTTCTGAGACCCAAGGCAAACTTTTAATTGTAACCCCGTGTTAAAAAAAAAAACAAAAAAACAAGTTATATACTTCTAACACATAATGTCACAGAATATACATTACCATTCGAAAAGGAAGGAATGGCAGCATAGTGAGGAAATTTTAAAAAAAACAAAAGCAATAATGGGGCCCATCAGGGTAAGCCCAAATCCAGGAATTCCATTTCTAGTGTCTGGGACTGTAGCTTTAGAGGGCTTAGATGGCTCCACCCTTCCAGCTTTGCTTCCTACAACATGCATCTCTTTCCTGGGCTGGTTCTACTGCCTGCATGCAGCTCTCACTCATTGGCAGATGTTTCACAGCTCTGGCACCTCCAACATCTTGGGGTCTCCACTTCAATGAAGGTTCCACCTTTGCAGCTTCACACAGCGCCTCTCAGGGCCCTCTTCTTGCAGTGACGCTAGCATTGCCACACTCGACTGCCCTCCATAGTCCTCTGAAACTGTAGAGCAAGACTACATGACCCCCTCACTCTTGCACTTTTCATGCCTCTAAAAAGCCAGTATGCTGTGGATGACACAGTCAAGTTTGGGTGGACCTTGGAATGAACCCTGGTCCTTTAAGTCATATTTGCAGTAACTTTTGTAATGCTGTTTTCTGGGACTTGAAAAGTCATTAGGCCTTTTCTTTTCACAAACTGGAAGCTTAGTTATGCGAAGATCTTGACCTAAGGGCACCCTTCCTATTGTTCCAAGGCTTAGTGGCACAATCTCCTTAACAGTTACAGTCTCTCCCGGCACATGCTATAACTTTAAGCTTCCTAGTGCTCTTTTCCTGCCAAAACCATGCATTTTTAAATTTCTTTCTGTCCCACTTGCTTTTTACATTGTACACGCCAAGAACTACATGTCTTAGCTAGGCTGTCTGTTACTATGATTAATAAAACACCATGATCATAAGTAACCTAGGGAGAAAAGGGTTTATTTTGCTTATAGTTTCCACATCACAGTCCACTGTCTATGGAAGTCAGGGCAGGAACTCAACGTAGAATCCTAGAGACAGAACTAAAGCAGAAGCATGAAGGAATGCTGTTTACTGGCTTGTTCTTCAAGGCTCGCTCAGTTATTTTACATAGCACCAAGGACAGGGGTGGGCAGACCCACATCAATCACCAACCAAGAAAATGCACCACAGGCTTGCCTATAAATTAATTTGGTGGGGCATTTTCTCAATTGAGTTTCCTTCTTCCAAAATCACAGCACGATTGATCCCTTGACACACAGATAGTCACTATTCAACTAGAACCTTTTGTTTCATTTATCCCCAAGATGGCATCTTAATATCAATATCACAATACAAAATATAAATAGCTTTAAAACTCCCCCAGTCTGCAAAAGCTTAAAATATCTAGATTTCATTTCAAAGTTCAAACTTTCTCTAAAATATCCAAAGTCTCTGTAAAATATTTAAAGTCTCTGTAAAAATTCAAAACCTCTTAACTACAGGCTCCTATAAAAATGAAAAAAAGAAGTCATACAATTTCTTACTCCAAGAGGGAAGAACCAGGGCACAGTGAAAATCTGAACAAAGTAAACCCAAACCCTAACACTGGCAAAGAATCCAGTGTCCAATGTGTGGGATTCACTCACAATCTTCTGGGCTCCAAACGGCTTGTGCAGCCAGGCACACCTTGCACACACAGCTTGTCTTGCAGGATCAGACTAGTATCACTCCATAGTTGCTGTTATCCTACTATACTGGCATCTCCAAAATGCTGGAGTCTCCATTGTAACTGGGCTGTACCTTCATCAATAGCTTCTCCTAGCTTCTCTTTGGGAATTCTAAGCCTGCTACATAGTGCCAACTCGCAATTTCTCTGTAACTCCCTTGATACTGAGGTTTTCACTGATACTGAGGCTACACCTTTACCAATGTCCTGTCCTTGAATATCATAGTTTCAAGCCTCACCTCCTCTCCATAGCCCCTTAATGCCTTCAAAACCAGGTCTCCACCATCTGCATTTCTCCCAACATTCTTCTCTTCCAAGCTCCTATAGAACAGCCCACTGAGCTCTGAGAACTCAATGGCTTTTCCAACCCAAAGGTCAAATGCCACTAAAATCCTCACCATAAGACATGGTCATATCTATCACAGCAACGTCCCATGACCTGGTGTTAATTTCTGTCTTACCAATTTGTCCTTCATGGCTTGCTCAGCCTGATTATAGCACCCAGGACCACCAACCTAGGGGTGACATCATCCACAGTGAGCTAGGCCCTCCCACATCAAACATTAACCCAGAAAACACACCACAGGCTTGCCCACAAGCCAGTGTGGTGGAGGCATTTTCTCAGTTGATGTTCCCTTTTCCAAAATGACTCTAACTTGTGTTAAGTTGACATAAAAATAGCCAGCACCCCTTACCACAGATATTCAAGACATTATGCAGTCTTGAGACTTCTTTTGCCAATATTTTCAATTTGACTTCAGGAAAATTCCTGGAACACGGACAGAAAACAGCCAGTTTCTTTTCCAAGATATTAAACATATGGCCTCAGCCCTGTTTGTGTTAAAGTTCTTGATTCCCTCTGAAACCTCTTGAGCCAGGCCTCTACAGTCCAGTTTATTCTCAGCCTGACTGTTTTCAAGGTCTCTACTAGGAAAACCTGCTAAGCTCTACTTACAGCATTTAACCAACTTTTTAGTCCAAATTTCCAACAAATTTCCTCAACAAAACAAAACAAAAAACAAAACAGAACACCCCCCCCCAAAACAACATTGCCAGGTTCTTCACAGTAACAACCCACTTCTGGTACCACAATCTGTTTAAACAGATTTCTCTAACCTTTAGCTACTAAAGGAACAGAGCTGATGGCTGTCTCACACTGTAGAGGCCAAGAATCTGGTAGTTGTCCATGAGGCTGTCTGTCTCAGCAGTCCCAATCTGGCACTGCAGTCCTGAAGGCTTCCTGGAGAGATGCAGATCTTCAGTCTATGTTGGAAGTCCTAAGAAGTTGGGTGTAATATCAGTGAAGGATTGCTGCAGCAACAGAATTGATAAACTGACTGCGAGAGGGTAAGCAGGCCCAAAGCCATTTCCTTCTTTTGTGTCTTTTTATCTGGGCTGCCTCCAGAAGGTGCCACTCACATTTAGAGTGTGTTTTCCTGCTTCAAATAATCTGACCAAGAAAACTCCTCACAGGAGTCCCAGCAGCTTGTGTTTTAGTTGGTTCCAGAAGCAGTCAAGTTGACAATCAAGATTAGCCACCACAGTCCCCACGACTATGCCATGTGGCTGCCTACTGCCATGTGGTGGACCTTCATGCTCATAACTCAAATGGTATGGCTTTTTCCCTGCCCCTTTACAGGCTCCTCTAGGCAGATGCTAAGATTTACAGCTTGCCTGTTCTGGTGTGTTTTTCTTTTAAACTCTAATAAAATTGTCCTTGAGCTTCATAAAAATAATCCCTCCACAGATTGTATGATACAGTACAAAGTTGTTAGAAAGACAGTGCTAATCCTTCACTCTGCCTTTTTAACCTTTTTCCACCCAGTATTTCCCTTTGAATCCTCCATGCACAAAATACACAGTGCCAGTCACAGTGCCTCATACAAAGACTCTGTATCTTCACTCTGCTCTTTTCTCCCTCTGGGAACATCCTTTCCCTCATTTCTTATGTCAAAATCTTATATATCTCTTCTTTCTTTTCTTTTTGGTTTTATTTGGGCAATGTCTTGCTCTGTTGCCCAGGATAGCTACAGACTTGTGATTTTCTGCCTACCCTGCAGAGTGCTGGGACTACAGATATGCCCCACCATGCCAAGCTCAAATCTTATCTTTAAAGTCTACTTCAATATTCTCCACAGAGCACGTCTTGATCTTCTACTTTGGAATCGTGTTCTTCCTTGACTAGATACTTCCACATAACTCTATTTCTAATATCATATTGGCTTTAATCTAATAAAATGTGAGCCCAGTCTCTTCTGCTATCAGAATATAAATTCACCAAGGCAAAGATCTTGGTCTAAACCACAATCATTTATTGGCTAGAAAGACAGATGAGTGAAAGTATAAAAGAATTCATGAATGAATAACCATTGGTGGCTTCTTAATTAATAATAGGGAAGTGGTTGTATGTATGCGGATGCTACACGACCATTGCTACAGATCGTGTATCTGCATCACCATTTTCCATGGAGTTGTGGGACGTTATCAAGTCAAAAAGTGCTTCACTTTTACCTTCTTCCATCTCTTATTTTAACAAGAGGCCCTCCTGTAGGTATGAGTGGCCTCACAAAAGGTGAGACTCACCAAGGACTATGAATTGGTGTGTAGGGGTGTGGTTAGAAGACTAGGGAAAACCAGTTGGTTTTGTTGTTGTTTTAGAGACAAGGTCTCATTATGTACCCCAGGTTGGCCCTAACTAAAGGTCTTCCTTCCTTGGCCTCCTAATTGTTGAGATTATAAGCATGTGCCACTTCACCTGGCTTTTCCTTTCCTCTCCTCCCCTCCCCTCCTTCCCTTCCCTTTCCTTTCTTTTCTTACAAAAGGAAACTGATACTTTTGAATAAAAGAAAATAGACAGAAGGTGAAATTATTGCCTTTTTTGAAGTACTAGGAATTTAACCTAGGGACTTGTACACTAGGTAAGTGTTGTATCACTGAGTTAAATTCTCAGTTGGAGATGGCTGGATTTAGAGATGGAATTTTAGAATAAAATGCTTTAAAATACTGCTAGGCTCTTAGCTAAGGACAGAGCTCTCTGTGATAACTGGGGAAATATGGTTTCAAAAGCTTTGATTATGTGATAAAGAAAACTTTAAATTGAAAGCAGAGGGGAAAAGAGAAAAGTACTCTGATAATATTAACATCAATTCCTGTAGATGATCTTAGATATGACAGCAAGAACAGCTCTCAAGGAGCCACTCATGAAGCCAAAGAAGGATGTATCTAGAAAACATCACACAAATAGATCTCACAACTTCAGATGCTTCTGTTCCAATATACAGTACACGCATTAAATTGCACCATATGAAATCACCACTATTCAACTATTTTTGAATGGCAGCTTCATATGGTTCTACCTAACAGTAGAAAGTAAATTGAAAATGTTAACTCAAGAGAAAACATATCAGAGTAGGTGCCATTAAGTTTTGGAGGGATGCAACTTATAACAGGAATCTGGGGCATTAGAAGAAATCTTAAGCAGATGTCCTTTAGAATGGGAGGTGATATTGTGTTATAGAAATAAAAGGCGACAAAGGCAAAGGCAGGGTCCTCTACAGAGCTGTGACAATTACAAGGAGAAAGGAAGAGACCTTACAGAATAAAATACATTACATTCCACCACCCAGGAAAAGGAAGAAATGGATGTCATGTGTTGCCGATGTATGCAGAACCCAAAAGTTTTAACATGGCTAAATTCAGTAGAACTAAGAGGCTTGAGCTAGAGTTGCTGTGTCAGACATGGTGACATACATCACAATCCTAGTACTTGGGTGGTGGAGGCAGGAAACTCAAGGTCATCCTCAGCTAATTATGAGTTGGAGGCAAGCTTGTCTCAAAAACAAAAGTTACTGTAAGATTCTTTTGCAGAACATTTAAAGATTCTTTACTTTTCTTCCTGACAGTATTTTCCATCAGAAAGAATAAAATAAAAAAGATTCTTTGTTAGTCATTACTTCATTATATACCCATAATAAATTGACCCATAATGATTTGTGAAGTAGAAATCTTAAGGCTAGACAGTACTGAAGTGTTTTGTCTTAAAATTTAAGAAGGCAGATTTTAAAGATTTCAGAGGAAATACAGGTGACATGAAGGCAGGAGAGTATGGGTCCTATATAACCTGGGGTCTCGTATATGCTAGGCAAGGGCTGGACCACAGAGGTATCTCCTAGCCCTTTTTGCTTTTTATTTTGAGACAGGTTCTCACTAAGTTGCCTAAGCTAGCCTTGAGCCCATGGTTTTTCTTTCCTCAGCCACCAGAGTAGTAAGGATAACAATTATACCACCAAGGTCAGCTTTGACCATTTAAATCACATCTGTGCCATTGACCAACTGTTGTGTTGTGGTTGAATGTGAAATGTCCTCTGCAGACTCATCTATTTGAATTCTTGGTCCGTAGCCAGTGATGCTATTTGGAAAGGTTTTGGAATCTTGGAAGGTTCTTTCCTCGAGGAAGTGAGTGCTTTATAGCCTGACCCCCTTCTTGTTCACTCCTCTGTTTCCTAAGAGTGGGCAAAGTGACTCTCCAGCCTCTTGCTCCTGCCACCATGCCTTCTCTGCCTGCTACCATGTCATCCTTGCCACAATGAACTGTATCCATGTGGACCTGTAAGCCAAAATAAATCCTTTCTGCCTTAAGTTGCTTTTGTCAGTATAGTTTATTACAGCAACAGAAGTATAAGTTTCATGTTCCAGAGAATGATGTGAGAGAGAGAGAGAGAGAGAGAGAGAGAGAGAGAGAGAGAGAGAGAGAGAACACAGAGAGAAGTTTGGAATCACCTATATGACAGAGTTGTTTTGACCATTAAATGAGAGCACATGTGTTAGATTTCTTTTTTATAATACCTTTATTAATAAATTTAGTTTTGTACAATATATTTCAATAACAGCTTATTCCTATTCCTCCCTGATCCATTCTCTTGCCCCCATGCCTCTCCACTCAAAAAAGAAGGAAAAGAAAATCAAGTTCAGCTAGTGTGGCAGGAGCATGCATCACGGGCATCACCACAGTTTCTGAAGCAGCAGGCTGCTCTGATGATGGATATTCCCCTGGCTCATAACAGCCCGAGACCAAGCTCAACAAAATTTAACCTAAGTTGAGCCTAACTGCCCAAGTCTGCAGGCACCCAGGCCTCCAGCAGGCACCTGGATATGGAGAAGATACTCTGATATCATGCAAGTATCAGGGCACCCCACAGGCCCCCAGACATCCTGCAGATACCTAGACAGCCTGAAGACACCAGGGCCTCCCATAAGCATCCAACAGCCTTCAGGCACCAGGATATCCCTCCAGGCTCCAGGGCATGCCTGGACATCACACAGGGTCCCGCAAGCACTAGGGCATCCCACCAGTGCCCAGACATCCTGCAGGCACCCAGATATCCTGTATAAACCCAGTCATCCCAAAGGCACCAGGACCTCCTGCCAGTACCCAGAAATCCTGCAGGTACCCAGATATCTTGCAGGCACATGGACCTCCTGTGGTCACCAGGACATCCCACAGGTGACCAAACATCCTGCAGATACCCAGATATCCCACAGGCACCAGAATTTCTTGCAGACACCCAGACATCCCACAGGCACTAGGACAACCTGCAGGCACTGGAGCATCCCACAGATGTCTGGGTATCCCAATGGCACCAGGACTTCCCACAGGCACCTGGGCCCTCTCGCAGGCACCTGGACATTCTACAGGCACTCCAATATCCCACAGACACCCAGACATCCTGCAGGTACCCTGTAATCTGGCAGTCACCAGGGCCTCCCGCAGGCACCAGGACATCCTGCAGGCACCCAGAGGCTCCAGTATGTCTTGCAGATGCCAGGGCATCCAGCAGGCACCAGGACATTCTACCATGCATCAGGGCATCCTGTAGGCACCCAGATATTTCACAGATATCTGGACACCCTGCAAGCATCAGGGCAGCCTGCAGGTCCCTAGGAAGCCCGCAGGCACCCCAACATCTTGCAGGTACTGGGGCCTCCCCCAGGCACCAGGGTATCTCACTTATGCCTAGACACCACAGGCACTTGGCCATCCTACAGATGTCTGGACATAATGCAGGCACCCAGTCCCCCTGCAGGCCCCAGATATAGTGTAGGCACCCAGCCACCCCTCAGGTACCCAGACCTCATGCACCAGGGCATCTTGCAGGTCCCTAGACATCTTGTGGGCACCCAGACATTCTGCAGAGAGCAGGGTCTTCCCACTAGCACCAGGGTGTCTCACAGGGACCCAGACGTCCAATAGTTACCAGGGCCTCCCAAATGTGCCAGGACATTGCACAGGCACCAGGGACTCACACAGGCACCTAGATATCACACAGACTCCCAGATGTCTTGCATGCATCTGGCCCTTCCACAAGGACCCGGCTATCTCACAGGGATCTGGTCCTCCCAGAGGTACCTAGGTATCTCACAGGCACCTGGAAGACACATAGGCGCCTGGACTTCATGCATGCCTCTGATCTCCAGACGGGCACCTGAACTTCACACAGGCACCGGTCTGCCATAATGAGTGCCCCATGGAGCCAGACTCGAGTACCTGGAGAACTCCTATGGTGTCAGCAATGCAGGTAGACCTCTAATTGTCCTGGTCCATGTGAGCATTTTGAGGTTTCTAAGATCCCTCTCTAAGGGAGGAGCCTCAGTCCATAGTACGGAATATTCTTCAGCAGGGACATTGTGCTGTTGCTCAGTATCAGGGGGATTCCAAGGTTTGGCAGAGCATTCAGGTCAGGACTTGCTTAAGCTCTAATTGTTATACACCCTCCTTATTACCCTTATCACTATCCATCTTGCTGCCTTAGCTTTTGTGCTTGCAGCTCTTGGGTAGTGCCACAGTCCATGTTTTCCCCCACTCTATCAGGGAGAGTACTACCTGTAGCAGCCACAGCCACTGGAGTGGCAGATTTGGCTTGGTGGGTGGTGAAAAGGCTGGGAAGGTCTGCTGGTAAGTAGAAGACAAGTCTCTTGCATCAGTTCAGGAGATGAGGCACTCTTCAGCTGGGCTATCCTGTCATTGCTCAGGAACAGGGTGATCCTGTGGTTTGGTAGCTAGTTTGGAGGTAGGGCCTAGTCCAGCTCCAGACTGCTGTATTCCACCTTGTCCTCGCTGCCTGACCTTTGTGCCTGCAGCCCGTGGTGGTACCACGTGCATGCTCTCCCCCACCCATTAGGGAGCTGTGGCCATGGGCATCACAGAACTGGCCTGACAAGCAGCGGAGAGGTCAGAAGGGTCTAATGGCAGTCTGAGGACCTATCTTTTGTCTGCCTTGGGTGTGCACCCATACCTGTCTCCACCTCCAGCCCTGTATCTCTTAGCAGTTTTTGCCACTATTCCCTTTTTACCTGGTCCCTGAGTTTGCCTCTATTTACAGTCAGTGTACATGCTCCAGCCTGGTGAGTAGAAATAGTACAGCCAGTTTGTGGCCTCAGGCTCCTGGCATCACAAGCACCCTTCCCTCTCAGGGATGCCTAGCTCTTGTAATGTAGATGTAGATTCAGGGCAAAAGGCAGTTTATTCTCTGGCTAATGCAATCCTCAGTCCTTAGAGGGTTTCAGCCTGTGTACAATCTAATCTTCTGCCTAAACTGGAAGGCTTTAGCCTCCAAGACTTACTGCTGACTGGATATACTCTGACTAGCTCCTTCTGAACTCAGCTGTAGTGAACTCAAATGGCTCTTCTGGTTGGCTGATTCAATTCACTTGCTGTTCTGGCTCAAATCAAGCTGCTGGTTCAAAGTGACCTTTTGAACTGGCTGACTGTTTCTGAGTGAATTCTTCTGATTCTGACTCCCTTAACTTCTCTGACTGCTCTGCTTGGCTTCAAACTGACTCATTCCTCTGCTGAACTGCTTCTGTGTCTCTGCCTCAGATTGCCTCTGTGTCTCTCTGAACTTCCTGTGAACTGAGAGTCTCCTTTTATATCCTGAGAGTTGGGTATATCCTCACTGTGATTCAATCTCAGACCTCACTCTGCTGGCTCTTCACTCTGATTCAATCTCAGATTTGGGCTTAAAGGCATGTGCTCATTCTGTAACCATGGTCTGAGAGCCTAACCTACTTCTTAACTGATTGCTTCCTTTTAGAATCCTAGTGTTGGGAGTAAAGGTGTGCGCTATGTTGCCCTAACTACAGAAATCCATTTCATCTAGCATTAGCACAAACAGAGGATAGGATTAGTCTTACTAACATTCTTTCTGCCTTCCATCCGGATCCCACAGGCCTCTGAGTGTGATCCCTTCACACAGGCTCTTGGATTTGATCCCTTCCTAGCTATCACACAGGCCTTTCAATGTGATCCTTTCCCAGAGCAGCCATGTTGCTGAATCAAATGATTAAATATTCCTCTACAGTGACTGTGTCTTCAGTTCTGTGTCCTCTGTGCAGGTTGAGCCTGTGGATTCACTCCACTATCCTTCCTCTCCACTCACAGCCAGCTGACCTTCCAGGTATGTTACTAACCCTGTGTCTTTCCAACCATTTTTAATTCACAAAGTCCCTTCCACCTGACTAGGCACCAGCATAATTTTCCCAGTCCACAAACATGTGAAGAGCCAGGGGCAACCTGAGCAGAAGTGATAGGCAATGGCTAGGACCCTGTCAGATTTTGCTTACTGTCCTGTGGCCATCTTGAGTTCTGTCTGTGGCTCCAATCTTCCATCCCTGACTCCCCCCACAGCCTGCCTCCTCCATGTCTCAGGCAGTGCCCATAGGCTGAATGGGGGCCCTGGCCTGTCAGATAGCTATGGTGCCTGGTGGGCACACTCCTGAGTCTCTCTGTTGTATTTTCTACCCAGCTTCTACATTCTTGTCTCTGTTCCCAGCTCATTCCTCCATCCTGCAGTTAGAACTCATGGGCTCCACCACACTCTGCTCCTGGCTCATTTTTTCCATGATGTGGGTCAAAAAATGCCTTCCACTCCACCATGTTTCCTCTTGCAATGCACAGTCTAAGGTTCCTCTTGTCACCACCTCTGTGTCTTTCTAAACATTCCAGATTCTCATAGTTCTCTTTGCTGGACCTGGCACCAGCATAGCATCATCTGTTCCACAAACACATGAGGGCCACCCTGAATAGGGGGGTGGCAGGGCAGCTTCTAGAGCCCTGATGGACTCTGCTTGCTGTCCCACCATCTTGAATCTTCTAGTTAAGATTTCTTTTTAAAGCTGGACACATAAGCAGATAATTTATTAATGTCAACACATATTGAGAAACTAGCATAGAAATTTCATTCATTCTTTCAACAATTTTTATAGAAAGTGCCAGTTGCTGTGCTAGCCATTGGAGTGTACAGTTATAAGGAAAACACTGCAGTGTCTTCCTGGAGCTTAATAAATACTGGAGAGTAGGGCTGGGATATAGTTCAGCAGATAGAATGCTTTCTAGTATGCATGAAAACCTGAGTTCAATCCCCAGAAACCCCATAAAACTGGGTGTGGCAGTGCTTGTTATATCAGCACTTGGAAGGTGGAGGTAAGAGGATCTGGAATGAGAGCTTTGCAGATGAGTGGGATGGAGTCAGAGGGGCAGATGGTAGGGTTACGGCTTAGGAGAAGAGCTGAATGGCTGGGAGATTGGATTCATACAGAGAAAAGGAGAAAATCTCAATGTTGGAAGAGTTACAAATATGAAAAGGAAAGAAGGCTAAAATAAATCTATGAGCACTGGATTGAAATTGAAAATGGAAGCATCAGTATAATCTCTCATGGTTTTATACGTGTGTGTGTTTTGGGAATCATGTATAGGTGTACAATTAAGTATGTGTATACATATAACCACATGTTTATTTCTTAGCTCTGATCACTTCTGCAGACCTAGAAACAGTGTCACCCCAGTTAACAATGGATATAACTAGGAACTAGATCTTGGAACCTATCACCATTATGACCATTTTCAGTGTATCCAAAGGAACTGGGTCTCTTTGGAGAAACCACAGACCCCAAGATTGGGGCAAGAAATGTATGAGATGAACCTGGAGCATCTCACTGTGCCACAGGCGAGGAAGTGCTTACAGAAAATGGGAATACCAAAAGAGTACAGAACAAATAATAATAGTGGATTATTATCCACTGAATAAGTAAGGCTCTATTAATGTATAATAAAATGTAGTTTAAAAGTATGAATGAATAAGTAAGTGGAGATGAGCTCTGTGGCAGAGCATTTGCATTTGCATTTACACGACCCTGGAGGGAATAAAAAGTGGGGAAGCAGAAAAAGCCCAATCTCACCAAGGCCAACTAATAAACAAAGGGAACAATGGAGACAGAGAAACCAACAATAAACAGTAAAAACGTATTCAGGTAAGAATTATCAATTGATGCTGAGAACTTGTTTGCAAGCATTAATGAAGAACAGGCTATTTACTTAGTCTCAAATTATCTTCCATTAAGGACTTCATAATTACTTCCTAATTACTAAGTACAAAATGTTTATCAATTAACCTCACACTGGAGAAACCTGGCAGAGACCATCTTAACTTTAGTCAGTAATAGGGCAAATTGACACTGAGTGCTAGCTGGTGGGCTGCACCAGGAACACATTGCTTTTGTGGCTCTGCCTGTCCAAAGTGGGTAAACAGAATCTAATCAGCAGGAAACATCTGACCCACCTAAACTGAGGTTCATGCTACAAAGCCATTAGTCTGTTCTCTGAAAAAAAAAATGTTAAGGTCATTTTCAGGAGATGATAAAAACATGAGAACTAAGTGCAGCTTGTGGTCTTGAATTTACGAAGGACTATTAGGACAACCAGTGGCATGTGAATGTGGAATAGATGGTAGAACTGTATCATTGCTAGTTTTCTGATTCTGATGTCTGTACTACGGTTATGTATGTAGGAGACTTTTTACAATATGCACTCTTGCAGCCATGAGGGTATATTTGTTTCTGGCTCCTTCTATTGTCCTACCATGCACTCCTTACTATGACATTTTAGCCACATGTCTAGAGACAACAGAGCTAAGTGACCACAGATTGAAACCTCCAAAAATGTGAGCCCAAATTAATCTTTCTCCCCCTAAGTTGATTTTCTTAGGTATTTTTTCACAATGGGAAAGAAAAACCTAAATGGTAGCCCTGTATACATAGCACCTCTGTACATGGTCCTTACTGTTTACAGTTTAGGGAATCTTTAAAAAGTGTTTTCTTTTTTAAAATATCAGCATACAAAGAATTTGAAGTGAAGAGTTCAGAAGCCTATTAAGAATCTGAGAAAATTACACTGACAAAGACATCTGAATAAGAAGCTTTATAATTAAGACTAAACTCAAATATCAAGCCCTTGAAACATGCATAAAAAACTGTGAAATCTGTCTAGTGCCAAACACATCACATCTTACAAAATTCACTTTAAATATTACCATTGACAATATGTACAATAAAATCTCTCCAAGGTTTCGGAACTAGAAGCAAACTGAATAACCAAAACTTACCCAAGCATGTTCTAAAAAGCATAATTAGAGGGTGATAAAGAAGTTCCTCTCATGTCCTCATGTCACCTGCCCAGCAGGATTCCAGAACTGCAGAGTGTGCCTCCAATCTTTCCTCTCAAAGGGAAGTGTTTATCACACCTGTCATGTCCTTATTATAATGCTAAACGGCTAACACATAACATGTTTCAGTTCACAGATCACAAGAAGTTGAGGAGTCACTGTGAATTTGATACAGAAGACCGCCTGTCCCCAGGAGAGTCTGTAAAAAATCTCAAGGGTTTGAGAAAGAAAGAGAGCAGCAATAAGGCAATGTGGCCAATCTGAATCCATAGGAAGCTGGATGAAGTGGCACAACAAGTGTTTGTGCTTATCCACGATAAGCATATTACATATGCAAGTATTTGAAAACCAAAGGTTGAAAATGTTATAAATGGGATATAAATAAGATACGAATCAACTAGGAGAGGGACAGGAACATGGTACTACACCATACTAACAGTTAGTCAGGCAGAATGAGCATGCTCAACTCTGCATGGGCCAGGCCTCTCTGGAATGTGGGATTTGACTCTTGGAAGGTAAGATGACCAGATCACTGGAGGAATGGCTGAGAGGCCTGAGGTTGTTGAACCCGAAGAAGAAAAAGCTAGATGACAATGGTGGGTGGTGGTGGTGAGTGGGGACAATTTCTGTCTCTGATTCCCCAAAGGGCACTTGGGATGGAAATAGCAAACCTATTACTGGGAAACAGATTTCTGTTCAGTATAAGGAAAAGCTTTTTACTAATTAGACAAGCCAAAAAGAAGGGTGTGTTTGAACAGTCATAGGATGTGATTCATTCTCATTCCCCTACTCTGACAGGATCTGACTATGCAGTGTAGAATATGTTTTAATGGAGATTAGGTAACAATTCTCAAGGATCTCGAAGAAAGATTTCATGAATCTGATAAATTCAAGGCCTTCCAATGATGCTTACGGCTTTGTGTTATCTTTCAGTTTGGGAAGTTTGGGCACGTTGAGAATAAAATATGTTGGACAGGGATGGGCATTCCATTTTATTCACATGGGGCATCTTGCTCTAGCATGAACTATTTCAATATAATCCTTAGCAGTTAGGAAATTTTCTCCTAGAAATTAGCTGATCATTGAGGTGAAAGTAAAAAAAATGCTTTTATTTGAGAAAATTTGATTCAACACTAAAACAGGGCTTAAGGAAACAAAAGTTCAAGGGAACATATGGCAACAACTGAAATATTCAATAGCTCATGATGATAGAACTTCAAGTTTCTGTGAGCCAGTCTGCTTAGACACCTTTTCCCAATCATTATCACTGTTCACTGAAAAGTAAACTCCCTCTTTAAAAAAAAACAAAAAACCAAAAAACTTTAGTTTTATTTTATGTGCATGTCCAGTACCCTTGGAAACTAGAAGAAGGCATCAGATCTTTTGGAACTGGAGTTACGGATGGTTGTTAGCTGCCATATTGGTGCTGGGAACTGAACCTGGGTTCTCTGGAGGAGCAGCAAGTGCTCTTAACCGCTCAGCCATCTCTGTAGATCTTAACTCCCACCTTTTATCTAATGCTTCCATGAGGTTGACATACAGAAGCTTTACCTGAGGGAAAAAACAGCAAACAGATTTCTTAAGAAGAAAAAAGAAACCAATGTGAGAAAGCTTCTTGGATCCACAGCAGTGGCCCAGTAGTCTGGCCCTTATGTGCTGAGATCTGAGTTGCTATTTGGGGAGCACACATACTCTACTGAGGGAGAGGAATCCCAGGGCAGTAGGTCTGTTTAATTAGGAACAGGCAGCTCTAGTAAAGGAGGAGGTACTCAAAACAAAAAAGATTCTTTGTTCTTATTTGGTAACAAGGCTTTTCCCTTAACAAACCTATGTTGGTTAGCTAATGGTCTAGATGCTTGAAACTGAGAATTATAGTCCCTGGAGAAATCCTGTTTGGCCAGCCACTGTTTTTGCACAGAGGTCAGCCCTTGCCTACACGCATTAGCACTGACAGTGATATATCTTTCCAGAGCTCACTCCTGGCAGTCCTTGTAATTATATTCCATCTACTCTCCCTATGTTTCCTATTCTCCATCCTTCTTGGTTTTCACTTTAAGAAATTACTCTACAGTCTCTTACCTCATGAAGTGATATGGAACCACTAAGATCTTCAAAGATGAAGATATTTACCTAGTCAAGTAAGGTAAGGTGTGTCCTTATGGGAGCCTGTCATGACTTCTGTGCCCTCTAAGTCATGCCACCCACTACAGGATCCTCCACTCCTACCTTAGCTTCATAGTTTATTTTAAGGGAGCCAAGATGGCCAAGGAAATCCAACGCCATGGCAGCCCATCTTTTTGCAGATATATATTTGTTCCTGCTATACATCAATATTCCAATATTCCAAGACTTGATCATTAGCCATAGAATCTCCTCTTCTGGGTAGCCTTCCTGAAATCCAAGGAAAGTGAGTGTTTTACAGTTGCCATCACTGCTGCTTGTAGCACTATATCATGTCCCATTATTAGACATTAGGCGCTTGGCTAGCACCGAGGAAAGACAGCTCTTGGGGAACAGAACCTTGATGGTATGGCAGTTGTAGAATGTTCCACAGCAAAGTATCATGACCAAGGATTGGCATAGTTATGGGTTCCCTGGGTTTTATTTTGCTTTATATATCCCCAGAATTTAATCTGGAGACCAAAACCCGATGAAGATTAAAAGACAAAAAAAACAAAACAAAACTAAACAATAAAAAGCCTGTTTGCTTTAGTGAAGAGATTCACAGTAACAAGGAGTTCTCCACCTCACGTATCAATAAAGGCCATGTGGAAAATGTTTTGTGTTTAAGTGTATGCGACATGTGTGTACATGTGTGTGAGTGCTGGTGTTAAGGCTTTTACCTGGAAGCATCAAGGTCAAGTTTCCTCCCCTGTGCAGTGGTGTTAGAGAAAGCCAGATAAAACAGAAGGCTAAATGAGAATCAAGGTCTCAACATGACACAAAATGTCTAGATTTCAATAAAAAAATTACTCAGTAAACTAAGACCTCAGAATATCATAAACTGGACAACAAAAAAGACAATCACTTGATACTTCTAAGATGACAAAAATGTTATAATATTTGCTGAAGTTTTTTGTATGGCTTTAAAAATAATGGTAAAATATAGCACAGAATTTACGCTCTTCACACTTTTACTGTACAGTTCACATTCACATTGCTGTGCTATTGCCACTATCCACCTCTCCCACAGAACTGCTTTGATCTTTAAAGACTCAAATTCTATAGGCTCCGTGCCTAGCAACTACCACCACCACTCTATTTTTCAGTCATCAATTTTACCACTCTTGGTATTTCCCATAAGTGGAGTCATATAACATTTATCCTGTCATGACACATAATAACTTGATGAATCTCCAGAGAATGATGATGAGTAGAAAAAGCCAATTTCAGAGGGTTATGTACTATACTATTCTAAAAGCTCAATGCATACTGTGTGATTCCATTAAGATAACATTCTTGAAATATCACAATTATAGAAACTGGCAATAGGATAGTAGTTGCCTATTTTTTAAGCTGGGACTGAAAGAGAAGTAAAAGTAAAAGGATCTCTCTGGTGATTGAGATGTTCTCTGTGTTACCTTAAATAATGCCAATATTTTGGTTGTGATTTTTTTTTTTTTTTAGTTTTTTTGAGACAGGTATTTATGTATCCCAGGCTGAATTCAAATTCTATGTAGTAGAGTATGGCCTTCTACTCCTAACTTTCATGCTTCCATATCCTGCGTGCTGGGATTATGTGTGTGTGCCGCCATGCCTGGCTTTTGATTGTGATATTGTGGTATTGTTTGTAAAGTGTTATCATAAAGAGTATACAAGATTGCTGTGTTATTTCTTATAAGTATATATAGCTATAATTATTTCAAAATAAAAATTTAATTAAGAAGCAATCTAAACAACCTAATTCTTTAAAAAGAATCTAGAATACGAACTTATTATAGAGTACATAGGAATACCTACTTAAGCATGTGGTCCACTCCCCACTGGGCTTTTTCATTGCCACTAGCTTCTGAATATTAGCCTAAGCCTCTTATTTGACTTGAGATTTCCTAGCAAAATCTGGTAAACATGTATATTCTAGTAGAACGAGTCCAGTACTTAAGGGGCAATTCACTGAATATTTATATAACCTCCAAAGTTTCATGTTAAAGTGCTAACCTTTTTTTATTTTTCATTATTTATTAAGCTGGTACCTTTTATCAGTTACCTCCATACATTGGCAAAACGCCTATTACACGAATATAAAAGCTCTGCTTTACAGTTTGCATTCATGTTTTACTTTTATATCCATTATATCATACAACCCCACCACAGGGTTTCAATAGACAGAGCTACTATTATTTATCTTGGAATTACAATTGAAGACATTTTTTTAAAATTCAAAAAGTCCACTTACTAATTTAGTTAAAAAATTACTTGTAGTTAATGAATGGGAGTCAGAGCTAGGACCCAGGTCTTCTGACCTTATCTTCCCCCAAGCATTTGGAACGAAGCAGATACATAGAACATTCAATCAAAAAGAAAAAAGTAATATTTATAAGATAAAGAGCCAATGAAGCCACTAAATTATTCTCTTAAGCATATGGTCATGTTTCAGGTTATGGGCACTAATGGACAGGAAATTTATCAGAAAATGTAGAAAATACCAGGCTCTCTGACAGACTAGAGACAAATTGAAATTATATATGATGGAATAAAAGTGACAAAACCAAGTTCCTCAGAGAAGCTGTGGCATCATAGAGACTATGGAGATTGATCAGTATGGAGTACAGTAAGTCTAATTTGCATATAGCAAACATAGTTGAAGGACAAGATGAGTCTCCTAGCTCAGAAATGGAATTTTCTCCTCTTCCTAAATGATTGCAAAAGAAAATAAAATCCAAATTGTTCAGTGCTAATGTTTTTCATAGTTAAGTACATATAGGCCAGAATTAAATTGTTCCAGGAGAATTCTAGGTTTTTTTTTTTGTCAATGATAGGTTCGCACTGGATAAAAATAGTTATCACTTCCATGTGCATTTGTTAAGTTTATAACACATATATTATTTTCATTGCTCCATACATGTGCAATGTGGAAGAATCAGAACAGAGCATTTTAGAAGTGAAGAAACTCAACTCAAACAACAAAAAGATATCCATATGCAAAAGCACACAAGAATCCACTTACATCCTTACTTTATACAAAACAAAAATTAATTTAAAATGGAATACAGATTCATATTCAAAAGATAAAAATATAAACCTTCAAGAATACATAGGAGAGGATATCTGTAAACTTGGATTGGGCAAAGATTTCTTAGCATTACAAAAATGTTACCTATCAAGAAAAGCTTGATAAATTAGACTTAAATAAAATTTAATTTTTTTCTTTTCAAATGATGCCATTAGGGGGAAAACCAGAAAAGATTTGGAGAAAATATTTATGAATACAGGACTTTATCCAGAATATATAAAGAACTCTCACAACTCAACTAAAACACAACTTGATATTTAAAAAGTAGGAAAACGGAATAGACATTTCTCCAGGAAAGAAATATAAATAGTCAATATGCTCAACACCATTAGCCATCAAGAAACTACCTATCATTCCACAGTAAGTTAATACTCTATATTCACTAAAATGGTTATAATAAAAACATGTGTAATAACAATGCTGGTGAAGAAGCAGAGAAATCAGAATCTGAACACTACTAGTGGGAATGTGTACTAATTTAAATGAAAATGTCCTCCACAGGCTTGAATATTTGAAGATCTGGTTTCTAGTTCGTAGCTGTTTAGAAAGTTGTGCAGCTTGCTGGAGGAAGTACATAACTGGTGGTAGGCTTTGAGAGTTCAAAGCCACACCGTACTTCTAGTTCACTTTTTCTGCTTTGTGTTTGTGGTTACAGATATCTTGGCTACCTGCTTCCCTGCCATTGTGGACTTTCCCTCTCAAACTGTAAGGCCTAATAACTTGTTACTCTGTAAGTTTCTCTGGTAATGGTATTATCACAACAACAGAAAAATAACTAATACAGAATGTAAAACAGTGTTGCCATTTTGGGAAAAAAAGATGTCAGCTGTTCACAAAGCTAATCACAGAGCAAGGAAGGAACCCTACAATTCTACTTGTACACATACATTCAAGAGAATTAAATATATAAGCTACAGTCAGGCATAGTGGCACACTCCTTTAATCCTAGCATTTAGGAGGCAGAGACAGGTAAATCTCTGTAGGTTCAAGGCCAGCCTGATATACATAATGAGTTCCAGGCCAGCCAGAGCAACATAGTGTGATAAACAACTATTTACAAATGTCATCATTTGTAATGGGGCATCATTCATAATGGATAAAAAGTGGAAACAACTTAATGCTTATCAACCAATGAACAGATAAAAAAATGAGGTACAGAGACTTTTTCTTCATCAAAAACAATGAAATACTAGTAATGCAATAACACAGATGAACCTCAAAGTATACTAACTGAAAGAAGTTAGTATACTGAAAGAAATCAAAGGAATCTTCCTGAAAAGAAAAAAATAAACTGAAAGGGATCAAATACAGATCTTCTTTGTTCCTTCTACTTTATTACCTATCTCTGAGAAATGCCTTTTCACAAAATTAGTATAGTCTTAGGAGAAATAATTACAGTAGGCCCCAAAAATACAAAATAATTTAAGATGCCCAGTAGTTTTGTTATTTTGACCCAATCTTTAGTAAACCTGTACTAGAAAATTCCTACCAAAACTATTTATATTTCATAAACCCAAAGGTATTTTATAGTAGATATCTACACCGTAATGTGAATTTACCCTAAAACTCATACCAGAAAGAACCATTCTATATGAATTCTCATATACAAGACACTTCAGTTTTTAAAATCAGCTGAACATTTAATATTGTTCTTTGACTTACAGTTCGGCTAATGAGGCTTAGAGCATCTTTAACATGGCCCCAAATTTCTTGCTGGGGATAGAGCACTGATACTCCATCTGATACCAAAAGGGTAATCAGGCTGTGCACGCATTTACTGAAAAACAAAAAGATAAAAGTCATCCCATAAGGAAAGAAATCATTGGCCTCATAGCTAAGAGAAATCAAATCTGTGTCTCATCCCACACCAAAAGTTTCACAGCACTTCTATTTCCTCCATTTCATCTGGCTTCTAAACCGGAAGACAGGTTTTTGAAGCTGTAAAAAGGGTTGATAAGTCTTTCCTTTGATCATGTCTGTGGTTTGTCTTTTTAGATAACCTCATTTCTCTCATGAAGGAATTGCTTAATTAACGTGTGTGTGTGTGTGTGTGTGTGTGTGTGTTGTATATTTGCATATATACGTGCCCACTGTGTGGAAGTTAAGAGGACAACTTTCTGGAGTTGGTTCTCTCCTTCCACTGTGTGAGACCTGGAGATTGAACTCAGGTCATTAGATTTAGCAGCAGGTGTATTCATCTGCTGCACCATTTTGATGCCCGATTATGATGCTGTTACATTTTATGAGCTGATTTAATTTACAGGCATTTAAAGAATCATTCTACCTCTTCAAATGGACAAAGGAATTGGTATTTAAATTGGAAAAAAAATTTTAAATCTCATTTCTCAGAACAAAAAGACTGTAATTCATTTTTCCAGAAAACAAATAGATCTGTTATTGATACTTTAAAAAAAAGTACTTAGAAAAAAACAGAAGAAAATATAGGAATAATGTTGAAGTTTAGTGATGACTACTAATTTCTAATAATTTGGAATATTCAGCAAATGACATGAAGGAAGGCAGATACAAAGTACTATTTTTACTTTATGAATAGACAATTTAAGAAAATCAGGATACTCCTTTCTTTTTCTCCCCTGGGAACAGCATATTCCTTGATCTTGCTTAATATTCCCTGGTGTCTAATAATTCTCACTACAGAACAGTTCACAGGACAGTTTTCCTATCATCTTCTATGTTGGCCCAATTGATTATGGTGAGTGACTTACAGGACACTGACTACACTTTTTTGACTTCCAAAAAAAATCTGATTTAGGTGTTGGATTACATTTACTAACCTGTATTTCAAAACATCAATTGGCTCCTTCTCTTTGTGGATCAATAAAAGTTTTTCCAAGGCCTCCTGTGCAATAGTAGGATAGTATGCAGGCTTATCCATAGCTAGTACTATACAAAGGGAAGAAAAAAGATCACGAACACCACTATAATCTTATCCAATACAGTTTTCATGCCATACTACAACTTGCATTCTCTAATGGAACAAAGATTCACACACTCATGCACACACACACACACACACACACACCAAATTTTATAAAATTATGACTCTGCAGATGCTTTCAGAGAGAATCTCTCATTTCTGGGCAGAGTACTATGGTAGGACTTTCAGGTTACATTCGTTTTTCAACAGTGACAGAAAACCTACTGTTATGCGACCACGCATACAGTCCTACAGATGATGCAACTATCTCATGAACCACAGTCAAGGAAGGACAAGCTAAGAAAGAAATAGAAGTAGATCAATAAAAGGCTGCTAATCAAAACCAGATAACACTACAATATACTGCTTTTTTGTTTTTGTTTTTTTGTTTTGTTTTTCTTACCAGATGCTAAAAATAAGAAGCCTTTGGCATTACTGTATTAGAGATAACTGTCTCTAAGATTTCCAGATGCATCCAACAACCCTGTAGAGCAGTTCCGCTATATAAGGAGTATTAGTTATAGAGTATGCCTCATTGGCCCCATGGCTCTAGAAAATCCAAGGCAACTGTAGTGTACTGGAGGCTACCTAATACCTCCACTAATCATGTTCATGCTCTTGAGGAGAGTAAGAGGAAAAAGGGAAGATAATCCAGGCATTTTTGGCATTATATCCCGCAGATGGTTGTGAGCCCCAGAAGGTAACCAGTTTAACTAGAAATTTGAAAATGACCATGGTGTTAAAATATTTCCAACTTGCCACCAAGCCTAATGACGCAAGTTCTATCCCTGGTGCCTATATGCCGCAAAGAGAACCGACTCCTGCAAGTTTTCCTCTGATCTTCACACATATCTATGCCCCTTTAATCTAAATAAAATGTAAAAATTATATCAAGATATTTCCAAATTTCTCTGTACATTTTAGTATATTACTAAAGTTGAGTCATCTTTGATCAACAACACAACTATTTATCATTTCTACCTACCTAAATGAAACTAAGTTTCCAAAGTTTCAGCTTTCCCTATCATGTAGTTACATAATTAAATTCCATGTATAGAATACATTTGAGTACCTATTATGAGCAATGCCTTTCACTAAGATTTCTTAGTATAATACATACATGTGATTATTGCTCATGACTCTAATGAGATTACAATCAGTGATTATAGTTCAAAATAGTTTAAGAATGCCATCAGAGAGGGAGGAAAACCATTTCCTATCTTGAGGTCTGAAGAGAGAAAACAGTAGGACCTAAATGGGCACTGGCCTTACACAAGCACAAAAATAGCACTTACATGCCATTGTTTCAAGTGTTTTGCTTTCTAAATGAGGCATCTTCCAAAGTGAGTCCATGAAGCTGTCCAGTGATGGATCATTCGTTTTGGTTTTAACTTCAAACTCATACAGCAGAAGCATTGCCCCACAGTCATCATCTGAGAAGTCTCCTAAAGAAAAGTGGAAGTGTAACGTTTTTCTGTTACTGTACATTAGCACTCTCTCCTAATCTAACCAAACCTGATAGGTTTTCCCAGAAGGGAAAATTAATTTCACTTACAATTTGAACACCATCCCAGTCTCTATCGATAGATTTTCAACATTTTAACATCTATAAGCACAACATTACTTTCACTACCCTGCAATGCATTTACCAGCATTTTCTACATATTCTGAAACGTCTTCTGTGGTGCTTGTAACTGGCTTGCAAATGTTCTGCTGCTATTGCTAAGATTCTAATTAACATCTAGTATTTACCTGTCTCCTTTGAGGTTGCACCTATGTCCATGCTCACTGTCATGGCTGAATTAAACAAAAAAATATGTAATGCTGCATGAAGTAACAGTGGTTTTATTTTGAGCAAAAGAGATTCCAAATTTATTTCATTTATTTAGTCAATAGTACGTCTTGGCTTTCATCATAGAAAGAATCTTACCTTCAGATGACATATACCATATTTTGTGAGGCAGTTTTATTTGTTCTCCTTTGAATGGATATTTAAGGTAGCTGGGTAAGTAGCATGACATAGTGGTGCATGGTATGTTCTATACATCTACAGTCTCAGCACTTGTGATGCTGAGAGCAGGAGAATTGGAGTTGAAGGCCAGCCTGAGCTACAGTGCAAGACTCTGTAAAACAAGTTGTAAGGTATAGAATAATTACAATAAATGGAATGAAGTGTCTCTAAATCTCAACAGTTTAGATGGAGTCCCGCACACTATTTCCCATTTTAAATAACTATTTGAATAAAGTTCAGAATTATTTGATGTTTTGTTTGAGACAGAGTCTCCTTATACAGCCCAGGTTGGTCAAAAACTACAGCGTGTGCCACCACATTCAGCTAGAGTTCACAATCTAAAGCCAACTTTTTGTTCACTGAATATTCTCACTTAAGTACATAAGCTGCAAAATAGCAAATGGCTAACTCAGTCATAAATAAAGTACTTGATGAGTTGTTATGTGATGCTATTCCTGGGAAGATGTGAGCAAACATCTACTCATGTCAGGGAACTGAAGACAGGCCAAAGTAAGGATACTACCAAAGATCAACTTGGTAAACCAAAGGAATTTATTGGTATCACTTACAGAAATAGTATTGAGGGAATACTTACAGGAGTAGAAATGACTCAAAGACACCTGCATCACCAAAAGTACACCCCAGCATGAGTGACAGCTCAGAAAAACTGAAAATCTGCAGTGTGTTGCACAAGCTACAAGGTTGTAGAGTGTCCTTTCCAGGTAGCTCAGTTAGTCTGAGCATCTTCTAGGCAGCTTGCTAGCCTCTGCTTCTTCCAAGCAGCTCAGCTTGAGTGTCTCTTAGCAGTCTTTACTCCTTATATGTACTTGGGGAGGAAGGGATCTGTAGCAATACACCTATGGTGTCACTCTGCAAGGAGACATGGAGGCATTTTCATAGGCTCAGACCCTGCCAAACCTCGGCAGAGGGAACCACAATCATGACATGTGCCATACTGGACAGTGGAACCCATTCATCTGAGCTCAGGTGTTTTTATTGACACAGAACTCCTCAGGTTTCTTCTGATACCACATGTAGATCATGTGCAATCAAACATCACCCACATAAATCCAACACCTGCAGACAATACAAATCGCCAAGACCTAAGTAGCCCCTCACCCAACAGTGCACAAAAAACAATGTTTTTAAACACAACTGAAAATAAACTTCTAGATCAGAGATCTAGAGAATCTGGTCAGTTTCAGGGAACTCCTGAAGCCAGAGTTGTTTACTTCCTGATATAAAGGAGTTTCCCTGCAGCAGCAACGTTTTACTTTCCGTTAGAACATCCTGTTGTTTCACCTCCCTACAAACATCCTGTGCCTTAATGACCTCCCTCCTTAGGATATCCTCATGTTTTACTTGCCTTTGAATATATATCTTGTCTTAAAATATCCGGTTGTTGCATCCCCTTTAACATCCTGTGTTTTTATGAGCTTCCTTCCAAGATGGAAATTTTTAATCTTGGAAGAAACTGCTACACAATAGAGTGCCCTTTCTACACAATAGAGTGCCCCTTTCTAAAACTGCTTGGAAGCAGAAGTATTTCAGAGTTTTCTAGATCTTGAATACTTCTATATCTATAATCAGATATATTGAGAATTAGACAAAATCTAAAGACAAAATTCATTTATGTTTTGTTATATGTCTATGCAGAGCACGAAGGTAATTTTGTATATTAGTCTTTTCTATCCTTCTCCTTCCCTTCTCTCTTTCTTCTTTTCCCTATTTATTTGTGTGTGTATGTATATGTATGCATGTGAGCACTGTGGGCATGTGAAGTTCAGAGGACAACTTGCATGAGTTGTTTCTCTTCACCTAACATATGGGTCCTGGGGATTAAACTCAGGTCATCAGGATTGATGACAAGCCCTTTTATGTATTGAGCCACTCTGCTGGATTTCCCCTCCCTTTTTTAGACAGGGTTTTTGTATGCAGCCAAGGTTGGACTTGAATTCATGGTCCTTAGCTCCCCACCTCTTGAATACTAGAATTATAGGTGTGTACCAATGTACCCAGCTTATATATTTTCAGTACACTTTTGTTTTGACTGTGACTGGTCACATGAGGTCAAATGTGGAATTTTCTATTTGTGGAATTATGTCTGTTCTAAAATGTTTTAGATTTTGGAGAATTTTGTGATTTGGATTTTCAGATTTCAACCTGTAAAATAAATCATAATTTATAATCACTGCCAATAAATAATCAAAAAACTTCTATACCTGTTATTACCAGTACTGAAGTTAGAACATGTTATATATAACCCACAGTTATATGTTACCTCCTAAATAATACTATCATGAAATTTAAAGAAACTTTAGTGGGTCCTTCCAATTCTGCATAATTTTCCAAATGAGTTTTCTGTTTGCAGAGCATGTTCATTTCTTCAATTCTTTTTCATTTTTTTTTTTTTTTACTTTTGCAACCAACATTTTCTGTTCTTTTTTTTCCCTTTTGCTCCTTCCTAGCTTCAATCACCATAACCCCTTTCCAGGACAGTACAACACTTGCTAGGAACAATGGAGTGAGGACCAGAATAACAACTGTTCTATGGAAATCATGAGGGTATTTTTCAGCCCATTTTACAACACACTCAATCCAAACCTTTCTACCAAACATCTTTTAACAGTCCTAAGAAAACTCAGGCCCCAGTAGTGATCCCTAACTTGGTCCTAGGATTGTTAGTGAGCCAATGACAAAGTCAGATGGTCTTTCATTGTCTTCTTTTATATATGATTCATTTCTTTTTTTAATCATTAAAATTAGAGCTTTATTTTTGAAGTATATTTTTACTTGAAAGAATAAATAACAAAACGTTGAAATTCAAATTTAGATATCTGGCTAGACATTTTACACAAAATTAACAGGAGAAAGCTGTTACTTTAAGATCAATGGCATTATTTCTGTCAATGTTAAAATTTGAGATTTCAAGCAAATGTTTGAATTACTCTTTTCTAGATTTATTTATGTTTATTTCATGTTTATGGGTGATTTGCTTGCATATATGTCTGTGTACTATGTGTATGCCTGGTAGCCGTGTAGGCCAGACAAAGGTGTTGGATTCACTGGAACTAGAATTACAGATAGTTGTGAGCTTCCATGTGGATATTGGAAATTGAATCCTGGTCCTCTGGAGAAACAGTTAGTGCTCTTAATCTCTGAGCCATATTTCTAGCCCAAATGTTTGAATTTTAAAGTACTGTCTTTATCACTATTAGATGAGAGATCACTAAAGAATATAGATTTTTTTCTGAGATTAGTGATATTAACAAATACCAATATTTATTGCTAAAATTTTAATATATAACAAATATAAATATTTTATTGTATAAATTAATGTGCCAATGTTTCAACAATTTTCAGAATTAGGGAATTAATATTTCCCAAATGACAATGTATAGTAGTACTACATTGATAAAATGGTTAGTAAAAAATTTATTCAGAGTATCAAACACTGGATTTTAGTGTAACTGCATGCAAACAGCATGGAATTGTTTTAGATTCGACATCACAAGCAATTAAAATAACTATCAATTGAATTTTAGTATAATATTAAAAATACATCCACAATTATCTGAAAAAGTTGTTAAAATGCTCCTCTCAAATACAGTTAGATAAAAGTAGCAAGTTCTAGTGTTCAATGGCGTGATGAGTTAACTCATCATAGTTAATAGTTAATAATATCCTATATATAATTTATTAATAGCCAGAAGAGAAGAACCTGAAGTCTTTAAACAAAGTAATAAGGAAATATAAATGAAATTACCCTAATTTGATTAGCGAATACTGTACTGATATGACTTATACATAAATAGCACTGAAATAAAGATATAATGAAATGGAAAATATCTCATGTTCATAAATTAGAAGATTTAACATTGTTAAGACGGTAACACCTTCCCAAGTGATCTGCAGATTGAATACAATCTCATCAGAATCCCAGATGTGGATATTTCCCTCAAGAAACTGACAGATTGATTCAAAACTTCATACAGAAATTCAGCTGACACAGAATAACCAAAATAATTTTGAAAGAATATAAACACTGATTGGCTAAATCTTCCTGATTTCAAAAGTTTACTACAAAGAAATGAAAAGATGGATGTTATGGCACTGTCATAAGGACAGGAGTATACACCAATGAGATCTAATTGATAACCCAGAAATACAGACATGTACATATAACGAACTAATTTTTCACATGTGAGAAAAGACCATCCATAGGGGATGGTTAGTCTTTGAAACAAAAATTTCTGTGAGAAGTAGACAATTACATGATAAAGAATAAAATTGGAATTGTACCTGATACCACATATAAAAATTAACTCAAAATGAACTCAAGCCTTTTTTCATAGAACTGGGTGAATTCTAGTTACCATGTTAGGGGTTATTATAAGGTGAGCCTAACCTTTCTTTTTTTGTTTCTTGTTTCATACTAGCTCACCCACCCTTTCACCTTCTGCCATGTTATGCTCTCATTTGATGCCTCCACTGATTTTGGACTCCCAGCCTCCAGAACTATGAGCCAATTACATAGTAGACAATAGCCATCTGAAAAGAAAAACGCATATCATTGGTCAAGAGAAAAAGTAGTTATCAGAATAAAACAAAGCTTGTCGGGTGGTAGTGGTGACACATGCCTTTAATCTCAGCATTCAGGAGGCAGAGGCAGGCAGATCTCTGAGTTAGAGGCCAGCCTAGTCTACAGAGTGAGTTCCAGGAAAGCCAGGGCAACACAGAGAAACTCTGTCTCAAAAAACAAAAACCAACCAAACAAATATTGCCCCATCTCCCCAAAAAAGGAAAAATTAAAGCCACCATAAGCTACTACTATACACTCACTAGAATGGCTGGAATAAAAAAAAATGCTAAGTAGGTAAAGAAATTTGAAGCTCTGTACCCACTAATAGGAATGTAAAATTGTGCAACTGCTTTAACATTTTGGCAGTTTCTCAAATGATTAAGCATAGTTATCATATCATTAGCAATTCTAGATCTAGGTATGCACCCAAGAAAAGTAAAAATTTGTACAGACAAAAACTTCTATATAATTATTTATAGCATCATTGCTTATAATTACCATAAGATAGAAACAAGCTAAATTTCTATCAGTAGATAAATAAAACATTAACTGTGTACAATGGAATATTTGACTATGAAAAGTAATGCAATGCTGATACTTGCTACAAAATGGGAAAACTTTGAAAATACGGAAGTCTATATTAAATAAGCCAGTCATAAGCTATACATATTATATAATTCCATCTATATGAAACATTTAGAATATGCAGATCTATTTGAATAGAACATAAACTAGTGGTTCAGAAAATGCAAGTGTTGATAAAAGGTTCAAAGTTTCTTTCTGAAGTAATGGAATGCTCAAATATTAACTGACTGTGCTTGCACATATCTGAATATAGTAAAGTCTATTGAATTATACAATTTATGAGTCAATTGAATGACATGAGTTACATCCCAATACATTCATTTTTTTCAACACATTTTCAAAGATTTAAATAATTTATTTGTATGTGTGTGTATGTGTGTGTGTGTATCTTTGTATGTGTGTGTGTGTGTCTGAAGAAGCCAGAAAAAGCCTTCAGATCCCTTGGTGTTATATCTGCAGGAAGCTAAGAACTGCCAATGTGGGTGTCAGGAAATGTACTTGAATCCTCTGAAAATCAGCAAGTATTCTTGACTGTCAAGCCATCTCTCCAGCCTCCAACATCTGTTTTTTAAATTGAATTCAGTATATCCTATTGTGCTTGATTTCTTTTCATCATGATAATGCCTGTGATTTTCATCTATATTTTTGCATGGACCAGAGACTATTTGCTTTTGCTGCTTTGCAGTATTCCATTATACAAATACAATTCAATTTATTTAATTCATTCTTCTGTTGACATAGTTATTTCAAACTTTTAGCTCTCATGAATAGAAATATTGTGAAGATTCTTGTGCATATTTTAGTGAATAGATACATTCATTCCGCTTGAATATATGCTTTTGGATGAGATTGCAAGGTCATTGCTAAGATGTGTGCATGTCAGGTTTTAGTAGATACCACTAAACAGTTTTCTAAAGTGATTTTAGCAATTGCCTGCCTCCCAGCAGTGCATCAGATTTTTCAGTTGCTACCCATCCTTATTAACAATTAAAAAAAAATCTTTTAAACTTGCTATCACAGGGGTGGGGCATGCATGCCCTGGTGTGCATGTGGAGGTCATGTTTGTGCAGTCAGTTCTCTTCTACCTTTCCATAAGTTCTGGAGATTGAATTCAAGCCATTGAACTTGGATGGTTGTGCAGCATGCGCTTTTACCCATGGAGCCATCTTGCCAGTCCAACAGTTGGTATTTTGATCTTAGGAACTTCAATGTGTATGCAGTGTGTGGTGTTTTAAATAAGAAATGTCTCCCATGGGCTCATGGATTTGAACAATTAATCCTAATTGGTGGTACTATTTGAAAAAGTTTATAAAACCTTTAGGAGATGTAGCCCTTGGAAAAAGTATGCCATTGAGGACAGGCTTTGAGGGTATATGGTCTTGCCCTGCTTCCTGTTCTTCGTCTCTGCTTCTGTGTGAGGATGAAAATATGATCAGACAGCTTCCCAATTCCACCAACAGGAATTCTCTACCTGTTGCCATGTCTTCTTCACTATGATGGACAGTATCCCTTTGGAACTATAAGCCTAAAGATTCCCTATTCTCCTCTAAGTATCTTTTGGTCATGACATTTTATCACAATAGAATGTAATCAATACATGGTGGTGTTATATTTTTACTTCTAATTTTTATTTCCTCGATGAATAATGACATCGAGCATATTTTCCTTTGCTTGTTGACTACATGGATATTTTCTTTCGTGACGTTTCCATTTAATTCTTCTGCCTATTTTGTATTAGGTTGTCTTGTTGACTTGGAGTCTGGAATTTGTCAGATTTTATGTATTGCCTTCTTCCTATTTGTGGATTGTACTTTAATCGGTGGCAGCTTTTGACAATCTGAAACCGTAGCTACAATCTTAACTGTAGCAAAGTGTATTTTATTGTTATTTTCTCATATAGATGATAATTCTTTACATTCTCAAGGTCATGCAGGTATTGTTTTATGACTTTTCTTAGAAATCTTATTGTTTAATGCTATGATACATCATCATTTGAGATCGAATCTTTCCATATTGCCCAGGATGGCCTTGAACTCCTGGTCTTCAGTGATTCTTCTGCCTCAGCCTCCTGAGTAGCCATGATTACAGAATGTGCCAATTTATTCAGCTTATCTCAAATCAGTGTTTATATATGATGTGAAGGAGGGGTCAAGATTAGTTTTTTCCCATATTGACATAAAATTATTCCAACATTTTAATATAAAACAAGAGCAACAAAATAAACCTTTCCCTGCTGCAAAGCATTAGACATGTTTGTTGCATATCAAATCACTATTTGTGTCTATTTTTGGATTTTATTCTGAATTCTCTGTTTTGTGCTGTAAGTCCTAAGACTCTATCTTTTCACTATTGTCTTTTGTAACTCCATAAAAATGTTCATGACATCCTGTCAATTTCTGCAATTAAATAAGTTGGGATTTTTACTGGGATTTCTTAAATCTATGGATCAAATTGGAGAAAACAGCATAATAATGCTGACTTTTCTATCCCATGAACATTTTATATAATATGTGTATATACATATACACACCCATATGATCTTCAGTTATTTAGGTTTTGAAAAACTTCCAGTGTTTTAAAAAACAGTATAGAGGTCTTCTACATCTTTCCTTATAGGTTAATTTCTAAATATTTAATGGATTTTGATGCTACTTAAAGTGGTATTTCAAAAGTTTTTTCAATCATTTTTTGCTAAAATATAGAAGTAGAATTAATTTTGTATGGTGACCTGTATTTACTAACCATACCAAATTTACTTATTTTTTCCCAACATTAATAAAAATAAAACACAGATACTGAAAGCCACATCATCTGTGTGCCTGTATGTCTATGCATATGCACATAGACACATATGCACTTACAGTTTTAACACTTCTCTGAAAATTTTAATTTACTCCAACATAGAAAGCTGAACATAAGTCAGCACTTAATTTACATTCTATGTAAAACAGTAGATGAACACAGTGAACTATGCCTAGCTGTACTATGCTGCATAGGAATATATAAAGCACATGTAAGTGTACAACTCAAATTTGTATCAGCCACTTCATTCACTGCACATGTTATGAACTATATCCATCTACGTCTATGGCTACAATTTCCCCTCAGATTTCAGATACTCCTTCTATTACTTCATTTTTCACAAGTTGAAATTCTTCTGATATCTTTTTCCACAAATAGCCATCAGGTCTGCTTCAAGCCAAAATGCCATATTTATTGTAGTATTGATGTATTTTAGTCATTTAACATATACCAAACTGTGATATAATATTATTAGGTTGTTATCATTATAAGATGTGTTGTTAAGTTCTCATGTATGTTCCTAATACCATTTTTTCCCACAGCTCCTTAGAATTTATTAGACACATTTGCATGGTAGACTCATTTTTAGTAACACATATGTCATGCTATGGCAGAAATCACAATACATGTAAAGTATACACATAATTGCTAATTTATATACCCATGAAAATAAAAGTTCTTAACTATATCACAGTATTTTACATAATATTTTTGTCTTTAATATTGTGTCCAAGTCAAAAAAGTATTTTTCAAAGTTATTTAAGTCAGACTTTTTCCTCAGCTCCTTCAGTATGTTTGTATGGTTAATTTTTTTATATAGCCAATATGAGTTTTATATATAGTTATATGAGTTTTGAAAGTATCTGCATATGTAAAGGTGTATGTATATACTATTCCAGCTCCTTGCAAAGCAGCCTTTCACCCTATTTTACTTCTTATATTGCCCCTTTATAGTGAATTCATCTCATGGCAAACCTCTGGCAATCACTAAAGTATTTTTTGTTACTATACTTTTATTTATTCCAGGATATTGAACAAATGTAATTATATCCATAGATATATCATTATATATATAATATATAGTATATGGTATATAATACACACACACACACATGTGTGTGTGTGTGTGTATATATATATATATATATACACATTCTGGCATTTTTTAACTTAGCAAATACATTTAATATCAATTTACTGCTGAATAGTATTTCATTGCACAGGTGTACCAGAGTTCATTTATCCATTTCAGTTTACCTTCTGTGTTCCTGTTGGAGTTATATGGCCATATCATAAGAATGGCAGATTGGTCAGTTCTCTATGATACTTTCAACGTCATGGTGTATAGAAAGTGCTCCATTTTTATGATTTCTTTAGAGAGGTAGAACTCCCAACCAATACATATATGCAGGGCAGCGAGCATTCACTCTACTTTCCAATACAGAAATTAATGCTGAGAGTTAAGTATGACAGTACAGCACTCAGGAGGCTGAAGCAGGAAGAATTCAAGTTCAGGCAAGCTTGGAAATTAAGGTTGAAAGATTGAATAATCAGCCCACAGAAATCCAGCAAACTAATGCAGAGTCAGGACTATACTCCCAGGTGGTCTGATTCACAATCTAATACTAAAAAACATATAGGGGAGAGGTGTAACTGGCTAGAAGGTTGGAAAACAGAACCCAATAGACTAATTTTTTTAAAGTATTTGGTCTGATAAAGAGAGAACTTAACAAATAATTTTAAAATGGTCTTACATAAAGATGATCACAGATGGTCTTTAGGAGCCAGCCAGGAGAAAGTGATCAATTAAACCCAAGATGTAAAATGGGTTACTGGAAGCCCTGGAATTATTCTAGCACAATGTTGGGTGGAAGCAATGGTAGCATATATATATCCCATTTCTTGACACAAGTGGGGAATTCTTCTATCCCACTATTAAAAATGAATTAAGGAGTGATTTTTGTAATATTTGTCAGAGTAAAGTGCATACATGTGGAGGCAAGAGGTTGATGTTGAGTACTTTTCTCAGTCCTCTCCACCTTATTAAACCCAGTCTGAGTTCTCTGCATATTTTCAGCATGAATGGGTATTGAATTTTTCTTTCATGTCTCTCTTTCAATAAGATGCGCATTTCTCCCTTTCTTTGCTTAATGTGCACTAACTTTTGCATGTTGAATTCTTGAACTAAATACTAATTGGCCACAGAATATTTTGTTTGTGTTATCACTGGATTCAACTTTCTAAAAACTTTTTTAGGACTTCTACACCTATCACTCAAGATAAGGACCTGTAATTTTTTTGTGTGTATGTGTGATGGATACTTTTCTCTGATTTTGACATTGAAACGCAATTAAATCACTTTCTTCCCTCTCTTTCCTCCCTCCAGCTTCTTCCAGCTACCCCCTCAGTCCTACCATGTTCTCCCTCCATTATCAAATAGATAGCCTCTTTTTCTTTATCATTGTTACATATATGTATGTATGCATAAATATGCACACATGCACACATGTGCGTGTGCGCGCACGCACACACACAACTGAGTCTGCTTTTGTTGTTTGTGTGTGTATAGTTTCAAGGCTGACCATTCTGCATTGGACAACCAATCAGGGGGCCCATTCCTGGAAGAGGCTAATTTTCTTTCTCTCAATAGTCATTAGTTGCCTGTAGTAATTCTTTGTTTAGGGGTGGATAAGAGATATTAGTACAAGATGTCATTACTTCTTAATATATTTAGAAGAATCTACTAATAAAATAATTTCCTTTAGGTAAAGGCATTTAAGATTTCATTTGTTTAACAGGTGTAGAACTATTCAAAACATTTGAAACTGGTTAGTTCTGATTCTTTCTCTTTGGGCCAATTCTGATGCACCTATCAGGAAAAAAAAATACAGTTTTCAAGAAAGTTATCGATTTTGTCTGTGGTTGCATTTATTGGCATAAAGCTATTAAAATCACCTTTAATATGTATTTTTGTGTGTACATATTTGTGTGTGTATGTATGTGTGCAGATGTATTTGCATAGGTGGGGGCATACATGTTGAAGCCAGAGATTGGTGCTGAGTATTTTCCAAGTCCTCTCCACCTTATGAAACCCAAAGGGAGCAGAGAAAGGAATGGTAGAATATGTTTATAACCCTAGCACTTTGGAGGCTGCTGCAGGTTCACAGTTCAGGACTGTCTCAAGGGGAAAAAAAAGCAGAAAACAGTAATATAGAAACAAACACATAAAATAGAAAATCAGCAAAGACATGGATTTTTTTTTTTGGGGGGAATGATTAATATGATTAATACAATGGCTACACATCTTATTAGATAGACCAAGAAAACCCCAAAACACCATTTACTGATACTAGTAATTTGAAAGTGGGCATCATCACTATAAATTCTTCAGACATTAAAAACAGTAAGATGCCCGAGGAGACGGCTCAGTCAGTAAAGTGCTTAACATGAGGACCTAAATTCCGATCCCCAGCACCCACATAAAGGCAGAGACAGGCAGGTCCCTAAAGTTCATTGGCCAGCCAGCCCAGTCAAATGATGAACCTCATATTTTGTGAGAGACTTTATCTTAAAAAATAAGGGGGAGAGGGCTGAGGTTTAATTTGAGTTTAATTTCCTATTCTTTGTGTGAATTCAATTTGGAAACTTAGACCATTGATTTTCAACCCTCCATTTTTCTATTACATGCATTCAAAGCTATATTTTCATTTATTTTAGTTGTTTACAAGTTTTGGCACATTTTCATTTTTTAACTTCAATATATTCTAAAGATTTCATTGTGTTCTTTCTTGATCTATTCAGAACTGTTTTAGGTTTATAACAGTGGAGTTTATCTAGTCATTTTCTGTTCTGGCTTTTTTTGTTTAATATCATTTCACTGAAGCAGTGTACTTTGTATAGTTTCAATAGTTTGAAATTTGAGATTTGCTTTTAGATTAGAATAAAATCTAGCATGGCAAATGTTACAAGATCTCTGAAGAGTTAGTGTACATTCTATGGTTAATAAGTGAATTATTCTACATATGTCTCAATAGGGGTTAATTGAGGTTTAGAGTTTGGGAAATCTTGTACAAATAGTGAATGTTTGTAGATAAACTATAGAGCGTACTTTACTCTGATCAGGAGAGCCATGCTAAGATAATTGTATAGGAAATTTTCTTGATTCACATCTGTATATTTACAAATCATAATGAGGTATATACCAGGAGTACAGAAACTTGAATAACATTCCTAATTAGGGCAGCCATTAAGGAAAAGGAATGGTGGTTTTCACCATCTCTTGGACCTTCAATGACTCCCCAGCTCTACCTCTATCTATTTCCATTACTGTTTTGTTTTGTGTTGTTAGAGTAAGTCTATGAAGCCTGTGAGACATAATTAAAACAAAATGCTGCCAAAATTGAAGACATTTAGGATCAATTTCTACCACAGATATTTGGATATTTCAATGTGTTAGTTTTCTGCTCCTGCAACAAAATACCCAAGGTCATCAACTTAAATTATGAAAACATTGATTTTTGCTTCACAGATTGGGGTTTCAATTTATGAGTAATTTGCCCCATTACTTTGGAACAGTAATGGCACAGTGCATCACAGCAGCTGTATGTGTGTGTGTGAGGGGGGGGGCAGGAAGGGCTTTGGTCCCAAATATCCTCTTTAAAGGCACGCTGCCAATGACTTTCCTTCCTTTTTTCACTAGGTCTCACTTCACTAGAAACCTTACCTAAAGGTTCCACTACCTCCCAATAGCACCAAGCCGAGGACCAAGCTTTTAATAGATTGGTTTTATAGGGAACATACATGAACATGGTACTCTAGCTAATTATCTAATTTCCTTTAAGAGCAAAACCCCGAAACTCAACGTTTTTATTGCTGTGGCCAAAGTCCTGACCTAGAATGTACTCTAGTCCACTTGTTTGTTTAACATATATAAACATTAACTACAATTGCCCTTTCTCTTAGGCAATCTGAAAACAATCTCTAAGTATTCCTTAGCCCTTAAGAATTAATCTCTACAACAAAAGTAACCCACAATTGATTAGTATTTATTAAATCAATGGAACTATCAAAGACCACCTGCTGAAGGAATATACATTTAATCCTAGTTTTAGTGTATATAACTGTATGGACTTTTTCTCTCTAAATCCAACACAATTCTTCTTAAATAGTAGCTGTCATCTATGGTGTTTAGATAAACTAGAATGACCTATCCAGTTATGGGCTAAGAAGCCCATAATATATAAATACGTGATATCACACACACACACACACACACACACACACGCACACACACACACACACCTCTGCCCTGCCAGCTGAACTGCATTTCTGCTGGCAGAAGATCAATTATTGGTGTTATTCTAAAGCTCTCCAACAGTGTGTCTTGTTTATCTTAACCACTAAGACTTTCCAAAATGAACTGTTATTACTTTATTCCAAAGTCAAAACTTCTTCACTGGAGATAAGTGAAACCTTTTCTTTTGATGACCTATGACAGAACTAAAGACTGTTCTCTATGCTATGGTCTTATAACAATTTCACTTATGTTACAAAATTAACAACTTTAAGGAATTCAGTAACTGAGATTATTTTTTAGCCCCAACGTTTCCAGATTCTCTGTAAGAAAGTCTAATTCCAAAGATGCTCCTAGCAAAATCCAAAAATGATAATCTTCAAAGGAGACTCTAAAGAGGCTGTCTCTTTTTCATAACTAGAAAGAGATTCTAAAACTATGAGATCGCTTTAGTTACAAAGGTTTGGAATGTCTTATCATCATAAAACATTTTTGGTGCAATCCTAACTTCCTTTTAAGTCTCCTTTCTTTTCTTAGAAATCTGACCTTCTTCATTCTACCCCATATTCCAAGTTCAACTTCCTTTAATTGGCTTTCTAAATGTTGTTTTCCCTAGGTGAAAGCTAATAGTGACATTAGTTGTCTTTGCATGGAGGGCTCTTAGACATTAAAGCCCATGTCATTCAAATGAATGGCTCTAACTATAGAATTTTATATTGTAGCAGCATTTCATTTAATACAAAAATAAGTATAAAATATGATCAGCACATATAACTACTCTGTCTGTATACAATTTACATTCTAGCCGAGGAGTCAACAAACAACATCTAATATAATGTCAAGTAGTGATATGTATTATAAAGACAAAGTGTAGTTTTTAGGATGTAGACCAGCAGTTCTCAACCTGAGGGTTGCGACCCTTTGGGGATTGAAGACCCTTTCAAAGGGGTCCCCCTAAGACCATCTGCATAAGGTATTTACATTACAATTCACAACAGTAGCAACGGAAATAATTTTATGGTTGTGGGTCACCACAACATGAGGAACTGAATTAAAGGGTCACAGCATTAGGAAGGCTTAGAACCTCGGATGTAGATAGTAATGAAATGCTGTTATAAAGGATGTGCTAAGTTGGACAGCAGGCTGTCCACGACAAGAGACTTCTTTAGGCAAGAGAAAGGCAAATATGAAGGTCAAGAAAGTGCCAGGTGTCTTGGAGAACCAGAGAACACTGATCCATTAAGCAAAGTGGCAGGAAAAGAGGTCAGAGAGGTAACCAATGCCAGGTCATCTATGGCCTTGTGGGTCATGATAACGATCTTTTATTATTATACTTTCTTGTCCTTCAGACACTTTCCACTATCTGATGACATAGTAAAACTTTAAGGACAGACACAGCCATATATTTCCATGTTCTTATACCAACTTGTTCTTAAAATTTTAACAGATTGCAAAATTAATGAAGTTAATTGATTTTCTAAGATTACTAATATTCCAGCATGTCAGGATTAATCTTTTTATTAAAGCCAATTTTAGTCATTGTTTATACAGTTTGTAATTAACTCTGACTTTTAGAAAGATAACGTTTTCCATTTTTGTCCAGGAGCTTATCATTTACCAGTTTTGCACTTTTTTGAAATTTATCTATTTATAGTTAGGAGCTTAATGATTTATTTACACTACTAACATACTAGGCTCATAGTTTAAGGGATTATTTCATTAGAAATACACAATCTTAAGTAATATAAACTTTTAAAAAGCAAGAACATTTTCTTGAGTATGTATTTTAATTATTAAGGCAGTAAGTCGTTGCTGAAAAATCCAAATACATTTATGTCTACTTAAAAAGTAAAAGTTGTCCATGCATGGTGGTGCACACCTTTAATCGCAGCATTTGGGAGGCAGAGGCAAGTGACTTTCTGAGTTTGAGGCCAGCCTGATTTACAGAGCAAGTTCCAGGACAGTCAGGGCTACAGAGAAACCCTGTCTCAAAAAAAAAAAAAAAGAAAGAACAGAAAGAGAGAAAGAGAAATGACACCTAAAGTTGTCTCTGGACTCAAACGTGCACACACGTGCGCATGCGTGCGTGTACACACACACACACACACACACACACACACACACACACACACACACCCCTGACACTTGGTAAGCTAATTGAAAAAATATTCCTGATAGGCCAACCCTAAACACATGTAAATATGATCAACACTAAATGGACTCAGTAGATTGTGTGTGTGTGACAGTAATTAAAGAATGGGGTCATGAATTTGAGGAGGGAGCAAAGGAGGAGTTAAATGGGGGATAAGGAGGGGTAGCAATAATGTAAATACTTTACTCGTGTATGAAATTCTCAATATAAAAAGTTTAAATTAAGAAATGTTTGAATAGAGGTACCCTGAATGGATTTATAAATACGATCACAGAAGTCATCGGTTATTAAATGAAAATATCAATGTCAGAAGTGGGCTATCTCAGTATAAGTTATTATTCAGAGATCTCTACAAACCCCTTGCCATTGTTGGTTGCTCACCAGAACCAGATGGTCAAAACCTATTCATGAAGATACCATGTGCCCTGGTGCAGGATGCAGAAATGAAGCTGGAACTTGTCTTTAAGCTTCCTTCCTGATGGTTGCCCCTCATAATGCCAGAGAGTACTATGAAACATGCTAGGGAAGAATTATCATTAACAGTCTTACTCAGCTTTGCACTCTGAACATTACACTACCAGTCAGGCAATAATGTAAAGTCTGCACTGGTACGACAATGGAAAGTCTGGTATGACAGTAAACAATGTTCTTCAATACTTAAATCTTTTATACATTTATTCTCTCTCTCTCTCTCTCTCTCTCTGTGTGTGTGTGTGTGTGTGTGTGTGTGTGTGTGGTGTGTATACACCATAGCATATGGAGGTTAAAGGACAACTTGAAGGGATTAGTTCTCTTCTACCACGTGTGTCTTGGATCAAGGTCAGGTTATCAGGTTGGTGGCAAGTTACCTTTACCCTCTGAGTCATCTTGCTGGCCTAACAACTGCTTTCTGATTGGAACTGAGGTCTGCTTCACAGAAGGGAAGTCATGTTTTATACTATAAACCTGGTCAAAAGTCCATGACTATGTAGGTATAGGCCCTACTGGAAACAATACCACTATTGTTTTTCTTAATGAATGTAATATATCTATCAAATTGCCTTCTTAACAATTATGTTAATCACCATAAATCAGTGCTACTTTCAGCTTTGGCCCCAGAAGCTTCTCTTTGTGTTAGCAGAAGTAACTGCAGATTTGTAATTATTCAAAGTGCTGAGAATAAGTGAAATGTTTACTATTTGGGTATAAATGTGACATCTATATCACTGCTTAGAGAATATTGTGGAAGAGACTGGGAAGAATGAAAGCACTATAGGAATGCTGTCTTCTGGACATGACATGTCCATAGTACTTTTGGACTCAAGACCTTCACAAGAGCGGGTCCTATCAATATAATGCTAAGATGGATAGCCCCGTGCTCATGTGCATACAGGCAGCATTAACTGTACTCAGTATGCTATTGAAAAATAAAAAAGAACATGAAGTTGGGAGAGGAACAAGCTCTGCAGATTTAGAAAAAGTTGGAGGGGTTAAAAGGGTGGATATGATCTATTGTATACATGTATGAAATTCCCATAGAATAAAGAAATATATACATATGTATGTGTGTGTGTGTGTGTGTATATATATATATATGTTCATGAAGTAGAGTTTGTCACAATGAGTCAATTTTAGTTTGAGATTTATATTCTCATTGTCTTAAATATTATATATGAACAATATTAAATTACTATGTCCATTTACATTAAGGGAAAACAGAAATGAGTAAAATAATATGTATATATGTATATGTATGTACATATATGTATGTCATGGAAAGAGAAGTTCATGGGTCCACACTCATTCTTGAGACTCCATAGGCAATCATGGTTCTTGGGAGACATCATTTTCTCTCACTTAAGTATTTTTTAATTTCATTTTTAATTTTTTCAGAATTTCATGAGTTCTGTGTTCACATCATTCCCCCTCCAATTCCTCACATGTATCCATACTCTTTTCAAATTAATGGCCCCTTATTTTATTATTGTTACATATGTATGCATATAAATGTATAAATATAACCTGCTGAGAGCATTTAGTGTTGCTCTTATGTGTTTAAGGTTAGCTTCCAGGGGTTGCTAACCTATCAGAGGCCTTGTCTTCTAAGGGTGCCTTGTGAGAATTCTCCCATTCACATTGGCATGTCAATTGGTGTCATTTTTGGGGTCTTGTTTTTTTTTTAGGTAATCATATTGTTGAGATTTCCTGTGTACATCTCCCCTATCACATACAGAAGATACTATCTCCCACAATATGTCTTGGAAGACATTTTCTTCAGTGGTACAGTCACAGGTAATGTGTCTCATGCTCCTGTAACAAATGCTCATCAATGCTCCAGTGAGTAACCCTAATAAAACTTACTAAGTCACACCACACACAAAGACATCAAAGTAGTAGGGATCTAACTGGGAAGAAGAAAGTAGGGGTGGGAGGAGAATAAGAGAAGATAATGAATAGATACTACAAATACATTAAATATATGCATGGAAATATACATAGACATGAAACCTATTATTATGTATAATTAACATATGCTGATAAAAATACTACAAGGATGACAAAACTCAGTTGTATTTCTATATAGAAGTGATGGACAATCTGAAAGGAAATAAAGTAATCCAACTTATAATAGCTGCAAAGGAATAAAATGGTGAAGGAGTTAAAAGACCCATGTAGTGATAACTGTAAAATACTTATGAAAGATATAAAAGAATATTCAAGTAAATAAAAACCCATACATTCATGGGTTAGGAGACTTAAGATTATAAATATATTCATGCCCTAAGAAATTCTTACGAAAATTTGAAGACTGTTTTCCCACTCAAAATCAGAAAAGACAATCTTCACATTAACATGAAATTGCAGGGGCCCTCCCCCAAATGCTGAAAGAAATGTAGAGAGAAAGAAAAAAAAACCAAAACAACAAAGTCAGAGGATTAATACATTCCTATTTCAAAAATGTCACATGCCTACAGTAATCAAAACAATGTGGTAATTCTGTAATATACACATAGATTGGTAGAGTAGAATTAAGGGTCAAGAAACCAGCTTATGCATCATCTATGGCCAGCTGATTTCAACAAAAAGGTATCAAGACTATTATACAGAAGAAAGAATAATCTTTTCAGTAAATGATTCTAAGGCTGTTGGATTTATACAGATAAAACAATGAAATCATATGCCTACTATACCACTAAGTACAAAAAATAACAAAAATGGATCAATGCCATAACTAAAAAGCTAGTAATATAAAATTATTAGAAAAAGTGGCAAATATTTTTCTCTTTTATTAGATGTTATGTTTTATTTTTAACTATATGTATATATGTATTTCTGTGTGTGTGGTGTGGGCATATGACTGCAGGTGCCTGCAAAGTTCAGAAGAGTGTGTAACTGGAATTATGGGCAGCAGAGAGCAACCTAATGTGGGTGTTGGGAACTTAATTCAGGTCCTCTATAAGAGCAGTACATTCTCTTAACTGCTGAGCCATCTCCCCAGCCCCAAGAGGGGCAGATATTTATGTCCTTAGAATTGGCAGTGTATTTTTAGATATAACACTCAAAGCACAAGCAACAAAAGGAAAGACAGAAAAGTTGTACTTAAAAATAACTTTTGTGCATCAAAGGGCATTATCAAGACAGCAAAAAGGAAAAATAGGACAAAACATTCGCAAATCACATATTTAACTAGTTTAACACACACACACACACACACACACACACACACACACACACACACACACACAGAGATAGAGACAGAGACACAGACAGAGACACACACAGAGAGAATGAGAATGAATGAGAATATAAAGACTTAAGCAGATAGGTAAGTATTCCTCCACAAAGATGATATACACATGATCAAAGAATATATGGAAAGATGTTCAACAGCATTAGTCATTAGAAAGTACAAACCAAACTATGACATACTACTTTCATATCTACCAGAATGGCTATATTTTTTTAAATAAGTAGAATAGTGTGAAGAGTTGAAACTGAGATGCATTAACGGTAGGAATGAAAAATAGTACAGCTGTTGTGGAAAACGGTTTGGTAGTTTTTCAAAAAGTTAGATATAGAAATATCAGATGACTCTTTAATTTTACTTCTAGGTATATATCTCAAGCCAGAAAGCCAAATGCCTAAACATCAATGGCCATACTATCATTAACGAAAATAACTAAAATATTGGAAACAAACCAAGTGACTATCTACCAATGAAAGGATAGACAAAAATGTGGCACATGCCCACGCCTGCAGCATGGAATGCTATTAAGCCCCCCTGCAAAAAAAGAATGAAATACTAATAAATACTATAAAATGAACTTTAAAAGCATTAGGTTAAGAGAAATAAGTCACAAACGGCAGATATTGTGTGACAATATATAAAACAAGTAATCTACAATGTGTAAATTCTAGAGACAGAAAGAAATTTACAGCTTTCCAGGGGCTTCAGGATCAGAGAATTGGTAGCTACTGCTTAATGTGGTACACAGCTTCTTTCAACTGGTAAAAAAAAATAATTTCAGAATACAAAACTGTATATAACACCATGATTATAATTAATAATATTGACTTTTAAAATTATGTGTGTGTGTGTGTGTGTGTGTATGTGACACATGCATGTGTGTTCCTGCAGAGGACAAAAGAGATCCTCAGGAGCTAGAGTTACAGGCAGTGGTAAACCTTTTGACTTGGGTACTGGGAACCACACTGTGGGCTTCTGTAAGACCAGCAAGTGCTCTTAAGCACTGAGCCATCACTCCAGCTCTTCTTTAAGACAGAAAGCCAATATATAACCTTGGCTAGCCTGGAACTCACTATGTAGTTGACACTAGTCTTCTCCTGCTTCAGCCTCCTAAGAGCTGAGATTATAAGTGTGAACCACCACATCCAGATGCAATGACACTGGATTGTACAAATTACATACAAAAAGTGGCAGAAGTATAAAATTTATGTTATATATGTTGCTGCAATGAAAGCTCTTCTGAAACAGTTAATGCATTGTAGTCCAATAGAAAAAGTCTTGTTGGGGCTAAAGAGATGGCTCAGTGAGTAAAGGCATTTGTCATACAAGCCTGGAAACCAGAGTTCAAACCCTGGGATCCATGTAAAAGATGAAAGAGAGAACAACTACACATAATCACTCTCTGACCTCTACACCTGTGCTGTGACAAGTGCATGTGCTTGGGTGCATGCACATGCACATGTGTACATATAAACATCCAAAATAAATAAGAATTTTGACTTTCCTTGGATATAATCAAAGTATGGTAGATGAATGTATGAAAATGTTACAGTGTAACCCATTGATTTGTACAATCAACATGATCAAATAATTAGCAATAGAGGAAAAAATAATCTTATAACATTCTGATATTATTGGTGACACTAAATTAAAAACTGCAGTTGCTAAATCTATACAATTTATCCTTTTTTGAAGACAGGGTCTCACTATGTAGCCTTGGCTGGCCTGGAATTTACTGTGCAGACCACCACACTGGCTTTGACTAAGTTCTGAGATTAAAGGTGTGTGCCACTCCACTTGGCTAATTTACTTTTTATTTCACCAAAACCTATAATGTCTGAGGAATCTCCTATATATTATGGGTCAGAGATTATATTTTCAATGAGAATGATATTATCAATGCTCAACAGGGAAAAAAGCAGTAGTAGGTGCTTCAAGCTACTGACATGTCATAAGAGATTCTTAGAGCTTCTGAGCCAACAGTGTAGATACTTTTTAGACCATATCAGTGGATCAAGTCAGGCTTCGCAGAAATGACTTTTCAGTTCAGAAGCACATAGATTTATGAAAGTATCCAAGATCCAGCAGAACACTAATTACACAAGACAGAAAAGCTTAGAGAAATTCCTACTGTGGTTAGAATTTGAATGCTGTTGGTGTTATTTTAAGCCATTGGGCAATAAAGTCCTTATATTTCTTAATAAGTCATTTCAAACTAAAAGTATAGTGGATGCTGATTCTACAAACTAAATTAAAATATTTAAAATATAATTTTCACTGGTCTCCCCATTTGATTACCTCCTCATGAATTCACAAAGTCTTACTAAGTCTATGGTCTTACTTATGACTTATATTGCTATGATAAAACACCATTAGCAAAAACAATTTGGAGAGGAAAGCATTTATCAAAGGAAATCAAGGAAATAAAGGCAGGAACTCAGGGCAGGAACTGATGCAGAGGCCATGAAGGATCACTCTTTACTGGCTTGTTCCTAAATGGCTTTGCATAGCCTGCTTTCTTATACCTCCAGGACCTGTCCAGGAGTGGTACTATCCACAGTGAGTTGGGCCCTCCCATATCAACCACTAATTAAGAAAACTGTCCTCAGGCTTGCCTACAGACCAATCTTTGTTGTTATTTTGAGACAGAGTTCCTCTGTTATAAATAGGGCTGTCCTGGAATTCATTCTGTAGATCAGGCTGGCCTTGAACTCACAAGAGATCGGCCTGCCTCTGCCTCCCAAGTGCTGGGATTAAAGGCGTGCACCACCACCACCTGGCTACAGACCAGCCTTATAGCGATGTTTTCTCAATTGTGGTGGCCTCTTCTCAGATAACTCCAATTTGTGTCAAATTGACCACAAACTAGCTAAGATAGTCTCCCTACTTTTCATGATACTATAGTTACTTGCATTGTTCTATAAGAATTTGTCTCTCTTTTCCACCAGGATATAAATGGAAAAAACAAGTGTACAACTAAAGTTTTACCTAGAGTGTCATAATTAAAATGATATACATGTAATCAGACATGATGGTTATGATAAGCTTCATTTAAGGAATAAGGTCGACCTTACCTTAACTTCATGAAGCAAGTGCTCACAGAAGTCTCTAGAGAACTGAACTGACTTACAGGGTCTCAAAAGAGATAGTAAGTTTCCTTTCTGGAAGACCAGAATGTTTGGTAAATTTGTGAGTCCTAGAGAAAGAGGACTTCCAAAATTTTAAGCATGACGAGTAAAATCTTGACAGTTTTTTAGAGTTCATTACTTGGTTTTGTAATTGCTTACAAGAGGGTTTCAGAAATCTACCCTGAGATCCCTTATAAACACTTCTATTCAGAAGTGGCCTTAGTAGTTGGTTAGTGTTATATAGCTTTAGAATTACAAAGTAAACTTGAGGAGGTCTATTTGTATGTTTGTTTTTGAGACAGAGTCTCACTATGCAGCCCTGACTGTCCTGCAACTCACAGGATCTACCTGTCTCTGCCTCCTAAGTGTTTCTTGGAACTAAAGGTATGTGTTATCATGCACAGCAAAGCGGTCTGTTTGGATGATGTAAAATTTTTGCTGTGCCTATGTAAGTAATCAGTGCAAAACTAGTAAAGTTAGCATTGGGCAATCTCTCTAGCCTCTATTTCAGAATTATTAATTGTGCATTTCTTTTTTGGAGCCACATGTAAAAACTTAATGGTTCCGTTATTAATGAGTTAAATAAAATTTTGACATGTGTTCAGAAAGAGAAAATTAAAACTTTTAAAAATAGAGACATGAAAGACAATAGACAAAGAGGATTAGTAGACCAAATTGGTAAAAGAAACACAAAATATGCAAAGATGGCAAAGATGAAAAAAAATAATGGAATAAAAACACATGTTTAAAAAATTATAAAGAACATTCTAGAAACAGAGCGATACCTAAATTTACACACTGAACGTATAACACATTCAGGAAAAGAAAAAATGTCTCAGAATAGATTACTGCATACTAAGTTATTTCCTAGTAGCTTGTTCTGCTGCCACTTTTTCAATGAATATGCATTTATTTTAAAGTTTGTTACATTTTATTTGTGTGTGCCACCCATGCACGTGTGGAGGTCAGAGAATGACTTGCAGGACTCCGGTTTTCTCCTTATACCATACAGATCCCAGGGATTAAATCAGGTGGTCTTCAGGCTTGGTGGCTGGTGCCTTTACTTGCTGAGCTATCTACTAGCTCTGAATGAACAGATTTTATTTTTAAAGCATTTTTAGGTTCACATCAAAATTGAGAGTAAAGTGTAGAGGGTTCGTTTCTTCAATTCCTCCTAAAACTTCTTCAGTGTATCTCCACCTGTTTGTACATTAGTCACAAATGATGAACCAGCACTGACACATAATTTTCAACCAATGCCCATGGTTTGCTTTAGAGTCCCACTACGTGTTGTGTAACTTATGGGCTCTGGCAAATGTATGACATGTATCCACAACTGTCACATCATATAGTTTTCTTTCCAGAGAAATCCCTCTCATCCACATAGTCATCCTGCCTTATAAATGCATTGTCGATCTCTGATTTCTTTCTCCACATTTTTGCCTTTTCCAGAATGTTATAGAGTCAGAACAAAATAATTTGTGGCCTTTCAGATTGGCTTCACTTAGTAAAATACATTTAAGTTTTCTCCATGCCATTTTCTGGCTTGATACCTCATATTTTTTTAGTGCTGAATCATGATCTGTGTATGAATGTATTGTATTTTATTGATCAATTCACCTATATTGAAGGATATATTAGGTACCTTTAGGTTTAGATACTTAAGAATAAAGCTTCTACAAAATTCTTGTGTGGCTATAAGTTTTTATCTCCTTTGGGTAAATACAAAAGAGTACAGTTGCTGAGTTATACTGGTAAGATTATATTTAGTTTTGAAAGAAGCTCCAAATTTCTAAAGTGACTATACTGATGCCCATCTGTAATATATGAGCGCTTTCTTGCCCTGTACCATCCTAGGATTTGTTGTGCCAGGGTTTTGGATTTGGTCATTTAAATATGTGTCTAGTAGTATCTCAGTATGGTATTCATTTAAAGTTCCTTAGTGACTGCACATGTAAACACACACACACACACACACACACACACACACACACACACACATCAAAGGGCTATAGGTCACTTGATGAGGGGGGAGATACACCATTATGCAAATATCATAGAGTGTACTAATACAAGAGAGCTATGATGTCACTAGGCAACACAAGCTTATGGGGATCACTGTTGTATACTCAGTCCGTTTTAACTGCTATATTGTTAAGCTATATATGATGAAAGATTACATACATATTTTTTGTAGTGTTAGGAATCAAACACAGGGTATCACACGTGAGGTATACTCCATCCTGAGCTCTATCTCCATCCCGTGCATATGTATGTACATACACATATATATACATACATACATAAAAATTCATATACACACTTAGACTATAGATACTCAGACCTATCTATCTATCTATCTATCTATCCATCCATCTAGTTGTATTTCTTGATAGAAGGAAGGATTTGAGAGGGACAGCTTGCATTCTGACATACTTTTCTAATTAAAATTATCAAGACTAAGTATTATGCTCTAAGCACTGCTCCAGCCTTTTAGATTGTTGTATGAGATATTTTCTTTCTTTCTCTTCTTTCCTCAAAATAATTGGTATCTATGGAGACTTGACTCATAAATCACAGCTAGTCACCCTACAGCAAGAATTTTAAAAAATCTTACATGAAAACTTAACAGTACTCACAATGTTCTTGGGGTGAAGGCCCTAAGCTAAGTAGTAGATTACCTACAGGGACTCAAGGAAAGACGAATGTCACGTGAACTATTCTCTGGCTCTTTGGGTGAGTAAGTGTCCTGTCCTGTTTTTCACAACAATCCTCGAGAAATCCCACTACTACTGAACAGTTTTTGATCTTTCAGGTATTATGAGTCTTAGTCATTTTTCCCGACATCTGTTTCTTACTTCCTCTTTTCATTTTCTTACTTTCTCTTTTTCACTGTTACCTTCACCTGTATCCTCTTTCCTGTCTATATCTTTATCTTCATCTTCATCTTCTTCATAAATTCTTCCTCACCATACTCATCATCCTAGTATGAGGTATTTTCAGGAGAGTCTTTAATTTTGTTTTAAAAAATATTCAGGTAGTGTTTTTTTTTCTCTGATTCAGTAATTAACTCCTACTTTTTGTTTTATTATCAGATAATTTTTATTTTACTTACACATTTTAGAATATATTCAGATGTTTCTTTTTATTAGTTTTGTAAATATTGAAAAAAGCACACATAAAACAAAATATGTTTTCTGTTTTTAAGATGTAACACATGATTTTAGGCATTGCTAGGTTTTTATGAAATCTTCTATAGTAGGTATATTATTTAGGCCTTTTTTATCTTGACTTTTGTTGTCATTTATTTAAAAGGCTATGATAGATTGAGAAACAAACTAAATCATAGGTCTTTATGTTCACCTCTTGTTATTAAAAATCTGCCAAAGATATCACATATGCACAAAAAGAAAACAACAGGCCAATAATTTCTAAATCCTATGAAACATAATTCATCCACATATTAAAATAACAACAAACTATTATTCAAAAAATTCAATGATGATTTATTTCTAGAAAAATCTATTATTATAATTCAGTATACTCATTGTTTAAAAGAGAAACATGATTATCTCCTTATAATCTAACAAGGCATATAACTTGACTCAATATCCATTGACTCAAAAATAATTCTAAAACATGAACAGATGAACACATTACAAAAATCTAAAAGTCAATTTCTACTAAGGAAACAGTAAGAAGCTATTCTATAACCTGAAAAGGCTTACGATAATTTTGATAATAACAAAATTTACCAGTATATAAAATCTGATTTGAAGTCTACTTGTAAATTTGGTTAGAGTGAAATCTAATGACCTAAGAGTAATAACATCATATTAGACAATACTGACTTGTTTTTAAGTTTAATATTATACTTTCTTAGAAAGTAAGTATTATTCTTACTACAAGCACTGTACTATCAAGTAAATTTTCTAACATATAGTATGGAAAATTATTAAAGAATTATTTTACTAGTTATGAAGTACAGTGCAAATTTCTGGTAGTCAAAATTTCTGGTGACTTTATTATTCAGATCATAAACTCTCTTCTATTTGTGGCCCTGGGGATTAAACCCAGGGTCTCATGTACACTAAGCAAGTACTGTACTAGTGATCTACATCCTCAGCATAAACTGCCTTTATAAATGTCTTACCAAATCCACTTCTCATTGTACCTGTTTGTTTCAGGAGATTCCAGATGTTTTTGCATTTCTGGATCTGCTCAAGTGACTGTCTCAGTAACCTGGTCTATATATATAAAAAAACAACAAATAATTAATCTAAATGAAAAGAACTTTAAGCAAATTAATATAATTTCAAATTGCATTCATTAAAATAGTAGTAAAATAATAGAAAATTATTGTTTAACCAAACATTTTGCAATTAGTATAGAGATACTACCTTCCAAATATTCTTTTTCTTGTTGTGCCAAGAAAATGAAGATTAATAGAAAATCTTGAACAATACCAATTTCTTTTTGTTGTTGTTGGAAGTAAAAAGTTTATTAGAAGAACTACTAAAACCATAGACTATAAGAAAAATATTTCCCCTGGATAGATCTTCATAGACTCTTCCAAACAAAACAAAAGTAACTGATGAAAATTATAAAACAGTGGTTCTCAACTTTCCCAATATTGTGACCCTTTAATACAGTTCCTCATGTTGTACTGACCCCCAACTATAACATTATTTTTGTTGCTACCTCATAACTGCAATTTTGTTAGATATATAAATATCTGATATGCAGATGGTCTTAGGAGAGACCCTGTGAAAGGGTTGTTTGATCCCCCAAAGGGGTTTGTGACCCACAGGTTGAGAACTACTGTTATAAAACATAATTATATAGGGCTGTGGGTATAGTTCAGCAGTACAGAGCAAACTTAACATGTATGAGGCACTGAATTCCGTGTCTATGAACTTTCCTCCCTCTCTCTTCCCAATAAAACCAAATAAAATGCAATCACATAAAGTCACAGAAAATTGCCCAGAAGGCATGCATTTATTTGCTCCCAGAGACCTTCTAAGTATCAGTAAGAGCAGTATGAGAGCCAATGGCATATGAACTATGCCATGTTTAAATTAACCCTCATGCCACTGTGATACAAACACTGTTTTAATCAGATGTGGACAAGTTTCCAGACTAGGATTCCTAGGAGGTCCGAGTCTGTTGATACTTCTCCTCCACTGGGTCTGTATTATAAATTCTTTATTATAAACAAGCATAAGTGAGAGGCCTGACATTCTCTTCCACTCAGACCATATTTATAGGACAAAAGCAAGGCAGGTTCAAATACTTGGTCTCAATTGTTCTCATCTCATTTAGTTTATAGGATAGTTTTCATACTGAGAGACCTAAGGCAAAAACACCCATGACCACAGTCTTGCTCAGACTTCCACTCACAGAGATGAATATCAAATATAAACCAATCACTATTATCACTGTCCCTAGATCTAAAACAGTGATTCTGTTTTATCTTAGTAAAAGACAGGTTATGAGCTCTGAAGTTTTCCCTGAGAAGAATGGCTTTCATTAGAACAGAGCCTAGAGAAATTGAAATCTAAGGTCACTGTGAAAAATCTTGGAGATTTTGTTGATGAACAAGAAGAGACTGGTAGCTCAGTAACAGCAACACAAGATAGACCCATTTGAAATTTACAGAAAAATTAGATAAGGAAGAAATTATAAACATCCTTATACATAACATCCTTATACATTTAAAGGGGCATTATTTTAATTGGATCATACTGTAGAGAAATTTATGTTCAAGAACATGAGAGAGAGACAGAGGGAGAGAGCGCTCAAGAGAGGGAGAGAGAGAGGGAGAGAAAGGGAAAGAGAGAGAGAGAGAGAGAGAGAGAGAGAGAGAGAGAGAGAGAGAACACAAGAGAGAGGCACAATCACCTGGTAAGTAGTTAAGACTAACAGATGTGACATCAACAGAAGATCATTTTGTAGCTTAAATGAGAGATCAATCTGTACATTAAAATAGAAGGAAGACTAATTGTGAAGAAGAAGGGAAAGAAAACTGGGTGGTGGTTGGTGAATATGATCACAATACATTGTACACATGTATAAAATTATCAACAATAAAACTGTGGTTTGAATGTGAAGTGTTCTTCATAGGATCATCTGTTTAAACACTTGGTCCCCAGTTAGTGATGCTATTTGTGAAGGTTGTACAACCTTCACCATGGGGAGTCTCACTAGAAGAAATGGGTCACTGGAAATAGGCTTTAATGTTTTATAACCCAGCTCCATTTCTCGTTTACTGTTTGCTTCCTGAATGTGGATGTAATGTGATAAGCTTATTTTCCTGCTCCTGCTACTTTGCCTTCCCTCTCTGTTGCCGTATCTTCTGTACCATGGTGGACCATGTCTTGGAACTGTAAGCCCAAATAAATTTCTTCTCTGTTAAATTGCTCTTGTCAGGCTATTTTATCACAGAAAAACATTTTCTCCAACATTTAATTAGGGCTGGCTTTCAGAACTTTACCTCAGTCATGCCTAACTAAAACACTAACTAGTTGAAATGTTAATTTTAATCTTCCTTCAAGTGGAACAGTTTGGGTCTGGTGCTTTCAAAAGTTAATTCTGGAAACTGAGGCTGAGAAAATTCTTGTTATAAGATTTACAAGAAATATTTGGTCTTTTAAAACAAGTATTTAAGAGAAACAATACACAGAAAATAATTTATAGACAATTTATTTGAGGTAACACTTATGAAAACTAAGATTAAAATTCTGCCAAGCTACAGTATTTTGTATGGCCTATTTTGATAAGAATTTTCTTCTTAAACAAATTCTAGAAAGAAATTAAATTTCATTCATTTTTTACTATTCAAGAGTAACAAAATAAAAACATAGAAATACTTTTTGTTTGCATTTCATGAATTACTGCCATGGTCTTAATTATTTCTTTCAGTCTACTGATTTGGGATTTGGCTTGTTGTCCTTCCGAGACTCTAAGGTACCATTAAGTTATTTATTTGAGCTCTCTTTGATTTCTTTCCTCCTTTTTTTGTGAGACAAGGTCTCTTTATATAGCTCTGCGTATCCCAGAACCCACTATATAGACTAGGGTAGTCTCAAATTCACAAAGATCTACCTGCCTCTGCTTCCCAGGTGCGGGAACTAAAGGCATGAACCATTTTGCCTGGAATGATTTCTTTTTTTTTTCTTTAATTTTTTCATATATTTTGATCATGTTTCTCGCCTTCTCCAACTTCTCCAGGATCCTCCTCATCTCCATACTCACTCAACTTTATGTTCTCTTCCCCTCTTTCTTAAAACACACACACACACACACACACACACACACACAAAACCCAAAACTCAAAGCAAAGGAAAAACTCAGTAAGACAAAAATAATGACAAAACAAAACAAAAGCCCACAAAAATATCCATGAGGTTATTTTTGTGTTGGCCAACTACTCCTGGACACGGAACCTGCCCTAATATATCAAATTAGACTCCATTGGAGAAAACCGATTTTCCCCTTTTCATTGGGTATTAATTGCAGATAGGTTCCTGGTTAGGGATGGGAATTCATGCCCACTTTCTCTGGTCAGTGCTGGAACCCTGCCTGACTTGAACTTGTGCAGGCCTTGTACGTGCTGCCAGCGTATCTGTGAGTTCATATGTGCATCAGTCTTGTGTTTAAAAGACAGTTTCCTTAGAGTCAAAACTGCTCAAGACCTGAAAGTGGAAATAGAATCAATAACAAAAATCAAAACTGAAGGAAATCTAGACATGAAAAATTTAGGAACTGAAACAGGAACCTCAGAGGCAAGCCTCACCAACAGAATACTAGAGACAGAAGACAATCTCAGGCATTGAAGACACAATAGATGAAATGAATACTTTGGTCAAAGAAAATGTTAAATCTAAAAAAAAATCTAACACAAAACATCTAGGAAATCAGGGACACTATGAAAAGAATAATAGAAAGAAAAGAAGGATAAGAAACACAGGTCAAAGAACAGAAAATATTTTCAACAAAATCACAGAAGAAAATGTCCCTAACCTAAAGAAGGAGATGCCTATCAACAAACAAGAAGCATACAAAACACCAAATAGACTGGACCAGAAGAGAAATTCCCCACAGCACATAATAATGAAAACAATAAAACCTATAGAACAAAGAAAGAATATTGAAACCTGCAAGAAAAAAAAGACCAAGTTACATACAAAGAGAGGCCTATTAAAATAACACCTTATTTCTCCATGGAGATTCTAAAAGTCAGAAGCGTATGGACAGATGTTCTACAGATGCTCAGAGACCACAGATGCCAGCCCAGACTATTATACTTAACTTTCAATCACAGTAGATGGAGAAAATAAGACATTTCAGAATAAAACCAAATGTAAGCAATATCTATCTACAGATCTATCTACAGAAGGCCTTGGGAGAAAAACTCCAACCTAAAGAGGTTAACTACACTCAAGAAAACACAAGGATTAAATAATCCCAGACAGCAAATCAAAACAAGGGAAACACACACCACCACCACCAGCACCACCACAACAACAAAAATAACAGGAATCAACAAACACTGTTCATTGATATTGCTCAATATCTATGGCCTCAATTTCCCAATAAGAAGACACAGACTGACAGAATGGATGTGAAAACGCATTTCTGCTGCATCCAAGTAAAACCTTAGGGTAAAAGGTGAGAAAAGGATATTTCAAGCAAATGGACTTAAGAAGCAAGCTGGTGTAGCCATTTCAATATGATAAAATAGACTTCAAACCAAAACTAACCAGGAGAAATAGGGAAGGACACTACATACTCAAAGAAAAAAAATCCAAGAAGACACTGCAATTCTTAACACTTATGCTCAGACACAATGGCATCCAAATTTGTAAAAGAAACACTACTACAGCTTAACTCACATATTGACCCTTACACCCTGATAGTGAGAGACTTCAGTTCTAGACTCTTGCCAATAGATAGGTCATCTAGACAAAAATTAAAGAGAGAAATGTTGAAACTAACTGAAACCAAATGGACCTAACATATTTATAGAACACTTCACCCAAACACAAAAGAATATACTTTCTTCTCATCACCTCATAGAAGTTTCTCCAAAATTGACCTCATATTTGAACACAAAGCAAGTCTTAACAGATAATAATAAAATTGAGGTAATACCATGCATCCTATCTGACCACCATGTATTAAAGCTGGATATCAACAGCAGAAACAACAGGAAGCTTACAAAGTTATGGAAACTGAACAATTCAATATTGAATGAAAAATGGATCAAGACAGAAATTAAGAACTGTCTAGAATTAAATGAAAATGAGTATATAAGACACCTGAACTTATGAGACACAATGAAGGTCATCCTAAGAAGCAAGTTCATAGCATTAAATGCCTACACTAAAAGACTGGAGAAATTTCAGTCTAAAAACTTAAAAGCACACCTGAAAGCTTAAAAAAAAATGAAACAGCATCCAAAATGAGTACATGGCAAGAAATGATCAAACTCAGGTCTGAAATCAGTAAAACAAAATAAACAATACAAAGAACCAATGAAACAAAGAGTTCTTTGAGAAAATCAGTGAGATTGACAAATCCTTATTGAAATTAACTAAAAGGCTGAGAGAAAATCCCCAAATTAACAAAATTAGAGATGAAAAGGAAATATAACAGACACTAAGAAAATCTAGAGAATCTTAAGGACATACTCAAAAACATGTACTCCACAAAATTGGAAAATCTAAAAGAAATGGATAATTTTCTTGATATATGTCACTTACCAAAGTTAAATTAAGATCAAATAAGCAATTTAAACAGATCTAACCCCAAGTGAAACATAAGCAGTAATTAAGTCTCCCAAGTAAGAAAAGCCCAGGGCCAGATGGATTCAGTACAGAATTCTAAGAGACCATCAAAGAATAGTTGATGCTATTCAGTGCTATACTTCTCAAATTAAACCACAAAATAGAAACAGGAGGAACATTACCTAATTCATTTTATGAAACCACAGTTACCATGATACACAGACCATATAAAGGCCCAACAAAGAAAGCAAATTACAGATCAATTTCCCTTATGAATTTAGATGCAAAAATTCTCAATAAAGTACTTGCAAACCAAATCCAAGAACACATCAAAAAGATCATACACCATAATCAAGTAGGCTTCTTTCCAGAAATGCAGGGATGGTTCAACACATGTAAATTAATAAATGCAACCCACCATATAAACAAACTGAAAGAAAAAAAAAACACATGATCATCTCATTAGATACAGAAAAGGTATTTGACAAAATCCAATAGTCCTTCATGTTAAAAGTCCTGGAGAATTAGGAGTACAAATGATGAACCTCAACATAATCAAGGCATTTTACAGCAAGCCCATAACCAACATCAACTTATACAGAGAGAAAGTAATACCACTAAAATCAGAAACAAGACAAGATTGTCTACTCTCTCCATAACTATTAAATATAGTACTTAAATTTTAGCTAGAGCAATAAGACAACTGAAGGAGATCAAAGGGATACAAATTGGAAAGGAAGAACTCAAAGTATCTTTATTTCCAGATGATCTGATAGTATATATAAGTGACCCTAAAATTTCCACCAGGAACTCCTACAGGTGATAAACACTTTTAGCAAAGTAGCTGAATTCAAAATCAACTCACACACATATACACACACACACAAAAAAAACAAAAAACAGTAGCCCTCCTACATACAATGACAATTGGACTGAGAAAGAAATTAGGGAAACAATACCTTTCACAATAGCCTCAAAATATCTTGTGGTAATTCTAACCAGCTAAGTGAAAGACTTGTATGATGAAAACTTAAAAGACATTGAAGAACAAAATTGAAGAAATCAGAAGATGCAAAGATCTCCCATGCTCATGGATCGGAGAGGTTAACATAGTAAAAATGGCCGTCTGACCAAAGGCAATCTACAGATTCAATGCAATCCCTATCAAGACCCCAAAACAATTCTCCAAAGATCTTAAAAGTACAATTTTCAGCTTCACCACAAAAAACTAAGGATACCTAAAATAATCCTGGATAATAAAAGAACTGCTGGAGTTATTATCATCCCCTACTTAAAATTGTACTTCAAAGTTATAGTAGTAAAAGAGTATGGTATTGTCACAAAAACAGACACATTGATCAATAGAATTAAATTGAAGGCCCAGATATAAATCTTCAACACCTATGGATACCTGGTTTTTGTAAAGAAGCCAGAAATACTATTACACTGGAAAAAAAGACAGCATTTTCAACAAATGGTGCTTGTTAAACTGGATGGCTACATATAGAAGGATTTAAATAGATACATACTTACCACCTTGTACAAAACTCAACTCCAAATGGATCAAAGACCTCAACATAAAACCTACATTGAACCTGATAGAAGAGAAAGTGGAAATGGCCTTGAACACACTGGCACAGAAGACATTCTGAACAGAACGCCATTAGCATGGGCACGAAGATCAACAATTAGTAAATGGGACCTCATGAAACTGAAAAGCTTCTGTACAGCAAAGGACACTATCACTAAGACAGAATGGCAGCCTACAGAATGGGAAAAGATGTTTTTTACCAACTCCACATCTGATAGAGGGCTAATATCCAAAATATATAAAGAACTCAAGAAACAAGATATCAAGAAAATAAATAACCCAATTTTACAAAATGGAATACAGATCTACATGGAGAATTCTCAAAAGAGGAAACTCAAATAGCTGAGAAACACTTAAAGAAATATTCAACATCCTTAGTTATCAGGAAATTGCAAATCAAAACTACTTTGAGATTTCATCTTACTCCCACCAGAATGGCTAAGATCAATAAAACAAATGACAGCTCACGTTAGTGAGGATGTGAAGTAAGAGAATGCTCATCCATTGCTGTTGGGACTGCAAATTTGTTTAGACCCTATGGAAATTAGTGTGTGGTTCCTCAGAAAGATGAGATCCAATCTACCTCAAGATCCAGCTATACCACTGTTTGGCATATACCCAAAGGATGTTGAATATTTCAAGGCAAACCTGAACATTGTTTTTGTGCTTAAAAGCTCATCCTGAGAAAGGGTTGGTGCTACACTGGGACTCAGGACACCCGGTGTAGTCACCAGCCAGCTAAATAAAGACTTTCTATTGGCTTAAACCCTTGTTTGAGCAGTCATCTCTGGTGAATACCCCATAACAAGAAAGACATATAGTAAGGGTTTATTCTAAATATAAAGATAATGTGAAAAAGTGATTAACAAGTGATACAGAATAAACAAAATAGACTTTATTCCTGTTGGAGAGAAGAGAACCTAACAAGTATGGGAAAATAAGGTGTTTTCTTTTTATAGGTAAGAGAAACCAAGCAGAGAGTGGACTCAGGTGTGTCTAACTTCTTGACATTCGTAACATGACAATGTCATTTACAAAGTTCATGCTGGAGAACCAGGTAGCTGAGTAAAAATAAAAACAAATTGCAAAAACCTCATGTTTTAAGTGAGTTTACAATTTTTGCATTAGCCTGCATTCATAGCTATCCTGGGCTGCATGAAGTCAATGGATCACAGGTTGGAAATGCCCCATTTATTCTTAAAAATCAAACAGAGTGATAGTCATGTGACTGGGGATGACTTTGATTTGAAGAAGGAAGACGTTGAAGATGTGTGGGAGAAGGTAACACTGGCAGCTCCTAAAGAGGTAGGTTTAAAAAAATAAGAGTGAAAGTAGATGTGATGGCCAACATCTGTCATCTCAGAGAAGCTGAGTCAGGAGGCCTACTGTGAGTTTGAGGCCACTATGGTCTACAATTTGAAACCCTGCCTCAAAAACAGCCATTAAGCACGGAAGTGAGAGTGGAATTTAGGCAAAGGTAAGGGATTTTGTCTTGTTAAACATGATGACATATTTAAGCAAATGTAATTGAGTAAGGAAAAGCAAGCTAAGTAAATCAGTTCACTTGGCTATCAAAACCCTAGAAACAGATGAGTTCTTCCATAGCAAGTTGTGAAAGGAAACGAACTTTAATGTGTCATATATAACCACAGAGAGACATTGAAGATAAATATTAATAAAAGATTAGGAATGACTAGTCCATGGGAAGGGGCATCTAAAAAGAAGAGACTAAGCCAAACATAACCTTTGCTTAGGGAAGGCATTAACCATTATAAACCTTTGAAATCGAGATGCTTACAGAATGGAGGAAAAGATTCTCTAAGGAAGAGAAAAATAAATGTGTCAGGGAAAATAAATATACCAAACAGCACACTTAATTCTGTTCTTTGAAGATTGCACATTACCTGTTCACAAGCTGTTGTAGCTCTTCTTCCTTGCTCTAGATCAACTGCAGCTGCTACAAGCAAACATGTTTTCTGTGCAATCAGTAGTCCTTGATCAGAAGGACAAAAAAAGGACAGCTGATAAGAAAAAAACAGAACATCAATGAATAGTGAGAATTTTGTCAGGTGAACACAATCGGAATGAAAATCAGCAACATCTTGTCTGAATGAGAAAATTCTGCTGGAAAACCACATGTTGCCATAAAAATGATATAGACTATCACACTGATTTACAGTTTTAATTTTATATTACTTTTCGTTGTTCTTTAGCACCTTCCTATAGATAAAAAGCTTCTCTTCTTCAGTTTTCTTTTTCAATGACAAGTACTGTCATTTGGCCCTGAATGCCTATCTAGCGATTTACTTCTTGGGTGATGCTGTCATTTACAGGTGATTTTTCTCCCTGGGAAGTAGTTTTTCCTTTGTACTGAACACAGCCCAAATCAATGCTTAAACTGTTATGCTTGAAGGGGACAATGTCAAATATTGACAGGCATTAAGCCTAACCTCATCATTAAGCCTTGACCTCCAGTTTTAGGAAATACTCTGAGATTTTTTAGTACAATAAAACTCCAGGCCACTTTGATTTCTCCATTTCTCCAAAGTGACATTTCTCCATGTCAGTCTTATACAAGCATTATCACAAATGTCAAAACTAAAATGGACTTATCTCATTCAATTAAAACTGCATTTATACATAAACTAGCAGACTTTTTTTTAAAATTGGTACTGTGGATTGAGCCCAGGACCTTGTAAATGCTAGACAGGTATTCTACCACTGAGCTACATCTGATGCCTCCAAAGACTTTCTTAATCTCCCCAAACATTTAGGGATCACAATCATGACCTTCGCCGAATTAATAACATTTTAAGTTGTCCAATCTCTGTATGTCTCAGGTTACTTAAGGTGAGGGAACTGTGCTCTTCAGTTCATTTCAGCTCTAAAATTCTGAATATTTAATTTATCTAAATTTATCAGACTGTGATACTTCTAAATGCAGATGAGGTAAATTCTGCAAATCCTCTGCTTTCATTCCTCCATCAGTACTTGAACCTCTAACTTTTTAATGTCTATTTTGGAGACAACCTATGATTTTTAAATGCTTAAAAGTGAATAACAAATCTACAAATTCATACATATAGAACCTACTCTAGGAAAAATAATAAAGAAGGCTCAAACTTCTTATCTCACTTTTCAACTCCTGCTGTTCACAGGTACTTTTATACTACATTTCTACAGACTTACTTGTGTGACCCTTCCTAATGTGTTGATAGCTGGAACACACTCATTTTAAAGATGCTTACATTTTTTTTGTTTGTTTGGTTTTTCAAAACAGGGTTTCTCTGTTGTAACTCTGGCTGTCCTGGAATTCACTCTGTAGACCAGGCTGGCCTCAACTCAGATCTGCCTGTCTCTGCCTCCCAGGTGCTGGGATTAAAGGAATGTGCTACCACTGCCTGGCTTTTTGATACTTATATTTTAATATAGGACTGTAGAGGAATATTTAATTCTTTAATCCAGCAGCAATGGCTGCTCTAGGGTAAAAATAATGTTGGTACATACATTTAATCCCAGTAATCAGAAAGCAGTTATGGCACAAACCTTTAATCCTAATATTCAGAAAAGAGTACTGGTGCACACCTTTAATCTCAGCACTTTCGAGACAGGAAGCAGAGCTCCTAAGGAGTCAGTGTCAGACAGGAAGTGACATCTGAGATGAGTCAGAGTGAAGGAAAAGCAATGTGACTAATCAGAAAAGAGTTAGCACAGTGAGGACTTGTCCAGCTCTCACAATACAAAAGCAGGCTTTCAGCTCAAGGAGACAGAGTTTAGAGAGACGCAGAGGATAAAACACAGAGGGGACAAGACACAGAGACAATGAAGTGGTCTCACTGTGGATAAGACAGAGAATCAGAGAGGCTGACTGAGGCAGTATGGAGCACTGAGTGCTCAGAGAGGGACAAGACATAAAGGCAGAGACACAGGAGCAGTCTGAACAGTCTGAGGAAGAGACACAGAGGCAGCTCAGCAGAAGTCAATATCATATGGAAGAGTGAGTCAGATTGAAGCTGAGCAGAGCAGTTCAGTCTGAGGCAGTCAGAGACTCAGCCAGAGTCAGAAGAGTTTAGTCAGAAACAGTAAGTTGGCTAAGAAGATCAGTTTGAACCAGTCAGCTTGGAGAAGAGTTGAGTTCAGTACAGCTCTGAGTTCAGAAGGAGCTAGTCAGAGTAGCTCAGTTAGTAGTGGGTCTCTAGGCTTAAACATTCTAGATTGTATAGAGGCTGAGGCTGAAGCCTTCCCGTTCTAGGCTGAAGAGTAGATTGTATGGAGGACTAAATGCTCCAGGGTTCCAGGACTAGGACCAGGGATCTAAGTAACCAAAGAATAAAAAGCCTTTGAACCTGAATCAACGCCTACAGCTATGGGTACATAGGACTCTGGAACTCTCATCCCTTCAAAGGCAAAAAAATAGTTCTGTAATGGTACAACTTCAAGCTCTATAATGAATGTTTGTGATGAGATTTACCTTATAAGAAATCATGAAAAAGTTTTTCATTGTCTCTAGATCCTTCTCAGATTGCAGAGCTAAGTTCCAAGCTGAAAGTTAACATGAAATAATAAAATTGTGAAAAACCAACTGCTTAGTCTGTACAACTACAATCTCTTTCAACATTTTCAATGTTAATATACTGATAACGAAGTTTTTGGATCAATTATATTTTAATCTAAATTTATAAATTTAAAATTAATTTTAAAAGAAAAACATTTAATAGTTCAATAAATTATTTTGTTATTGAAAAAAAGAAATTGACTTTATGTTTGTGGAGAAACATTTTGCCGAGAAAATTTAGAGATTCCTATCAGTTCTAATCGTCCATTCTAACTCAGTGACACATGAGGTACTGTTTAATTTTTTTCTTAAGTTTGAGATGTACAACAAGAATTCTCAGTACTGAATCTATCAACCTATCAATCAATCAATCTATCTATCTATCATCTATCTTTATATCTATCTGTAATAGTAGCAATTAAAGAAACAGTCCCATGAATTTGGAAGAGAGTAAGATGTTTGTGGAGCAGATGGAAAAGCTGGCAGGAGGAAAGGGGGGGTGATGTGATTATATTTTAATTTAAAAATAAAATACATACAAAAAAAAGTCACCAAGTGGTAACCAAATGTCATCATCAACTGAAAGTGGTAAAAAGAAGTTAAAGTTGAAGAAAGATTAGAATATACTAAAAATCAATAGTTAAGAGTATTTCTGGAACATTTTCAATCTTCCAAAGGTTATTAGAAGCCCCAAACAAGGTGAGTGAGAAAAATACCTCTGTCTTTTCAAACTTACCAAAGGTCAAAGTCATTAAATCTTTCTATAATTTAAAATGCTTATTTTCCAAATTTCTTAGATTCTACATTATTTTTTCCTTTTGCTTAGATTAAAGCCTCAGGAAATCCCACAAAACAGGAAAAAGTTCATGTAACAATATCCATTGCATGATATTGTTAATTCATAGTTCTTAAGTGCCTCCATAATTTTATATCATTTTATTAATTAAAGCACAGAAAACACTTGACGTATTATAATAAAATGAACACATATCAAGATCAAGAAAGATTTTGGCCATTACCAGAAAACTACAAGGTCCCTTCAAGTCCAGACTCCCTTTTTATGGTAAATACTACCTTAATTTCTTTCCTTCAGATTATTTTCTTTAAAATTATTTTCACATTACTTACATGGTAAAGTCATAGCAACTTCTACAGATATAATATAATGCACTTTGATCACATATACACTCTTTGTTTCTCTTTCTTACTGCCCAAATAGATCACTATTTTGACTTCTAACACTAAATCAGTTTTCTCTTTTAAATCTGTGTATAAATTGAGTTTTGCATTATGTATTCTTTAATGTCTGGCTCTTTTTGTTCAATAACATGTTTCTGAGATTTTCCATATTGTTGCATGTAGTTTATTTTTGGTGGGTCACATCAAAAAATAAATTCAACTTGCTAGAACAGTTTTAGGAAAATAATTTGGAGAAGTAAGTGTATAATTCATCATTTTGTTTTTTGATCACTCTCGACAGAAGAAGAAGAAAATAAGAGTGGAATATTTTGTTATGTGTGAGATACACTGTTTCATATGAAATCTTTAATAAATAAATGATCCTACATAAGAGATGTATTTCTATTTTATATAAATGAAAACAAGATTAAGCAAATTATACTGTATACCATAGAGCATATTCTATATAGTATATATACTTCATATACTATATACTATATACTATATACTATATACACTATAGAAAGAGCCAGAATTTGTGAAGCCATCTCTGATTCTGTTATACCACAAAGTTTTCCATGCCCATAGATTTTTCTTTTACCTATTTTTCTGAACCAATTGGCATCATTAACTCTAGAATCCAAAGTTGAAGGATCATCTCCAAGCTGAGAAAATTTCAGGAGTGCTACATCAAATAGGAAAATGAGATGTTTATCTTATAAACTAGCAAAGTTGTTAATCATCCTTTAAAAAGAGTATGAATAAAGAAAGTTCATTTCTGTATATATGTATATGATTGCATATAAAAAATAATCCAAGTGAGAAAAAGTATTTCTAAGCTCTAGGAAGGCATTAACTCAAACTCTGAGGGAACAAATATATCCTTAGAGAGAATTATAAATTTAATTATTACAATCATTAACTACTTGAGGCACAAAGACATGATTTACATACAAGGAAATAAAGAATAGGAATAATAATTAAAATACTAAAATGATGCTTAGCATGCATGAATCCCTGGGTTCAATCTCTAACACCAAACAAAACACCCTAAAATAATTCATAGTATCAGTAAGCTGGCATAATATTTACTTAGCTTCCACAATAAGTATAATATAGAACCAGAACATGCCATCATCACAAAAAAGCATTTATTACTTACTCCATGTTCTTCTTAGAAAAAGAATACCAACCAGCAAAGTTTTCTTTATTTGAAAAGCTTTGACTTCAAACCATTTTTCTATGTTTATAATTCTATATTTGAAGTATAAAATGTAACTATTGCAATAAATGGATAAAGTTTCTAAGATACATACTTTTGGGTATATATAGAAAAAATACATACTTTTGAGTAAAGGGAACACCACCAAAGAAAGCCTGGTGCTGGTAAAAAGAATGTGAAGTTGTTACACACTAGTTTAAAGAAGTGGACGGGAAAGATTATGAGTAGGCAAAGGAGAGGAGATGGCACAGACTTGTGTAAATAGGCAAAATAAATGAACAAACAATGCATGTTAGATTAGGAGGGCACCAAAAAAACAGCAGCGTTCAGAGAATTTAATTTGTCTTGAACTCATTTTTACATGTTCAATCATAGGACAGGAAATTAAAAGGGAAGGAGGGAAGCAAGAAAGGGGATGGGGGAAGAGGATAGAAAGAGGACAGGAAAGAGGGCAGAAGGGAGGGAAACGTCTTTAAAATAAATTAGGATTAAAATGGAGCTGAAATCACATTTAGAAGTAGATCCTAGAGATGCCAAACATCCCTTCTCGTGGATAAAGAAAGTAAAATATATCTCTGTGGTAAACATTAATAAAGAGCACGAAGTTTAACTAAAATATTAGATTAGAGTTGGTGTGTTCAATATATTTGGAGAATTCAACAGAGGATGGAGGCAAGACAAAATACTGAAAATAAGCAAGAACATAATTACCTGTGTTCAAGTAAGTCAAAAGATTATCCATTTCTTTCTTTCTAAAAAATGAAGAAAGGGGAGTTTTTAATTGTTCTAAGTTCTTATTGTAGAAAATAACTGAAAAGAGACACTATTTGTGCCTGAGAAATTAGGCTAAAAATGACAAAAATGGGTAGTTTCTAGTTCAATACTTATCTATGACTTTAACATACTTCCTCCACTGTAAGATATGGTTACTCATAGCCAGTGTTCTCATAGATTTCTCTCTATTCTTACTCCTATTCTTAGCAAACGACTGCAATGGCTGATAAGGTTTCTTACTTTGTTACAAGGTTACAGTGCCTGGAGAGGCCAGAAGAGGGCATCAGATCCTCTGGAACTACAGTTACAGGTGGTTACGAGCTGCCACGTGGGTGCTAGAAACCAAACCTGGCTCCTCTGCAGGAACAAGTACTCTTAACTGTTGAACCATCTCTCCAGGCCCTCTGTTTGTTGCTGTTTGTTTTAAGACAAGAATTTAAATTTCTGTTTTAACTTAAATTGTATTGAAGTCTAATGTCTAAGAAAAAGTAAGGCTGATGGTTTGGCCCAATGGGAGAATAGTTGTCTCAAATGAGATGCTTTAGATTCTGTCTCCAGCACTGAAAAAAATGTATATGAATATTTTGCTTGCATATATGCATATACACCTATGTTTGCCTGGTGCTCATGGAGGTCAGATGAGAGTGTCAGATCCCCTTAAACTGTAGTTATGGATGTGGGACATTGGAAACCAAATTTGAGTCTTCTACAAGTGTACCGTATCTCTTAACTGCTGAACCATTGCTTCAATCCCTATGTTCTCTTTAAAAATTATTTACTATTATTGTGTATAGATACACATGCCACAGTTTATGTCTGAAGGTCAGAGGACAACTTTGTAGAGTTAATTCTATAACTTTACCTTTATCTAGAGATTAAACTCAGGTTGCCAGACTTGCTTAGCAAGTGCTTTACTAGCTGAACAATCTTGTCAGCCCAATATTATGTTCTTTTAAAAATAATACCTGCCCTCTAAACAAACTACTTAACCAGAGTTTAACCTTCTGGTGTATTACCAGAGCTTAATTCAGTGGAAATAGCTAAAATCAGTTCACTTTAGCAACCTTGTACATATAAAAGGGGAAAGGAAAGAGTAGAACAATTCCCTCCCCCATAACTCACCATCATACAACTAAAAAGCCTATTTGTAATAGTTCTTTTAACTTGGTATACCATGTCTGTCTCTTGAGGAAATAGAAAATGATACTGAAAGGTAAAAAATAATTTAAAGAGATAGATCCCAACATTAGACATACATGGCACAGATATTAAAATGATCAAAGTGTGTGTGTGTGTGTGTGTGTGTGTGTGTGTGTGTGTGTGTGTGTGTAGGAAGCCAGAAGACAACCTCAGCTGTCATGTCTCTGGTGATATTCACCTTCTTTTCAAAAATATAGTGTCTCTCACTGGCATAGAAGTTGCCAAGTAAGCTACCTGGCTGGGCCAGCAAATCTCCAGCAGATCTCACTAGGTCCTACCTAGTGCTAGAATTACAAATGCAACAGACATTTCAGAATGGAATTTAAATTAATACAATAAGGAGTCTAACAGATAAAATAATATGCAAGCTGTGATGACTATTTTTGTCAACTTGACTACATCTGGAATTAACTAAATCCCAAATGACTGGGCACACCTATGAGGGATTTTCTTCTTTGTTTCTTTTCTTTTCCTCTCTCTTTCTTTTTACTTTTTTTTTTTTTTTTTTTTTTGTTTTTTTTTGGCTTTCGACACAGGGATTCTCTGTTGTAACTCTGGCTGTCCTGGAACTCATTCTGCAGACCAAACTGGCCTCAAACTCACAGAGATCTGTTGCCTCCTGAGTGCTGGGATTAAAGGTGTGTGCCAGCACAGCCTGACAGGATTTTTTTTCTTAATTACATAATCTGAAGTGGGAAGACCCACCTCTCTCTAATCTGTATTTTTGAGGTGGGAAGATAAACCTTTAATCTAGATCTTTTGGGGTGAGTAATCTAGATCTTTTGGGGTGGGAAGATCCACCTTTAATCTAGACCACACTTTCTGCTGGCAGCTTATATAAAGTATATGGAGGAAGGAAGCTCTCTCTGTCTGCTTGCTTTCGCCCTCACTAGTAAGTCTATTCTTTCACTGGCATTAGAATCTACTTCTTCAGGGATTTCAGTGTGTACTGAAGACCGGCTGAGACATCCAGCCTTGTGGGACTGAACCACTATGGGGTTCTTGGACCTTCCATTCATAATCAACCACTGTTGGATTAGCTGGACCACAGCTTGTTATTCTAATAAATCATCTTTACACACACACACACACACATACACACACACACACACACAGGGGGGGGGTGTAATTCTGTAAGTTTTGTTACTCTATATATCCCTGACTAATACACAAGCATATATGGACAATGTAAACAGAGTAAAAAAAAATCCTAAGAGCCAAAAAGAAATACTGGGGTTTTCAAAACATTAGCAGAAATGAAAATGCCTGCGATAAGCTTGTTATCAAACCAGATACAGCTAAAAGGGGAATATACCAACAGAAATCTCAAATACCTCAAACCAAAGAGAATAAAGACAAAAAACAATAGAACATAATATCCAAGGACTGGGACAACTAAAAAAAGTAAAATGTGTAATGGTAACACTGAGAAAATAGCAATCAAAACAGAAGAAATGTGTAAAGTTATAATGCCTGAAATACCCTCCCAAATTAATTTTATGCACCAAACCAAAGATTTAACAACTTCAGAAATCAACATACAGGATTAAAGGGAGGCAGGGAGGGAAGGAGGGAGGGACGGAGAGACAGAGACAGAGACAGAGAGAGACAGAGACACTGAGCCATCTAGTTTAACTCATAGCGGAAAAAATATAGAAAAAAAATCTTCAGGAAGGCAAAAGGGGTGGGTGTAGGCACCCACCTGCTCCCCTTACCCTTGGTGGATATGCTTTGACTACCCCATGTCACTCACCCCATGTCACCACCACCAGCCCCTTTGGTGGTCCAAGGCCCAGGGCTCCTGCCTCCTTGTGGAACCCGCCCCCCCACTTGCTCCCAGGCCTCAGAACTTACTGAGCAAGGGGCTGGGCTCAGGCCAGATGACAGCTGAGTGGAGGAGGCTCCACCTGCTCAGCTGGCCTTCTCTGCCCCACACCCTTCATCCCCTGCATCCCTCAGTGGTCCATGGTCAGGGCTCTGTGGACCCCTCTGTGTGGAGGGAACACAACTTCTGCTTTGCTTGCCAGGCCCAGCCTTCCTGAACTCAGCTCCTTCAGGCATCCAGCAGTCTAGTTGCCTCTACTAGCCTGCCACTAGCTGTATCACAGTGGGCCTTGCAATGAGGTGAGGATGCCCTGCTGGCTCCCTGCTCCTGGCCCAGAATGGCACCACACTGCCATCTATGCTTCTGCCAGGGAGCAAACCTGACTTTTCCTGCTGCTAGCCTGGGCCCTCCTGCTGCCTGCTACGTCTTGGATTGCTGCTCAGCTCCCTTGCTATTCTGCTGGGGACCCTGGGGCCCCAGTTGCTACCCTGTGCCTACCATGAACCCCAAATGGTGCTAAGGACCACTGGGGAGCCAATACATTTCCTCTTTGTGGAAGTCTGGCTCTGCAAGGCTGGGGAGATCCAGGGTTTGAAGCCCTTCTGTAGGAAAGCTCCTCATGGAACTACCAGGTACCCTACTACTCCCAGCCTGCTGTAAGGTCCCCCCCACCTGGAATAGTGTTACAGAAGTGGCCCCAGTTAACACACATGGCCCTGAGTTGGGCCCCTTGGTCCCCTTCAACTATTCAAATATGGTGAAAAAATTCCCACCAATCCCAGGCCACCCTGGAAAGCTCTGCCCCGATCCAATATTATATAAAGAGTTGCATTCTGCTCAGTTCTCAGTGCAGCTTTAGCTGCTGCCTTCCTCCCAAGTGGAAGCAGCCACAAGCAATAAATCCCCTTTGTGAGATTTACTGCATTAAGTTGTTTTTGTTGTTGGGTCAAGGAAGCCTCAAAGCATCAAAGAGAAGTGAAGAAGAACACCTCAGCTCAGCTGGGGATAGTTCCCTTAAGAACTGCAACACCAGGGAAACTTCTCCCCTCAGAGAGGAAAAGAGTAGAGCTGTTACACTGTAACACTCCAGCTCAGCTTGGGATGCCTTCACCCACTTCAGAGCTGTATGGTTCCTCGACTCCCAACTGCCAGGATACTTTTCCACTGAGGCCACCTTCCCCACCTCAGAGTTGTGTGGTTCTCTAGCTTTGGACTGCAGGGCACCTTTCCTCTCAGAGCTGTTAACACTTCTATTGGGGACACCTTCCCCACTTCAGAGCTTCCCCACTTCAGAGCTATGTGGTTCCTTGGCTCCCGACTCCCAGGGCACCTTTCTATCTCTGTCTGAGATGAAAAACAAACAAACAAACAAAACCACTCAGTAGGGAACGATCCTTACAGATAGAGGAACCAAGTAAAGAATATATCTTACTTTTGCTCACAAACTTATTAGTCAACTTTGTATTTGTTCTCAGATGACTTGTTTGTCTAACTTGAAAAAAAGAACTGACTCCACTGGCTCACCCCCAAACCCCACCAACTCCCACCCCCAATACTGGAACTCATAAATAGTCATTACAGTGTTTCACACTACAAGGTAAATTATACAGAAATTGATTGAGTGCTTTTCTATATCAACAAAGAACAAATGGAATTTGAAATTAAAAACAATACTAGAGGACCTGTTCTGCCTACTCCAGCCAACAAATCTCTCCCATGTTGCATCCAACCTTACTATCTAGCCAAATCCTGAACATCCTTTTCCAACCCTTTTCCTGACCCTCTCCCTTATACTCCCAAACCCATTAGCCCAGGTCCTGTGTCCAATGCCCCAGCATAGTCAGGCCACTCCCATCTGTTCTGCAACTAATCTATAGGACTCCTCCAGGATCTGCCCTGCCCATTTTGATCCACAGAGCACCCCCCCATGCCATATCAAACCTCTTTAGCCAGTCAGATCTACCTCCACACTCCAGGCTTGGACCAGGACACACATGATGCATAGAAGCTTAGTCTCCTCTGTCTGCCTGACCTCATTCCACTTAAACCATTTCTATTATAGAGGTGAAAGACCTCTATAATGAAAACTTCAAGTCTCTGAAGAAAGAGATTGAGAAAGACACTAGAAATGTAAAGACATTATATGTTCATGGATTAACAGAATTAATATTTTGAAAATGATCATCTCAACAAAAGCAATTTATAGATTCAATGAATCCTAATCAAAGTACCCATAACATTCTTCACAGAAATAGAAAAAAATCTTAAAATTCACAAGGAACCAGAAAAGACTCCAAATAGCTAAAGCAATCCTGAGCAGAAATAATAATATGGGAGGGATTGCTATCCCAGACTTCATGATATATTATAGAGCTATAGTAATAAAAACAAGGTGGTACTGGCACAAAAACAGGTAGACCATTGGAATAAAATAGAAGATTCCAAAAATTAATATTCATAATTATAGTCATCTCATATTTTACAAAGAGGCAAAAAAACATACACTAGAGAAAAGTTTCCACCAAGTGAAACGTCTAGTACTAGGAATGGGTTACAATTGAGTAGCTGGCCAAAGGGGCCCCATGGAAACCCCCAAACAACTCAGGCTATTGCTAAAGCTGCTGGTTGCTCTCCACAAATTGATGGTAAGCCCCTATTACTGAAAACAATACTTAAATACCTAGTTGAAAACAGAGAAGATGAGCTGGTGTCTCACTAGGGTCTTCACCAACCCAGTTACAAACCTTGTGAACTACAGTGATGACCTACCTACATGATATGCTGGTGCAGTAGTGGCACAAACATTGTAGGAGTAACAAAGCACTGTTTGATTTTCTTTAAGGCCCACTGTATGAGATAGAACCCATACCTGCACGGGTGACTCAAACTAGATAGGCCATGGGCCTAGGGGAAAACCAAATACTACTGTTCTGCTAAAGTTAAATAGCAATAAAATGACTCCTAATGACATTCTGTTACATCCATAGATCTGTGTCTTCCTCCACTATCGTCAGAGAAGCTTCACCTGCAGTAGATGGGAACAAATACAAAGATCCAGAACTGGAAAATGGGCAAAAAGTGAAACACTTTGGAACAATCAGTCCTAAATGGGATATCTTCTTCAAAACCCTCTCCTCAGGGCTCAGGGAAGCTATGCGGAAGAGGAGTTAGAATGACTGAAAGAGCCAGAGGGGATGGATAACTCCAAGGAAACCTTATCTTCCAGACACAACAGAACTGATGCACATATGAACTCACAGAATCTGGGGCAGCATGCACAGGTTCAAACCAGACAGGGTCCCAGTGCTGAGAGGGGGAAGTGAACACCATTTTTCATCCTTAAGCAAGAAGCAATTCCAATTATCAACCACTCACGAAGGAAAAATAGTTTTCTCCAGTGGAATCTCATGTTATATATAAACCACACTTAAGGTAGGCCCCTATGCCCAGCAGGAGAGGAACAACACAAAATGAAATCAATGGTGTTGTAGTTTTTTTGTTTCACATTGCTTTGTTGTATACTTTTTAAAAATCTTACTGGTCTTTTGTTTACATATTATGATTGGTTTCTGGCTTTGTGTTTTTATGGGGTTTGTAGTGTGCGTTTCTTACGCTATTTTGCTTTTCTGTTTTAATATTCTGGTTTGTTCAGGGGCTTTTTTTTATTTGCCTGTGTGTTTTCAAAAGAGAGTGATAGTTGGATAGTTGGACAGGTATGGAGGATCTGGGAGGAGATGGGAAGAGGAAATTGATCAGAGTATACTGTATGATTTTTCAATAATTAAAAAAAAAACCAGGGACCTGAACAGAGAAAGTTCTCAAAAGAAAAAAAAAAGACTAAGAAATATTTCAGTAATGTTCATGGTCCCTAGCAATTAGGATGCAAATCAAAACAACTTTTGAGACTTCATCTTACCCCCATCAGAGTGGCAAAGATCAACAAAACACTAACAACAAGTGCTAGAGAGGGTGTGGGAAAAGGGGAACTCACATTCACTGTTAGTGAGATTGCAAACTGGTGCAGCCACTCTGGAAATCAGTATGGAGAATTCTCATAAAGGTAATAATAAATCTACCATATGACCCAGCTGTACCACTCCTTGACATATGTCCAAAGGACTCACCAGCTTACTCCACAGATACTTACTCAGCTATGTTCATTGCTGCTCTATTCACAATAACTAGAAATAGAAACAATGTCAATATCAACCAATACAATGGATAATGAAAACATAGTATACACATAAACTGTGAAATACTATTCAGCTGTAAAGAAAAATAAAATAATGAATTTTGTAAGATAGAGCTAGAAAAGATCATATGAATGAGGTAACCCAGACCAGAAAGACAAACATATATTCTCTTTTATCAGAGGCTCCTATCTCCAAATCTTCAGAGGTGAGTATATATCCTGGAGAAACTGCAGAAACGAGGAAAGTAAGAAGGGACCATTGCTGGGGTGGGGCAAAAGTAGAAAGGAAAATAATAGTATACAAGTGATTTGATAGGGGGAGGAATAGGGAGGCCTCTAATTAGGGAGGGGCAAGGAGATAAATATAGAAGGAAAAAGGAGGGGAAAACAACAATAAGAATGTCTGAAAAAGTCATAATGAATCATAGTATTACCTATTCACCTTAAAATGCCTATAATACACATAAGTTAATGTATTATATACCAACTTTGTGTGTGTGTGTGCGTGCGTGCTGGTTTATGTGTATAATATATACATATAGCTTAAAAGAAATTTATACATATATATATATACATACATACATACATAAATTGGTATATGTGTATAATATATACATATAGTTTAAAAGAAATTTTCTCATCCAGTCTGACAATGCTCTCTTCAAGAGCCATCCAGCAAATCCTCCAAAACTAGGCATGAGTTGTTTTGAGTTGCTGATCAGGGATATTGTCAAAGAGACTCCAAAAATATTACAGGCTTTTGATATTGCCCTTGTTTGCCCCACAAAGTTGGAAGTTAAGTCCCTATTGTTGAATATACCATGCACTTCTGAAATAGGACCTAGAGGCCCCTAAACTGAAACTGACCTGAAGGCCTCCTCCCTGAGGACTACCTTTCATGGTATCAGAAGGTACCACACAAGCTTCCTAAGGATGGAAGCAACCAATGGTCCTATCTAGCCATGACAACAATAAACCACAACAATGACAAGCATGACATGATAACCCTTAGGGTGCAGTAGTAGCATCTATACCCTAGTGGTAATCAAAAGCTCTCTAATTGAATTTCCTGCTTAACAAGAGGGAAATCATTCTGGGCACTGGAAACCTAGTCAAATGCTCAGGGCTAGTGAAGTCATGGATTTTGGAGAACTTACAACCATCATTTACTAAAACAACACTATCCCTTCTACATTCTAAATATTTGTCCTTATATCCACAGGTAAGTGTGGTCATCGCCCCTCAACAAGGAAACTTCTCTTTGAAACAGATGGAGAACATTACAGAAAAACCACAGCCAATAAAAATGCAGAAGTGTGGACTCCAGTTCCAGTGGATAAAACTATGTAACAACTCCTGCACCTAAGGCTCAGGAAACACTGGAGAGAACAGGGAACAAAGATTGTAAGAACCACAGGATCAGGGAGCTTGCTATGAGATTGTGTCTTCTAGGAATGGAAGCTATATAAATAAAGTCTCCACAACATGGCTGCCTAAACATGAGCTGATCAAGGGCAACAACAGTAGGCATGCTAAAGTGGACAGGGGAAAGCCCAAGAGCCGCCAACTCTACACAAGGAACCGTGAACAACTAAAGAATGCTGAAACGGGGAGAAATAGTCTTTCCCAAGGAAGAATACAACAATTGTTTATCCAATTACAATATACCTATGAGTATGAAAATATACCTATGAGTAACATAATACATGCTGAGCAGGTTGTATACATTTAGGAATATAAATGTTTATATAGATATACATATAGGTATGTAACAACAATTAATGAAAAAAGTCACCATAGATTTGAAAGAGCAAGGGATGAGGCATATTTTTGGAAGGAGAAAGGAAAGAGGGAAATGATATAATTATATTATAATCTGAAAAAATCAAAGAAAAAAGAAAGCTAAGTAATAAATATTAACTTATTTATAAAAAGCAATGCTATTTATATTAACATCACTAAAAATAAGATACTTAGGTACAAATCTAACAAAATGTATATAAGATTTGTATGAGTAAAACTATAAAACGCTGATAAAAAAGCAAGCAAAGAACTAAAAAAATGGAAAATATATTAATTGAATAAATGAGTCTTCTCAAGATATCAGTTATTCTTGAGTTATGTATAAACTCAACACAATGCCAATCAAAACCTCAGAAAATAATTTTGTAAACCTTGACAAACTGATCCTAAATTTTTGATAGAAAATCAAAAGGCTCACAATTACTCAGAATAAAATAGTGGCCTGATACTGGCCAACTTCAAGACTGGCTATAAAATTACAGGTAGGACAGTACAGTATTGGTGAAAGAAAAGACAAAGATTAGGATTGAACAGATGGCTCAGAGATTAAGAGCACTTTGTTCCTCTTCCATTGGACTCAGGTTCAACCCCCAGAACCCACATGGTGGCTCACAATTGTGTAACTCCAGTTCCAGGGGATCTAATGCTTTCTTCTGGCCTCTGTACGCACCAGGCACACATGTGGTGCACAGACATATATGCAGGCAAAATACTCATATACATAAAATATAAACAAATCAAAAGAATTTTTAAAGAATAGACAAAGATCAATGGAACACAGTAGGCCCTCATAAATTTAGTCAACTGATCTTTGACAAAAGAGCAAAGGTATACCTTTAAACAAATAGTGGTGTAACAATGAGACATCCATGTACAAAATATTTAATGTATACATAGACCTTTAATTTTCATAATAATTAGCTGAAAACAAATCACAGACCTAAATATAAGTCACAAAAGTATAAAACTCTCAAGACAGTAACACCAAAGAAAACATACGTGTGTATGTTCATGACTTTTTAGATATAAGATATAAGAAGACAAGCCACACATTCGTAGAATATACCTGAAAAAGACACATCTGATAAAGAACTGACATCTAAAGTATATAAAGAATTCTTAAGACTCAATAAGAAGACAACTCAATTAAAAGTGGGCCAAAAGAACTTCTAGACTGGTGAACACATTGAAGTAGTGGAATGATGGTTACTCTGGAGAGGGCAAGAATGACCTGTACTATTTAACACCTTGCCACATGTGTGTGTTTTATCTGGCTCTTCCTAAACTTACCATTTATAGTAAACTTTAAACTAAATCAAGTATTTCTCTGAGTACTAAAAGTCAGTCTAATAAATTACTGAATTTGAAAAAGGGGATATAGGATCTCCTGTTTGGGCCAATCAGACATATACAAGGCCTGGATTTGCATTGGCATGTGAAGTGCAGGCAGTTTTAACTTGTGAGGTTGGACATTAAGGGTGTCATTTGTTGGCACTGGAATCAGGAATGGTATTTGTTAGACTGTGATGGCTCATAGGAATATGGTTTGAGTAGAGAAAAGATGAAAGGGCAAGGGACAAAGAACTTTAGACCTGGGTGGTCTCAAGGTCATTCACGGTATGGAGTAGCAGCTGATTTGCACTTAGTAAAAGTTACCACTACAATTTAGAATGGTTCTAATTCCCAGTTGGTTCACTGGATCCATAAGGAAATGAAAATTAGCAAGGAATCCATTGCATTAGTATCTGAAATAGCTAAATGGAAATTTTTTTAAAAAGCTGGATTACATTTTAATGCTGGCCTGAGCTCAGATTTTAGTGAGTCTGCACTGGCCATTACTTAAAGTAGCTCAATCACCAAGAGGAAAAATTAGAAATAGACAAGAGAAAACACTTTTATGGAGTGTATTTTGAGTTTTTTTCTCTTTTTATCAAAGTTTTGTAAATTAAAATATTACATCATTTCCCCTTTCTTTTCCTTCCTCCAATCCCTTCCATGTACCACCCCCTTGCTTTCTGTTGAAATCATGGCCTCTTTTTCTGAGAAAACACTTCGAAAACAAAAGAGTAATTAAGATGGGGGTCATTCAAAACCAATGAAGTACTGAAAACAGGTAGCACAATATGAAGGAAGTGTTGCATTTTGTAGATTGGTATAATCAGCTTTCTGAAAATCCTTCAGAAGATTCTGAGTGTCTAGCTTAGCAATACTGTTTTGATAGTTGCTTTGAATGTTGCCCTACCAAAGGTTGATAAGACCAAAGAGAGTTTCTACTGGTTCCACAACATTAAAGGGCTCTAAATAAGTCTGTTCTATTATCCCACCTTAGGGACATTTACTAATCTAGAAGGTAGAAGATTATAAAATGCATAAATCTCTCATCTTAAATCATGTGAGATAACATTCCAGCAGATGAATTATGATAAAGATTGAGAAAGAAGCTATCATGCCCTAATGATACCCCTTCCTTGGGACCCAAGGCTTCTTGCATATAAGTGGGCAAAATTGAATATGGAGAAGAAAAGTCTGCAGAACTTCTTGGCATAGGAGCCTTATGCAAGTGGCACTACAGCCTGTTATGGAAGTCCTAACAGGGGCTATATTTAAGGTTGGAAAGTACAGTAGAAGGTTAAGAGATTAAAGGCTGTGGGATTAAAACAGAAATTTGGGTGAAAATTGGAATATTTAAGCAGACTTTGTATAAACAAGTTGTTTATCCTTTATCTAAATGCTTCATGAAAGTGGATACTGTCTGGGAAATGTCTCCTCTCCTGGTACTAAAAAATAAGAATCATAAAATAAGATCAACGAAACCAAAACCTGTTGATAATATGTTAATGGAAGCTAAACTTAGAAATGTAAGGAGTGATGGAATTAAGATGAAAGTTTAGAGGAGGCCCGGTATATTTTGATAAGCTTTATATGACATGGTTGTGTCTTTTACCTGATTGAGGGATAGGTCCAACAATGTAATCTGACTAGGGAATGTTTCCTTTACTTACTGTTATATAACAAAAGACATGTAAATCTACTAATTAAAAAAAGTATTGTTAATTGGATTGGTTAAATGGACCAGATGAGGAAATACATTAGCTTGCTATTGGAAATTAACAAAAATTACCCCATAACTGAAATACACAAAATCATCTCCAAAACTGAAATACCCACAATGTCTCAGGTGATATTGGAAAAACATTCTAATAGGGTGGATAGTCCTCAGAGAGTTCCATAATGAAAATGGAATTAAGTCATGCTACCTGGATAATGCAAAGAGGATATACACTTGAGCAAAAGCTTTTTTCCCCTAGGAGTGACTTTGCAACTGCACAATGAAATATTAGACTAGAGTTACTTTGACAGTGTCGTATAAGCAGTTCTCAACTGACCAGAAATGTGTCTTTCAATACATGAATGGCAGTTCGAAGGTTTAGAAGGATAGTACTCATTAAAAAGTAAAAACAAATCAACAGACTACATACTGCTTTCCCAGCAGTAACAGAAGAATGGAACACTGGTTAAACACCATGTTTGGGTATTGACTCATAGGCAGGGAGGGACTAATGACCTGGCCATATGATCAGAAAGAAGAGTAACAAAAAATAATCTTTAAAAAGATTTGTTTATGAGGCACAAACCCATTAGAAATCACTATGGGAATTTTTTGTATATTTGTTTCCTAATTTGGGGTGTGTGTGTGTGTGTGTGTGTGTGTGTGTGTGTGTGTGTGTGTGTATAAAACAACCATAATCAAAGAGACTATCAACTTGAGAGTTTGGGGAGGTATGGGAGGAGTTAGAAGGCTGGTACTTGAGTGGGGCTGGAGAGAAGAAAAAGAAGGAGGAAAAGTGATGTAATTCTATTTCAATTAAGAATATATTTAAGAAAAAAAATTTTAAATAAGGGGGGAGCACTAACTGACATAATATGATGGTGCATGTCTTTAATCCCAGCACTTTAGGGGCAGAGGCATGTAGATCTCTGTGAATTCAAGGCTAGCTAGCCTGGACTACACAGTGAGTTCCAGGCCAGCGAGGGCTATATAGTGAGACCTTGTCCCAAAACAAAACAAAACAAAACACAACAGTAACTATTTTAGAAGATAAAATGAAGGACCAATGGGAGGTTGGTTTTAGGAGAGTGTAACAGAAGATGAAGATCAAAGTATATGAAATACATGTATCATAATGTCATAATTAAACTCATTGTTTTCTACTATATATATTCTATTACAAAATCAATAACATTGATTTTAAGCCAATAAAAGTAAATTCTGTTTTGAGCCAATAAAAGTAAAAAAAAATATTCAAAGACAAAAACAACTTAAAATGAGCATTTAACAGAATGAAGACTATTTAGCTCAATTAGAGGAGTGAATATGGAAGCACTGGGAAATTCAACTAAGGACACTTACAGGAAATAGGCTTTAGGCAGGAGTGATGACTTACACTTAAGATTCCTGGATTCAAGAAAACTGCTGCAGAAGAATCACAAGTTGTCCAGCCTGAGCAAGACAGAAGACACCCCCTCCTCTCTCTCACACACACACCAAAACCTGCTCATGTCAGAAAGTAGAATGAGTTGCCCAGCCTGAGCAATACAGAAGACTGTCTCCACGCCCCCCCCAAATCTGCTCATGTCAGAAAGTAGAATTATTTAATACAGCCTGTGCTTTCTTGAGGACAAATCTTAAAAGTTACAAGTTCTATAAAGTAACTTTATAGAAAACTTTTATCAGTTTGAATTTAATCTAAGCTAAAGTTTACTTCACAACTCTAATTCATTATGGCCATATAGAACAACCCAGGCAAGGTCGATGCATGCAAAATGTATCACAAATAAGATCTAGGATACAAAACATATATACATAGAAGATAAACTGTTTTAAATAACTAAGCACACAATTTATATGGATACTGTGTGCTGGCTAGTTTTATGTCACCTCGACATGAGCTGGAGATACCTGAAAGGAGAGAACTTTGAGAAAATGCCTCCATAAGATTCCGCTGTAAGGCATTTTCTTAATTAGACACTGGTATGGTAGGGCCCAGTCCATTGTGGGTGGTGCCATCCCTGGGCTGGTGATCCTGGGTTCTATAAGAAAGCGAGCTGAGCAAGCCAATAAGCAACACTCCTCCATGGCCTCTGCCTCCAGGTTCCTGCCCTGTTTGTGTTCCTGTCCTGACTTCCATCAATAATGAACAATGAGCAAAATGGAAGTGTAAGCTCTCTTTCCTCCCTAACTTGCTTTTTGGCCACAGTGTTTCATCATAGCACTAGAAACCCTAACTAGGACATACTGTTCATCTAAAACAATAGAAATCCTAAAACAAAAAATAACGTAAAACTCAGTACTCCAGTTTTTATGTTTTACAGAGGAGAAAATATAGCTTAGACAAATTAACTACATTCTCATTGCCTGAGGTAAACAGAAAAAGTAAGTGAGACACACTAAAATTCAGTTCTCTTAGATATCCTCATTGAGTTGAGTGCTTTAAAATTGCTTTACTAGTTAGTTGAATTTTTATTATATCAAATGCTGACCTCTACCGGAAAAAAAGTGCTAGATGTTCTGCGTTACTATACATATTTGTAAGCAATAATATATATTTTAATGTTCTACAATTTATTAATTCATATAATATCCCCTCCTTTACCCATTTCCAAATTAGAATTAACATGTGGGGCTTGACTGTGTGCTACAGTTATATGGATTATGAAGCATTTTTAAGTGCTGTGCTGAAGAGCTTAAACAAGAGAGTAATTGTAGTAATTTGAATGAAATCTGCTGCCCCCTCTCAAGTCTTGGACATTTGAATACTTGGTCCCAGTTAGTGGCTGAAGATTAGGTGGTGTGGTTTTTCAGAAGGAAGTATAATATTGGGAAAGAACTCTGAGATTTCAAAAGACTGGCACCATTGTGAGTGTACTGTTTCCTATTTATGGATTGAGAGGAAAGCTCTCAGCTGCTGCTCTCATTGCCTGCTGCCTCCACTCTGCTATCATGGACTCTAACCCTCTGGAATCTTAAGCCCTAAATATACATTTTGTTCTATAAGTTGCATTGGTCATGGTGTTTTATCACAGGAACAAAAAATGTAGACACTGATATTCAGCCATTTAAATACATTCACTGGCAATTGTGCCTCTGTCGTTAAGCTAGGTCTCAGAGATACAAAGATTAAATACAAACATTCCCAGCCTTCAAGGGACTCACACAAGATCCTCCTCCCTTACCTACTTCCAAGTCAGAATTAACAGAGGAGGTTTGACTGTATGCCAGTTATATGACTTATGAAGCACTTTTAAGTCTCATGCTAAAAAGCTTATAGAACACTGATATTCAGACATATTAATACACACACTGGCAATTATTTGCCTGTAGCTAAGCTAGGTCTCAGAGATACAAAGATTAAATGCAAACATTCCCAGCCTTCAAGGGACTCTTACAGTATAGCCGCTGTTAAAGTTTAGTTCTAGATTTCCTGATGCCCTACCCTTTAAAAAGCAATTTTATTGTTGATAATTTCAAAGATGTTCCAATGTTAAAGGGTGCTATGTTTAGTTCCAATATGCCTACCACCCAGCTTCAACAATTATTAGCTCATCCATCTTATCCCACTGTAAATCTGCAACTATTTCTCCTCCCATATTATTTTGAAGAAATTTCCAGATATTACAGCATCACACCCATGCATATTTCAGGAAGGCATCTCCTGGAGATAGAGAGTATTTTCTAAAACAATGTAATCATATTACCACTATCGTGCTGCCTAGAAGTTAATGTCAAAATGTAGTCATTATGCCAAGTTCTAAGTGCCTCATATTCCTTAGATGGGGTTCTCTATTTGATTGATAAAGCCCGTTAAGAAAAGGTGACTCTTACAATGTATACCTGGGCAAATTGTGTTTTATGACAAAACAAGTTACAATTTCAAGTTATCTCAGTGATCAATATTTCTCCAAAAATTTAGTCAAAATAATATAGTGCCGCCAGTCGCCAACACTAAAAGCAGAACAAGCTGTGTATGTAGTCTATTACAGAGCTCCTGCCTAAGCGGAGAATACAGAGATGGGTGCTGTTTTCTGAAGTTATATTTAATCAAGAACTTGAACAGAGTTTTCTCTCAACTCATCAGGAGGTAGTAAATTTTATGAATGAAAAATTGGTGACAAATTCTTTCCATGAATTGGTAAGTTCTTGATATCTTTTACCATGAAAACTGTCAGGGGAAAGAAATGTGTTTCTATAGTCCTAGCTGAGATAATAGAGAACCAGAGTCAACAACCATTACCCACATTTTTTGTTCTTTGTGAATTTTCACTGAGTCTACTCTTAAGGGGGAACAGATACAATAGCATACTAAGGTCATATATAAAATGTGAAGACTTACAAACTGCCAAGTACTCTCATATATTTACTTGCATTATGATTCCACGTGGAATGCATTTTTAACCTCTTAAATGTATTAATTCACCGAGTAATTACAGAAATTCCATGAGGCATACATTGGTATTATTTCCAGTTTAGAGCTGGAAAAACTAAAGGAAAGAAATGATAAGAAACTTATTTAATCCATATATATCATAAATAAGCATATAAAATATGAACCCAGGAAGACTGGCTCAAAATCTATATTAATTTCATCCACTACATAATACATCTTTAGATATAAGGTTTCCATTTAAAACTGCTCTAAGTTTTCTAATGGTAAATGCATCCTTTCTCTTTAAATAACTTACTTGTTTTCAGATTCTGGCATATGAGAAACTTGTGGAAGAATAATTCGAACCAGACACCTGTGTAAAAAAGCAATACAGAAGATGATTTTTAGGGGTGAAGGATGCAGCTTAGTGGTAGAGTGCTTGCCTAAATGTGTGAGTTATGTTAATTTTTTTTCTAATTTGATGCAAGCTAGGATGATCTGCTAGAGGGAACCTCAATTGAGAAAATGTCTCAATCAGATTGGCCTGTAGGCATTTCCTTGATTAATGATTGATATGGAAGGGCCCAGCACATTGTGAGTGGTGCCAAACCTGAGCAGGTCCTCTTGGTGTGTATAAGAAAACAGGCTAAGCAAGCCAGGGTGAGCAAGCTAATAAGCAGCATTCTTCCATGATCGCTGCTTCAGTTCCTGCCTCCCAGATCCTGTTGACTTTCCTCAGTGATGGACTACGATTGGCATGTGTAAGCCATACAACCCCTTTCCTCTTCAAGTTGCTTTTAGTCATGGTGTTTCATCACAGCAATAGAAAGTAAACTAGAAGACCCATGTTCCACCCCCCAGCACTATACACGGGGAAAAGAGGGAGGGAGGGGGAGAGAATAAGAGTTAAAGCAAGAACAAACAAGTGAGAAAGATTCTTAGGAAGAAATATGTCAAAGTTATTATACCAATTTATTAAATCCCAGGATGCAGAAATGAGAAAAAGAAGGGGACATTAATTTGTAGATCTTTGTATTGTTTTAAAGGTTGCAATAAAAACATAAACTTTATGATTTTGGAAGTGAAATTTAATACAATAATTTAAAAACAAAATTACTATTTATAATAAGCTATTAAACAGTTCCAAGTTCATATTAGTACAGAAACATCAAGTATGGTGTACAGCTCTTAACATTTTTTTCTATGAGAAACCTATAATTGGTTTTGGGATCTTAAAAAAGAAGGACCCATTAATCTTTGAAGGGATCTGAAAGCATTACTACAAAATAGCATGATGAAATAGTTGATAATTTCAAATCTGAAAGTGATTTTTTTTAATAAAATACTATCTGAGCCTAGTACAGTGGTAATCTCAGTTCTTGGGAGGCTGATGCAAGAGAGTTTTGAGGTTAAAGTTAGTCTACATAGTAAGATTCTATTTATAAAATATGATAATAAAATTAAGTAAATCTTAAAATAATAAGATAAAATAAAATGATGAGGTTGGGGGGACAGGTGTGGTGGTACATGACTAATCACAGCACTCAGGAGATTAAAGCAGCAGGTTCAAGACCAGTTCCAGGCTAGCCAGAGCTACACAGTGAGACCCTGCCTCAAAAAGGGGTATGTGCCTGGAGTTATTGCTTGCCTAGCATGGATGAAAACCTAGGTTCCATTCCCAACACTGGAAAAAATAAAATATTTGAGAAAAAAGAAATTTTATATGTCCTGAATGCTTTTAGGTATTTATGCTGGAATCTCAGCTTCTGACAGAAATAACTCTATCACTCTATTTCCCATTAGAAGTATGGCCTGAAATAGAGTTGACCAGCAATAGAACAAATATAGTATCTTTGGGGGTTCTTATTTTTCACACTCACAACTATAGTGTCATCATGTTCCAATTTGACTCTCAGTATTGCTTGTGAAGGATCCCTTTTAAGAAAATATTTTCCTTTTCTAGAAAGGAAGAAGGGGAAGACAAGGTTTAGCCCCTAACCTTTGTTTTTGTTTTAACTAAGGATCTTCATTACTGGTTCTTAAAGGCTTTGATACCATCAGCACTCTTTTTGCAAAGTTTATAAATTAAGAGTACAAAGAACATAGAAATCTTTACACATCCATAAAACATGAATTCCTTACCTTAAAGCTCCAAGTATCTCATTTGGGTCTTCTAAAATTTGAGATAAATATTCCAAGGCTTTTCCTGCCACAAATTGTTGTCCATTCTAAAAGGAACAAATACAGTATGTTAAATTACATCTTAAAGAAAGGGATGCTTGCAACAGGTTGTCTACACCCGTGCCTATTACAAACAAATAATTTTTTTCCTCAAAAGAGCTACCTAACAATGTAGATTGAAGCGATAATTCACTGACAAAAAGTAAACAGGTTCATTTTATCCTCAGAAACTCACATCTGTTTTTCTTGTGTTTTTCCTTTGGCTCTTTTTATTCCATTTGTTTTTGTCTTATTTCAATTCATTTGTTTTTCATCTTATTGTGTTGTATTTTGTTATTATTATTTAGGTACCTGCTTTCTAATGAGAGTCAGAAAGGGTATGGATCTGGGTGGGAGGGGTGGTGGGTGGGAGCTGGGAGAGTTAAGGGGGAGGGTAAATGGTAATCAGAATAAATTGTATGCAAACAATCTATTTTCAATAAAAAGAAACTCATACCTTCCTATCTACAAGCACAGCCTTGCTAAGCCTCTTTATCCTTGTTTCTTAGCAGTAACCAAAGAACCCCAGATTGTTAAATTACCCTAATTTCTAATATTAGAATAGCCCAAAGGTTCTGTATATTCCCCCCTTTGTATCCTTTTCTCACTTCTCCCAGCATCTCCAACCCTTCCATTATACACTTTTAAGTGTAGTCCATTATCAGAAAGGTCTTCTCTATGAGAGATCTCTTCTCTGAAATTTTATTTCATGTTATTTCTGCAAAGGAATTGTAGGTTTCATTCAAGGATACTGCTTACATGGAAAACTTCTCAAGCAACAGTAGATTTTGCATTCACTGTCCTTCTACCCGACAGGTAGAGTTATGTGCCTTCATTTTTCAGTGCTATTTTCTTATTATTCTCCCTCATTATTCCCTAAACACCATCACTTTTGAATTTCTTGACATCAGATTATATCCCTTAATGTTGCCATGGTCTCTAGATCCTTTTCTGTTGCCATGGTCTCTATATTCTTTTCTGTTGCCATGGTCTCTATTTCCCTTGTTTCTATGGTTCCTAGGTGATTTCTTCTCATTTGTTGATGCATTAACTACTGCTAAGTTACTTTATCCAACCCTCTCCCTCCTTCTCTCCTCATCTCTCAGTATTTTCAATACATAGATGATCTTCCTAATATTCCAGCTTCTCTAAAGATTAAATTCCATTCCATTACCAATAATTAAACAATTTCTTATTGTCATAAACTGCTCTAAAAGGCTTTAAATTTTAAATACAAATAAGTGAAGTCACTATGGAAATCAGTGTGGTGGTTTCCCAAAAAATTAGAAACAGATCTACAACTGTTTAGCTACACCACTCATGAGCATATAAGATTCTATAGCCTACAACAAAGATACTTGCTCATCCATACTTATTGCTGCTTTATTCACAACAGCCAGGAAATGGAAACAGCCTAGGAGTTCATTAATTGATGAATGGATAATGAAGTGTGGGACATATACACATGGAATTCTACTCAGTTGTAAAGTGAAATAAACATTTTAGGTAAATGCATAGAGCTGGAAAATATACTGAGTGAAATGACCCAGATGCAGAAATACAAATGTTACATGCTCTCTTTCATATTTGGGACCCTAGATCTGAATCTTTAGGTTTGGGTGTTTAACCTGGAGTAAAAGACAATAAAGTAGAAAGAGCCCATTGGAGGGGGTGGAGAGAAGACAATCTAGAAAGGTGGCTGGCTAGTATGACACAGGTATTATAAAGAGGGTAATTGAAAATGGGGGAGACTTGACTGAAGTGTTAAGGGAGGGAGGGAGGGAGGGAGGGAGGGAGGGACAAATGAGACTAAGGATGTTGAAAAAGCCATAAGGAACTTAGTATTTTATAAGCTTACTTCAAACGACAGTTTTAATGTAGTTACTTGTACATGGCAAGATAATGCTCCCCCAGGAGCCAACAATTATTTAACAAAAACCCCAGTGCCAGGTAAGGGATTCTTCCCTTCAAATTATTGGTCAAGCAATTCAAGAAATGCCTCTCCTCCTCTTAAACAATATAGGCCATTGCTCTTGGTTGCCTGTCAGAACATGAACATAAGACCCTACTGATAAAGACACCACACTTTGGACCATAGGAATTGAAGAAATAAAGTTAGTAGTGACCTAGAATCTAGATGACTGAGGACTAGGTCTAATATTGTTGGAAGTTGCTATGCAAACTGCCAAGACAAAAAGTTATCAGCAGTCCTATTCATCTATAAAACTTGAGAATCACAATGGGATCAACAAGACACCCCCAATGATACAACAGTGGTACTTGTATCTTCAGACAACAAACAACTATCTAATTGGACCTAAAACCCACTCAATTAGAGGGAACTCATTCCTAGTACTATAAACCTAGTCAAGAACCCATGGGTGGAGAGGTCATAGGTTATACAATGATCTGAATAAGATGTCACCCACATCCTCAGATATTTGAATTCTTGGTGATGCTGTTCGAGGAGACTTAGGTAGGAAATATATATCTTTGCTTGAGGAAGTATATCACCAGAGACAGGCTCTGATGTTTCAATAGCCACTTGTTATTCATCTCAGTTTTGGGGGTATTTTTTGTATATTTGTTTCCTAATTTGGGGTGTGTGTCTGTGTGTGTGAGTGTGTGAGTGTGTGTGTGTTTCAGTTTCTCTCTGTTTGTTGTTTGGTTTCTAAAGAGAGAGATAAAGGGCATGGATTTGGGTGGTTAGGATCTGGGAGTGGTTGGAAGAGGGGAAAATGTGATCAGAATACATTCTATGAAAATGTTTTTCAATTAAAAAAAAAGGTAAAAAAGAGTGAGCTCTCATTTGTTGCTCCACACACCATGCCTGCTGCCACATTTCCCTTTCATGACGGTGATGGACTCTCATCCCTCTGGCTTTATTGGGAAGTAGTGGACTATTTAACAAAGACTGACTTTCAGGAAAAGTAGCAGCTTTTCAGAATTGAATCATCCCTTCCTCTTCCTTTTTCTCCTCCTCCTCCTTTTTCATGAAGATAGGGTCTCCTTATTGTTGCTCACATTGCTTGAATCCACTATGTAGCTCAAATGGTCTCAATCTCGTGATCTCCTTGGAGGGATGAACATTAAAAGGACGTACGAATTCACGTGATGACTTTTTTGTTTGTTTTTGTTTTTCAAGACAGGGTTTCTCTGTGCAACAGCCCTGGCTGTCCTGGAACTCACTCTGCAGACCAGGCTGGCCTTGAACTCACAGAGATTCACCTGCCTCTGCCTCTTCAGTGCTGCCACCACTGCCTGGCTATGTGGTGACTTCTCTGTTTGAATTTCAGCTGAGCTAAAGCTAACTGGTTCACCATTTAATTTGGTGGCAATATAGAATAACCTAGGATCCATGAATGCAAATAAATAACACAAATAAGAACTATTTGTGTTATTTGTATTATTTAAGATAAAACTGCTTTTAAGTAATCCAGTCCACAAACTCTTAGTGCTTTGGCAGATATTGTTAATCTAAAGACACAGAAAATTTAGAACAGAGAAAAAAATCTGCTTAGTCCAGATTTTTAAGACTCATAGATAAGAAAACAAAGTTTGGGCAATTTAAGTTGCCATTGCTTAAGGCAAACCAGATGTAAAGTGAAATAATTCAAACTAAATTTCAATTCTTTGGGCTCATCTCATTTAGGTACTTAAATTTTTCAGCAACTGAAATTTAGAATGTCCTTTTCTATTTCTGTGAAAAATGTCACTGGAATTTGATCGTGATTATATTGAATCTGTAGATCACTTTTGATACTATAGCCATGTTCACAATATTAATTCTGTCAATCCATGAACATGGTAGTTCTATTTTTCTAGTGTCTCCTTAAGTGTTTTCAACTTTTCATTGTAGAAGTATTTTACTTCCTTGATCAGGTTTATTTTTTAGTTCCTTTTTTATACTATTGTGAATAGGATTGTTTTGAGTATAATTTTTATTATATTAAGTGCTAACTTCTACCTGAAAACAAACCACTGGATGTTCTGTGTCACTATATGTATTTTAAAGCAATAGAAGTATATTTTAATGTTCTGTAATTTATCATTAATTCACACAAGATCCTCCTCCCTTACCTACTTCCAAGTCAGAATTAACAGAGGAGGTTTGACTGTATGCCAGTTATATGACTTATGAAGCACTTTTAAGTCTCATGCTAAAAAGCTTATAGAACACTGATATTCAGACATATTAATACACACACTGGCAATTATTTGCCTGTAGCTAAGCTAGGTCTCAGAGATACAAAGATTAAATGCAAACATTCCCAGCCTTCAAGGGACTCTTACAGTATAGCCGCTGTTAAAGTTTAGTTCTAGATTTCCTGATGCCCTACCCTTTAAAAAGCAATTTTATTGTTGATAATTTCAAAGATGTTCCAATGTTAAAGGGTGCTATGTTTAGTTCCAATATGCCTACCACCCAGCTTCAACAATTATTAGCTCATCCATCTTATCCCACTGTAAATCTGCAACTATTTCTCCTCCCATATTATTTTGAAGAAATTTCCAGATATTACAGCATCACACCCATGCATATTTCAGGAAGGCATCTCCTGGAGATAGAGAGTATTTTCTAAAACAATGTAATCATATTACCACTATCGTGCTGCCTAGAAGTTAATGTCAAAATGTAGTCATTATGCCAAGTTCTAAGTGCCTCATATTCCTTAGATGGGGTTCTCTATTTGATTGATAAAGCCCGTTAAGAAAAGGTGACTCTTACAATGTATACCTGGGCAAATTGTGTTTTATGACAAAACAAGTTACAATTTCAAGTTATCTCAGTGATCAATATTTCTCCAAAAATTTAGTCAAAATAATATAGTGCCGCCAGTCGCCAACACTAAAAGCAGAACAAGCTGTGTATGTAGTCTATTACAGAGCTCCTGCCTAAGCGGAGAATACAGAGATGGGTGCTGTTTTCTGAAGTTATATTTAATCAAGAACTTGAACAGAGTTTTCTCTCAACTCATCAGGAGGTAGTAAATTTTATGAATGAAAAATTGGTGACAAATTCTTTCCATGAATTGGTAAGTTCTTGATATCTTTTACCATGAAAACTGTCAGGGGAAAGAAATGTGTTTCTATAGTCCTAGCTGAGATAATAGAGAACCAGTCAACAACCCATGCAGATGATACATATGTATCAAAGTATTATTAGAAAATGTGGAAACGTGTGGTCTGTGGGTCAGCAAGTAAAATACCTTGGAGTGCATTATTTAAGAAGGTGGTCATTTATGCTCAGAATATTGCAAGCAGTACACCTACACCTGTAAGACCCCAAGAATAAGTGTCTCGAGTTTTGAGTCCTCGTTACCTTATTGTATCATCCTTGTTCCTCACCTCGGCCTTTCAAGTGTCACATTTTAAATAATTCTTTGACAATTTCATACACGTGTTATGTGTATTTTGACTCATATTCTGTCTCATCTCTTCCTCACTGAAACCTTTCTTCTCAACAAGCCCTCTTCCAATTCTGGTATCTTTTGCCCTAACCCACCAAGGTTAACTGTAGTTGCTTGCATACGCCTGAGTGTGTGTTGGGAGAGGACGGTTAACTAGAAAATGAGTATCAATGGCTGTATTACTGAAGAAATGACTGCCCCTACCTCAGCACCTTTTTAACTGCCCACAGTCCTTTATGGGAGTGGAAGCCTCACAAGCCTCTCTCCCATGTATGAAGAAATGGTGAGAGGTCTAATCTTGTGCAGGTAACCACAACTGTGGAGCTCATATGTGTAATAGCTGTGTTGTGTCCAGAACACATTGTTTTGCAGCATTCCTCCTCAACCTCTGACTCTTACATTTGTTTTATCCTCTTCTGCAATGTTCCATGAATCTTGAGGGGGATAAACAGATGTCTCACTTAAGATCTAGTACTCTATAGCCACTTATTCTCTGCAATTTGACTAGTTGAGTGTCTGCATTAACTGATGCCCATTGTGAAAAGAAGCTCCTATGATAAAAGCTGAGAACATTAATCTAAATGTATAAACATGAGTGTTAAGGGGTTGTTTAATATCGTATCCACTTTAGCAAAACAATGGTAGTAATCTCTGTGCTAGAGCCTATGACTTCCCCAGCCACAGGCTCTTGACTGAGTTTATAACACAAGGCACGAGCTTCCTTCTGTGGAGTGGCCTTAAATCCAAACAAAAAACAGGTTTTTTTCACCATAATAGTCATACTACTATTGTACCAGCAGGTATATCTTGCCATGCAGGTCATTACTGTATTTCAAAGTCCACAGCTGGGCAGTACTGTTAATGACTTTTCTTCCCAAGCAGCTTACATAGGACCTTCCAGCACTATAAAAGGTACACAACATGGAGGAAAATTCCATCTGAGATCCTGATTGATTTCTGGGACCCAAGTATGGTGTCTTTAGCAATGGAGTCTTATGATCTAGTTCTGGTGGGCAAGCAAGGATGCTGGCACTAGCCTGTATTGCTCTAGGGGCTTCTGTAACCTCCTTTACCAACAGCTAATAGGAAGGTATCCCAAACCTGCTGGGATTTTCATTTAATAACCTTTAGTTTCTGGGAGGAGCATTATCCACCCATGCAAGATGCCTCTAATCTTTTTAATTGACTTACAAACTGGTAGTTTGTCACAGGGCTTTCCCATACACCCTTAGTTTTGGTTAACACTCCCCATACCATCTCCTTTCCCCTATCTCCTGATCCTCACCCCAATTTAAATCGTCCCACCCCCCAGTTGTTCCCTCCTCCACCTCCATATCAAGTGTTCTGCAAACCTCCTTCCTTATGATTTCTTTTTCCTCTACACATCAAATGGCCTCTTTCTAGATTCCTGACTTCCGTGGGCACTCTAGTTAAAACATATCAGTCAATGAATTCTAAACTAAGGTCTGCATATGAGAGAGAACATGTCTTTATCTATTTGGGCCTGGATAGAGTATTTTTTTAGTTCCATTTTCCTGACATTTCATAATTTCATTTTTATTTATACTTGAATAAAATTCTGTTGTATATATGTACTACAATTTTATTATCAGTTCATTGATTGATAGACATCTAAGCTGTTTCCATTTCTTGGCTATTGAGAATAATCCCATTTTCTTACCACTCTCTTACCTATCTATTTCCTCTGTTACTCTGTTGCTCCAGCAATCCTGTGATAAAACTTCCAAACCATTAATGCTTCCAACTTTTCACTGTCTCATTCACTTAATGTCTTCTGATACACCCACTTAAAACTCTAGAAGGACTCATTATGACTACTCTAATTTTACTGACAATATTCATTCATTATATTCATTTTACAAAAATGAAAGTCTAGTTCAATCCAACTTTGAACTGACTTTTGTTCTTTCATCCATTCAGCAGAATGTTGTATAAAATTATACTATTTGCTTTATTTTTAAACATCATCAAATGGAATCTTAATCCCATTGGCAAGCGCATGACACTCCCTTAGTCATTCATACTCTGCTTTCATGAATGATTAGTTTATACCTTATCATGTCTTCTTAAATATCCTATACACATCTCCCAATTTCATTACTTGCCAGCAAGCTGAAGAGAAATGAAAAGACAATCCATCAAAGGAGAGTCAAAGAGAGCAACTGATAAGGTAAGAACAAAACAAGGAGTACTAGAAGCCAATTGTGTTTCAAAGAAGAATGGCCAACTGTATTGACTACTTTGATAAGTAAAATATGATGAGGACTAAGATTTAACCATCACAGCATATAGGACAGAGGTCACTAGTGACTTCAACAAAAGCAGTTTTGGTATGGACTCCTGACAAAAGCCTGATAAGAGAATGCTCAGGAGATATAAGTACAGACAATATTTCAGAGGAGTTTTTTGTTACCAAAGAAAGAAAATAAATTAGGCAGTAGTTGGTAAGATGATGGTTAAGATAGTTATTCTTTAAGTTTCTGTTCATTCAAATAAGACAAGAGTATATTTATAATCTAAGTTCTCTTCCTGGGTTCTTCAGGTTTTAGAAACTAGGATATGTGTATTATCGCTGTGAAGAATAAATTTTATGAATGGCTAGTGTTGTTTGAATGTAAAATATCTCCCATAGGCTCATATACTTGAATACTTAGTTCCCAGTGGATGGTATTGAATGGAAAGGTTATGGAAACTCCAGAAGGTGAAGCCTTGATAGAGGAAATATGTCACTAGGGGGCAAGCCTTGAGGTTTTATAGCCCAGGCTCATTTTATGCTTTATTGTTTCTGGACTACTGATGCAGTATGACTGGCTAGCCTCATGCTCCTTTCCAAGCATGATTGTAAGCCCTCCGGAACTGTAAGCCAAGTAAGCTCTTTCTCCCTTAAATCACTTTTGTCATGGTATTTTATCACAGCAACAGGAAATAAAACTAATACAGTTTGAAAGATAAGGTTGCTTATTTTAAAAGTGAAAGTGGTGTTTTACCTCCTTAATCTCCTCGTTTAGCCTGTTATCCTAAGATTGGATTATCACTGAGATAGGGTCTTTCACTGCAGCCAAAGGCTAGCCTCAAAATCCTTATTTTCCTGCTAAAGGCTATGACACCATACCTGGCTTCAAAGTACTGCTTTTTACATAAACTCCAACAGTTTTCTTGTTTAGAAAATAAATATTATACAGTCAGGCCACAGATATCAATTCAACTTTATCTTGCAATTTTCCTCTATAGCATCATTTTAACATACATGCCACAATATTAGGTACAAGATCAAGAATAGTGGAGAAATAAATCATTTATCATCTTAACCAAATACACTATCTCATAAGTCAAGTCAATCACACCAATTTTTTCATATTTTGTTTATATCACCTCATCCTTTGAAGTATTTTCTTACATATCTAAATGCTACCTTTTTTCAAAGCTCAACTTAAGTTTTCACTCTATTGTAGAGATTTCCCAATTCCAGTTCTCAGTACATCTCTTCCTCCTCTGAATTTCAGTGATTCTTAACATGCATATTAGTTATTTGGGATTTGTTCTATGTACTGTCTAATAATGCTAATGATGTTTTGTCTGTTCAAACTAATTTGAGAACTATATTTCTAGACTCTAGACCAATAACTTACCCAAAGTAGTTGCTAAACCAATTTAGACCATAGATTTGGATATTGTTGAGTGAGGTAACAGAATATTTAAAGGAAGAAAATGATTTGACACTGACATGGGATGTGTTTGTATACTATGGGAAGGAAGAGGAAGTAAGAGGAAAAGAAATGTCTAAAAGTTTACATTGACATAAAAAGCAGATAAGTAGTAGCAGAATTACACAAATGAAGTTCTACATACAAACTTGGTTTTTATCCAAGAGAAAGAATCAGAAACTAAAGTAGTTTAAATAAGATAAAGAGTCATATCTTAGGGGGCTAGAGAGATAGCTTAGCAGTTAAGAGCACTGGCTGCTTTTCCAGAGGATCTGGGTTCAATTCCCAGCACCCACATGAAAGTTCTCAACCATCTGTAACTCTAGTTCCAGGGTCACCAGGCACACAGGCAGTACATGTACATACACTCATTCAGGCAAAACACTCATACACAGAAAATAAAAACTAAAAAAGTTTTTTAAAAAGAGTCAAAGTTTATAAATCACATTTTCAGTCATCTTAATTTTTACAATAGCCTTAGAAGCATTATCTTTATTTGCAAATGTTGATATTAAGATTTTTTGAAGTTAGGTATTTATTAAATGGTGGGGCCAATGCTCCATTTAGGCCAAGTGTTCCAGAGTTGCTCTTGCACCTTTTCTAATTCTGTATCTTATTAAGACCAAAATTTTGCAACTAAAACAGATGTATATATTAAACTAAAATTATAGTGTTTTATTGTTATAAAAAAGATGTTAGTTAGTCGTTGTAGTAGTAGCAGAAGTAGTACATAGTAGTAGCACACATCTTTAATCCCAGCACTCAGGGGCAGAAACAGGTAGATCTCTATGAGTTCAAAGCCAGCCTGGTCTACACGGTAAGTTCCAGAACAGCTAGAGCTGTATAGTAAAAACACCCCTCCCTCTCCCCCCATACAAATATTTAAACTATTCAATTTAAATTGATAAGAAATATAAATTTTTAAGTAGATACATATTTATTTGCATGGCATGATATAATAATCCTCACCCTACCTCATAGAGCTAGGGATATAACACAGGGCCTTGTGTATGCTAGACAAATGAGCTACATTCTCTGCCCCTGAAATAGCAATTATATATTTTTTTAAGATTTACTTATTTTATTGGTATGAGTGCTCTATCTGTATGTATACCTGCATATCAGAAGAGGGTATCTAATCCCATTATAGATGGTTGTGAGCCACTATGTGGGTGCTGAGAATTGAACACAGGACCTATGGAAGAGTAGCCAGTGCTCTTAACTGCTGAGCCATCTGTCCAGGCCCCCTAGAAATAGCATTTTTTTTCAAATCTGAAGATTATATATATATATACACTATTACTGCTACTATTACTATTCTTATTATTATTTTATTATTATTTAGTGTTATTAATGTGGAGGGTGGGGGTCAGGTGGGGGTGGGTGAAGGTATGTGGTACAGACACATGTGGAGGTCAGAGGACAACTTTGTGGTGTTGGTTTTCTCCTTCCACCTTTATGTGGGTTCAGGGGATTGAACTCAGGTCGCCAGGCTTGTGACAAGTGCCTTTACACATTGAGCCATCTCAGGGGTCCTGAAGTTTCTTTTAAAATTAGTGCTTTGCTATATTTATTTCTGTTTATTTTAAACACAAATTTATTACCTCATAAGAAGAGAAACAAGACAATTTTACAAGAAGCTTGGTGCGAAAATGTGAGAAAAAACGCAGAGTAAAGGGAGGGTTCTCCTATGCTTAGCTGATGGTGATTTTATAAATTCTTTTTCAAAAAGGAAAAGAATATATAATATAGCAGTGGATACATATGAATTACCTCTAGAGCAAACTGTATAGCTAAACTTAGGATTTGGGTAGTTGAAACTCCACTTTCAGACAGACCATTCTCTTCCAGTTCTTCATCTGTTAACAATTTCTCTAAAGTACTGACTGCCCATAAAGCTGAAACAAACAATAAGAATATGAGATATTTTCATCAAAGATAACACTTATTTATGGTTAATTATATCACAGTGGATTTTGAATCACTTTAAGAATATCCATATCTTTAGAATGGATATCTTTAAAAACTTTATTCAGTCATACGAATTAACAAACCACCAAGAAGGATTTGAATATTCGAAAAATGCCTAACAGAGCAACTATACTTGTGTGAGTTTATCAATGGATATAGCTTCAAAAGGAAAGAAAAATACAAGATGTTCATCTATTACTACTTGTAAAAATAAAATATGAAATGTAGAACCCAAATTGTATTATTAATGGATGAAGTGAATATACTGTGGAGCATTCATAAAATGGTGTATAAAACAGCTAAAATGAAATGAATGCATTATATTCCATTATACATCTTAAAGGTAGATTAATATAAATTAAATGTGTACAACAGACAATAAGTGACAAGTTATACCTAATAAGCCAAAAAGGAGATAAGTATATTTACAAAATTCAATTGATCAAAAAGAAATAAAAAGCAGAACAGCAGCAACAAAGAATACACGGCATAAATGGAAGACCAACAACTTAATGCTAAATTTATATCCAATCAAGCTGAATGTCGTAGTCCAAGTCTGTAACCCCAGTATTCAGGAGGCTAGACCTGGAGGATCACAAATTCAAGGCCTAGCTGGGCTACAGGATAATTTCAAGGCCAGCCGGGCAATTTAGTGAGAGTTTGTCTCTCTTAGTGGTAGAGTGATTGCCTAGTATGTATGGAGCTCTGAGTTTATTCCCTGCTACTTGAAAATAAAATAAGTAAGTCTAACATTATTAACAATCATATTTCATATAAATGACCAAGTGAACCAACTGAAAGGTGAAGATGATTAAATTAAAACAAAGCTTTCAAATATATGCTACCAACAAGAGATGCAGTAAAAAGTTACTGGCATATACTCAGTTTACATAGTATGGAGTGTCATAAAGACAAATTCATTCGGTACAGTATATACGCAGACCACATTTTTCTCCCTTACTTTCCTCCTTCCCTCTCCTCCCCTTTCACTCCTCCTACTAGTCTCCTTGCTTCCCTTAATCTCCCTTCTTCACTCACAAAGTTTACATACATGAATAGTCTTATGTGTGTATAAAAAACTAGGATCCACCAATGACAGAAAACATGTACTCTTTGTCTTTTTGACTTTTAAACTTTTCTTAGTTTGAATCACTTTATATGATGCTCTCCAGTTGTATCTACATCCCAGCCACGATATCACTTTTCTATATGCATACATCTGTTGACAACACCTAAGCTAATTATATATTTTGGCTATTATGAATAAAGAATAAAAGACAAAAGTTGGTATAAATGACTGATAAAATGCATGATAGTAAATGTAATAGAAATTAGGTGTATCTATATTAATGATAGACAAGTAGACTTTAAAACAAAGAACAATTATGTAGGATAGGATATTTCAAGCTGATAAATGAATCAATTCAACAAGGACATAAACCTAATTGTTTATGGATCTAATGACAAACCTTCTTAATATAAGATGCAAAAATGGGCTAGTGATGGGAGTTACAGCACTTGTCCCCAACCCTGATGATCCATGTGGTATCCACATGGTGGAAGGAGAGAACCAAATCCTGGAAATTACACACACACACACACACACACACACACACACACACACACACACAATCTCAGGATCCAGAGTAGCCCCATTGGTTTCAGGCTTCAGGCCTGCTCCAGCAGACTCAGAGGCTACGCCTAGGTAGACCAAGGTACTAGGCAACTCCCTTGACTCTCCTATTTCCCACAACATATACATACAAGCCCCATATTTGCACCAGCTAGCCTCAATAAAATCAGTCTCAAAGTTCATCCCAGAGGATAAAAGCACCAGACCCATCTCCGAGTCTGGAAACTTGAATTATGAGTGATACCATGCTAACTCTAGACATGTGGGCTAGCCTAGACCATGGAGGATGTGGGTATTGTACTGGTATTTGGGTCCCAGAAAACTGTGCTAGAACATAGATAAAGATTAGATCCATAAGGACTGGCCAGTGTACTAGGGCTGTAAAAGGCTATTCTGAAATCTGGCTACAAAAGGGACATTCCAAGGAACTGGTCCCTAGAGGCAAGCACCTGGCTGGCACTTCGATGTTCAGGCTAATAGTTCACCCCAAAGCAAAGTCAGCTAGTATAGACCTAAGGATACAGATAGCTCCAATAGATACAGTCTCTAGGAGCTCTCCCTAAGATCAGGTTATAGGATAACTCCAAAGACTCTATCATTAGGTTCATACAATAGACAGTTATATCTCCAGATCTAAACCTATGTTTCCAGGTATCAGCCTCACTGACCCAACTCAGGCCTGCCCAAGGACAAAGACAAACTTACCTGTGAACCACACCAAGCATCCTGCCCAGAATTTGAATGGATCGACTGATGAAAGGCTTTTCCAAATAAAGCTAATCTACAATAATAGCAATTCTCACCTTCCTCAAATATGCAGATACCAATGCAAGCCCATAATGATCAAATACAATCATGGAAAAAATATTCCATCCCAATAATAAAATAAGATGCCAGTAAAAGTCTCTAAAGAAACTGGAGATTTATACACTAAGCTGCAAGGCACAGACTTATAGTCCTAGCATTCAGAACATTGAGGTATGAGGATCACTTGTCCATAACAGTTTGAAGCTAGACTGCATAACAATGAAAAAAAAGAAAGAAAAAGAAATATAGATTTGTAAACTGCCCAACTAACACAAAATAACACATAACAAAGAAACTTAATAAATGTCAAGAAAATAGAGAAACAGGGCTGGTGAGATTGCTCAGCAGATAGAGGTACTTACTGCTAAGCCTGATGACCTGGATTTGATCCCTGGAGTCCACAGGGTTGAAGATGAAAACTTACTCCCACAGTTTTCCTCTGACTTTCATACATACGCTGTGGCCTATTCTCTCCTCCACTCTGCTCTCCTCCACTCCCATCCCTCCTTAATCTCAATAAATAGATGAATGCTTTTAAAAAGAAGATAAAGGGGTTGGAGAGATGGCTTGGTGGTTAAGAGCACTAGATGTTCTTCAAGAGGGCCCAGGCTTGATTCCATGCTCCCACATGGCAGCTCATAATTACCTGTAACACCAGTCATAGGGGATCTGATGCCTGTTTCTAGCTTCAACATGCAACAGGCATGCATATGGTATGCAGGCATACATGCAGGCAAAACACCCATACACATGAAATAAAATATAAGAACATAAAAAAGAAAATAGAAACAAAACAATACAACAACAAAAACAGAGCTGGACATACTGGTTCATGCCAATATCTGAAGCACACAGAATACAGAGGCAGGAAGATTACAACAAGTTCCAGGTAAGCCTGACCTACCAGTTCCAGGTCAGCTAGGGTTATAAAGCTACATGTCTCAAAACAAAAAAATACAAACAGAAATTCTAAAATTGAAAAATGCAATAAAGGGCATCAGTGGTAGGTCTGATCAAGTAGAAAAAAGAAATTTAATTCAAAGACAATATAACAATATGTAGCCAAAGAAGAGACAAGAAAAAATGGTAAGGAATGAAGAAATATTGGAAATTTATGGGACAGCATCAAAAGAGCAAATGCTCAAATTATAATAATAAAAGAAATTGAGATACAGAGAGATGATAGAAAATTAAGTTAAAGAAAAACAGCAGGAAACAATTCTCAGAAAAGATGGAAGTATCCATTTAGAGCAGTGGTTCTCAACCTTCCTAATGCTGCAACACTTTAATACAGTTCCTCAGGTTGTGGTGACCCCCCCAACCATAAAATTATTTTTGTTACTACTTCATAACTGTAATTTTGCTACAGTTATGAATTGTAATGTAAATATCTGATATGCAGATGGTCTTATGTGACCCCTGTGAAAGGGTGGTTCCACCCCCAAAGGGTTCATGAACCACAGGTTGAGAACTACTGATATAGAGAAAGGCAACAAATATCTAAGCAGATCTAATGCAAGCAAGACTTAACCAAGATATTATCAAATAACAAAAAACCAAAGACTGAGAGAAGATCCTGAAAGTGCCAGCTGAAAAGATGCAGCACATATAAGGGTGTGCCAATAGTCTAGCAGTACTCATGTTTCTTGGCAGAAATATCACTGGCCGTGAAAAACTAGAAGACAGATCCAAAGTACAGATGGAAAAAACTGCTAACTAGGAATACTTTGTAAGGAAATGAAGGGTAAATGAAAATTCCCAGATAAACAAACACTAAAGGAGTTCATCAACATCAGACATGACTTGCTAGAAGTGTTAAAGGGAATTCTTTGACCTGAAGGAAAAGTACGCTGATTAGCAAGACAAAAAATAAACCATGAAAATACACAGATAAATTCAGAATGGTAAGTGTGTAACTCACTTATATCTTTAGAATGAGGGTTGATACCTATAATAATTTTAAAGAATACTTAATATAATAATATAAGTCATATCAAAAATATGAACTATGGGAAGGCAGGGAAAATGTTGAGTTATTTTAGTATGATCAAAGTAAAGTTATTAGCAGCTTAAAACAGCCTGTTATAAGATGTTTTAAATAAGCCTTGTGGTAATCTTTGTGATTACAAACTGTAACCATTACAAAATATAAAGTAATCAAAGCACATGACTACAGAATAACACCTAATTACAAAGGAAGACAACAAAGGAAGGAAGGAACAAAGCATCTTTAAAACAAAAATAATTAATGTAATGGCAATAATAAGTCCTTATATATCAATAATTACCTTGAATGTAAATGGCTTAAATTCTATAATCAAAAGACACAGAGTGAGTAAATGGATTAAAACCAAGAAAATATTGTATCTATAAGAGAATCACTTTTCAGAACAGCCTTATAAGGACATACAGTTTGAATGTGATGAGGTAGAAAAAAACATAAATGCATAACAAAATAGAACAAGATTAGCTGTATTTATACAAGACAAAATAAATTTCCAGTAAAAATCATAAAGAGACCAAAAGACCATTATACAATACTAAAGGATATAAAAGTATTGAAAAGTACTACAAATATACAGTTATCAAACCTTGGAATACCTAAATATATAATGAGAAGAATAAAAGAAATAAAGGAGAATATAGACATATATATATATATATTACTATAATATAATACTTTCAGCAATGTCCATATTATCCAGATAAACAATAAGGAAACATTGGATTTAAACTATTATTTAAACCAAACGAATCTGACAGACATATAGAGAATATTTTATCCAACAGCAGCAGAATTTACATTCTTCTCACACATACATGGAACAAATTTAAGAAGATTGGAGGCATGTTAAATATATTTTTTCAACCATGATAGTAGTATGACACTAGAAATTAATAAAAGGAAGAATTTTGGAAAAAATTCAAACATACAGAAATTAACAGAACACACTTATGAACAGGTTATGAAAGAAAAAATAATTAGAGGAAAATTTTTGAAATATTTTGAGAGAAATGAAAATGGAAATATAAACATCAAACCTATTTTTTAAATTAAATTTGTTTCTCTCCTATAATATATCCTGACCCCATCTGCCCCTCCCTCCACTCTTCCCAGTTTCCCCCTTTTTCCTTCTCCCCTAGATCCACATTCCCATTTTCCCTCAGAACACAGCAGACCTCCTAGGGTTACCAGTTGAATGGGACAAACCAAGATGCAACAAGTCAAACCAAGGGCTTGAGCCCCTACATCAGGACTGTACAAGGCAACCCAGCAGAAGGAAAGAGGCTCCAAGGGCAGGTTAAAAGTGTCAGAGACCCACACACACACACACACACACACACACACACAACTTTTAGGAGTTCTACGAGAACACCAAGCCAGATAACCATAAGATATATACATATACATGGAAGACCCTACAGGCTCAATGTCTGCCACTTCAGTCTCTGTGAGCCTCTAAGAGTCTTGGTCAGTTGACTCTCTGGGGCTTGTTTTCCTGGTGTCCTGGACCCCTCTGGTCCTCACAATCCCTCCTCCAGTTCATTAGGGTTCCCTGAGCTCCATCCTATGTTTGTTCCTGAGCCTCTGCACTTGTTCCTCTCAACTGCTGACGGGAACCTCTCTGGTAACACTGGGTTAGCCACCGAACTGCAAATATCTGTTCTATTTCCCCTTCCCAGGGAGATCTATGTGTCCCCACTGGGGCCCTCCTTGCTGCATAGTCTCTCTGGGTCTATAGATTGTAGTACAATTTTCCTTTACTTGAGAGCTAATATCCACTTATAAGTGAGTACATATCATGTTTGTCTTTCTGGGTCTGAGTTACCTCACTCAGGATAATTTTTTGTAGATCCATCCATTTGCCTGCAAATTTCATGATGCCATTTTTAATAGCTGTGTAATACTCTACTGTGTAAATGTACCACATTTTCTTTATCAATTTTTCAGTTGAGGGCATCTAGGCTGTTTCCAAATTCTATTATGAATAAAGCCACTATGAACATAGTTGAGCAAGTGTCCTTGTGGTAGGATGGAATCTTCTTTGGGTATATGCCCAGGAGTGATATAGCTGGGTCTTGAGGTAGGTTGATTTACAATTTCCTGAGGAATCACCATATTGATGTCCATAGTGGTTGAACAAGTTTGCACTCCCACCAGCAATGAAAGAGTGTTCCCCTTGCTCCACATCCTCCCCAGCATAAGCTGTCCTTTGTGTTACTGATCTTAGCTATTCTGACAGGTGTAAGATGGAATCTCAGAGTAGTTTGCATTTCCCTTATGGCTAAGGATGTTGGACATTTCTTTAAGTGTTTCTCAGACATCTGAGATTGGTCTTTTGAGAATTCTGTTTTTTTCTGTACCCCATTTTTAAGTTGGATTATCTATTTTGTTGATGTCTAGTTTCTTGAGTTCTTTATATATTTTGGATATTAATTCTCTATTAGAAGTGGAGTTGGTAAATATCTTTTCCCATTCTGTAGGCTGCCGTTTTGTCTTATTGACAGCGTCCTTTGCCTTACAGAAGCGTTTCAGTTTCATAAGGTCCCATTTATTAATCATTGATCTTAGTGTCTACACTATAATTGTTCAGTTCAGTAAGTTGTCTCTTGTGCCAATGAATCCAAGGTTATTCACCACTTTCTCTTCTGTCAGGTTCAGTGTATCTGGTTTTATGTTGATGTCTTTGATCCACTTGGTCTACAGAGCTATAGTAATAAAAACCACATGGTATCAGCATAAAAACAGACACGCTGATCAATGGAACCAAACTGAAGATCCCAGACATAAATCAATACACTTACGGACATCTGATTTTCTATGAAGAAGCCAGAAATATATAATAGAAAAAAGACAGCATCTTCAACAAATGGTGCTAGTCTAATTGGGTGTCTGTATGTAAAAGAATGCAAATAAATCCGTATTTATCATCCTGCATAAAGCTCAAGTCTACGTGGATCAAACCTATTCTAATAGGGAAGCTTATAGTAATAAACATACACATAAAAATCTGAAAGAGTGAAAGAAAGAAAAATCAAGTTTAGAGGTGCACTCCTATAATCCTAGCAACCTGAAGACAGAGACAAGAGGACTGCAAATCCAAGATCTGTCTGTATTATATAATGAGATCCAAGCCAGCCTAGTCTACACAGTGAGACACTGGGATGAAGGAGTTAGAAGAAGGGATAGGGAAGAGAATGAAGACGAGGAATAATAATAATCATGCCAAGGAAACAAATTAGCTTTATACCTCAAGAAATCAGAAAATGAGTACAATCTTAGAAGAAAGAAAGAAATAGTAAAAATAAAATTTTAAATAAATGATATAAAAACTAAAAAACGAAAAAAAAATGGAAAACTAGGGGCTATACAGGGGCAGGGCCAGCAATCACAAATGGAAGCTTGAAGGAGATCACAGGTGTTAACAGCATCTGAGACTGCCTGGGCAACATTCCCCATGGACCAGGACAGCATTTGTAATCCTATCATCCAAAAAATTCAGAGGACAGAACCCACTGCAGAGGAACTTCCAGTGGAAATACAGGATTCCAGGAACCAGTGAAGGGAACAGAGAGTCCAGACGAAATCCAACAATCAAGCCAGTCAATTTTTGTACCCTGTACCTCCACCTAGCACTTTCTCCCTCTACATCTATTCCATTTAATATTTAATGTCACCTAAACAGAACATCTTAAACCATTTTTCTTGCCCTATATCACTTAAACAAACGAAACAAAACAACAAAAACCTTATCCTTTTCTTTTGTTGTTCTTCTTTCAAAGAACAAAGTCTATTCTTCTCTCTTTCCAGTCTACCTTTAGCCAAAATTTCCTTATTACCCCTTTGTCTATAAATTTCTGTCTTATATTTATGTTCACTTCCTCTGCTGTCTCTCTATCATCCCAATATCAATCACTAGTTTTACAGTGATTTTTTTCTTTTTCTTTCCATTCTTATCCAAAATAACTAGTACATCAGTACACACATAATTATTAAAGCTCCTTTACTCTCTAAAATGCTTAAGGGGTGGTTGTTTTACAGTTGAACATTACTCATTTTCATAGTAGGTCTGCCCCTGGATATTAACTATTTCTACAGGCAGTATTTTACTCTCAAGGGAAGACTGGGGACAGAACCTGGTGCTCTGAACACAAAGTCAAACAAAAGATACTAGAAAAATACTAGAACCCTACTCCACCTTGAACATTTCAAACACTTCCATTGAAAAGAGGAAAGGTGACCTAAATTAATTTTAAAAGTTCAACCTACAATCTAATTATTGATATACAAGTCCCAAAGCAAATACATAAAAAACATGAAAAAACAAGACATGTGGTCTCTAAAAACTACCAACCTAAGAGTAATGACCCTCAATAAGAGTGACTTAAATGAATTTGTAAATAAGTATAAAGAATTATTATAAATATGTTCAAAGAAATCAAGGACTACACAAACTCTTGAATGAATTCCAAGAGAACACAAACGGCTTAATGATATATGAGAGTCAACACAGGATATAAAAATTGGAAATGGTAATACTGAAGAAAAACAAACTGAAGTTATGCTGGAAATGAGCAATAAGTCAAATAAAAAAGTCACTGGAAAGCTTGCCAACAGAAAGGTTCATAAATATAAGGGCTTGAAGATACGGATAAAAATAAATTTTAAAGGCTATGTGAATGACACACGCAAGATCTCTGGGACACTATAAAAAGCCAAATCTACAAATTATGGACATGAAGAAGAATAATTCCATGACAAAGGCATAGAAAACATTTTGAATACAATCACAGTGGAAATTTTTCCAAATTGAAGGAAACAGAGTTCTATCCAAGGACAAGTGGCACATAGAACACCAAATAGGGCTAGAAAAGAAACTTCTTACATCATATTATAGTGAAAACACTAAATATATATAACAAAAACATATATTGGAAACTGCAAGAGACAAAAAAAACAAGTCCCATATAAAACAGGACCATTAGAATAACAGCTTCTTTCTCATCAGAAATTTTAAAAGCAAGAAGGGTATGGAATGATGTATTTCAAGTTCCAAAAGATCACAGCTGTCAATCCAGACTATAGTACCTAGCAAAACAATGTGTCATAATCGATGAAGAAAGAGAAACATTTTGGCCAATAAGCCAGCTTGACAGAAGATACTAGAAGGAATTCTTTGGGATGAAGAAAAAAATAAATGTAAGGCGCTACAGGGAAAACATTAAAAATCCTAAAACAGTAGCTAGGAAAACACCAAACAGTACAGAATCAATAAAAAGACCCTTTCGATAATCAGTCTGAATAACTAAACATCTCATTTACTCAATCAAAAGACAAAGACTAGTAGACTGGATTTTTTAAAATGATCCACCTATTTCCTACCTGCAAGAAACTACACCTTGCCAGAAAGACAGACACAATCTTAGTCTATAAAGGATGGTAAAAGGTATCCCATACTCTAGAACTAGGAAAGAAGAAGGTATTGATATTCTAATTAATAGTTGACTTCAGACTGAGACTAGTCAAAAGATATAAAGAAGGTCAATTTATACTGATTAATAGAACAATCAATCAAGAAGGCATAACAATTCTAAACATATATGCACTGAACAAGGAGCACATCCAATTTCATAAAACAAATACTATTAGATAGAGAGTAACAGATTAACCCCAACACAGTGGGTTACTTCAATACCCCATTCTCACCAGTAAGTCCTCCTAACAAAAAAATAAACAGAAACATCAAGGTAAATGACAATCATAGATAAAATGGACTTAGCAGATACTTACAAAGCATTCCACCCAGCACTGAAGAATATATATCCTTCTCAGCAATCTAAAACAGATTATATAATAGGGTGCAAATCCAGCTCTAAAAATCACAGAGATGGGGTGGGAGAGAGGGGTTAGCAGTTAAGTTCTTGCTTCTCTTGTAGCTGGCCAAAGTTAGAGTTCCAGCACCACATCAGGTGGTTTAACTCCAGCTTTAGAAGATTCAAAACCTTCTTCTATTCTTTTGGTTTCTTCAGGTGCATGTGTACACACACACACATACACACACACACACACACAAATGTTATTTAAAGTGCACATGAAAACTGAAATAATTTGTTATTTCTGTTCACAACAGAATAAATTTAAAAATTAACAGCAAGAGAAGCTACAGAAAATTCCCAAAATGTACAGAGATTAAACAACACAATATTGAATGATAAATGGATTATTGAAGAAATTAAGAAGGAAATTAGAAATCCCCAGACCTGAATGAAAATAACACAACATACCAAAACCTATAAGATACAATGAAAGCAGTCTTAAGAAGAAAGTTCATAGCTGTAAGTACCTATATTAAAAATTCAGAGAAATCTCAAATTAATTATGTCCCTGAGAACCTTGGAGAAAAAAATTAAGTCAAACCCTGAAGCAGAAATAATTTTTAAAAGAAATAATAAAAAATATCAGGGAAGAAATTAACTATAGAGAACAAAATAATTACAAAGGATCAATGAAACAAGGAGTGGATAGTTTGGGGGAAAAATCAGTTAAGATTGACAAAACATCTAGCCAAACTAACCAAAAGAGAGAAGACCAAAATTAAAATGGTAGAGACAAAAAAGGAGATATGACAAGCTATCAATGAAGTTCAGCAGCAAAAAATAATGATGTGAAAAATACACAAAATGAAGTTTTATTCAGCCATTAAAAAAGTGAAATTTGCAGGAAAATGGACAGAATTAGAAATTATATTAAGTTCAGAAAGACAACAACATGTTTTCTCTCATATGCAGGCCCTAGCTTCCAATTTCTCTACATGTTCATTTATGTAGTTCAGAGTCCAGGGAATCTGGAAAGGGGCCTATGAGAGAAGTAAAAAGATTCTTTAAGTGAATGAGGTTAGTAGCATGCATGTGATATAAAAGTAAAAGTGGGAATACTTGGGGTAGAAAGGATTAAGAAGGAAAAGGGACAGGGACACAGGAGAGAGGAGGGGGTGGCAGGAAATCCAATCATAACTAATGATGTATGAAAAAGCCATACAGAGATCTGATCATTGGTACGCTAATAAAAATCAAAATAAATGAAAAATAATTTAAATCACTGTACCTTACATAGGTAATAAAGCTGCTTTCAGAAGCCATAAGTTATTAAATGAAAATATCACTGCCAGGAGTGGTCAGAGAAGCCCTGGAGCCCCCCAAAACTATACATGTAATTACCACTGCTGTTGATTGACCACCAGAACTGCATAGTTAAAACCCTAAAGTCCTATTCTCAGGACACAGAGAAATCCAGCTATAACTGGATTGGAAGCTGCTTTTTCCTTCCTGGCTAGCACTCATAATGCCAGGAGGTGCGATGGAGGTTACCAGGGAGATTTGTCATCGACAGTCTTGCTCTGCTGGGAGCAACACTATTGACCAGCCAGGCAAGATGGTAACTGGTGGCAAGTCAAATATGAGGGTAATCACCCACTTTATTTTATTTGGATTTGAGGCCTCTTCCACAGGAAAGAATTCAGGTCTGGTACTGGGAATCTATTCAAAAGCCCATGGCTTAGCAGGTCACAGGCCCTACTGTGGATGTTACTATTGTTTTGCTAAATGTGTATGATGTACCCACTAAAATGCCTTCTAAATAACTATAGCTATGCCCACAGACTTAGTGCTGTTGTCAGTTTTAATCAGAGAAGCTTCTTTTTTATTTTTGAGATTATAACTACAATATTTCCCCCTTCTTTCTCCTCCTTCCAAACCCTCCCATACACAGACCCCTTCACACTCTCTTTCAAATTTATGGCCTCTTTTTCATTAATTGTTATTACGTGAATATATGTGTGTATATACATAAATATTCCTAAGTATAACCTGCACAATCTGTATGTTACTTATATGTATGTTTGTAGGGCTGACCATTGGGGACTGGATAACCAATTGGTGTGCTGTTCCCTGGGGAAGTCTATTTCTCCTGTTCCCAGCAGTCCTTAGTTACCTATAGATCTCGGTGTGGGGTTGGGGCCTTATGGGCTTCACACATACCTTGGCAGTAGCAAAAATCTAATTGGACTTAGAACCCACTCAACAGAAAGGGAAACTATGTCTGGTATTGGAAACCTAGCTAACTACTTAGGGCTAGTGAAGTCATGAATATAGGAGAACTGCTTTACTAAACCAGAGAAACTTATTTTTGCAGTGGCTAGCAGCAATTGCATACATAGGTAGTGAAAGTATTGAGAAAGTGGCTATTCAATGCTCAGTCATAAATAGGATGTCTAGATTGCTCCTTCCAAGGGTCAGAGAATATCGTGGAAGAAGGAGCAAAAGGAACATAAAAACCAATGGAAAGGGTGGGAGGTAGAACACTGACTTCTGGAAAGGGCGTGACTCTCATATTCTTGAATTCAGTGCATCTGTGATGACCTGTATAAGATCATCACATGCTTGGGCCAGTCAACATCCTATCATGGAAAAGGGAGGAAATCTTGGGTCTCACACCTCATTGAAGATTTAAACACAATCAATGGTTAATGGGGGGAGAGACAGAGATTTTGTTCTGTAGTATAACCACTGATAAGGTGCCCATGTTCCTATAAACAAGCCCTTACCCATGTTTCATAAACATCCCTAATGAAATTCATTAGATCTTACAAAAAAAATGAAAGTAGAAGGTGAACTAGTTGAGGGAAAAGGAAGGAGATCAGTGGGCATGTCAGAGGGACAAGAAAGAGTAATGGAAGGTAAATATGAATATGACTAAAATACATTATACGCATATATGAGAATGTCATGAAGAAACCCACTATTATATATAGTCAATATATATTAATATAAACATTTAAAAGGGATGGTAAAATGGCCTAGCGGGTAAAGATGCTTGCTGAATAAGCCAGTTGACCTGAGTTCAATCCCCAGAACCTACATAAAGGTGGGAAGAGACAACCAACTCCACCAAGTTTTCATTTAACTTCCAAATGATGTGGCATATGTACCCCTACACACAAACATCATGTATACATAGAAACATCATTTACACATACATACATACATATACCCACATGTATATATTTTTATTTAATAGGTGAAACAATTCTATGTGAAATAAAGTTAAAGAAAAGGTTTAATAAGGAAACCTTTTCTACTTTCATTGGCAAAATGTCTCATGAAATTTAAAGATTTTTTAATCTCTCAATATGCTGTATCAAGTAAAACAAATGCCCAGAAGTCTCTGGGCATGAAATGACATGAAATCATTATTAACCTTGATACAGAGCTAACTTAACCTTACTACTTTTTCATTATTATTGAGGTATACAACACTATTTTATTATATATTGAATTATCTTTTTTCTAGCATGAATAACAGAATCTCTGGGGTGTGCAGTAACTGTAAATAGTTGAGGAATTAGATTGGTATAGTTTCTGTTTCCATCTATTTGCTTAAGCCTCTCAGTTTCCTTCATAAATGGCAACTTGTCTAGAATTCAGATTGCTTCAGAATTTGCTCAACTACTGCAAAGGTGAAGAGGCTTAAAATCTTAAATGAGTACATGCATATATGCAACTAATTAAATATACACCTGTACTTGCAGACACACTAGCTAAGAAACTATGCTTGAGTCACCTGGAGAACATAGCACTGGTGGGATATGCAATGTGTCTACCATTCTAACACTATTACTTTGTGAAGAAAAACTCCACTTGAAGGTTAGGGTTTTTTATATTGCTATTCTTTTACAACATCAGTGAATAGTGTCAAAAGGTACCCGAAGACTTTGATGTTTAGGTTAATTCTTAACTGATATGAATTATTGTTATGATGTCTCCTACCCATAACTTTTTAAACTTTTGAATATGTTGGCTCAAATGAAAAAGTCGAGTACAGTATTAAAAATTTTCCCCAATTCTTTTCCAGTATTTGCCCATTTCAGATCCTCTAGATAGCTGGTCACTTTTTTTCCTGCTTACACATACCTTCCAGTTTCTTTGTGCATTACTGAATAATTTTTATGTAAAATTGTATATAAATTTATATATAGTCAGTCAGGTTGTCTTAAAAACAGTGTATCTATTTTCTTATTGTGGATTTTTTTTATTCTTTGAGGATTTTTATTGTTCACATTAATGCATAAAGAACATTTATACCTCTGTCAGAGTTGCCCTCCATGATTGCAATCTTGAATACATAAAATTGAGTGAAAATGTTTGTAGGATCCTGTTGCTCAGCTTCTGCTACTGCCTCTTTAGCCTGAAAAGAAAAACACTGGATCAATTTTATGAAAGTCCTTATCATATTTTATTAGTATCATTGACAGACACATTAGTTGAGAGGTATTCACAATGAAAAGGGAGAAACCTAAAAAAAATGTAAAAACTTGTCCTAGAAGGCTAGGGAAATAGTTTTGCTTCTAGGTCCAGAATGAATAATCCATGTCAAAATAACTTTCCTTCTGAAAACAATCATAAATGTTGGATAGTATACTTTAATGTGTTTTTTTAAAGTAATAAAATAAAAGACAACTGGTAAAGCAACAAAAGAGTTATGAAACCAAATCTAAGGAAAAGTGAAGTCCCAGAAAGGTAAGCAGAAATTAAAACTACTTTGGGCAGGTAGGTACTTGTGAATATTTACTGAAAATTTGACAGGGCCTTGGTAAATCAGGAACTAGACATCAAGTTCCAGAAGATCACATGGTTAGTAGTCTAAGACTAAGTTAGAAGTAGACTTGCCTCTACCCATAGCCACTGCACGAGACAACAAAAAAAGGTTACTTTGGCACTGAATAGAAGGCAGCACAACACATGGGGGAAATGTTCCTCCAGTTGTAATACAGGTAGACATCTTTGTTTACAGCCCTAAATTACAGTATCTGGTAAGTAGAAGACTCAAAGACCTGAAGTTATGAATGATTTTTCCAAAACATATACAAGAAGAAATGGAAATCCTTTCTGGGAGGAGGGACATTCATTATAGGCTTCAAAATATTTCATAAATAATTTTTCAAGAATGATAAATTGTAAACATTAAAAAATAACCAAGCACCCTATGAAACCAGGCACCATAAATGAATAACAGCAGAAATAATGGCTAACAGAAACATATTCAAGATGTAGAAACTGGGATAATCAAAAACTAATTATAAAACATCTATGTTTTTGAAGTTTGAAAAAAATAAAAAATATATATTTAAAAATGTAAGTAGGCAGATTAATAGTAGTGCCCAATGAAACAATTACAGTGCGATTTCAAGCTTGTATGCATTCTAATTGGTTATTCAAATGCTATAACAGTTTTAACATTTTTGACTATCAATGAACTTCATAGCAACAAAAAAATAATTTTAAAGATTTTTTTATTCTTTGTATCCATGGGCTATGAATGCCTACATGCATGCACATGCACTACATGCATGTCTGGTACTTGAAGATCCAGAAGAAGGCGTCAGATCCACTAGAACTGGAGCTACAGTCAATTGTGAGTCACTATGTAAAATAAACCTGAGGTCCTCTGCAAGACCAGCCAGTGTATTTTAACCACTGAGCCATCTCTCCATGCCCAAAGATTATTTTAAATCGTGACCTTGAAATTTTGAAGAAGAGAAACTTCTTGAAGTAAAATATACAATAAGTAAAATTAAAACAAAACAAACAGGTTGAATAGTAGATTAGAAAGAGGTGAAGAGAAATTTAATTAACAGAAAGATAAACAGAAAAGAAGTAACAAAGAGGATTGGGTAATTCACTGGTAGAGTTCTTGCCTAGCATGAACGATGCCCTAGGTTTGGCCCCTAGCACCACAATCATAAAAATAATAAAAGTAATACTATCCTGAAGAATAAGTTAGCTGAAGTATTTTCTAGGCCAGATACTAAAAGAAGATAATAATTTTCATATTAGTGCAAGAAAGAAGATGAAATGTAAAAAAAATAATAATTCAGAGGGTAATTTTCCTGGCAAATAGCATTAGAATGACTGGACATTCACATGCAAAACCAAACAAAAAGTCTAAACATAGAGGATAAACTTTTCACTGAAAATTAACTAAAAACAGATTATATATTACATGGAAATACTCAAAATTCATAGAAGATAACATAAGATAAAAATCCATGGAACATATGAAGACAGTCTCAGGGAGAAATTTATAGCACTAATTGCCTACATCAAAAAGGTGAGTTATCCTATTAAGAACTTAATGATTAATAACTGAAAGCCTTGGAAAACGAGAAAAAGCAACACCCCTTTGTTCGCCAAATACCTTCCATGGATAAGTCACTTCTTCCCTTTCTTTATCCTACTCCCAACTGCCTCCATTTGCAAACATGCAAGCCCAGTCATAGACTTGTGGCCATGAACCCTCTTCATTTCTGAACCACCTTTAACAGGTAAGTTTCTTCTTTACTTTACCATCCTTTTCCCCCACCTGCCATTAACTGCAAAGCCAGTAAGCCTAGTTCCAGACTATGGCACATGAACCTTCTTTGTTCTCGAGATGCTTTTGCTCCATAAGTCATTTCCTTTTCCATCGTCACATCACTTATCATCACCCGCCACATCCTTGTACCCATCTGCACACCCAGAAGCCTAGCTCCAGGTAAGTGGTTCATGAACCTGCTTTCTACATGGGCCACCTTTGATGAGATGCACTTTTCCTCTCCCATCCTTACCTTTGCCAGACATCTCCTCTGACCTAATTAAACATATCATCCAGTAGCTTTACCTGGCCTATCTTAGGTCACACATATCCTGCACTGGTCCAATCTGAAGAAGGCCAGATTATTATATCAGAAAAATAACCAAAGAAAGAAGTCTACATGCCCAGACCAAACTACAAGAACAAAGCCCCCATGAATGGCTAAGACAGCATGTCTCCCATCAAGCACACTGGCCATATAGGTGTGTTCTATAATGAGAACAACTTAGATTAACTCTTAGACATAGAATTTTAAAGAAGTTATAAATTTCATCAAAGAATTTAAAGAAAACACAAACAATTCATTAAACTCCAAGAGGGTAACTGAAAACATTTGAGTGGTGTCTAAAAAAATGGAAATACATAGTTGAATGAAATAACAAAGATAATTCAGGTTTAGAAAACTGAATTCAATAAGGAGATAGAAACACTGAAGAGAACCAAGCTGAAATAGAGATGGAATTGAAAAACTCAATCTCCCAATTAGGAGATTCAGGGGGAAAGCCTTATAAGTAGAGTGAATCGAATGAATAGAAGATAGAATAACAGGACTCAAGGATAAAGTAGAAGATATATACGGAATACACAAAGAAAATGGAAAGAAGAAAACTTCTGCAAACTAAGAATCATATCATATCCCTCCAGATACAAGAAACACAGAACTCCAACTAGACAAGAAAAAAATAGAATAAATAAAACACAACCCATGGATGTGACTAAAACACCTTGAAGATATCTATTGTTATAGTTAAAACACTTCTTATTTAAGATTTCTATTGCTGTGATAAAACACCATGATCTAAAGTATCTTGGGGAGGAAAGAGCTTATTTTAGCTTACATGTCACCATCACAATCCACCATGAAGGGAATTTGGGGCAGGAACTCAAGGCAGGAACCTGGAGGTAGGAGCTAATAAAGAGGCCATGGAGGAGTGGTGCTTACTGCTTGTTTCTCATAGCTTGCATACTCTGCTTTCTTATAACACTCTGACTACTAGACTAGGGATGGCACTGCCTACAGTGAGCTAGCCCTCCCACATCAATTATCAATCAAGAAATTGCACCAGAGGCTTGCCCACAGGCAATCTAATGAGGGCATTTTCTCAATTGAGATCCCTCTTCCAAAATAACTCTAACTTGTGTCAAGGTGACATAAAAACTAGTCAGCACAAACACTAAATATATAGAACAAAGAAAAAATATTCAAAGCTGCTAGAGGGGGAAATAAAACAAATCACATATAAAAGAAAAACCATCAGAATAACACTTGATTTCTCAATGGAAACTCTGAAAGACAGAAGAGCCTGGAACCCAAGTTCTAAAAGACCACAACAGGAAAACTAGACTACTGGACCCAAACAAAACTATTTATCATAGTTAAAGAAAAAAGAAAAACTTTCCATGATCCAAACAGTCTAACAAATTCATATAAAACAACAACAAAAATCCTCACTAAACAGAAGCTATACTTTGAACTGAAGAGGGGAGTAAGCACAGCCGAGAGACTCTAGAAAGAAAACAAAGCTATAACAATGAAATACAAAGCACAACTAAGAATATAAACCAGCATGATAGATAGATAGATAATAGATAGATAAAACACATCTAGATGACACATACCTTTCAATAATAACTCTAAATATCAGTGGGCTCAATGCTACAATCAAATGACACAATGTATTAAAAAAGAAAATCCACCTATCTGTTGCCTAGAAGAAACTCAGATTTAAAGATAGGTACCATCTTAAAGTGAAATGATGGAAAAAATTATTCCAATCAAATGGAATCCAAAGAAAGCAGGCATTGCCATCCTAATATCTGACAAAACAAACATCAAACTAAAACTAATCAGAAGAGACAATGAAGGCCACTTGATTCTAATCAAGGGATCAATTAATCAGGGAAATATCACAATACTCATCAAACTGTGGTGCACTCAATTTCATAAAAAGTATATTAACACAAAACCAGCAGCTGTAGGTAATTTCAACACCCTAATTTCTCCAATAGATAGGTCAGCTGTCAAAAAACAGAGAAACCTCAGAATTAAACATCTTACATCAAATGGTAACAAATATCTACAGAATATTCTACCCAAATGCCAAAAAATAAGCATTCTACACAGCAGCACATGGAAATATTCCTAAAATAGACCACATCCTGGGACACAAAGCAAACGTGGATATATAAAAAAAACTGAAATAATTCCATCTACTTTATCTGTCTATTATGCAATAAAACTAAAAAACTGATAGCAAACAAACACTAATAAGTGTATTAGTTCATGGCGATTAAACAACTCATTATGAAATAGTGAATAGGTCAAAGAAAAAAAAACAAAGAAATGAAAGCATTCCTGGAATTAATGAAAATGAAAACACACCATGACTAAACCTCCTGGGTACATAAAAAGCAGTACTAAGAGGGAAGTTTATAGCCGTAAGTGTCTGTATTACAAGATCAGAAAGAGAACAAATTATATGACTTTATGATGCAACTCAGAAATTTGGAAAAACAAGAACAAACCAAATCCAAACTCAGCAGATGGCAGGAAATACTAAAAATCAAAGCAGAAATTAATGAAATAGAAAAAAGAAAATACTACAAAGAATCAATAAAATCTAAGAGCTGGTTCTTGGTCCCTAACCCTGCTGTGGTGGCTCACCCAAGAAGGCAAGGAGGCATTTTCATATGTGGAAACCTCAGCAGCAGGAACTACCATCCTGTCCAGAGTCATACTTGATCAACAGTGGAACCTCTGAGCATCTGAGCTCAGGTGTTTTATTGGTTCAGAACTCCTCGGGTGCAGATCATAAGCAATCAAACATTCCTCACAGAAATCCAACACCTGTAGACAATGCAAAATGCCAAGGCCTATACATCCCTTTTCCAACAATGCAAAAAAAAACCCAAACAATTATTTTAAACACAACTAAAAGTAAACTTCCATGACAGAAGAGATGACCCAAAATACCAAGATTGGAAATTAACAAGGAAACATTACAAACAGATATCAAAGAAATACAGAATATAAGAAAATGTTGTATTAACCTGTACTCCATTACAAACCTAAAAGAAATGAAATGAATTAATTTCTTGACTCACCCAAACTACCAAAGTTAAACCAAGAAGAGACCAACAACCTAAACATAACCTTAGCAAAGGAGATTGAATTCATAATTAAAAAGTCCTTCCCAGACAAAAACAAAAACAAAACAAACAAAAAACCCTCCAGGTCCAGATGGATTCATAGCAGAATTCTACCAGACTTAGGAAGAAAAACTATAAACAATGTTCTTAAACTATTCAAAAAATACAGAAACAGAAAGATGACTCTAAACTTGTTTTATGAAGCCAATATTGTGCTAATAATCAAACCAGGTAAAGACACAACAATAACAAACCTACAGACCAACAAAAAACAAACCTACAGACCAAATACCTCTGATACATATATACGAATATCCTCAATAAAGTACTACCAAACCAAATACTAGCCCATATCAAGATCATTCATCACAATCAAGTTGACATCATCCTGGAAATGCAAAGCTGGTACAACCATACTTAAGTCAATACATATAATAAATTTAAAAATATACTTACAAAAAAATCATAGGATGATCTCAACAGAAGCAAAAAAGTCTGACAAAATCCAAAATGTTTTCATAATAGAAGTCTTAGAGAGAGTAGGACTGGAGGGAACATATCTCAACTTAATAAAGGCTATATATTACAAACCCCACAGCTAATTGTATTAGTCAGAGTTCTTTTAGAGAACAGAACTTATAGAACAAATACATATTCATATAAAAATTAAGATGGCTACTAGAATGGCTTACAGGCTATGGTCCAGTCTACCAACAAAAGTTCCAAAAATCTAGTAGTTGCAGTAGTGTTCAGTCCATGAGGCTGGATGTCTAACCTGGTCTTCAGTGTATGTCAGAATCCCAAAGAAGTATCCCACTGACTCAAATGTCAGTGAAGGAATGGAGTTGTTAGCAAGAGCAGGAGAAAGCAGACAAAAAGAGAAAGAGCAAACTTCCTTTTTCCTTGTCCTTTATATAAGCTGCCAGCAGAAGGCATGGCCCAGATTAAAGGTATATCATCTCACCTCAATGATTCAGATTAGAAATGGGTCTTCCCACTTCACATGACTTAATTATGAAAAAAAAAATCTCTCACAGGTATGCACAGCCATTTGGGTTTTACCTAATTAATTCCAGATGTAGTCAAGGTGACAATCAAGAATAGCCATCACAAGTCCACTCCTTGTCAATCTGACACATAATCATATCTCTTATATCATGCTTAATTTCAAAATTAAAACAATAATCAGATCATTATACCTAACATGATATAAGTATCCCACAAACTCATTTTATATTTAACCAGGTCATAATTATGTCTAACATGATATAACTATCCCTTGTACAACCACAAATACATAATATATTTAGAACAGGTAGCAATATCTCTTGAGGGACATTCTTTTAGTATTTCAAACTTAAATATAACAATCACTGATATTCTCTTAATTGATGTTACATTACATGGTAAAGAAATTGAGGAAAGAAAATACAAATACCTGTGCAAACACATTCTTAACAAAATGACAGAAACACCTTAATTATGATCCTCATTTCTGCAACTGGTCATGGGACCTTAGCCATCTCTACATTTATAGCATCAATCCAGAACCAGTATCCAATAGACCTCAGAAAGTCTTGATTGTTTCCTTTCCCTCAGTATACAACTACCCTTGTAAAGGTCATAGCTTCCTCTGAAGAAGGACTGGAGAAAGGCTAACAGTAAAACTCATGTATATTTTATCAAAGTTCTTCCTCAGGGGAACCTGGCTGTTCTGCCATTCAAGGGGTTCTGGATCTGCAAACTAGCTCAAGTCTGGAAACTGGTTCACATGCAGAGATTCCCTTTTGCCATGATCCAATAGAGCCTTTAATTTTTTTTGAGAATTTTCCCATTTATACAGATCAAAAAAAAAAAACAAATTCAGTAGGGTTATCATCTATTTTATGCCTGGAATCACCATGATAGATTAGCCAGTAGTAAAGGTCCATAGAAGTTATGCCTTCATAAAATTCACTTTTTCTGTGTTGCAGTACACAGAACACATCTCCAGATATTATAGTCATTGAAGATAGTCATTGTACTGGCTGCCTGAAGCCTGGCAGAATGTGATTTTTATAGCTGAAACAGCCTGCTTTCTAATGTAAATATAGCAGTCCCTCATGGCTCAATGTAAACAGAGTTGCTGATAGAGATCACCTGGCTACTCCACCAGAATGGAGGCAGCAAAGGGTATGGCCTGGGCTCTCCTAATTGTCCTCATGGACTACACTTTCAATCTCCCCTCTAGAAGCCTGCTTAGCCTTAAGTCTGGTTATAGGTCTAGAGGCAACTATTGGTGGGCCCCTGAGGGACATCAATATTGTCTTGTCTGGCATCTCATTCAGAGAAAGTCACTGCTGATTTAGCAGACAATGAAGATTTAATTTTCTCAAAGGCAGAAAAAAAAATTCCTGAGGTGGGGATGGGAGTACATCATCTGCTGAGGGTGAAAAAGACTGCTTCCTCAGGTGAAACAAACCCTTAAGAATCCGAGGGTCCAATGTTCTCAGCTTCAATAGGATTGTCCCACAAATCCCTATCCCAAATTACAGGATCCCATTCTTTACTAATTAATGCCCTTACTTTAACCACCAATACCCTCCAAGGCTGGGACTTGAATTTTGCTGTAATTCAACCAACCTTATAATGAGGGCTTCAGTTTGATTTTCTACATCTTGAGCTCTGTGGCTGCTGGAGAGAAGATTCTCTTCCAGGGTACTTTTAGACTGTTTATGCACATCTGGAGCTGGTCAATTTTATCACTGAATTCATTGTTGGCCTTGACTATATTCTGAGATGCTAGAAGTTGGTTAATTTTTATCACATAGAGATCCCAAAACAACTAGGAACAATCAACAATTTCAGCAATGTGGCACTTACAAATTCAGTGGCCTTTCCATACCCCAACAACAATCACACTGAGAAAGAGATCATGGACACACTCACAGCTACAATAGCATCAAAGACAATCGAATATCTTGGAATAAACCTAATCAAAGAGATGAAACACCTTTATAATAGAAACTTCAAATCTCTTAAAAAAAAAAAAGAGTAATTGAGAAAGACACTAGAAAGTGGAAAGACAATTCACGTTCATAGATCAGTAGAATTAGTATTGTGAAAACAACCATACTACCAAAAGCAATTTACAGGTTCAATGAATCCTAATCAAAATACCCACAGCACTCTTCACAGAAATAGAAAAAAAATCCTAAAGTTCATATGGACCCAGAAAGGACCATGGATATCCAAAGCAATCCTAAGCACAAATAATAAATAAAACATGCATGGGAGAAAAAGACAGCAACTTCAACAAATGATGCTGGGGAAACTGGACATCTACAGGCAGAAGAATGAAATTAAGGCTAACAATCAGCACCTGGAACCTCATAAAACTGAAAGTTTTTGTATAGTTAAGGAAATAATCATTTGAACAAAAAGAAAATCTAGAGAATGGGAGAGAATCTTTGACCGTTGAATGTTGAACTACCTGGACCACATCCTGTAAGCTACTCTAATAAATCCATATATATATATATATATATATATATATATATCACACACATATACATACATACATGGTGTGTATGGATGGATGGATGGATGTATCTGTGTTATCAGTTCTGTTCCTTTAGGTAACCCTGACAATTACTATATAATCTAACACTGGGTAATAATACAATCCTTCACTGGGTAATTATCCATAATAACTAATATTAGAATCTCAAGTGTCTGTACTTTCATGTTCATTAAAAGGACTATAGTAACAAAGATGTATGGGCAATGTAAATGTCCATTAATGAATAAGGGGTAAAGAATATTATTATTTAGTCTCAACACAAACTCTGCAATGTGTCGTAACATGGATGAACCCTACAGATGTTGTGCTCACTGAAATAACACAGTCATAAGTAGACAATGTGTGATTCTACTTTTTGCAATATCTAAAATAGTCAAATTCATAGAATTTAAGCATGGAATAGTGACTTCCAGGGACTGGAGGAGACTGGTGGGGACAGTTACAGGCAAGCAAGATAGATGTTATCAAAATTTGTCATATAATACCATATCTGAAGTCAGCAATACTGTATTGTGTCCAAAAAATTAATTGAGGATAGATTTCATTTTAAGTTTAATAAAATAAAAAAATATTTGGATTTTGATCTTGTTTGATGATTTTAAACTATTGGTTAAATTACATTAATAGTTACTTCTGGGAGTGCTCATATATTTTTGGTTCTTTTCTTAATTTAGTGTGGTAAATTTTTCTGGAATGGCAAGTTTTTCTAGGGATGTATTCATTTATAAAATTGTTCAAATAACAACACTCTCTTGGTCTTTTTCATTTTCCTTCTCTCATTTTTATTTCTTATTTGTTTTACTAGACATTTGCCCATTTTATTAGTTTTTTCAAAGAACATGGTTTTGGTTTTCTGGGTCCCTTCTAGTATCTGTCTGCTTAATATATGAGAAATTTCTGCAGGTAAATAGTTTTCTTTTTAAATGCTTTTTGGATTTATCTAGCACGTATTTTAGTAACTTCTAGTGATATTTGCTTTTGCATTTAAATTTTTCTTAAAATACATTTATGTGAAATATTTAATGCACTTCCCACTAAATGCTACCTCAGCTCAAGCCCGCAATATTTTCAGTAAAACTTTACTTGTGTACAGCATCTATAAAGAAAAATAAACATTATCAGTATAAAACTAGTTATCACACAATGGCCAAAGCTACATAACCACTATTAATATTAAGAGATTTAGAGTACCAATCTCCCTAAGTATGTCTTATCCAGGCATAAATTTTGATATACAGTATGATGGATAATTTATATAAAACTCTAAGAAAGACAAAGTTAATTTATAGTGATACAAAACATATAACTTACTGCTTGGACCTGGGAGTTGAGTTGGGGATTGAATAGAAAGGAAAACAATAGCACCTTCTACATAGTGAGTTTTCTAGATATTCTATATCCAGATTGTGGTAGGGGGTATGCTGGGGTATATATATGCCAAAATTATTAAATTATATAATAAAACGAGTATATTTCAATATTTAAATTATAGTTCAATAGTTATTTTTTTAAAACTTAGCAATGATTTGAGATCTCTTTAGTTCTAAAATTTAAAAACTACATAGTCTCCCACAGTCTTCTTTGACCATAAGAGAATTTACTAAATTATACTATCAGAATCAAATTTACTAAATTATTTTATCAAACTAGAATTTATTAAATTATATTATTAGAAGCACAAAGTTGAGAGAAATCTAATGTTTCAAAATTCTTCTGATGTGTGAATATCTTCAATAACATTCAGATGAAGTGGCCATTCTGTCTTAAATACCTTCAAGAAGAGGGAGTTCATTATGTTTTTTAAAAACTTATCTATATTTTGGAGAAGTCTAATTGTTAGATAAGATCTTCTTGTGATGACTGAAAATTTTATTCATAGGTTTTACCCATGGAAACAAGCACTTCAAAAACATAAGTAGTTTTCTCACTGGTAGCTGTATAAATATTGAAGGAACTATATTGTTTTGTCTTAAATCTTCATTTTTCAAGTTTAAACTCCATACTGCTGTATAGCTAGTCATGAAAGGAGTTGTCTTTAATATTTTCATTGTCCTTAAATACTTTCTTCTTGGCACATTAGCACTTGATATCTTTCTTCAAAATGATCCCACCAATCCAATATTCTGCTTCAGATATGCTATAAACAGAGCAGAACAGAGAATATGTTCACATTTTTCTTTCATGCATTACAGAGTCACGTCCTCAGTATATGTGGAAGACTGGTTCCACATAAACCTCCTTTCAGATACCAAAATCTGGATGGTCAAGTTCCTTGCTTATACATAATCTATACATATCCTATTTATTGCAGATCATCTCCAGATTATTTAAAATACCTAATACAATGAAATACTATTTAAATAGTTACTTCACCATATTATATAGGAAATAGTGAAAAATAGTCTGTACAAATGCAATATAAATGCGATATTTTTCTGAGTGTTTCTGATCTGCACTTGGTTACATTCATAGATGGAGAATGCATGAATACAAAAAGCTGACTGTGTTTTTATTGATTCAATCTAACATGAGTGAACTTTCTTAGTATTTGTTTTTGTTTGCCTCACAGTCAACAGAGTCCAAACTGTTGCACATGTGCTTCTTTCTGTTAAAAACTCATTTCATCCATTTTGTACATTTTGTATAGTTGACTTTGGGAATTCAACACAAGATGTTTTGCTGTTTTCTGTTTGTCTCCATCTTCTTAGAACGGCTTCATTATTTCAGTATCCTTTAGATACAACTGTCTTCCAACATATCACTTACCCTTTTCAGCTTTGGGTTATATGGTATATTCAATGAATAGTTACAAACAATCCTCATCTTCATATTCTTATTCTAGTTCTGTATAAAAATTCACAATATTTGACACTTGATTTTAACTCTCTTTTGCTAATTTCTAATTATATTATACACATCTTGTCTCTGAAATAATATTTTAAAATATATCTATACAAAGGAGTAGGGTATATCTTCTGTTTATTCTATAGTACCATTGACTTGAAATCTCAATTTGTATGTTTATTACAGCATAATTTCATCAGTTGAGCCAAACTTAATCTTCACCTCACATTTCATTAAGTGTTTTTTTTTTTTACAACCATACAGATGTATCTGAAGAGAAGGCAATCATTACAAATCATTACCAAAACCTTCAAAATAATTGAGCTAATAAAGTACAAACAGAAACCACAGTGCCATCTAGTGAATACCACTAGATTATGTACACTGACCACAAGCTCATTTTTAGTTCTGTAATAGAAGGGTATGATTTTCAGAGCTTTATATAGTAGATATAAACAATATGTAACCAGAACTTGCAAGTTAGATATTCAGTAAACTGTCTTATCTTTGTGGCAACTTTCTTACAGCCGTTTTGTGGTCATATAACATCTCCCTTTCCTACTCGGGTTTTCTCATTAGTACTTATCACTAATTAGCCACAGATTAACAAGCTACAGCCTTTGGCAAAATCGGAACCCACCCTCTATCTCTACATTATCCACAGACTCAGAATAGTTTTATTGGTTTTAGATGGCTGAAATAAATCAAAAGACAAATATTTCATGCTACAAGACAAATCACGTGAAATTCAAACTTTAGTATTCCTAAATATAAAGATTTTTCTTAGAACACATTTTTGGTACTTGCTTATGTATTACCTATGGCATCTTTAAGTATAAGAGCAGAGGTGAGTAGTTGCATCAGGAATCATGTGACTTATAAATCTTAGTTATTTACTTTGTGACTCCTTACACAAAAACTGCTGACACCTCTAACAAACCATATTACTATAAAAAAAATCTCTCCAAATAAAATAAAAACTCTACAGGGTCAGAATATTTTTTTATCTTATTTTTTCATTATTGTAGTCTCAATATCAATACTACTTAACATTAGTAAATACTTAGTACTTAGTAAATATTTTTGAATAGGTAAGTACCTAAAAATATAAATAGTTCTTTGGGGTTAGAAAGTTTGGCAATAAAAAAGGAACAAAGGAACTAGTGTTTGATGAGAACTGAAGAATGAAGGATTTCTTTTTATAAAGAACACTCCAAAATAACTGTAATGAAAGGAGAAAAAGAGTAGAGAAATATTTATAAACTAAGACTGAGATATCAGAGTAAAGTCATCAGAAAAAAAAATAATTCTTTCTCTGAAATAAGGGAGAAGACAGGATAGGTGAAGAGGAGAAAAACTAATGAAGTTCATGTCAGTGGCTACAAGCTCAGCAAATCACACATGGACCTTCTGCTAAAAGAAATGAGATTTTGTGCCAATTAATGACAAAAAAGTTTTAGAATTTTTACTGTGGGAACTATGAAAGACAGACAACAACAGTCAGTATTATTGACTATTTTGATGAATTAAAAAAAACACAAAATTTTAGCAGATCCAATAAATGTAGTTTCATAAAATTTTCAGCAACGTTTATACTGCTCAATGAAATTAGCAAAGGTTAGACAATGGCAAGGTGGGATTAGCAAAGCCCTGATGGACTGCCCCTCCTTCTATCTGCCATATTCTATAGGATAGTATTCTTTACATGTGCGAAGTATCCAAACACTGTCTGCCCCATTCAAGACAGGAAGGATGAAATGAGAAATATGCTAAGTAACAAACAAGGTTACCTTGAACATTTCAAAATAACCTTTGGCTTCCCCACTCATTTGGCCTGAAATGACACAGTTGCACATGGAGTACACGCTATTAAGACATACTGGTTTCCTGCTCGCCTATTTTCTCCTCCTTAACTGCTAACAACATTTGAACTTCCAATTATAGGTTTAGTTCTGCACTAACTCCAGAACCAATCCTGTCATTAGTCAGAGATGTAAGAAGTACTGTTTCAAGCTGGGGATGTGCTTCATTGGCAGGCCATTTTCCTAGTATATGTGAAGCCCTGATCTCAAAAATTTCTGTTTCTTGTAGAGCAAGACTGTACCTAGTCAACTTGCATTGCTCTTCTGGTAATCATTTTTTCAGATGACTCTAAGCTGGGTCAAGTTTACAGTTAATGCTGACATTTTTTTCTGTTCTTAATATCCACAAAATCTTTAAGCAGAAAGCCTTGATGAGTGATTTGCTGAGTTAGCAGCCACTGACATGAACTTCATCAGTTTTTCTCTTCACCCACCATGTAAACAACATTTCAAAGATAGAGTCTGATGGTTAACTTTGATTGTAAAATTGACTAGATCTAGAATCAACTAACAGACATTCATCTGGGCAGGTCTGTGAGGGTATTTTCTGGAAGGATAACTTAGGGAAGATGATCCCTCAACCCCAGAGTTTATGGCAGCACCTTCTGGCCACAGCCCAGATATAAAGATGTCCAAAGGCACAGCTTTCTGACTCTTGCTAATGAGCGCATCCTCACTGTTGCTGCCACTACAACTGTTACTCCTACTGCTCCTGCCATCCTTCAGTGACATCAGAACCCAGCTTTTTCAGCCTTCCAATGGGAACTGAAGACAAGTGGCTCTTAAGGAATTCTCCAGGCTTTAAGCATCAGATTGGGACCACCGGGGCACCCAACCTCATATACTGAGCAGCAGAATCCCAGCTTCCAGTATGAAGACAGTCATTGTTGAATGTATTCATTCTATTGGTTCTGTTCTTTAAAAGAACCCTGAAAATATACAGACCTTCATAAAAATCCACAAAATCACTACCCTTATTCACATGTTCCCCCCTCCCAAACCTGCCAGTCAAACTTGAAAGACAACAAAAACCTTCATATTCCATTGAGTCCACACTTGTCCTTCTCATTTTTTGTTTTTCTAAGAACCAGTACCCCAGATTATGTGCACATTGTATGATGTTCAGAGGAAGAAATGTCCCACATGCTATTAGAAATATTAATGGCTTTGTCATTCACAAAATCTTTTTCATCTTTAGCGTCTATATTTCCCCTAATGAAGAGTCATGCACTGAACATTTCTTGAGTGGTTACAAAGGCAAGATAATAACCTAAAAGTAAAAGAGTAGCTACTTCATACAAATATCTGCTCTCAATTGATGCTTAACAAAAATTTAGATCTTAAAATTTTAATCTGCTTCAAAGGACTACATAGCAGATGGTTAGTTTCAGATAGCCTTTCAGAATATGGTAAAGGTAAATGGTAAGGATACTAAGTAAAGGAATTAATAGTTTTCCAAAGACTCTCTCTCTCTCGCTTTGAGAAGTTCTACTTCATGTTTACAATATACAAATCAAGATATCAACTTGACCTTGTTTGTATATGAAGGCACTCTCAGTCATCCAGAGTAGCTATGAAGTCAGAGCACTACTTCACAAAACATTTGCTGCCTCTGAAAACAGATCAGGTAAATTAAAGCACCTTATCAAGTTGTTTCAAATGTAAGTAGCAGGAAGCCATGTTCCTCTTCAGCTTGACTAAATCCAGATCCATTTGATCGCATTCATACAACTTCAGAGAATAACTGTACCACTGTAGGGCATCAGTGTAATTTTGTACCTGCAGTTAAAAAAAACAAAATCATAGATATCTCCAAAATTCTCTAAATTTTCCCAATTACTCTCTATAGCCAAATAAATTGTTACAGATATCACTTTTTAGACAACCAAAAAATACCTAGTTAATTGAGTTCTAGGTGTATTATTCTCTTTTTCTGTTTCCTTCACATTACAAAGTTGTACTGGAATTGTACTTCAGTGACAGAGTAGATACTTAGCATGTACAAGGCCCTGGGTTCAGTCCCCAATACCAAAAGTATAAAAGCTATTTATTTCACTCAAAGGATGAAGAATCTAAAAAGTGGTACACAAACTCTAGAAAATTGAAAAGCCATTTTAAAAGATACTAAAAGAACAGTGATAAAAATCTCTAAAGACAGCATCCATAAATCACCATGCTAATACAGATACCTTCATTTCTCTATATAACATTTTACCTTTATCCTTTTATATATGCAAATTGTGGTTATCACAGTTTATACACAATTTCATATTTTATTCTTTCCATTTAGTCTTATTTTGTACATATTAATCTAGATTGTTATAGTTTTCAATTACTAATTTTAAAGGAAATACTTAGTCAAATTAAGTATTATTTTCTTAGTTTCATAATTTGTTGAATTTCCAGGAGTTTTGTCATGAAATTAATGCTACTGTATTCTTGTACAAAAAAAAAGCAACTTTGTTATTGTCTATTATAAGAAATTATTAGAAGCAATCTAAAAGAAGTAGCCTGGTTTATTATTTCAATGTAAGACAACAGATTGGTTATACATCACACATAAGGTAAATGAGTCTCTTGTATCCTATTAAGAGGCTGCCTGCCTTTCAATTAATGACTCGAGTCATTAGAACCTCAAAGGAATAAAATTCCCTTTTAAATAGAAACAGCTATGCTAGGGGGGTTAAAACACTGCCTTTGACTATTTGAACATAAGATTACATTCTTCAGAATTGAATGTGAAAGTTTAAAAGTTAACAACATTGAAAAATGAGAGAAAAGAAAACAGAATCAAAAGGAGAAAGGAGATGATTCTGAAGTAGTTTTTCCACCTTCTTAGTGCAGGAATAAAGAAGCCCTAAAAGAGTGATGGTTTGATACACAGCAACACATTATAAGCCCTGTATATATCTCTATATGCTTCTACTTCCTTATCTTGAATATAATTTCTTGTTTCCTAAACTTTGTTCTTTAAATTATCTTCATCTTTAACTTACCTACAAAATCTACCACAACACATTTTGCAACATTGGTCTTGAACCCAGGGACCTCTTGCTTGCCAAGTAATATGGACTTTTCGGTCTGGCCTCTCCCATTCAACTACATAGTTTCAAAATGTGTCCTGTTACTGTATATATCAATAATTCATTTCCATTTATTGCTATGTAGTATTTCATTATATGGACAAGCCACAGACTGCTTATACATTCACTTATTGATGAATATTTGGGTCATTTTTCAAATATTACAAATTGTGCTGGTGAGTTTTTGATGTCAACTTGACACAGGCTAGAGTCATTTTGGAAGAGGGAACTTCAATAAAGGAAATGCAGCTGCCAGATTGGCCCATAGGCAAGTCTGTGATTCATTTTTTTGATTAATGATTGATGTGGGTGGGCTTATTCCACAGAGGGTTATGCCAACCCTGGGTGGGTGGTCATGGATGGTATAAGGCTAAGGCTGAGCAAGCCATGAGGAGTAAGGCAGTGCATTTTTGGTGGCCTGTGCATCAATTCCTATCTCCAAGTTCCTACCTTGAGTTCCTGTCATGACTTCCCTGGATGATGGACTACAAGCTGTAAGATAAAATAAACCCTTTCCTCCACAAGTTGCTTTTGGGTACATTGTTTTCTAATAGCAAGAGAAACACGAAGACAGAAATTGGTACCAGACCATGGTGGATTGCCGTGATAGAGATCTAACCATGTTGTTTTGGAGAAGTAGTTTGAAACTTCAGACTGAAAAAGCCATTGCATGTTCAGAGCTCAGTGGGCTGTTCTGTGGGAACTTAGAAGATAATACTGAAAGAAGAAAGGATTACGGAGGCCTAGCTTGTGAATTCCAAGGAAACTTTAAGAGTCCCTTAAAGACTCTATTGGGGCCACTTGATATTTTAAATTAAGAATCTGGGGGCTGGAGAGATGGTTCAGAGGATAAGAGCACTGACTGCTCTTCCAGAAGTCTTGAGTTCAATTCCCTGCAATCATGGTGGCTCACGACCATCTTTAATGGGATCAGATGCCCTCTTCTAGCATGCAGGTGTACATGCAGATAGAGCATTCATATAAAATAAATAAATTTTGGAAGGAAGGGAGGGAGGAAGGGAGGGAAAGAAAGAGAAAAAGAAAAAAGAAAAGAATCTATTGATGCTGGTCAGCTGGGGCTGAAGAATTCACTGAGACAGAATCTTCTGGGAAGTGTTTTCTCAGGGTCAGGACACAGAAGCCTGAGTCCAGAGGAAGCCAAGGCTGCATCTCATGCTGGAAGCCAAAAATGGTAGTATAAGAGCCACCAAAGTAGTACTGTTTTTGAAGGCATGAAAAGAATAGGGAGGGTAGCTAAGAGTTAGCACTGTGTGGTAGGGTTAGGGTCCCTGAAGAGAGGCCATTGGTGAAGGTGAAGGTTCAGTTGCAGTATAAGGCCCAGGATTGAAGTTCAGGTTTGACAGCATGCAGCAGGGTCAGAGTCCCTAAAGTGAGCCCTGGAGAGGCTATTGGTGAAAGTGCAGCCCAGATGCAGCAGGGGAGAGGCCCCAGTGTTTTGGAGTTATCACTACCATGGGATGACCACCAAGGACAGCAGCCATGGAGTAGAGCTGGCCTGAGTCTATGAGACAAGCTGCATGTGTTATTAGTTAGAACTTTCTTTTACTGTGGTAAGGCATATTGTATAAATGTTTCACTTATCACTATCTATCTTCAATTATATGGTATAAAACTTTACAATTGTGTATTTCCATTCTCTCCTTAGCCTATATATGTTATTGTCATGTATAGCGTGATACATGATTACATGATACTTTTATAAGTGTTACAAACCTCATAAAAATTTCATTATTTTTGTTTAAGGAAGCATATTTTAAAGTTTATTTCTGTGTATATGTGAGTGTTCATGTGAGCAAGTATGGACACGTGTATATATGTATATATCACTGTCATTCCTTGAGAGCCATCTACCTTGTTTTGCAAGACAGGATTTCCCATTAGGACGGGGGCTCTCAAATTAGGTTATGATGACTAGCCAGAGAGCAAGCCACATGTCTCATCTGCCAGCACAAGGATTCCCAGTCTGGCTCTTTCCTTTTTAGGCATGGGTGCTGGAGATCAAACTCAGGTCCTCATGTTTACATGGCAAGCACTTTACCAACAGAGGTAGAGGTCCATCCCTAAAGAGACTGTAATAAGAGGGACATATCCCATATGTTTATTCATGTAATTACCATTCCTGATGTTCTTCGTTTTTTGTATAGATCCATATTTCTAGCTGGTATCAGTTTCTTTCTGCTTGGAGGCCTTCTTTATAATGTGGCTCTCTGCTTGGGTTGTCTTAGCTTTTTAATATCTCAAAGTCTTTATTTGGGTTTCATTTTTAAAGTTACTTTTAATTATGATAAAATAACATGAAATTTATCATCATAACTTTTTAAAAGAGAGAAACAAGATTTTGTTAAATATTCCTTGAGTAAAATTTCTACTTTTCCTCCCCACAAACACTCTATATAACTGTTTTTAACTGTGCAGGTCACTAGTGTCATATATATTCACCATATTATGAAATCAATCTCCAAAACATTATCTTTCTTTTAAAATGTGAAAATCTGAGGGCTGATGGTATAATGTAGTGCAGTAGAGTCCATGCCTAGCATGCATAAGCCCTGGGTTCCATAATCAGCATAAAAACAAAATAAAACCCTTTACTCAGTCTCCATATTTATACCTCTTCCAAAACCTCTGACAACCATCATTTTAGGTCCCATCTTTATGAATGCCATTACTCTATGTACCACATATAAGTGGAACTGAACACTATTTACTTGACTAGCTTACTGCACGTAGCATAATATTCTCAAGATTCATCCACATTATAGTATGCATCACAATTCCTTCTTTTGCCAATTAAAATATTTAAGTCCTCCCCAGCTCTGCTTGCCTGAGTCCCACACATAAACTCAGATAGACATCTTCTGCATCAGATTGCAACCACCCAGCCACCAGAAGAAAAGGTAGGCAGGCTCCTTACCTAACCCTCTCACTAGAACACCCTGTCCCCCCAAATCCCAATCTACCACCATCTCCCCACATCTGCTCCCTCCCACCCTTCCCCCAGCTCTGCTCATTGGAGTCCCCATACCAATTTGAGCAGACATCTCCCACACTAGAGCACAACAGGGCAACCACCAGAAGAACAGGTAGGAAACATGCTCGTTCAACCTTCCCACTAGAACAGGCTGTGTCCTCCAAAACTCAGCCCACCAACATTTTCTCATCACCAATATCAACCCTCTCTACCGCTACCACCCACCCAAGTCCCGATACCAACTAGGCCAGACATCCCTAACACCAGAAGAAAAGGCAGCCAGCAAGAAATAATCAAACTGAGGGCTGAAATCCTTAATATAGAAACAAAGAGAACAATTCAAAGAATCAAAACAGAGCTGGTTCTTTGAGAAAATCAACAAGATAGACAAACCCCTAACCAAACTAATTAAAAGACAGAGAGAGAATATCCAAATCAACAAAATCAGAAACAAAAAGGGGGATATAACACCAGACACCGAGGAAATCCAAAGAATCATTAGATCATACTTTACGAACCTGTACTCCACAAAAATTGGAAAATCTAAAAGAAACAGATAATTTTCTTGATAGATACCAAAATTGAATCAAGATCAGATAAACAGCTTAAACAGACCCATAACCCCCAAGCAAATAGAAGGGGTCACTAATAGCCTCTCAACCAAAAAAATCTCAGGGCCAGATGATTATAGTTCAGAATTCTATCAGACATTCAATGTAGAGATAACAATACTCCTCAAGTTATTCCACAAAACAGAAGCAGAAGGAACACTGCCAAACTCATTCTATGAGGCCACAGTCATACTGATACAAATCACACAAAGATTCAACAAAGAGAAAATTACAGGCCAATTTCTCTCATGAGCATTGATTCAAAAATACACAATAAAATACTCACAAACCAAATCCAAGAACACATTAAAAAGATCATCCACCATGATCAAGTAGGTGTCATCTCAGAGATGCAGGGATGGCTCAACATACAAAAATCAGGCAATGTACTCCACTACATAAACAAACTGAAAGAAAAAAAACCCACATGATTATCTCACTAGATGCCAAGAAAGCCTTTGACAAAATCCAACACCCCTTCATGATAAAAGTATTGGAAAGACTGGGGATACAAGGGCCATACCTACACATAATAAAGGCAATTTACAGCAAGCCCACAGCCAGCATCAAATTCAATAGAGAGAAACTCAAAGCAATTCCACTAAAATCAGGAACAAGACAAGGTCGTCCTCTCTCTCCATAACTATTCAATATAGTACTTGAAGTTCTAGCTAGAGCAATAAAGCAATAGAAGGAGATCAAGGTATATGAATTGGAAAGGAAGAAGTCAAAGTATCCTTATTTGCAGATGACAGGATAGTATATATAAGTGACCCCAAAATCTTGAATTGAATTACAGCTAATAAACAACTTCAGTGGCTACAACCACTCAGAAAAATCAACTCAGAAAAATCTGTAGCCCTTCTGTATACAAACGAAAAATGAACAGAGAGAGAAATTGATGAAATAGCACTCTTCACAATAGCTACAAATAACATAAGATATCTTGCAGTAACTCTAACCAAGCAAGTGAAATACTTGTATGACAAAACCTCTAAGTCCCTGACAAGGCAGGATTAACATAGTAAAAATGGCCATTTTACCAAAAGCAATCTACAGATTCAATGCAATCCCTATCAAAATCCCAATACAATTATTTACAGACCTTGAAAGATTAATACTCAATTTCATGTGGAAAAACAAACAAACAAACAAGATAGCTAAAAATAATCCTGAAAAATAAAAGAACTTCTGGAGGTATCCACATCCCTGATCTTAAGCAGTACTACAGAGCCATAGTAATAAAAACTACAAAGTACTGGCATAAAAACAGACACATTGACAAATGGAACCGAATTGAGGATCCAGACATAAATCCACACACCTATGGACACTTGATCTTCAATAAAGAAGCCAGAAACATACAATGGAAAAAAAGAGAGCATCTTTAACAAATGGTGCTTGTCTAATTGGATGTCCGCATGTAGAAAAATGCAAATAGATCCATATCTAACAACATGCAAAAAACTCAAGTCCAAATGGATCAAAGACATCAACATAAAACCAGATACACTAAATCTGATAGAAGTAGGGAATAGCCTTGAGTGCACTGACACAGGAGACAACTTCCTGAACAGAACAATTATAGTGTAGATACTAAGATCAATGATTAATAAATGGGATCTCATGAAACTGAAAGGCTTCTGTAAGGCAAAGGACACTATCAATAAGACAAAATGGCAGCCTACAGAATAGCCTCTGATAAAGGGCTAATATACAAAATATATAAAGAACTCAAGAAACTAGACATCAACAAATAATAATAATCCAATTTTTAAATGGAGTACAGATATAAACAAAGAATTCTCAAGAGATGAATCTAAAATGTCTGAGAAACACTTAAAGAAATGTCCAACATCCTTAGCCATATGGGAAATGCAAATGAAAACTACTCTGAGATCCCATCTTACACCTATCAGAATAGCTAAGATCAATAACTCAAATAACAGCTCATGCTGGCAAGGATGTGGAGCAAGGGGAACACTCCTTCATTGCTGGTGGGAGTGCAAACTTGGACAGCCACTGTGGAAATAAATAAGGAGATTCCTCAGGAAATTGGAAATTGTCCTACCTCAAGACCCAGCTATATTACTCCTGGGCATATACCCAAGGGATGTTCCATCCTAAAACAAGGACACTTGCTCAACTGTGTTTACAGCAGCTTTGTTCATAATAGTCAGACACTGGAAACAACCTAGATGCCCCTCAACTGAAGAATGAATAAAGAAATTGTGGCACACTTACACAATGGAGTACTACTCAGCTTTTAAAAAATGATTACAAGAATTTTGCAGACTAATGGAAGGAACCAGAAAAAAATCACCCTGCGCGAGATAACCCAGTTCCAGAAAGACAAACATGGTATGTACTCACTTATATGTGGATATTAACTGTTAAACAAAGGACAAACGTGCTGCAATCTGCAGACCCAGAGAGACTGTGCAACAAGGAGGGCACCGGTGGGGACACAGGGATCTCCCTGGTAAAGGGGAAATAGAACAGATGGTACAGGTGGGCTTGGGGAGGATGGGAATGGGAAGAGAAGGGACCAGGAAGGGGGAAGAGGGATGGAGGGAGAGAATGTATGCAGAGACAACCAGAATTGGAGGACATGTAGGGGAGATTCTGGAGAACATGTAGAGGAGAATCAGTAGACCTAATGCAGTAGAAACTCACTGGAATCAATGAAGGAGACCCTAGCAAAGACCTCTAGTAATAGGGGATAGGGAGCCCAAACAGGCCATCTCTTAGAACCAGGCAAGGCTTCCAGTGGTGGGACTGGGACACCATCTCAGACACAGAAACTTTAACCTGTGGCCTATTGTCCCAACAAGGTACACTGGACAATGAAGGGCAGAACCCCATGCTAAAGGAGAGAAACCATGACTGATACTTCCATGCATGGCAGGAACTAGAGTCTGGGCAGTCAGGAGAGGACTTCTAATGTTATTCTGCTCTCCTCATAGATCGATACAACAGAGAGGATCCCTACAGCATCTGAAGGGAGAAGATGCAGAGGCCCAGGGCCAAACAAAATATGGAGCTCAGGGAACACCATGGAAGAAGTGGAGGAGGGATTGCTGAGAAAAGAGGAGTCGAGGACACCAGAACAAACCCCATGGAGTCACCTGACCAGCACTCTTAGGGCTTCACAAAGCCTAAAGCGGCAGACATTGAACCTGCCGGGCCCCCCAAATATGTCTTGAGGTTGCCTGGCCTGGTGCTCTTGCAGAATTCATACAGACTGGAATGGGGGGTGCTATCCCTGAACGTCTTGCCCACCCTTGACCCTTGAGTACCGTGTCCAACCTTGAAGTAGGGAATTGTGCCTGACCCTGTTCCATCTTGTTGTACCATGTTTGAGCAGTAAACCCGGGAAGACTGCTCGTTCCTGGGGAGAGGTGGGGGTGGGAGTGGGAGGATGGGGGTGTAGATCTGGGGGAAGGGGAGATAGAGGAGTTGGGAGGAGTGAAGGGAGAGGAGGAAGCGTGTTGGGATGTATTATATGAGAGAAGAAAAAAAATTAAAATAAAAAATAAAATATTTATTTAAAGGAACAATTACTAAAAGAAGGTATAGTTTTTAATGTATACATTCACTGTACATTGTACTGTGTTATATAAAACATTCAAAGAAATACATTCTGTTCATTGAGAATGCTGAATTCTTTTTTAGGGTCAAATAATATTCTAGTGTATATGAGTATATAATTTTTCCATTCATCTCTTGATGGAACCTGAGCTGTGGTCATTTTTCATAGTGTGCACACTACTTCTATGAACATGTATGTACAAACATCTTGAAATCATTTTTAGGTATATAACCAGAAGAGACATCATTAGATTATATGTCACTGAAATTTAATTTTTGGAAGTTCCATACAGTTTTCAGTGACAGCTACACAGTTTTATATTCACGAGTGCTTTAATTTTTTAAAAAAAGAAAAATGTGCCAGGTATAGAAATCTAAGTTGACAGATTTTTCTTCCATTATTTAAAAACAAACAAACAACAACAACAAAAACATTGCTCTACTGAGTACTTGTTTCAAATGATGTTCTCTTTAATTTTTCTTCTATATGTAGAGTGTAATTTTTCTCTGCTTATTTTAAAATAATCTCTTTAATGATAATTTGTAGCAATCAGATTACTAAGTGTCTCGGCAAAGTTTTATTTATGTTTCTTGTATTTGGGATTTCTTAAGATTTTTAACTGTGGATTTAGAGTTTTCATTAAGTTTTGAGTGTTTTTAGCCATTATTTATTCAAATATTTACTCTTTATTTAGGAATTCCGATTACTCATATTACTCATTGATTACTTGAGGTTAATGATACTCTTAATTTTTAAGGTTTCTTTCTGTGTTTAACTTTGGACTGCTTCTTTGCTATGACTTCAAGTTCACCAATTTTTTATTCTCTAATATTTATACAATATTCTGCCTTAAAAGTATATGTTACATTTCTAGAAGTTGTATTTGAACACTTTCCTTTCTTACATGTCTCTAAACAACTTCTTATATGTATATAATATAAGGACTATTTTAGCTAGTTCTAGTGGTTCACACCTGTAATACCAAAACTTGGGAAGCTGAGGCAGGAAGGTTGCCAATAATATCATGCCAGCTTGGGCTACACAGTCAGTTCCAGGCCAGCCTAGCTACAAAGTGAGGCTCTATCTCAAAATAAAGAAAAAGAAAGGAAGGATGGGAGGGAGGAAGGGAGATAGAGGGAGGGAGATGGAGGGGGGAGGTTGGCTAATGCTAACTTGCTATAAGTTCTTGGTTGGTTTCTATTGGTTGTTTATGCTCTTCATTATAGGTTCTGTTGTCCTACTTCTTTGTACAATCAATGATTTTTACTGGACTTCAAACATTGTGAACTTCACCCTGTTGGGTAGTGAACAGTGTTGTTTGTATTCAATAGATACTTTTGAACATGGCTCTGAAGCAATGAAGCTCCTTGGAACCAATATGATCCTTTCACATATACTTGCATGGTTTTTAGTTGGTTCTAGAAGGGAGCTTGTTATGGGACTAGTTACTCCCTACTATTGAAGCAATAACCTATCTTTATTAGATCTTTATCTAATTCTCCATGAACCAGAGGTTTTCCAGTTCGGGAAGGTTAAGACAGACACTATCCCCAGACACATGTGAGTATTCAGCACTGTTCACTCTAATATTTTTAGACAGCTACTCCTCTGACTTGAGATATCTCGTTTCATTCCATGTGTATGTTGTGACCAATAGTATAAGAAACACTAGAGCAGGAAGTTTTGATAACTGGGGTCTCACCCTGGTATGCACTCATATGACACCTTATTCTATTAACTGCCTTGGCCTCCCTAACTTTTCACTCCATCTCTTCAAATCAGAATGCCTGTCAGACCATACTTCAGTTCCTCTTCTGCTGTTGTCTGGAAATTCATGGCAGTAAGTCAAATAGTTGAATTGCTTACCTTATTTCTTATCTTCCAGTGATCATTTGTCATTGTCTGATATTCAATGCCATCAAACTTGACTTTTTTCATGCTTTTCAGGGTTTTTGTTTTGTTTTGGCTGGGGGGGTGTTGTTTTGTTTTCTTTTTTTGAGCCAGGATATCACTATGTGGTTCAGTCTGGCCTAGAACTCTCAATGTAGCCCAAGCTGGCCTCAAATTCCTAGATATCCACCTGTCTCCACCTCCTGAATCCTGAGATAATGAGTATGTGCCACCATGCTTGGAGCTTTGTCTTGTATTTCAGAGAGGAATATTGTTTAAGCAGGAACATAAATTGGTCCCTGTTGCTAAATTTTGGTTGACAACAGAAGTACTAAACAACTTATGTTTTTTAAAGAAAGTATATCCCATTTTATATACATAGGCACACACATGTACACAAATATTCCAAACATTTTAAATGATGTAATGAAGAGTGATTGTACTTTGCTTTTAAAAATCAATTATCTGTAGTTTGAAATATTTCCACGAGAAACCAGGATTGTTTTTATAAATTTTTAAGCTACTTTTAAATTAACCAATACTTTTTAAAAGGAAATAACAACCACCCTGAATATTTTGCCTCTCACATAGGTCTCACACATGCTATACAGGTGTTTTACCACTGAGCTGCATTTCCCAGATCCTGTTCTCTATGTATGATTTTTAGAGTGAACAGTGTTGTATTTGGTGCAGAGGAGAAAGAATACAATGAATATAAACAGATTATTCCCAAACCTTAAAACTTCTGGCAGCTTTTTCCCACAGAATGTTGTGTAACCAGTTTACTAAATCTCTTGTCAGTTCACTTCTTGTTTGGTGACCTAGAAAAAAAAAAAAGTTCTGAAAAGAAGAACCTAGATCCATTACATTAAACAAGAGTGTTAACTATATTCATACTAAGCTTAATCTTATGACTGTACTTAATCTTTAAGTAATGACTACAAAAACAATCACATTCAGACAGCTTTTCACCTTCGATTTTAGGTTTACCACTACAATTGATTATATAATACAATCAGACTTTTCTAGAATCACTTCAGTTCGCCCAACAGTCTGTGATAAATTTCTAGCCTTGTCTCTGTTTAACTTACTTTTCATGTTCCAAATTAGATTATCATCTGGTGTCCTAATAAGGTCATTGTGAATGAGCAGACAGTAATGTCAGAAATCATTAGTGAGAACTGCTCATACTATTATGTACAAAAACAATCAGATCAAGTTCACAGGAAAGGCCAATTATACCTTAAAGCTTTTAAAAAGTACTTTAAGACTACACTTACAGATAAACTTTATTCATTTAAAATTGTAACTTGTGCCTGATTGTTTCTGGTCTAGACATTTACAGGATTCAAATTCATTAACACAATAAGGTAAGGTTTAAACTGTAGTAGGAATCTATACCCCTTTCTTATCTGCCCTTTTGGCACAAACCATCAATTTCCACAAATGTCTTCATTAGAACACTAACACTCGATGACTCGCCAGTGGAGTCAGCAAATGAAGCTTGTTTTGTGGCTTAAAATACTTATGTAAGAGTAACCAGCTACTTAATATGACTCCATAAAAGAATATAATACTTTGATTAAGTGTGTAAAACTCTAACTGAAATTTTTTTAAATAAATTATTCTATGAAAACAAGTTTTTTAGTTAGCTGACAATTTCTTTTCTTTAAGCATGAAGTCTAAGGCTGGGAATATAGCTCAATCTATAAAGTGCTTGTATGTAAGCATGAGGACCAAAGTTTAATTCCCAGAACTCATTCCCAGTTTAATTCCCAAAAAAGTCAGGCATGGTGGCACATGATTATTATTCCATGCTGGACAGGAGGAGAAAAGTAGATCCCAGGGCTTACTCACAGGTCAATCTAGTTTACTCAGTTCATTCCTAGATAATTAGAGTTCCTGTCTCAAAAGACAAGGTAGACAGTGCCTAAGGAAAGATATCTGAGGTTGCACTCTCTACACATGCGCGCGTGCGCACACACACACACACACACACACACACACGTGCACACATAAACACAAAATATAAATGTCTAATTTTCTAGTCCTTTTATGTAAAACTTAACCTTTTCTTGACCACTGAAGGTCTTATCACCAATTTATTGTACTATTTCTTATTACACATGTAGTCTTGACTAGTTGGGAGTCTGAGGGAGCAGAGTCACAAGATCACAGAAGGAGCAATACAGCAAGGTCCTGTTTCTGAAATAGATAACTTGTCTAGGGCTGAGGGGATAGCTCAGTTGCTAAAATGCTCAGCTTGTTGTGCCATGCAAACATGAGGACCTGAGTTTGAAGCTTCACACGCACATAAAAAGCTAGGCAGGTAGCATGCACTTTTAATCCTAATACCAGGAAGATAGAGATAGAAGAATCCTTGGAGTTTGGGAGTCTAATTGAATTAGCAAATCCCAGGTTCCAGTGAGACCTTATCTCAAATGATAAGGCAAATGGCTCTTGAGGAATGACAACTGAGGTCATGCTCTGGCCTCCATAACATACACACGCACACACACACACACACACACACACTCAGAGAAAGAGAGAGACAGAGAGAGAGAGAGATTCTCTCATATATAACTACCTATATATTATTTTTAATTGTTTCATTTCTGTATCTACATATTATTTCCAGATAATGACCTTTGAACAAGAAAAATTGTAGTTTTTCCTTCTACCTAGTCAGGTTAGCTAAATATTTCCTTGTGAACCTTTTCTATTTGTAATATGATATCATTAAAATTCCAGGGGCCAGAAAATCAGATAACCAAGATTATCAAAAAGAGATCCAAAAAGTAATTGAATTCTTAATGAAGATCTGGAGGAAAACTGTCATTAGAAAACCATGGTTTATAGGAAATAGAATTCAAGAAGCTCTTAATATCAGTTGACTTCCTTTCAGAAACTACTAATGTCTTTGTTTTTATGAAAACATGATGCACACTTACACAAATTTAAGCAATGAAGTAAAATATAATGATAAAAGCAACACATCACCTTAAATGCCACCATTCAAAACAAACTTTGCTCTTAACATTTAGTGACTGACATTCTAGTTATATCTCTATATACTGGTAGAATTGGAAGGATGTGGTGAGGCAGATAATTTTCCCAGACAGTGATGATATCATCTGCACACTTTAAGATATTAAGGCTGTGCAGAGAGTCGAGGATTAGGGCAATGCCGAGCAGAGTTGGTTCTATATCTCTGTTTTAACTACAGAAAATTGAATCTGTTTTATGTAAGACTGCATCACAAAATAGCACTGCTGCTAAAATACTTTAAAAGCAGGAATTCTGTTCACAATATTTACCTTAAAGCTGAAGAAGCCAGAATCCACAGATGTTGACTTGCCCAAAGGCACACAGCTAATTTGAGGTCAAATCAGAAACATGAACTTGGTTTCTAAACCTCATAATTTTCTTACAGATGGGCTTTAAGCTTTAAGCTCAGAGGTTTGTCTGTATTTTGAAGATGTTTTGTCATTTCTGCTCAATTGTTCATTACAGCAAACCAAAGTTGTGACCTCTAAATAGTTACACTGTTGTTGAAAAACATTAAGGGGTGTGAGTGTGTGTGTGTAAAGGAAATGGAAAAAACCGTTGACCTGAGGATTTTGCCACTGCTCTGAAATTTATCTTAAAATAATAAGCAGATTAACAACTTTCAAAAACTGCAGGTTCTTACTGACCTATAAGGGTTTTTTTAATCTTCTCTTCAGCAAGTAAGTCTTGATCCTTTTGTAAAAGCTTGTCAATGAAGAATATTACAATTTTCCTACTTTCTTCTGGCAACTTAAAATGATCAGAGATGATCCTCAGGAAATAAAATCCAACAGAATCTCTGTCAAAAAAGACATAATTTTAAGCAATGTAAATAGAACTGGTTTTTGATCAATGGGACTAAAATAATTTCAATGTGAGCCAAAACAAGCTTAGTTAATGCCATTAAATGTCTATTTGTCAATAATAAATCATTTAATTATACTAACACTTTCTTCATTTTTTTATTACTTTGTGTGTGTGTGTGTGTGTGTGTGTGTGTGTGTGTGTGTGTGTGTGTGTGTGTGTGTGTGTGTAGGGGGATATGCCCATGTCAGAGAATGCATGTGGAAGTCAGAGAACAACTTATGGGAGTGGGTTCTCTCCATCTACCATGTAGGTCCCAGAAATGCAGCTCAGGTCAAGCTTGGAGGCAGGCATGATTACTTGTTGAGCTATATTACCAGCCCAACATTTTCTTTATTGTTTTGTATGTTCACTTGTTTTTTCAAGACAAGGTCTCACTCTGTAGCCCAAGCTTGCCCTGAATTTATTATGTAGCCAAGGCTAACCTTAAACTCACATTCTTGGTTTCCCAAGTGCTGGGAGTACAAACATGAGCCACCATGGCTGGCTTTTACTATTATTAAAATGTCAATATTCTCAACATATACTAAATATTTACTGTGATACCTATTGAAATATTCATGGCTTTTTTTGAGACAGTGCCTCTTTTTGAGAAATTAAAATATATATCCTAAAATTCATACAGCATTTCAAAGGCCCTGAAATAATCATGACAATCTTGTAAACAAAGAACAAAGTTGGAAAACTCAGCTTTCTAATGTCAAAGCTTATTACAAAGATACAGTAACCAAAATGTATGGAGCTGGCATATAAACATACAGACAGACCAATTAAATGGAATAGAGAATACAGATATAAACCTTGCTATATATGACCAAATAATTTTTGATGAAGGTGCTAGGACCATTTAGTGGTGAAATAAGTCTTTCAATTCTGAAAATTACTGAGGATACACTATATCATGCTGTATCAAATATTCAGCTAAGAATTACTTAAGTAAAATAAATCACATCCATCTTATTATTATTTGCCTCAAGAAAAAATAACAGAATAAATATGAGAATAAATCCACTTGCAGAGCATAGCTAGGAAAATATATTGTCAGTGCTTTCAAACCTTGAAAGATTTCTGTAATTAAAAGCATATGCTGTTAAAAAAAAAACTGATTAAAAAAATCAGGGATGAGAATATTGAACCAAAAAGAAACAAAAGAGAATAAATAGTTGAATAGTTAGCTCACTCAACCAAAAATAAATATCATAGGAAAATCTATTAAGTCAGAAATTAATGGCATATAGAAACAATTAATTATGGTTACAGAAGAACTGCAAACATTAATCCAATTCTCCATTGTATGACAAGCAATAGGGACCACTTATGTTTGAACCCAGGCTTTTCTGTCAAATTTTTAAGAAATATAAGGGATCAGTGTCAGCTTATATAAGAAGCAGAGGATGCAGACTTGGGGGAAAGAGTAACAAAGAAGGAAATCAGTCAGTACAGTAGTGAAAATTCCTCTAATTCCCTCATCAAAGAGGGGATGGGACTGGTGTGTCTACCCCACTGTAATAGCTAGCTTCTAAATGTATCTTCCCAATGAATTGTGCTTCTTGGTTCTGTGGTTTGTTTTTTATTACAAGTATATTTTAATTATACACAGTAATAGATTTCATTATAACATTTTCAAACATGCATATAACATACTATGATCATATTCACAACATCATTAACCATTACTCAGGCTCTTCTCCCATCCACATGGCTAATAGTCCTCTTATACTTTCATTTCTTTTTTTATTGCTACACATAAAAGAAAACATGTATTATCTTTGATTCTGGGATATTTTCCTTAAGAAGACACTCATTAATTCCAACTATTTTCTTTAAAATGACATAATTTTGGGTTTTTTACACCCAAGTAAGACTCACTCTGTATATTTAACACACTTCTTTATCAATCCATCTACTGACAGTCACCCACACTGATTCCAAAACTCAACAATTAAATATAGCGCTACAATACACATGGGTATACAGTTATCTCTGTTATAAATGTAGTTTTATTGTTTTGAGTAAATGACCAGAAATGGTATGTTGAATCACATGATAATTACATTTTTAATCTTTGAGGCCTCTCTAATTCCCATAGTGGCTAGGCTAGTCTCACTAGCAGCATAGAAGAGTTCCTTCCCTAAGGGTCGTTTTTCTCTAAGATTGTGATAATTTAATCATTCTCTGGTGCAAAGCTACACATGCAAGAATATTTGGGCACCATGTATTGGCCTTAATGGGGATACAAAAAGTACACAAAGTTGGGTGAAAAAGGAAAAGGGTAGATCTGGGAAAGAATTGGGTGAGGAAGGGTGAATATGATCCAGAAATTATCAAAGAACTAATTTAAAAAAGTTCTTTTTCCCACTACAACTTCACAAGTGTTTGCCGGTTTGCAGGTACTTAATTACAGCCATTCTGTCCAGGGTGGGATGAAATTTCAAAGTAGTTTAAATATACACTTCCCTGGTAGCAATATGTTGAACATTTTAAACTTATCTAATATTCACGCTAGCATATAATATGTTTTGATAAAATCCAGCCCTCTTCTCCAATTCCTCCCCTATCACCTCCAGCACTTTCCACTTCAAAGTTATGTGGTTCTTTTTTAAATAATACCTACTGAGTCCATTTATGCACATACTGCCTGTATGTTCATGGGTACGGGACCATCTGCTGGAGCTTGGGTAGCCTCACCACATGTATCCCTGATGGAAACAGACTCTCCCTCCCTTAGCAGCCATCAATTGTCAATAGATCCTCAGATAGGGATGGCATTTTATGAACCTTTTCCTATCATGCTGAAATTTGGGTGGCTTGATCTTTTGCAATTCTTGTGCATGCAATCCTAACCATTTTGAGTTCATGTGTGCAACTGTCCTGCTGTGTCTGGCATATATTGTTTTACTGCCCTCCCTGGCTCTTAGAATCTTTCCACCCCCTCTTCTGCAATGACCCCTGAGCTTTGGAGAAAAGGGTTGTGATATAAATGTCCTATTTAAAGCTGAACACCACAATTTCTTATTCTCTATACACTGACCACTTGGAGAGAGTTCTTATTAACTAATTATTATCTTAATTGATCATCTACTGAAAAAAGAAGCTTTGAGGAGGGTTGTAAGATGCACTAACTTGGGGCGTAAAGATAAGAAATTAGGAGACAATTTATTACTGTCCATTTAGCAGAATAGTAGTACTAGATTCTCCTGTAGTGCCTATGACCTAAGCAGCCTGGGTTTATTGCTCACAAGATGCCAGGCATGGGTTCCATTTTGCAGATCCTGCTTTAAATCCAATCAGAAAATGGTTAGTTACTTCGACAACATTCATTACAGTATTTTTTACCAATGGGTAGATCTTGGCAGACTAGTCATTATTGAAATTCACAGGGCTCACAGGTGGGTAAGAACATTGATGACTCTTTTCCCCAATGGTGTACATAGAAACATCCAGCACTATAAAAGCTAGCCAATAGGGATAAAGCTTCTAACTCCTATGACTCAGATAGTATCTTCAACAATAAGATCTTACCATCAAATACTGGAAACTAACTAGAGCAATGGCAATAGTCTATAATGTTTTGGGGGGTGGGGAGTTCTATGGGACCCACTGACAAACAATTTGAAAAATGGTAACTCATACCTTACAGTACAATTTTTATTTGACAACCTATGGTATCTGGGGGAGGCACTGTCTCCTTATAATAGGGTGAATTCATTTAAACCTCTTTTATATATACATATTTTGGAAGCTTCTATAATAGATCTCCACATGGCCTTTTCAAAGGTCTTTAGTACTAGTTATCATTCTCAATAGTCTTTTCTCTCTGCTCTCCCAATCTCTAACCTATATAACTCATCCTGTTCCATTCCCTTTCTTCCCTTCATACCACCTGCATGATTCCCCCTGTTTTTGAGCTCTCTGCCAAATGGTCCCTTACTAGCTTCTTGACTTCTATGGGTACTCCAATTTAAACATTCATATCTAAAGAGTCAAAGGTAACATCCACATATGACAAAAAACAATGCGGCATTTATCTTTCTGGGTCTGGATTACCTCACTCAGAATGATTATTTCCAGCTTTACTCATTTATCTGAGAATTTCATAATTTAATTTTTTCCAGCTGAATAATATTCTACCGTGCATACATATAAATTGACATTTTCATTATTCATTCATCCACTGATAGGTAGCTAGGTTGTTTCTATTTCCTGGCTATTGTAAACAGAGCAGCAATGAACATGGATAAGAAATATCTCTGCAATAGGATTTAGAATCTTTTGTGAATATGCCCAAGAGTGGGATAGCTAGATCATGTAGTTAATCTATATCTAGCTTTTTGAGAAACCTCCACATGGATAGCAGTTGCTCCATTTTGCCCTCGAATCAACAGTAAATTTGTGTTCCCCATTCCCGACATCCATGACAGCATTCATTATCATTTGTTTTTTATTTGTTTATTCTTTTTATCTTAGTCATTCTGACTGGGATAAGATAAAATCTCAAAGTACTTTTGATTTGCCTTTCTCTGACAACTAAGGATATTAAACATTTTAAAACTATTTCTTATACATTTGCATTTCATCTTTGAATACTCTTAGTCCCTTGCTCCATTTTTTAAAATTAGGTTGTTTGCTTTCTTGCTCCATTTTTTTAAATTAGATTGTTTGCTTTCTTGATATTTAGTTTTGAGTTCTTTGTATATTCAAGATATGTCAGATGTATAGCTAGTAAAGAATTTTCCCACTCTGTAGGCTGCCTCTTCAGTTAAATGATGGTGTCTTCTTTGCTGTACAGAAGCTTTTTAGTTTTATGATATACCACTTGTCAGCTGTTGGTCTTAGTGCATGCACTACTGGGGTCCTAGGTTCAGAAAGTCCTGTCCTGTGCCCATTAAGTAGAAGCATATTCCCCACTTTCTCTTCTATCAGAGTCAGAGTATCTGCTCTTATGTTAAGGTCCTTGAACCATTTGGAGTTTTGTGTGGGGTTAGAGATAAGGATCTAGCTTCATTCTTCTATATGCAGCTATCTGACCAGCATCATTTGCTAAAGATTTTATTCAGTGCTTACTGGTCATTTGTACCTTTTTTAAAAAATTATCTTATTATTAGTGTGTGTGCATGTGTTCACAAGTGCATGAAATGTCTGTGGGCATGCATGTGGAGGTCAGAAAATAATTTAATGGAGTTTATTTTTTCTTTCCACCTTTTCATGGGCTCAGAGAACCAAATGCAGGTCACCAGGCTTGTATAACATGTGCCTTTACCCACTGAGCCATCTCACTAGCCCCATTTGCACTTCTTCATTCAGCTCATTTACCTATTTAATGATTGGATTATTTGGAAGCTTGGTACTTAAACTTTTTTAGTTCTTTATATAGTCTAGTTATTAATTCCTGGTCCAATGAATAGCTCTTGAATATTTTCTTTCAACCATCTTGTAGCACTACTGTTTGGTTTGCTATCCAGATTTTTTTCTTAAGATTTGCTTTATTTATAATTATGTATATGTGTATGTGTCCATGTGTGGGTATGTGTGTGTGAGTATGAGTGTCCATAGAGAGACCAGAGATGTCAGATCCTCATGTAACACGTAGGAAATGTGGGATACATCAAAAGATCAAATGTTTGAATTATAAGTATAAACTAGGGGGAAGAAATTACAAGACAATGACATAGACCAGATCTGTAACAAGATCAAAGAAGAATACTTTCCCAAGCTAAGGAAAAACATGTCCACACAGCACACAAAACCACAACTAGACACGACTGAAAAAGAAACACCCTTGAATATAATATGATTAACATGCTACATATACAGAACAAAGAAAAACACTGAAAGCTGCCAAAGAAAAAAACACAAGTCACATCAGAATAACACCTGATTTCACAGTAGAAACTCGGAATGCCAAGAAGGGTCTAGAACAGTACACTCTATTTCCAAAAGAACACAACTGCCAACCTAGACTTCTGTACTCAGCAAAACTATCTGTCACAGGTAAGAGAAATAAAACTTTCCATGGAATTATCCAAAGAGCCTAAAACATTTGTATCTAACAAAAAAGCTAAATAGAATACTGAAAGCAATACTTTGAATTTTAAGAGGAGGATAAGCATAACTAAGAAAGAAAATGAAAAAAGCTATAACTTAATGAAATATAAAGCACAACTAAGAACACAAACCATCAAAACCATTGAAATGACTTTAATCTATTACATACCTTTTAATAACAACACCAAATATTAATAGCATAAACTCTCCAATAAAAAAACACAGGCTAGATGAACAGATTGAAGAATAAAATTCATCTATCTGTTGTATACGAGAAACTAAACTGTAAAGATGGGTACCACCTTAAAATAAAAATGATGGGAAAAATATTCCAAGTAATGGAGTCAAGAAGCAAGCAGGTGTTGCCATGCTACTATTTGACAAAACAGACATCAAACTAAAACTAATCAGAAAGGACAAAGGGGGCACTTCATTCTAATCAAGAGATCAATTAATCAGGAAAGTAGTACAATATTAAACATACATGCATCAAGTTCTGGTATGCCGTATTTCTTAAAAAACACACTAATGGAATTAAAGACACAGATTAACACAAATCCAATAATTGTAAAGTATTTCAACACCCACTTTCTCTAATAGATAAGTCATCTGGACACAAAATATACAGAGAAACCTCAGAACTAAACATCTTAAGTCAAATGAACCTAACACATACGTACATAATATTCTACCAAAACAGGAAAGAATGCACATTCTACTCAGAAGAACATGGAAGCTTCTCTAAAATAGACCACATGCTAGGTCACAAAACAAACCTCAAAAAAGAGAGGAAAACTGAATTAATTCCATGTATACTATCCTACAATTATGCATTAAAACTTAAAATCAACAGCAAGTAAACTTCCAATAAGAACATTGACGGCAAGTAAAACTCCAGTAACTATATAAACTTATAGATATTAAACAACTCATTACTGCATATTAAATGGGTCAAAGAAAGATCAAGAAAGAAATGAAAATATTCCTGGAATGACATAAAAATAAAAACACAGCAAAACTTCTTACACATATTAAAGGCTGTTGTAAGAAGAAAGAGGCCCTTTATGCCTACATTAAAAAATCAGAAAGAAAGAGCACAAATAAATGATTTAATGATGCAACTCAAGAATTTGGAAAAATAAGAACAAAATAAACACAAATCCAGTAGATATCAAGAAATAATAAAATCAAATCTGAAATTAATTAAAGAGAAACAAAGAAAACAATACAAAGAATCAATGAAACTAGGAGCTAGTTCTTTGATAAAGAGGATCATCAGGCACTTGGCCCAACCTAACAAATGAAAAAGAAAGATAGGATTCAAATTAACAAAATTAGACATGAACAGGGAAACATAACAATATACAACAAAGAAATACAAAATATTATGAGGGAATACTTTAAAAACTTGTACTCTATTATTTTGAAAAAGCTAAAAGAAATGGATGAATTTCTTTATTCATCCAAACTACCAAAGTTAAACCAAAAAGAGATCAACAACCTCAACAGACCCATAACAAAGAAGGTGATTGAAACAGTAATTTAAAGCCTTCCAACTTAAAAAAAAAATGAATTCACAGGAAAATTCTACCAGACTTTCAAAGAACTATAGCCAATACTTTACTCTTCTAGAAAACAGAAACAGATGGATCATTCCCAAACTAGCTCTATGAAGCCAGTATTACTCGAATACCCAAATTGGGTAAAGACAAAACAACAACAACAAAAAAAAAAACTACAGACTGATATCTCTGATGAACACAGATGCAAAAATCTTCAATAAAATACTAGCAAACCAAATGCAAGCACATATCAAAATGACCATTCAGCATGATCAAGATGGCTTTATCCTGAAAATGCAGGGTTGGTACAATAATACATAAGTCAAACACAAAAATCACAGAATCATCTCAAAAAACATGAAGAAAATGCCTTTGAAAAATCCAAGATGCTTTCATGATAAAAGTCCTATAGTAGGACTGAAGGAAACATGATTCAACATAATAAAGGCTATATATGCTATATATGACAAAATTACAGCCAACATAATCTTAAATGGAGAAAAACTCAAAGCAATCCCATTAAAATCAGGAACAAGATTGGGCTGTCAACTATCCTGACCCCTTTTCAATATAACACTAGAAGCACTAGTTATATCAATAAGACAAGAGAAGAAAATTAAAGAGACATAAAGAGGAAAAGAAGTCAAACAATCCCTATTTGCAGATTATATTATACATAAGAGAGTCCAAAAATTCCACTAGAAAACATCTAGAAACAATCAACAATTTCTGCAACATGGCAGGGTACAAAATCAAATTACAAAAATCAGTAGCCTCTCTATACACCAACAACAAACATACTGAAAAAGAGATCATGGACACAGCTGGTCAAACTGGATGGCTGCATGTAGAAGAATGCAAATATATCCATACTTATCACCTTACACAAAACTCAAGTCCAAGTGGATCAAAAACTTCAACACAAAACCAGATACTTCATAGAAGACAAAATGAGGAATAGTCTTGAATTCATTGGCACAGGAGACAATTTTCTGAACAGAACACCATTAGTACAAGCACTAAAATCAGGCATTAATAAATAAACAGGGCCTCATAAAACTGATAGGCTTCTGTAAAATAAATGACACTGTCATTTGGACAAAGTAGCAGCCTACAAATGGGAAAAGATTTTTATCAACCATACATTCCATAGAGGGCTAATGTTGTGGGGTATTTTACTCCAGTGTGCTGTTTTGGTTTGTAAAAGGGCTTTGATGCCTCGTAGCTGTGAAGCTGGATGCCTTGCACCTGGTGCAGGCCTCACTTCCTACCTATTCACACCTTTGTGCTAGCCCTGCTGATCAACAGTGCTAGCCCTCTAAATCAACAAGATCAATGTATGTATGAACTCACAGGGACTGTGGCATCATGCACAAGGCCTGCATAGGTCTGCACCAGATGAAGTCCTAGATCTGAAAGGAGAAATCGACACACGCTCCCATCCTTAACCCAGAATATATCTCCAATAGATAACCACTTGCAAATGAAAATTTAGTTTTCTCCAAGAGAGTCTCACTGGGAAAACAAACTACTCTTAAGGGTAAGCTGCATGACCAGTAGTAGACGGCCAACAGAAAATATACTCAAGGGCATCATTGGAGGGTCTTTGTCTCATAACGTCCTGTCAGGGCCTCTTTTTACAATCTTATTTTTATTTTGTTTTACTTTATTTTATTTATATATTTTTATTTCTTCTTACTCTACATCCAGTTTAGTGTTTTTATGCGATTCTTCAGTGTACAAAGAAGTGGGTCTCTACATGTATATATTTTTCTTGTGCCTTTTCTTGGGCTCTTTTCCTTTTGTTTGTTTATTTCGTCCTATTCCAGTGTGTTAGTTTTGTCTTATATTATTTCATAATTATCCCTCAGAATCCAGTTTGTTTTCTAATGAGAGACAGAAAGGGTGTGGATCCAGATGGGAGAGAAAGTGGGAACGATTACAGAGGAGGAGAGAAAAACACAATCAGGATATATTATGTGAGAAAAAAGGCAATTTTCAAAAAAAAACAAAAACACTGCATTGTCTCTCATTTGTGATTCTTAGCTCTCAATATTCAGATGTGAATATACAACATGAAGTAACCACAGAAACTGGAAAAACACAAAGGGATCTGAAGGGACTCGAGGTCGATTAAGAGGAGAATAACAAGGTACAGATGGTACGACGTAGAAAACTAAAACAATGCGGTGAGGGCTCCAACTGGAGAGTGGGGAGGATGATACAGTAGAAAGAGAGAAGAGGGATAAATAGCACCAATGTTGCTTGATAAGGGATCAAGAAATCGCATTTTATACATCAAAAAATATACACAATACATATACATATATATGTGTATGCACATGTATATATATCTTAAAGGAAATAATGCTACTTAGAATGACAATGCTCCTAGGAGAACCACAGACTAACACAAACCTAAGTACCAGACACAAGAAACTGTCTTTCAAATGGGTGGTCAGGATAGCTCAAATGACTTCCAAAACAATATAGATTATTGACATAGCCCTTGTTTGCCTCTCAGAGGTTGGAGGTAAGCTCCTGTTGCTAAAGAGTGCACACTTCAGACACAGAACTCAGTATGATTCAAGATGGATCTGACCTAAAAGCTTTACTGTGGTCTAGCTTGGATGGTAACAGAAAATACTATGCAAGCTCAAACACATATGAACCACAACAATGACCAGCTTGGCAAAATATCTGTATAGGTGCAATAAGTGACAGTTCGTGGTAACTAACAGCTGCCCAATTGGACTTAGGACCTACTTAATAGGAAGAAAATCATGCCTGGTATTGAAATCAAGACAATTTCTTGGGGCTAGTGCGGTTGTAGACTTTAGAAAAGAGTCTACTACCATCATTTTGTTAAACCAGCATAATTTCTTACTATATTCGAGATTTTATTCCTATGCCCACAGATAAGTCTAGCTATCACCCTCATCAAAGAAGCTTCTCCTTACAGCAGATTGAGACCAACCACAGCAGAGCACAACGCAGAGATCAAGGAATTGTGGGGTACCTTGCATCAATGGATGCCATCAATGGATGCCAATCATCTACATCACAGCTGCTACGTCTATATCTTAGGTAAAATCACAGAAGAGGCAGTGAAAAGATTTTAAGGGCCAGAATACCAGGAAGTCTACTATGAAACAGCTTCTCTTAGATATAACTACATAAATAAGACTGAAACAATAGCAGTATCAGTAGACATGCTAGCATAGGGGTGGATTTTCAGAGCATCCACCCTTAAACTATAGGCAACAACTAATGAGTACTAAGAGAGAAAAAATTAACCTCTCCCAGGGATGAGCTCCTTAACTGGTTATCAGCTCTTAATCTATTTACATACAAACAACAAAAACAGACTTAGTTGGTTGTATTTATATATTTGTATATAAATATATGTACATGTAACTGTATGTATAAACAAGGATAATCAAAGCTAAAGAGGCTATCAATTTAAAGTGCGGAGGGTGTGGAGGGTTTGGAGAAGAGTCCATGGGAGGAGTTGGAAGGAGGAAAGGGAAGGATGAAAGTGATATAATTCTATTTTAATTAAATATGTATTTAAAATATCTGTTTCCCACCAAACTGGAAAATCTAAAAGTAATAAATGAATTTCTTGACATATATGACCTACCAAAGTTAAATGAAGATGAATAATTAATTTAAATAGACCTCATAACCCCTAGTGAAACAGAAACAGTAATTAAAAATCTCTTAACCAAAAAAACTCCAGGGCCAGATGTATTCAGTTCAGAATTCCACCAGACTTTCATTGTTTTCAAAACAATGTCAACATTTTTCATATTATTCTATGAAATAGGAACTGAAGAAACATGTTCAAATTATTTTTTATGAAGATATTATCAGCTTGAAACCAAAATTATACAAAGACTCAAAAAATGAAAATTACATAGATGCAAAATTTCTCAATAAAATACTTGCAAACCAAATTCAAGAACACATCAAAAAGATCATCCACCATGACCAAGTTCGCTTTGTCCCAGAGGTGTGTGGATGGTTCAGTATACATAAATGAGTAAACATAAGTCACCACACACATAGACTAAAAGAGAGAAAAGCACATGATCAAATTAGATGCAGAAAAGATCTTCGGCAAAATCCAACATCCCTTCATGATAAAACTTCTGGAGACACTAGAAATATGAGGGACATTTCTCAATATAATAAAGTCAATCTATAGCAATTCAACAGCAAACATTATTCAAAATGGAAAAAAATCTCAAAGTATTTCACTAAACAGGAACAAGACAAGGATGTCCACTCTTCCCATATCTATTCAAAATAGTGCTTGAAGTCTTAGCTAGAGCAGTAAGACAACTAAAAGTGAGCAATGGGCATAAAACAGGAAAAAAAAGAAGTCAAAGTATACTTATTTGCAGACAGTATGGTTTTATACCTAAAAGACCATAAAGACTCCACCAGGAAACTTTTATAGCTGATAAACACTTTCAGCAAAGTAAGAGGATACAAAGTTAACATGCAAAATTCAGTAGTTTCCCTATATACAAATGGCAGACTGAAAAAGAAATTAGGGAAATAGTACCTTTCACAATAGCCCCCAAAATTATCTTGAAGTAGCCCTAACAAAAAAAATTGAAATACTTATATAATAAAAAGTAAAATATTGAAGAAAGAAATGAAAAAGACAGGAGAAAATAGAAAGACTTCCATGCTCTTGAATCAATAGGATTAATATTACAAAAATTGCCATCTTACCATAAAGAATCCACAGATTCAATGCAATTCCCATCAAAATTCCAACACAACTATTCACAGAAATCAAAAAATAATCTTCAACTTCATATGGAAAACACAAAAAAAACTCCATGATATCTAATCTTGAACAATAAAAGAACTGCTGGAGGTATCACCATCCTAGACTTCAAATTATACTACAGAGCTATAGAAATAAAAATAACATGGCACTGGCATAAAAACAAATACATTGACTAGTTGAATAGAATTGAAGACCTAGGTATAATTCCACATGCCTACAGACATCTGATTCTTGACAATAGAAGCCAAAAAAACACATGGGAGAAAAAAATAAGCATTTTCAACAAACAGTGCTGGTTAAACTGGATAGTTGCATATAGAAGAATGAAAATAGAATCACATATATCACTCTGCAAAAAGGTCAACCCCAAATGGATCAAGGATCTCAACATGAGACCAAATACCGTGAATATGAAAGAAAAGAAAGTGGGGAATCAACTTGAACTCTGGCACATCAAAGGACTTTCTGAACAGGACCCTGATAGGACAGGTATTAAGACCAACAATAAATAGGACCTCATAAAGCTAAAAAACTTCTTACAACAAAGGATAACATCATTCAAGCAAAGCAGCAGCATAAAGGCTGGAAAAACACTCTTAACCAACTATATATCTAGAATATGCAAAGAATTAAAAAATCTGAACATCAAGAAAACAAGTAACTTAATTTAAAAATAGGGTATAGAATTAAAGAGAAAGTTCTCAAAAGATGAAATGTAGTATGGCAAAGAAATATATTTTAATATGTTCAATATCTTTTGCAATTAGAAAAATATAAAACAAAATTATTATCTTACCTCAGTCACAAATAACAGCTTATAATGACTGTGGGTATATACCTATGAGTAGAATCACTAGGTGCTAGGGCTTGCATTGGCTTGCACCCAAAAGTTTCATGTGTTGAAGGCTCAGTTCCAGAGTAGCAGTGTTGAGAAAGTGATGCTGACTAGTTATGTCAGCCTTACAGAAACTAGAGTCATTCTGGAAGAGAGAACCTCAATTGAAAAAAATACCTGCACCAGACTGGCCTGTAGGCAAGCCTGTGGTACATTTTCTTGATTGATGATTCATGTGGAACAGCCTAGCTTACTATGGGGTGGTGCCACCCTTAGGCTGTAAGAAAGCAAGCTGAGAAAGTCATGGGGAGCAAGTCAGTAAACAGCACTCCTCCATGGCCACCTCTGCCTCCAGGTGCCTACCTTAACTCCCCTGGATGATGAACTACAAGTTTTAAGATGAAATAAACCATTTTCTCCCCAAGTTGCTTTCGGTCATGGTGTTTTATCACAATGGAAATCATAACTAAGACAGATAGTATGGAACCTGTAAGAGGTAGTATCTATTGGGAGGTACTTAAGTCATTTAGGGGTGCTGTTCTTTCAAGAAAATGCTGTTTTCCTGGAAGGAGTTTTTGTAACAGTAAGTTGTTAGAAAAGCCCAAGTTGATACGTCAATCCCTTGCTGGATTCCTGTATTGAGATATGATCACTGGCCCCCAGACATGCTTGCATCATTGCCATCCACTATGACACAGTCAAGAGGACCCTCACTAGCGCTGAGGTGATGTCAGTGCCACACTCGGATCCTGCAAAACTAAACTATGAATTAAAGATACATCCTTTCTCAATAAAGAGTCTGTAACAAGTATTTTGTTATAATGACAAAACCTAAGTATACTCTGGGTGATATAATGCTATATAATTAACTTATTGAAGAACAGTTTTACAAAGCAGGTGTTCCATTTTACATTCCAAACAGCACATATTATAATGTTTATGTTAGTACTTATACACATCCTTGTCACTATACTAAAGTTTGACAAACACTAAAATGTCTCTAAAAACGTTAAAGACTTTAGATATTAATGATCCCATGAAAATAAATCCAAAGAACATACAAGCTGTAAAACAACACCTACTCATTTCTTCCTGTTTTACATTACTCTGGCCTGCAGGTTAATGCAGCTTCACTCTTGTTCTTGTTGTTGTTTAAAGATTAAATTTGATTTTATTTTTTTTCTCATGATTATTTTAGAGAACTGTCATTTGAAGATAATGCAACTTAATAAAGTATATTAGAATTTAGGCACTCAGACTCCCTTAAATATGGAGAGTACATAGTAGATACAATGGTGCTCCCCAGTTAAAATAATTACAAGTTATCCCAAACTCTGTAAAAACATGGCCCACATGCATTCTTAAAAAGGTCAAGCTGAGATCTGAACATACTGACCCCTGGGGATAGATCTTCTAATGAGTGTTTCTAGAAGGCTTATCTGAGATCTGGCAGCCCATATGTGGCCTGTTACTTGTACTTTGAAGAGAGTGCTGACCACACACATGCAGCACTAGTAATGTACCTAATCACCACTCCCTGACTGGTCCCCGCAGGAGGAACTGGACAGACAGTTGATCATCATAGGATGTGATGTTTTCAACTTTGATATTTAAATCACTGGTAATTACTGGTAATCCTTTCAAGCCACCACTTTCTAAACATTCAAACTTTTTACTCCACTTGGCAAATGAAACCCATGAGTCTCATAGTCCATGCTGAATATTTTGTGTCCTTGGGTGGAAAAACTATATGAGAGGTTTTTTTTCTTTTCTACCCTCAGCTTTGTCAACCTTTGCTAACAATGGGCTGGTTCTTGCCAGTAATGACATGTCTTCATTCCACCTTCCTCCTACTGTGCTTTTATAAAAAGGAGAGATGACGCTCATGTCAGACAGTTGCTTGAATTGCAGCAGACCGCTTTCATGAAATTCCATGCTGTCACAGCCATTTTGCCCAGTGTGAATCACAGCTCAGATGACAAGAGTTATGAGTAAATTGATGACAACCAAGATAAACAGGAGGATAATCACAGAGATGACTAAGTTGTCCTCTCAACCCAATTTTATGGAGACGATCTTCATCGATAGGAATATACACAGCTTTAAAGTTACTATTGTGCTTTTTGTCAACTTTCCTTCGCTCCAAAGCCTTCTCCTGCATGGATTTCTTCACCAGTCCATTGGAACTTTGCTGCTCTGCCGCTCTCCCATTGTTGCAGGCCACCACCACCACTGCTACCATCTTGCCTGCTGTGCCTTTAACTCTTGTTTAACAAAACCATTGTAGTGTTTTTTCATTCCTTTAAAAAACTTAATATGAACTTCAAAATTAACATAACTATTGTTTAAGTAACTTAGGAAGCAATAGTATACTGATAGGTTTAATATTATCATGCTTTCTAAGAGTGAACATGAATCAATGTGTTAATAAAAACTATAGAAAAAAGTTATCACAGAAAGAAAAAAAATCGATTTTTCGTACCTTTTATTATCTATCAAGAATTGAGTAATGCTCAGACAGAACTCCAAAGGCATAGCAAGATGCAGCATTTCCATGACAGCTAGGAAAGAAAACAAATTAATTATACTAACAAAAAAGAATAAAAATAACATTATCAACTTTATTTATAGGAAGTTTAGCTGTTTTTAATCATTTTTCTGTTCAAAATATCCTTATTAAATGTTTGCCATATACCATATTTTACATAATAATTCACCCTTATATGGACTTTTTATGGATTGCAAGGTAACCTGGTGCAACCTTTTGAAAATCAACTTAGCAACACTCTGTCTGTGCTAAGAGCCCTAAGGTAAGAGCTTGAAATCTGAAGTCAGATGTAAACTTGATATCAATTGCCACCTGAACAGCCATAGGCAAGTTTTTTCCTTTTTCTGTACCTTAGTTTTGTCGTGTGTACATGGTGACCATACTATCAATTTCTTTGTTATCTATAAGATTCTATGAGATAATGTATGGAGATGATATACAGATTATATATAGATTGTCTAGCACTTAGTAAATACTAAATAAATGACAATTCCTATTACTGTTACTCCCTTTCTTCAGAAATTATACTTTTGAAAAGTCATCTGAAATAAATATGGGGAAAAGTTTCTGAAAAACTATGTTTAAAAGAGTTTATACTATAAAAACAGAAAGGAAACATCATGAAATGTCCACTATAGCATAGCTATATAGTATTATATAACCATTTAAAATAGCTGAGAATTAAAGAGCTCTATACACTATCATAAAAAATTTAAGATTACTAGTTAGTACAAAAAGAAATTACAAACAATACCTCATCAAATTGCTAAAAATTATGTTTAGATTTTTTTTTGAGGGGTAGTTTTTTTCTTCAAGACAGGGTTTCTCTGTTGTAACTCTAGCTGTCCTGGAACTCACTCTGTAGATTAAATTGGCCTTGAGCTCACAGAGATCCACCTGCCTCTGCCTCCCAAGTGCTGGGAGTAAAGGCATGCACCACCTCTGCCCAGCTATTATTATTATTGTCATCATCATCATTATTATTTAATTATGTGTACTTGGGGCGTATGCATGTGAGTGCAGGTCCCCTCAGAGGCCAGCAGAGAGCATCAGAGTCCCCTGAAGCTGGGACCTACCCAATGTAGGTGCTAGGAACTGAACTCTGGTCCTCTGCAAGAGCAGCAAGCACTCTTAACCTCTGAGCCAATTCTCAGTCCCTATGTTTAGATTTAAAAATTAATTTGGCAAATGTTTAATGAATATATTCTGACTCTTTCACTATATTTATACTGGAAGTCTAGCACTAAACAAAATACACAAAAAGTCTTGCTATCAAGGAGATTATATTTTAGGGGATGGTGGGACCATGTGTATTTTCTGTATCTTCCAAAATTTTCCTTGATACATTTGTGATAAAAAGTTGTCTACTTTAAATTTTTAGCCAAGTATGGTAGAGCATATCTTTAATCCCAGCACTTGAGAGGCAGAGGCATGTAGATCTCCATGAGTTCAAGGCCAGCCTGGTACATAGCAAGTTCCAGGCCAGCCAAGGTTATAAAGTGAGATCTTGTCTCAAAATAAGAGTTGTTTAACTTTTTCTGGTATAAAAAAAAAAATAAGTGAAAATCTAGTGCCTGCCATTAGGCTAATCGTTCTACAAGAAAAATACTTTGTAAAGAAATGAACAGACTACAGCCAGGGATGTGGCTGAATTGTATAGAGCTTGCCTAGCATTCACAGTCCCCAGCAGTGCAAAATTGAACAGATTATAAAATTACTTTCTCAACATAGTATAATAAAATATTTATCATTTTAATAGAAAAACTTTAAATAATGAAAGTCTCATCATTTGTAACAATTCAGAAAATTACTTTAAACTCTGCTTCTGATAATACATTTAGATAAACATTGTAATGAGGAATTCTAATCCAAAACTAACTCCAACTTCAAACTTGGTAATTTCGATAATGTATCTTATTTTCCTACACAGTATTAGTTTATGTAAGTCTATTCCTTTAGTAGGTTAACTTCTTTAACCTCCTACATCAAGAAAAGTAGAATTGTCACCCTGTTTCTTAGCGGCTTTCAGCCTGTGCATGTGGAGGTGATAGAGAATCTTCTCTACATTTGAGCTTCTGAGGTCTCTTGAGTGACTGACTAAATTTGTAGAGCACACAGAAAAATTTGGAAATATTAAATAAGTACAAAACTTAAGAGCTACTAAGAAATTTGATTAGTGTCTTAATTGTTTAAAATGACTTATTATATAACAAGTAATTATACTAATACATAATTTTATATACTACAAATAATACAGTTATAAAAGATGACTAAAATATCCAGGTGTGGTGAATCTACAACCCCAGAATTTGGGAAATGGAAGCAAGAGGATCAGAAGTTCAAATCCATCTTCAGCTACCTACTGAGTTGAAGGACCGCCTAAACTATACAGGATATATGTGATAAATGCTTTACATACATTTTCTTGTAAGATTCTCCAAACAACTTAAAGTAGACATTATTATTGCATCTCTTTTGAAGATAAACAGAAACACAGAAAAGTTATGGCACTTGCCAAATGATACACAGCTCTATATCAGTATATTTATTTCTTTGCATATTCTGTACCCTTAATAATAATTGAAAAACAAATAGCAATGTTTATACAAGTAAATATTAAAAAGGACATCATTAGACAGTCTCATTCAATGGATAGTTTTTCTCTTTTGGCAACTGTGGAGGAGGACAGGAAAATGTCTCAGCCCGAGAACACAGATCTAATTGTTCTTAGAACTCCCTCAACCCCCATACCCATCTCCAACTCCCTCAATAAAATAGTCATCCTTTCCCCACCACCCTTCCAAAACAAGAATTCTTTGTTCATGGTCGTAGAAAATTTCACGAAGGTTGAGCAGCTGTAATTCTCTGCTAAGCTAAAAGGAAACTGATTGCTTTGATTCAGTTTCTTTTTAAAGCACCTTTTTAATTTTGCTCCTATTCTTTCTGCTCTCTATCTTCCTAGTTGATAATTCCTTTTCTATTGATCAGTTTCCTTCTCAACCACCACCAAATTATACCTATTGTTAGTAAATTACAAAATTACTTTGTGCTGATATATGAAAATTGTATGTTCTTTACACAGAGAAATGATACCTTCAAGGAGTGTTCCATTACATGTTTTGCCTTTCATGAGGATTCTCATCTTTAAGAAAAGCCCAGCTGGATCTAAATGTTCCTATTTTAAACAAAGAAATCACAATGATATTATAACTGAAATACAAAAGACAATTTTCAAGTAATTGTTTGTTTTGTTCAACCTTTGCATGATGACTCAGAATCAAAAGAAATCAAAATTATAAAACATCATATAAATCATATAATAACATCTGTTCTATCCCCAAGAGTATTTCTGACACTTTATTCGATCTCAATAAAATAATACAAGGAAAAGAACATGCAAAACATTTCCATGGACTGGCAAACATTTAACAGCAATGTAAACGTTTAAATCGCAAATCTCAAGCCATAATTCTAAGGAAAACTTTAAACATCAGTTAGATTTATTTTCTACTGAAGTTTTTTTTTTTGCTACTTTCGTTTTTTTTGAGATTATAATTACAACTGTAATGGAATATTTAAACTTATTCTCAAATATTATAAAGCTACATGTACTTTCTATGCAGTAATAAGAATTGTGAACAGATGCTGTATCTGACAGCCAGAACTACTGCCAGAAGGTCACCTTTCTTAGCTGTTGGAACCAGCTTCCTGGGTATGGATTCTTAAATGCAGAAAGAATGCTAGTTTGGAGCCCCAGCATTTGTCTACTCAATGGCCCCCAGGTGAAACAATTGCTGTTCAAATTTGATTTTGACCAATAAGATCTTTGTGTTGAAAGTACTTGATTGTATTAATGCTAAATGGAGGAACTTTATGGTCTCCTCCCACAGCCTAGCTTAAGGAATACCTTGCCCTGGGTCTTAACTTCGCCTGTAAAAAAGGCATCCGGTAGGCCAGCTGAAGTTGGCAGTTGGTGCACTGTGGAAGTTCTATTCATTAAGTAATTAAGACCTTAGTATTAGTGGATGGTGCTTTTCCCTCAATAAAATACCTAGATGCCATGTGCTCTGAGATAGTTCAGGAAAGACTCGACCATGCTACAGTGACGCAGGCTTATACACCATGATTGTCTCCTGTTCCCTAAATTAACCCCATCTAGGATATTAATATTTCCCTTTCTTCCCTCCAAACCCTTCTGTATATATCTCCTTCCTCTCTTTCAAATTCATGGCCTTTTTCATTACTTGTTGTTACATGCATGCATACACACACACACACACACACACACACACACACACACACACCCCTAAAGGTAACCTGTTCAGTCTGTATAATGTTACTTGTATATATGTTATTAAAACATTCTTTTGAACAATGGTAGAAAAAATACAAAATATATTACCATTTTTATAGGATACAGCTTTTATGTCTACCAATAATACTAATGTTGTTTGAGTGATATTTTCAAGTTATTGTTAGCAAGTCCTAAGACAACTGTGAATTCTTGCCTGGCTCTACTTTTGCCTGACTGGCAGGGCATATCTTTACAACTAGATAAACTTAAAAGAGTGTAGAGAATAGAGGCTATTCAAAAACATGCAGCCTAGGTCCACAGAATACAACATTTCCCTCTACAATGACAATTAGCTTCTATAATGAACACTGTAGTTACTGGATCCATACTCTGTAAATACAGATAGTCATTATATGATAACTTAAGAATGAAAAATTAAGGAATACAAACACTGGTATATACGACACAAATACAGAAAATAAACTAAAAGAGTCAACTTTGACTCTGACTTATTACTGTGTTCAGATTTCTGATAGTGTATCTTTCTGCTCTGCCTCCTTTGGAGCTCAGTCTAACCTGGGACTTCATACGATCATATTATCTGATTTTCCACAGCTTCAAAAATAATCTAAACATTTTTTAGTGTAACATACATAATGTACATATGCATAACCACACCCAAGTATCTGAAGCATATATGTATAGTTTATAGCATTATAGTTTGGATTTGAAATGTCAAAGAAAAAAGCCCATGTATTAGAGTGTTCACCAGCCTACAGTACTAGTTAGAGGTGATAGACCTTTAAGAGGTGGGACCTAGTAGAAAAAAAGGGAGAGCAATAGTACTGAAAGATACTGGGACTTTGTTGCCTCTAACACACAACCTGTCTCTTTCCTTTGCCCTCTCCCTTGCCCCTCCTTTCTTCCTACATTTATTTGCTTCCCATGTGCTACAAAGTGCATAAGGTCTCCTTAGCACATGCTTCCACTAGGATATACTATCCTGTCACATGTCCAAAAGCAACAGGATGAGTGACCACAAACTGAAACGTCTTCAACTGTAAGACTTATTAAACTTTTCCTCTTCTTAAATTGATTATCTTGGGCAGGCTTGCCCAACCTATACTCTGTGTGGTAATAGTAACTACATGCAGCTGAGGACAGCTATGAATGCAGGTTAAGACAAAATTGTAAACTTACTTAAAATGTGACATATTTAGATTATGGGAACCGCTAAAACAAAATACCATAAGTTGGGTGCCACATAAACAACAAAAAGTAATTTCTTACAGTTCTGGAGGCTAGGGACTCCAAAATTATGGTTACTGGTCACTGGTTAGTTTTTCCCAACTTGACAAAAACTAGAGTCATCTAAGAAGAGGGAACCTCAATGGACAACATGCCTCCATCAGACCAGCCTGCAAGCAACCCTATAAGGCATTTTCTTGATTGATGACTTATGTGGAAGGGCCCAGCCCTCTCAGAGAGGGTCCACTCCTGAGCAAGTAGTCCTGAGGTACATAAGAAAGCAATTTGAGCAAACCAGGAGGAGCAAGTCAGTAAGCAGCCTTCCTCCATGGTATCTTCTTTTTCAGTTCCTGCCTAAGTTCCTGTCTTGACTTCTCTTAAAGATGAACTGAAATCTGTGACATGAAATAAACACTTTTTCTCCCCAAGCTGCTTTTGGTCAAGGTGTTTATTGTAATAATGCAAACCTAACTAGAACATAGCAGATTCGGCATGTGGTAAGAGCCTGCTTCCATAGAAACTGCCTTTTTGCGACATGGTAGAAGGGTCGCCAAGGTTTTCTTAGGCTTTTTTTTTTTTAACAAGGCTGCTAATGACATTCAAAAAATTCACTTTTATCTAATCACTTCCCAAAGTCCCAACATTTTCTCACCTTTAAGGTTAAGATTTCAACATAAAAATTAGAAGAACACAAACATTCAAATCATAGCAATATTTTATTTTACCTTAATGTGCTATAGAAGAGAGTATAACAATCTATTGCTTTTTTAATGAAGCATACTAAAGCAAATGTCTAAACTGGATTCCAAACTATGAATTAAAACTTTGAAAATTTTAGATTAATATTAAAAAATAAAAGTCACATACCTTGTTTGCTAGGAGTATAGCAATGAGGGCCTTATTATAATATTCTTCACCATCACAACCCAAATAAATAGTGGCTAGTAACCGCAGAGCTTTAGCCTATAATACACAACAAAGAAAAGCTTCTAGCTGAGGAATAAACTACAACTAAACAACTAGCCAGTATTTGCACAATGATGGCATCATCTCAAACATAAGTTACCTTTTTTGTATTAGCACTGTCCCTAAACAACCACATATTCTCAAAATACGTCTCATGGTGCTGGAATATAGCAAAAATTATCTAAGAAGTGATAGTATTGTTTCTACTTGTTTAAAATTAATATAACTGTGTTAATATAATTATTTTCCATGTGTGTATGGGATTTTGTTTGGGGTTTGGGGTTTTCTTGTTTGTTTTTTTGTTTAGTTTTTTCTCACACTATAGTTCCTATTGCCCTAGAACTCTCTGGGATCTTCTTGGGTACAAATGCCATTGTGCTCAGCTTAACACAATTTATTTTCTTAATGGCATGTTACCATTAAAGTAGTTTGTCATCCCCAATTTAAAATTCAACTCAGTTGCACTTTAAAATGAATGAAGTATCATTTAATCAAGACAGTGTCTCCAGCTAAGACAGCATTGATACAGGGAGTAATTGTAGTCAATGTGAATGTGTTTACAGATTCATGGAAAGAACTGGAGGAGAAGGAATAGACTGAATCCAAACATATTATGTGCACATATGAATATTAAACAAAATATTAATTAAAATAAATGACTCCATTTCAATAACTGTGTCTGCCTCTAAATATAATAGGGATAATAGGACAAGGCAAAGATGGCCTAACAATTTTTTAATGTTAAACATATTAGTCCCCTACAGATCCAGAGGAATGATGTTTAGATTATTATTTCTTTTAGTTTTTAAACTCGACAACTAAGATGGATCAAATAAGATGTATATAAAGTAATACTATAGTTACTATGAAACAATTCTGTAAGAAATTATAAGCTCCAATGGAGAAATTTTATAGAGCAATATGGAATCTCTAAGAAATAGGGTAGCTATTTCATTATAGCCAAAGCATTGATTGATTTGTCAGAAAGACAGGGGAATAAATAAATCTCATGATATATGTTTTTAAAAATCAGACAAACAAATGAGTACATAGTAGATAATTCCATTTATACAAAATTCAAGAATAGCCCAAGATAATCTACAATTAAATTAAAATATTGGGTTTTCCCCCATGATAGCAGTATGTATTAATTGGCACAGAGACAAAGAAACTTCTCAGAGTGGTAGTAGTTTCTGTATCTTGACCCATATTGTGGTTACAAGACTATAAAAAATCCATCAAGCTGTACATAAGGCCTACTTCATATGCTACAAGATATACTGGTGCAATACTGACACAAAAGTTATGGGAGTAACCAACCACTACCTAATTGGATTTAAAGGCCTACTCCACAAGATGGAAACCCAGGCTTGAAACTGTTCAAGTGGCCAAGAACCTGAAACTAGATAGGTCATGGGCCTAGGGGAAAACCAAACACTGCTAAAGGAACATAGCAATAAAATGAGTCTTAATGACATTCATCTATAACCATAGATCACTGCCTCATTGAGCCATTATCAAAGAAGCTTTCCTCTTTCAGTAGATGCCAAATAACATAGAGATCACAACTGGAAAATGTGCAGAGTGAGAGATTTTGGAACACTCAGTCCTGAATGGGATGTCTTTATCAAACTCTTCCCCTCAGGACTCATGGTTTCCATCAGGAGATGGAAAGATTGTAAGAGCCAAAGATGGTAAGAGAACTCCAAGGAAACAGTGCCCTCCAGACACACCAGGATTGATGCACATATGAACTCACAGAGACTGTGGCAGTATGCACAGGGCCCACATGGGTTCAAGCCAGACAGAGTCCCAGTGCTACAGAGGGAAATGGACATGGGCTCTCACTCCTAACCAAGAAGCTATCTTCAATTGACACTCATTTGCAAAGAAAAAAATTAATTTTATTAAATGGATCTCACTGGGGATATTAACCACACTTCAGGGTAGGTTCCACGCCCAATAGTAGATAGCTATCGCAAAAGGAACTCAATGGTATTTTTGTAAACTTTGTAGTGTCATATCACTTTTTGGGCATTTGTCTTACGGTCTTTTGCTTGTATATTATGTTCCAGTTTTGTGTTTTTATGGGTTTTTTTGGAGGGGGAATTTCTTCTGCTTTCGCTTGGTTTTTTTTTGTATTCTTTTAAAATTCTAGTTTGTTTGATTTTTTTGTTTGCCTGTGTTTTCTAAAGAGAGAAAGAAAGATGTGGAGTTGGGGGAGGTCTGAGTAGAGTTGAGGAAGGGAAAACCATGATCAGAATATATTGTATGAAAAAATCTTTTCAATAAAAAAAAAGAAATGTCTCCTATAAGCTCACATATTTGTTTTTAGTTGGTGGTGCTTTTGTGGAAGGTTATGAAATCTTTAAGAAGTTGAACCTTGCTAAAGAAAGTATATTACTGGGAATAAGCTTTGACAGTTGATAGCATTGCCTCAATTCCAACTTGTATGTCCTCTCTCTCTCTGCTTCCTGCTTATGGTTGAAGATGTGATCTCTCAGCTTTCTGTTTTGGCCACATGCTGCCATGCCTCATCTATGCCATTATAGACTCTTCCCCTGGAACTGTGAGTCAAAATAAACTGTCTTCAATAAGTTGCTTCTGGTAATGGTATTTTCTCACAGCAACAGAAAACTAATTAATACACCAGGAATGTTCTACCTTGGTGGTTTAAGGAAAACATTAAATTTTAAACTATGCAATAATAAAAGCTATAACTTACAAGGTAAAACATTGTCTAAATGCTTTAAATATATTAATTCACAAGTAGATTATGAATTCATGGGATATATTATATTGCTATATAAATTTTATGGAAATTAATGCACTAAAATGTTAAATGATGTGCCCAATAGATAATTTACTTACCAATGAGGGGTCATCTATTATAATTTTTTAATAGTATAAACTATATTTCTTCAATCTACTTCTCCAATATTTAATGATCTTACCAGCATTTCTGGTTCAACAGAATCCTTATCCATCTTCCCAATTCCATAGCTTTGGCTAGCATTAAAAAAGAAAAATATATGTATATATATATTTATTCAAAATATGTATAATATTTGAGGATTATATATTACTAAGAAGATATAGTATGATCGTACTTTATTCCAGTTTTTCATTTTGCATGACAACAGATTAGTCAGTTAACACATAAAAATCAATTCTATAAAGCACTACTTTGTAACTGTAGAAAACCACAATTTCCTGAGGTGATAACCAACAAATCAACATTTTAATTATAGTCATGCTCTTCTATTTAGAAATATATGTTGTTCTGGTTAGTTTTTTAGTTGTTGTTTTTTGTTTTGTTTGTTTGGTCAACTTAATACAAGTTAGTCATTTGAAAAGAAACTACAATCAAGAACATGCCCCTACTAAATTGGCTTGTGGACAAGACTATGAGGCATTTTCTTGATTTATGATTTATGTAGGAGATCCCAGTCAACTAGGGGTGGTGCGATCCTTAGGCAGGTGGTCCTGGTGTATACAATAAAGGAGGCTGAACAAGCCATGGGGAGCAAGTCAGTAAAGAGCATTCTTTTCATGGCTTCTGCTTGAGTTTCTGTTTCCAGGTTCCAGCCGTGAGCTCCTACTCTGACTTCCCTCAGTAATAAGAGTGTGACATGAGAGTTCTAAGAAATAAACCCTTTCCTCCCCAAGTTGCTTTTAGTTATGGTGTCTTATCACAGCAAAACAAACTCTAACTAAGACATATGTATATATTCTTATATACATTAAAATAGTTTACATATACATATATGTTTTTACTTAACAAAAATGTAAGGCTAATATATATATATATCTTATATATATATAATAATCTTATATATATATAATATTATATATATATATATATATCTTCATATTCAAGTACTCTTTTCACAGGAACAAAATACATTAATGCATAAACAGATTCATTAAGCATCACACTATACTCTAATAAAGAACTATCAGTTCCATTTTCCAGCTAAGTGAACAAAAAAAGTAGGAGTCACTTCTAATATAAACTAAATTTGTATTCACAATGAATGAAGTAATTGGGAATACTTTTGGTTTTCTTTATTATTAACAAATTATATTATCTTTGGGACACCCTGATAACCATAAATAACATACTAATGAGTCTAAGGGTGTCAAAATCTGAAATGAAAGAAAGCAAAACAAAGATCATTCACCATAAAATTTGTATTCCAAAAGAGTATGGCAATAAGTCATGGTTAATTTAACAAAATTGAAGACTGTCTTAGACAGGGTTATTATTGCTATGATGAAACATGATCAAAAGCAAGGGTTTATTTCATTCAAAGTTACATACAATAGTTCATCATCAAAAGAAGTGAGGAAAGTAATTTCAAACAGGTCAGGAACCTGGAGGCAGAGGCCATGGAGGAGTGCTGCTTACTGGCTTGCTCTTCATGACTTGCTCAGCCTGCTTTCTTGTAGAACTCAGGACCACCAGCCCAGGGCTGGTCCCAACCACAGTGGTCCACATCAATCACTAAGAAAAATGACCTACAGGCTTACCTACAGACCAATTTTTTGGAGATATTTCTTCAATTGAAGTTCCCTCCTCTCAGATTATATGTGTCAAACTGACATGAAACTAGTCAGCACAGAAACAATACAGTTACTGGAGTTTTTAGGGCACAAAACCTGGATGGTAGCAGCCTATAAAAGTATTTTTGTTCATAGGGGTTCAAGGAATAACAAGATACCTTCTTCAAGATATAAGTCTGGACTTAGAGGCCTTCAGCCTCCAAGACTGAACTGAACTGCCTTCTCTGCATGCCTTCTTTTTCCATCTCCTGCTTCTGATTCTCTTACTTCTCACTCAGTTTCTACCTCTGCTTCTCCTTCCACTTCTATTCTCGCTTCTCCTCTCCACTTCTTCTCTCAGCTTCTCCTGAATGTTTCCTTTTATATCCCAAGAGTTTGGATTAAGGGCGTGTGCCACCATTGCCTTCTGAGTTGGCTTACTTAAAGACATGTGCTACATACATTGCCTTCAGATACAAAGTCTAATTTTACATTAAAGAAGAAAATACTATAATTCACTTCCCAAACACCAGGCCAGTCAAACATGCTGCCACTAGATGAAGGTCAGCCTGAAAGATAAGGGGTGTTCCTCACATCTCCATGTTAGTTACTGGGGAGAAACTACAGAATCTTCTTTCATTTAGCATTAACACAGAGGAAAGGATTAGACTGACCAACATTCTTTCTATCCTACAGCAGCGGCTGGATCAGAGATCAAATGTCTATCACACAGGTCCTTGAAGGTGATCCATTCCCAGAGCAGCCATGCTGCCAGATCAAGGATCAAGTATTCCTCTACAACATCCCTAACAAATTAGATCACCCAAGCATTGTTAATATGTCAATTAAAGGGATAAGTATCAGGAAAGGCCAAGAAAGGGAATTTATTTTATGCAGCCACATTGAAAAAGAACAACAAGTACAGTCCAGTGATCTCCTCCAAGTCCATCTTTGGGGATCATGACCTGATGTTTTGGTGTAAATAGAGGGCAAGAAGTATGCATAACTGATGTCATGTTATATTATGTTACGTTATATTATGTCATAACGTAATGTCATGGTTGTGTGAACACCCCAACTCCCATCATTGACCCATCGTTGTCTCAAATCCAGTCCTTCTTGTGAGATAGTTTGATATCTCAGATCTGTCTATATGAAAACTCTTCCTAAGGGCAAGTTCCTCCTCTGGCTGACATCAGGCTTCAGCCTTTTCCTTCTTCCAGTATGAGATTCCTGGTGAAAATTCCAAGTTTGGGGAGAAATCATCGTTTGAGTACTTTGATAGCTAAATTAAAAAAAAAGAAAAGTCGCTCTTTAGAATATCTTCATTCCAGCTGGGTAGTTACAATATTTTGAAAAATAAAAACTTTTTAAATAAACAGATCCGAGACCAAATGTGCAGGCACATGACTATACCTCAGCACTTGGGAGGTGGAGTCAGGAAGAAAAGGAGTACAAGACCAGTTACAGCTACATGAGACCCTGTCTCAGCAACACAAAAAGTAGACTACATAGTGAATTCAAGGCCAGCTAGGCCTACATAATGAGACCTTGTCCTATAAGAGCATAAAAGGGCTATATATGCCAGCACATGCCTGTAATCCCAGTACTTAGTAAGGAGAAGCAGGAGGATGGTAAATTCAAGACCAGCCTGGGCTATAGAGCTAGATTTCATCTTAAAAAAATATCCAGAAATTATTTTTGCTATAGTTATTAACATGCTAGTAAAAATACAACTCTTGCCTAGTACTAGTCACTGTCAGCCTTATTTCATAGAAATCTGTTCTGTAACGTTAATCCTTCTTCCAATCAAAAATAAACAAAAAGTGTGGGACTGGAAACATCCTGGCAAGAATGAAGATATTCTGAAGAGATATTTTGTCCCTCCCTTTGCCAAAGGACTCAGAAGTTCCAGGGTATCTCTGATGGCTATTGATTGTTCAGGGCCTTAGCCTTTGGAATTAGACACCTGAAGTGAGAGACTTCCATCACAGGCAAGAATCACTGTTCATGTTTTACTGTCACCTGCTCTAGTCAGGTAGCACAGGGGCTCTGCCCAGTGGAAAAGGCAGACAGTAAAAGAAGATTTCTGCACTTCTTCCCAGGGGAAGTGATTTTATTTGGACAGAGACCAGAGGTGGTAAATACAAGGACACTAGTTGCTCCACGATAGCAGTAACAAGTGAAACATCCAAAAGGTTAGCATAAATAACCAAGGAAAAGATAGGAACTACATTTTGGGATCACAATAATCTTGGAGGGTTCAAGAAAATTAAGCCCATGTGAGAGGCTGCATCCATATAGGCCTGATAAAAGGTAGTAGTAAGGCAGACTAGAAAGCATTTCTTAAGGAATCAGTAAAGAATCTTCAGCCTCGAGAGGCTTAAGTAGAATTTCTGCCAAATACCAAATGAAAATTAAGGACAAGGGGTGGCTGTCAGGAAGGTAAGCTTAAAGAGCAAATCAACCTCTTACCTAGGGTTTGAGACAATATGTATGCACCTAAGATTTTGTTCTTACACAAGCAAAAAGGTAACCTATGAGTTAGTTACTAGTCCCTATCTGACTGCAGGACAAAACAATAATTTTCTTTAACTGGAAATACTCTCTAAACAAATAAAAAGGAGAAAATTGAGCAGGGGCCACTAGAGACCACAAACTGTGATGAAAATAAATTTTACCAAGATAGTCCAGACAGATGACTAAGTGAATAATAAAAACATTAAGCTCCAAAGGAGGAGCAACAGCAGGTAAGTTTGCTACAATGTGCTTTCCAAAATATTACAGGACAGGACAATGTGATCAATACAGAAGAAAAAAAAAGCAAGTTATGAGAACTTCATTCAAATGCTGCCTTTAGTAGATAAAGACTTCAAAACAATAATTATAAACATGTTCAAAGTAATAAGGAAAACTATGTTTAAAGTATTAAAGTATTGAAACAATGATTTCTCACATAAAATCAAAGCTTGAAACTGTCCTCTGAAGAAAAGATACAAAAGGCTTCTGCCCTGTACCCATTGAAGCAAAAAGCCCAGGGACAAAGACCACTGCCAGTCCCAGGCCTAGTGGTTATCTTCCAACTACATAAGACATCTCTAGCATTTCTTCTTCAAAAATGGAAAATCTTGGTTCTTTGAAAAGATAAACAAGTTTGACAAACCCATAGCCAAATTAACCAAAGATATCAAAAAATACATGTATCAATAAAATTAGTAACAAAAAGATGTTATAACAATATAATGAAATCCAGAGAATCCTTAGGAAATAGCTTTAAAACATTCTAAAAACCTGGAAAATCTAAAATAGATAAATCCCTAGACATTATGTACTGAAGTTAAACCAAGAAAATATAAGCAACTTAAATCTGTAACAAGCAATGGAATTGAGTTATAAAAAGTATACTCAAAAACAGAGGCCTAGACAGACTCACTGTTTAGTTCTACCAAGCCATTAAGAACAACACTCCTCAAACTGTTTGTCATGGCTAATCTTGTTTGGCAACTTGACTATATCTGGATTATCTAAAACTAAGCTGTTGGACATGCCTGTGCAGGATTTTCATAATTATATTTTTTGAGGTGGGAAGATCCACCCTAAATCTTGGCCACACCTTCTGATGGCAAACAACATAAAAGAGCACAGAGGAAGGGAGCTTTTCTTTTTGCCTGCTTGTCCTCACTCTCACTGGCAAATTCATCTACCCTGTTGCTGAGACCTTCATTCACTGGTATTAAAACCAACTCTTGCAAGATTTCAGCATAGACTGAAAACTGGCAGCTCTCCAGGAATCCTCTGGAACTCTAGCACTACAATGGAACTGCTGATACATCCAGCCTTGTGGATTGAACAACTATGAGATTCTTGGCCTTTCTATCATGGAAATAACCACTGTTGGAATACTTAGATCACAGCCTATAAGCCAGCATAATAAGTCCCTTTTACATGTGAGTGAGTATGTGTGCACGCACACACACGCACACATACACACATTCATTCCACCAGTTCTGTTCCTTTAGATAACCCTAATATGCTGTTCCACAAAACAGAAAGAAAAGAAACACTATGAATCTCATTCTATACAGTCTCATACCAAAATTAGACAAGGATACAACAATAAAACAAAATTATAAACCAATTTCAGTAATGAACATAGACATTCTTAACAAAATCCTTGTAAATCATATTCACAAACACATTAAGATCAAGTTTCCACATAGCCATTTATTATACTAATATTGTTCAATCAATTTGCAATGACATGATCTTATACTTAAAAGACCTAGATGACTGTACCAGAAAATTCTACTGTCAAAACACAGACCAAGAATGCAATTCTATGAGAAGATTTCTGAGTGCTTGTAAGAAAATTCCAAGAAACCAAGACAAGAGTCTTGTGACCTCAGTTTCAAAGCATGGAATTATTATTCTTAGAATATGCTTTTGTGCTCCTTCCAGGTATAGTGGATAGGAGTGAGTTTACTTAAGATTACTCATTACAACTGGCTATTGTTATTTGTTTATATGTCTCTATGGAAAAACATGTTTCTGCCATGTGTGGTTTGTCCACCACTGTTAAGTGACATTCAATCGCTTAATATGAGTCCATCGTTGAATTTTCCAATGCTTTTTATTAATTACAAGCCATGTCAGTTCTCAGGGATTCAATACCCAGGGCAACTAGGCAGAGACTTCATTCCATCATCCTCTCCTGCTTCTCTTCCTGCTTCTCCTCCTGTCCCAGCCCTAGCTGCTTTTTCATTCCAAATCCTCCCTGTCTCCACCCAGCCCTTCAATATACAAATGAATGTCTTATTCATATGGAGAACTGGGTGGCCACTCCATTGTTTACCGGTTGGAAGCAAATCCTTTACGTGCTACAAGGACAGCTTACAGGTATATTATCCATAACTATAAAATATCCCACAACACACCACATGTAGCTTGTCTGCCATGTGAAACTTAGCAGACAATGTAGCTTGCTCTTGTGATTGTACACTTTACTCATATAACTCCTTTAATCCTTGAAGTATAAATTGTTTGATGGGCCAAATAAAGTTGGCTATTGCATGGGACTTTAGTCCACCTCATTTATTGGCTCCATTTTCCCGGGTCCCACTATCTCTAGAACAGCAACACTCTCAGATGTGATAAATACTTTCTTCAAAGTAACAGCATGTAAAATCAGTACCCTTCCTTTATACCAATAATGAACATGCCAAGTTAAAAAAAAAATCACAGAAAGTCTTGTTTATACTAGGTAAAATAAAATATCTAGGAATAAATCAAACCAAAGAAGTAATTTTGATAAAGTTGAGGAAGAAAAGTCAGCCTCTTCAATGTATGATACTGGTAAAACTACCTGAGGATAAGTGAAACTAGATCCAAACTTCTCATCCTACACACACAAAAAAAGAATATTCAAAGTGGCTCAAGGACCTGAAAATAAGACCTGAAACCTTAGAACTGATAAAAGAAAACAGAAGTAAAACATTTCAAGATGTAGGTATAGGCAGAGACTCTGAAAAAGATTCCATTAGCACACGAAATCATCCCAAAAAATTTAACAGATGGACCTGAATGGAATTATCTAGTATCTGCACTGCAAAGGAAAAGTCACTAGAGAGAAAAGACAGTCATATAAAATGGGGAGAAAAAATCCTTGTTACACAAATATGCCACACAAGGATTAATATCTAGAATGTATTAAAAAATGCAAAAATTAAATATCAAGAATAAACTTTAAAATGGGCTAATGAACTGAACAAAGAATTCTCAAAGGAAGAAATACAAAGGGCTAATAAATACCTGAAAAGGTGTTTGACATAACCATGAGGAAATTCCAATTAAAACTGCTTTGAGATTCTGTATCATCTCATCCTAGTCAGTCTTGTTATCACAAAGAAAAAATAACATAAATGGAATTAAATTAAAAGGACTGGCAAGATGGCTCAGTTGGTAAAAGCATTTGTTACACAGGACACAGGACAGCTCATGTTGCTGCGATTAAAACATGCTGACAAAAGTTACTTCAGGGGGAAAGAGTTTATACTGGCTTGTTATTTAGGAGTATAGTCAGTCATGATAGGAAAATCAAGGGAGCAGGAGCTTGAAGCAACTGGTCATATTACATCCACAATCAAGAAACAATTTTTTCTGCCATCTTTCTAACCCATTGCCATGGTGCATATGCATATCCTGGCCTATGTTTTTCTGTTGGTTTGAATAAGAATGGCCCCCATAGGCTCATATATTTGAATGCTTAGTCATCAGGAAGTGGCACTACTTTAGAGGGGTTAGGAGGTGTGGCCTTGTTGGAGAAGGTGTGATCTTATTGAAGGAAGTGTGTCACTAGGGATGGACTTCGAAGTTTCAAAGCCAAAGCCAGGCACAGGTATTTTTTTCTTCCTGCTGTCTGCAGAATGGGATGTATCACTCTGAGCTACCCAACACCATGTCTGCCTGCCTGCATGCTGCCATGTTCCCTGACATAGTGACAATGGACTAAACCTATGAAACTGTAAGCAAGCTCCAACTAAATGCTTTCTTATATAAGAGTTAGTGTGGCCATCATGCCTCTTCACAGCAATAGAACACTAAGAAAACTCTCAAGAGTGTGATGATAAGGCATGGTTACATTGGCATTTTTTAAATCACTGATAACAAAAGCTGAGAAAATTATTATGAACCTCACAGGCAGGTTCACCAACTATGGAATGATCGGCCTAGATTTGATGTATAGTTCAAAGACCTAGAAAGATGGCAAAAAAAATCTACTTCTGTCCCATCAGTTTGTTTTCATTGTACTGACAATCTTAGATAGCATTATGGACCATGAAGATCAAAATGAAAACACAGGAGAGAAAAATCTGGGATTTTTTTTCTAGAGATGTAAAACACATAAAATAAAAAAATCTCAATGGGGAGAAAAACAGAAGGATGAAAGCATGCTAAACCTCAGATTGCTTTCTCTATTTAATTAGACCAGGATTCCTTGCCCAAAGGTTCTACTCGAAATTAAGATGGGTCCTCCAACTTCAATTAATGCAATCAAGATAATCCCCAACAGGCATGCCCAGAGGCCCATCTCCTAGGAAGTTATAAATTTTATCAAATCAAAAACGAACACTAACCATCACAGAGGGATAGGGTAGGGCAATGGGGAAAGGAGATGAGTAAGAACAAAGTATAATGAAACATATGTATGAAAATGCCATAATAAAATCCTTTACTGTATATGCTTATTTAAATAAGTAATAAAAAAGAGAGAGTAAAGGAGCAAAAAAGAAAAAAAGAGTCATGAGACATATAGGAAAGAACAGAAAAAACAAAAATCTACCAATATTAGTAATAATATTAAATATGTACGAATTAAACAATACAATAAAACGACAGAGATTTCACATAAGATTAAAAAACAAAACCCAACTACATGTTATCTATAAAATCCACATAAATTTAAAAAATACAAAGAGGTTGAAAGTAAAGGGATAGAACAAGTATACCAAATAACAACAACCATATAAGAACTTGAATGGCTGTGGTAATAGAGACAGATTTCAAAACAAAAAATAAAGTCTCTCGAGATAAAGAAGAATATTTTAGAGCCAGGCATGGTGGTGCACACCTGTAATTCCAGCACATGGGAGGTGGAGGCAAAAAGATCAGGAGATCAAGGCCATCCTCTACTATATAGTTTTGCTGTGAGCTAGAGAGATGGCTCAGCCATTAAAGGCTAGACTCACAACCAAAAGTATAGTTTTGTTGTTTTACTTTATTTATATTTAATGGCCATACTGGGTAACATGAGACCCTGTTTGAAAAAAATGAAACAAAACAAAGGGGAGATATTTTATAGTAAGTACATGCCACAAAATACATGGGATAAATCTGACAAAATCAAATGGAAAGAATACATTCTTTGACAATAATTGTGACCTTCAATACTCATCTTTCAATAATGGATAGAAGTAAGTATAACTGACAACATATATAGAAGACTTAATAACACTATAAAACTACTAAATACTAAAAGCCATTTATAGCACAGTCCACCAACATTTTGTTCAAATGTACATAGAAGGTACATCAGAACAGACTATATGCTGACCACACAAAATCATATTAGATTTAACAGAATTATAATCATAAAATATATTCTTTCAACCTGGAATTAAGTTTAAGATCAACTACAAAGGGAAATTTGGTGAATTAGTAAAAGTTAAAATCACACAATATACAAATGAAAAACCAATCAGTCAATCAATAAAATAAGAAGAGGAGTTAGAAAAATACTTTGAATTGATTAGGAAAAAAAAAAGAAAGCTTATGGGATATAGCTAAAAGAATGCTTTCAGGAAAGCACATAGATAGAAATTCCAAAGTTTAAGGAAAAATAAAGGTATCAAATCAAATTCAAATAATCTATCCAATGACAAGGGAGGAAGAGGGGCATCTAAATCTAAAGTAAGTGCAGAGGAAAAGAAATCACAAAGATTAGCATGGAAATGAAATCAAAATTTTAAAACAATGGGGACAATTAAGAAACCCAAAATCTGGTGCCTTCAAAAAAATCAAATACATGGGGCAAACCAGTTAGCTTTATTAACAAGAAAAATGAGCAAGAAGTTTTAAATTATGAAAATAGACACTTGACACTTGGAGAAAGATTATCCCTAGAAGATTAAAGATCTAACACCTGAGCTGTGAACCCTTGAACAAATATCTTACTCTGGGAACATTTCTATTTCCTGATATATACAGAATTGAAGCTGTCTAGATCATTCATTTTCAAACATTTTATACAAGCAAGTCATTTTTTCAAAATATTCTTACAAGAAAATATCAAATAACTGATTTAAAGTATAACTTAGAAATTTGCTTTCCTGGTAGGACCCAAGAGTACTACAAAAAATGGCTTCTAAATTCCTAAACTAGAAAATTAGCTCTAAATTAATACCTATATTAAATTATATCCTATGTTTAAATTATTGTACAATTTGTGTTTCCACTAGATGGTGCTAATATGTTTCATTTTCTATTAAGATCAGTTTTGTATATGAATGTTTTTAAGAGTTAATAATTTGTCATTTTACATAGATTAATCCTTAATCTTTTCAATGTTTTTCTTTTTTTTTTTGAGAATTTTATACATGCATACAATACGATTTTATCATAGTCACCCCCCCCAACTTCTCCAAGGTCCTTCCCCAATATCTCTTTCCCAGCTTCGCATTTCCTTCTTTTATAGTATGTGTGTATTCATATAAAATGTTAAGTTTCTGTATGACTTTTCAAATGTGCTTAGTGTTAGTTAGTTCACCATCATCCCAGCCCTTCCTCTGCCTTACCCTCCCATCTCCTTCTCCACTGAAAACCCTCACCCTATTATCCCCCTTCATATAACTCATGTTCTACTATGTCCATTCCCAAATTTTACAGGAGGTAATACAAGCCCAGAAAGACAAACACTGCATGTTCTCTCCCATAGCATCAAATCTTTTGATTTGTGTATTTAACATGGAATACCGTAGAAGCCAGGAAACTAGAAAGGCACCATTTGGGGGAGGGGGAGTTAACTTATAAAATTACTATTATGCCACTTATGCTACCCTCACATAAACACTATATACTATGATATAAATGATATTGTGCTTACTTTTCAAATAAAGACATTGTGGTATACAGTAGTTGGATGAGTCAAAGTCAGTTGACTCATAGTAAGATTTTTTTCTGCCATCCCTGCAATTTCTCCCAGATCACACTGCACTACTGTATATAATAATGTCAAATTCTCAAGATCTTAGTTGTGAAGCAGAAAAAAATTAAAAGTCAACGTTAATAAGCAGTTACAACTGTGTAAATTTTCTTTGGCCTCATATTAGCAAACCACTAATATTTGTGCATAAAATGCATTTGTATTTTGTATTTTGCTTCTATCTTACAATAAGATCTCTAGCAACTCTAGTGGTGTACATTTCATTTTTTCCAGTGTTTCTGAAAACCAAACCCAGGGCCTTATGTATGCTTGTCAAGCCCTGTACTACTAAGTCATATATCCAGTCCCTCTAGCACATGTAACAAAAGTAAAGGACAAGCAATGATAAATAAAAAAATCTCAAATTTAAATACTGTAAATATAATAGTTATTTTAAAAATCGTCATGGAAATTACATAATTTAGATTCACTAAGCCTAAGTTAGTACAAATTTTTAAATCGGCAATATAATTCCTATTTTGCTTTTAAATTATTTTTATATAAAATTATCTTGTTACTCTTTGACAATACCTTTAGTGAAATTATTGATTGATTGATTGATTGATTGACTTGAGACAGGGTCATATACTGTACCTCAACTGGAATGCCATGGAACTCACTATGTAGCTCAGGCTGGTCTCAAAATTATGTCAGTTCTCTTGCCTTAACCTCCCAATTCCTGGGATCAGAAGTATAAGATACTATGCATGACTTAAAAAAGCTTTAAAAAAATTATGACTGGAGAGTTGACTCAGTGGTGCTCACTATTAACATTTTACTTATATTCCCTTGGTAATTTCCCAAAAATAAGTATATAAGAATCTTTTACATTCATTTGTGTGTGTGTGCACGCACATGCATGCATGTATGTATATATGTATGTATTACATGTGTGTGCACATGAACGAATGGGTATGTGAGTGCAAATGCAACATGCATATATGGAGTTCAGAGAACAACCAGTAGGAGTTTGTTCTTTCCTCCTACCACATGGATTCTGGGGATGGAACTCAGGTTGTCAGGCTTGGTGGCAAGTACCTTTATATACTGAAACATATGAGCCACCTATATGTTCAAATGTTCAGATAGCAAAGCACAGTCATAAGAACAAAGGATAATGAAGGAAACATGGAACAAATTAAAGTACCAGTCACCAATTCAAAATAAATGAAAATCTACTGTAAAGAAATTTCTAAATATTCACCTTTGAAAAAGCTCAATGAGTTAAAAAGAAAAAGGACAACTAAAAAAAGGAAATAATACACAAGCAAAATGAGTTCAACAAAGAGAAACCATATAAAAGAAAAAAAACAAGCTGGGTGGTGGTGGTGTATGCTTTTAATCCCAGAACTTGGGAGGCAGGCAGGCAGATCTCTGTGAGTTCCAGGACAGCCAGAGAAACCCTGTCTCAAACAATCAAAAAAATCTGTACTCCACTAAACTGGAAAATCTAAAAGAAATGGATGAATTTGATATATATGACTTACCAAAGTTAAATCTAAATCAGATAGGTAACGTAAATAGGCCTTTAACCCCTAGTCAAATAGAAGCAATCATTAAAAGTCTCCCAAGCCAAAAAAGAAAAAAGAAAATAAAAGCCCAGGACCAGATGGATTCAAAGCAGAATTCTGAGATCTTCAAAGGTGAAATAATGCCAATACTCCTCAAATTATTCCACAAAATAGAAACAGAAGGAACATTGCCCAATTTATGTGGCCATAATTACCCTGATACCCAAACTACATAAAGATCCAACAAAGAAAGAAAACTACAGGCCAATATCCCTTATGAACAAAGATGCAAAAATTCTCAACAAATTATTTGAAAACCTGTAAGTAATAAAAACAGCATGCCATTGGCATAAAAACAGACACATAGATCAGTGGGACTGAACTGAAAATCCAGACATAAGTCCAGATACGTATAGACACCTGACTTTTTCCAAAGAAGGCAAAATACATGCTGGAGAAAAGACAGTATCTTCAACAAATGGTGCTGTTCAAACTGCATGACTGCGTGTAGGATGCAAACAGATCAATATTTATCACCCTACACAAAACTCAACTCCAAATAGATTGAGGACTTCAACATAAAACCAGATAGATATCCTCAAATCTATCTGAAAGAAAAGAAATTGGGGAATAGGCTTGAACTCATTGACACAGGAAAAGAATTTCTGAACAGAACGCTGATAATGCGGGCGCTAAAACCAAAAATTAATAAGATCCCAAAAACTAATAGGACCTCATGAAACTGAAAAGCTTCTAGATGGCAAAAGACACCATCATTTGGGCAAAGTGGCAGGCTACAGAATAGAGGGCTAGTATTTAAAATAAAGAACTAAAAAGAACTGAGTATTGAGAAATCAAATAACCCAATTTAAAAATGGGGTACAGAGAACTAAGCGGCCACTCTCAAGTGGCTGAGACACACTTAAAGAAATGTTCAACATCCTTAGTCATCATGGAAATGCAAATCAAAACTACTTTGAGATTTTATCTTATGCCAGTCAGAATGGTCAAGATCAATAAAACAAATGACAACTCATGATAGTGAGGATATGGGGAAAGAGAAGACACTTATTCATCGCTAGTGGGAGTGAAAACTTGTACAGCCATTATGGAAATCAGTGTGAGCAGTTACTTGGAAAGCTGGAAATCTATCTACCTCAAGATCCAGTCATACCACTCTTGGACACATACCCAAAGGACTCCACATTCTACTACATAGATAGTTTACTCATTCATGTTCATTGCTGCTCTAGTCATAATAAGCAGAAATTGGAAATGACTTAGATGTCCATCAATAAATGGATAATGAAAATGTGGTACAATTATATAGTGGGTTATTATTCAACAGTTAGAAAAAACTAAATTATGAAATGTGTTGGTAAATGGATGGAGCTAGAAAAAAAATGATCCTGAGTAAGGTAACTAAAACCCAAAAAGACAAATACTGTATGTTTTCTCTTATAAGTGGATGATAGCTTTTAAGTTTTTTATATGCATGCAATAATCCATATAACCACAGAGGTTAGGTATCAAATAAGGGACTAATGGGGAGAGGAGGATCTCCTAAGGCAAAGGAAATAGAATATATAATTATGGAAAGACAGGGGGAGACTATAATGGGAGGTTAAATGGGAAGGGGGATGGAAAAGAGGGTAAGGGAGAGAATATAAGGAAGGACAACTAACACTAAGGGTCATTTGAGAGACCATATGGAAATCTACTACTATAGAAGTTTCCTAAAATTAGATAGATAGATAGATAGATAGATAGATAGATAGATAGATAGACAGATAGACAGATAGACAGATAGATAGATATAGTTATGAAATCTAAATGGAGTCACCACATAATAGGAGAGCCAATGCCCCAATTAGACATCTTATGCCAATAAGTGAAACATAAAGCACCAGGAATAGGTTATATCTAGTTGAGTCATTGGCCAAAGGTGACACATGGAAGCCATCAAACAACTCAAGCTATTGTCAAGGATATTGGTTACTCTCCACAAACTTATGGTAAGGCCCCACTGCTGAAGAAAACACATATCTCATTGAACTGGTGCTTAACTAGAGGCTTCACCCCTACTGACTAGTATGCATGATACTGAAAGGTACTTTTCATGCTACCAGAAGAAAAAGGCAAGCATCAAACCTGCTACAAACCCTGAAATCTACAATAGTGACTGTCCTACAAGATACCTTGGTAAAATAGAGGTACAAACTTTGTAGGAACAAATAACCATTCCCTGCAACCCATGCCTGAAACTACTCAAGTGTGGTCAAGAACCTGAAACTGGATAGGCCATGGGCCTAGGGGAAAACCAAATACTATTGTTCTGCTAAAGGAACATAGCAATAAAATGACTCCTAGTGGCCCACATAGTTTCAAGCCAGACAGGGTCCCAATGCTAAAAGAGAGAAGTGGGCATGGGCACTCTCCTCTATTCAAGAAGCTATCTGCATTGATTCCTGCTCACAAAAGAAAAAATAGTTTTTCCAATGAAGTTTCACTAGATACATTATCCACACTTCAAGGTAGGCCTCATGCCCAGCTGTAGATGGCTAACACAAAAAGAACTCAATTGTATCTTTATAAACATTTTGTCTCATACTGCTTTGTTTAGGCACCTTTTTGTCCTATTAGTCTTTTGCTTGTACATTATGGATTTCCAATTTAGTGTTAGGTTGGGGGAGGTTTGTTGTAGCTGTACATGTGCTGTGGCGGCTCAGCAAGTACGACAGGGAGGCATATTTCATAACTGCAAACCCTGCCAGACCTCAGCAAAGGGAACCACCACCCTGGCCAGCACCATACTCAATCAACAGAGGAACCCCAAGCATCTCAGCTCAGGTGTTTTTATTGATTCAGAACTCCTTAAGTGTTCTACTGATACCATGTGCAGATCATAAGCAATTAAACACCCCACACACACATACACGCACATAAATCCTGCACACACCTGCAGACAATACAAAATGCCAAGGCCCTTTTTTTCCAACAGTGCACAAAAACATTTTAAGCATAACTAAAGATAAACTTCCCCAACAGGTTTTGTGTGTGTGTGTGTGTGTGTGTGTGTGTGTGTGTGTGTGTGTGTGTGTGTGTGTAAGAGAGAGAGCGATTCTTATGTTTTTGTTTGTTTTGTTTGCTTGGGTGCTTTTGTGGGGCTGTCCTAGAGCTCAGGGGGGATTGAAGAGTGCTTTGAATCCCAGAATTCTCACCCTGAGAGCAGAAGGCGTTTGGCTGCTCCCCTCTCTTATGCTGACAAATCCAAGCTATCTCCAATGCTGCTGTTCTTCACAGCATGGCACAGATAAGATCCTGCCTCCCCAAGGTATATGGTCTGGTTAATGTTTATCTGACCACTGAGGCTGGAGGGCCTCGGGCTGGACTTCTCTTCTCCTTATGTGACCTTCTAAGGTCTCTTCCTCTGGCCTCTGTGAGACCTCTGCCCATGCAAAATAGGCTTCTCCAGGACTTTGGCCCCAGCCAATGACAATATGACCACCTAGGTCTGGTTGTGAGCCTCTCACATGCAAATGGAACTAGCTGCCCCAGAACCACTGCCTTTACCCAATGATCCTTCCTCTCTACCCTATACCTCTCTACCCTACCCCTTGCTTTGATAAATGGAGCTATATTCACTGAAATCTGTCTCCCAGGAAGTCTGTTTCCCACTGCACTGAGCTCTCCTTCTTGGAGCTGTACCAGTAGTCAATGGCTTTGCTACTTCCTGGGGAGGGAACCAAACAAAAGAATCAACAGCTTTTCTGTTAGTTTGCTTTCTAAAGAAAAAGAAAGGGAGTGGAGTTGGGTGGGTGAGAAGGTAGAGAGGATCTGTGAGAAGTTGGGGGAAGGCAATTTTTGAATGAAAAATTTTCAATAAAAATAAGAAAATAAAAATAAATAAGTTACCATTTCAATTTGGTTGACTTGTTATGGATCTGTTTAAGTTATTCATACCTTCTTGATTTGATTTTGGTAGATTCAAATATATTTAGGAATTGACCTATTGCTTCTAGGTTTTTCAGCTTTTTGGAATATGTTTTCGGAGGATTCCCACAATCATCTTCTAGGTTTCATTGGCGACTGTTATAACAACTCCCTTTCATTTCCAATTTTACTAATTTGGGTCTTTCCTCCTTGAAAAGTCAGAATACAGAATGGCATAAAATCTTTGCAAGTTATACTTTACAGACAGGAAATTAAATATCTAGAATTTATTTTTAAAGGCTGCAAAAATTAAACAGCAAAAGCCAAATCTTTCAATCAACAAATGACTTAACACATAGACAGTTCTCAAGAGAAGAAACACAAATGGCCAATAAATACTTTTAGAAATGTTCAACATTCTTAGTCATCAGGGAAATGCAAATTAAAACTACTCTAAGATTAATCTCCTGTCAGTCAGAGTAACTAACGCAATAAAACAGATAACAACAAACACTAGAATGGAGGTGGAATGGAGTGGAAGTACAAATTAGTGCAGCAGCAATGAAAGTATCGATGTTTCTCGCAACATTTAAAACAGAAATATCACATGACCCAGCTATCCTGCTCCTAGGGATGTACTCAAAATCTTAACACAGAGTTACATGACATCCACATTTATTGCTATGCCATTCACAATACTTTTAAAAAATAGGGGCCAACAAGAAGACTCAGTGGGTAACTACCACCAATCATGCTGACCTAAATCCAATCCCTGAACTGATTCTTGCAGGTTGTCCTCAGACCTCCACATCACATGGTGGCATGTGGAACACACAATAAATAGATAGATGAGATAGATAGATAGATAGATGATAGATAGGAGATAGATGATAGATAAATAAATGTATTTTTAAAATGGAATGAGTCCAGATGTCCATCAATAGATGGACAAATACATATAGGATGGAATTTTATTCAGCCATCAAGAAAAACGAAATCATGACATTTGGAGAAAAATGGATAGAGTTAGAATTCTTAAAGCCAGGAAATGGTGGCACAAGCCTTTAATTCCAGCACTTGGGAGGCAGAGGCAGGCAGATTTCTATAACTTCAAGGCCAGCCTGGTCTACAAAGTGAGTTCCAGGACAGTCAGAGTTACAACAGAGAATCCCTGTCTCAAAAGACTCAAAAAAAAAAAAAAAAAAAAACAAAAACAAAAAGGGAAGGAAAGGAAGGAAGGAAGGAAAAGGAAAGAAGGAAGGAAATTCTTATATCAAGTAAAATAAGCCAGACACAGAAAGAAAAATGCTGGATGATTTCTTTCATATGTGGAGCCTATGCTTTAATATGCATGTAACTATATTAACATGTATGACATATGTGTATTAAGAAGACAGAAAGGAGACCATGAAATGGGGGGAAAGATCCTGTGAGAAAAAATATACTACATGTGCCATGAAGGCAGACAGGGCACTGATGAGGGGACTAAGGGGATCAACAGGAAGAGGACAGGGGAAGGACAGGAAGCAATGTGGGGGAAAAGGATCAACAACAAAGAACAACAAAGAACATACGAAAAAACAATAATGAAACGTGTTACTTTGTATGCTAATTTTAAAAACTAAGGACTGAGAAGATGACACAGTTGATAAAGTCTTCATAACAATGAAGACTTGAGTTTGGATCCCCAGCACCCACATAAGAAGCCAGGCATAGCAGCAGCACATGTCTGTAATCACAGCACTGGAGGAGCAGACACATCTAACATCAACCTCTGGCCTCCAAATGCCTATACATATACCCACAAACACACACATGAAAATACAATACGTGCATAAAATATAAAGCAAAATAGAAATCAAAATTACATTTTTAAAGTATCATAGAAAACAAAGAAAGTCATTATATAATGTTAAAGTGTTAATTGATTGGCATGATATAAAAAAATATAAGCATATATCCACCACAAATGGGGCTCCTAAATATAGAAAATAAATATTAAAGGTCCAAAAGGGAAACATAGATTGCAATATAATAATAGCAGGCTTCAATATCTACTTTCCCAATGAGTAGATCTTCCAGACAGAAAATCAATAAGGAAAATTTAGATGTGATCACTATTTTATATCAAGTAGATCTAAAAGATAAATACAAAGCATTCTACCCACCCCCAAACAAAGGAATTAATATTCTTATGTTTTCATGGAATATTCTTTAGGATATATCATATGTTAAGGCACAAAAAAAGCCTTATAAAATGTAAAGTTGAAATCACATCAAGTATCCTTTCTATTCATGATGGCATAAAACTAGAAATTACTATCAAGAGGATTTTAGAAAATTTGCATAGAGATGGAAATTAACCATGCTCCTGAATAGTCAATGAAGAAACTGAAAGAGAAATTTAAATGATTTTGAGATTAAAAGCTGGGGAGATTTTTCAGTGGATAAAGTGCTTGCCAAACAAGCAAGAGGACTAGAGTTTGGATCCCTGAAATGCACATAAATGCCAGGCAGATTTGACAACCCATGTATAATTTAAGTGTTCAGAAGACAGAAACTGGGTCCTCAAAGCAAACTGGAAAGCTAGATTAGTCTAGTCTTTTCTGCAAGCACTAGGTTCATTTGAAAGATCTTGCCTCAGTGAATAAGGTAGAGAACGATCAAGGAAAATACCAAATGTCAATCTTAGGCAGCCTCCTCATACATACACTCACATGTGCAGACCACACATACATACACATATGAAAAAACCTTATAAGATAAAGAAAAATAGAAATCAAACACACCAAAATGTACAAGATAAAGCAAGCAGTTCTAAAGCATACATACAGAGAGAGAGAGAGAGAGAGAGATATGCATACACACACACACACACACACACACACATACATACATATATATATATATATATACACACACATATATATATCAGCACTCAGGAGGAATGCTGAGACAGGAAGATTCATAATTCAAGGCAGGCTTTGGCTGCATACTGAGATTTATTTCAAAAGAAGAAAGTAGTAACTTGCCAGACACGGTAGCATATACCTGCAACCCTGGCGCTTGAGAGGCTGAAGAAGGAAGATCTCAAGTTCGAGACCATTCTAAACTACGTAATGAGTTCCATGAAAGGTTAGCTTGCCTTCAAAACAAACAAAAAATTCTCCTCTAGAAAAAGTTCGTAAATAATAGTTGGTAGAAGGAAGGAAATAATACAGATCAAAATAGAAATGCAACAGAGACTACAAAAATAAAAGATCAAATAAAGAATTGGTTTCTTAAAAAATAAAAATAAATAAATAAATCTACTTTTACCTAAAGTAATAAAAAATACCCAAATGCTAAAATAAGAAATAAGAGGCATTATAACTGTTAACTACAAAAATAAAATGCATCATGAGACCACTTTGAATAATTACACACAAACAAGTTGCACAATCTACAAAAAACAGTTAAATCTCACACATTCAAATCTACCTTCATTGAATTGTGATGAAATAGAAAATGTAAACACAGTAAGGAGATAGACTGTATAAAACGAAGAAAGTTCTCTCATTTCCCACAACACCGATGAACATGGAGGGCATTATGCTAAGTAAAATAAGCCAAGCACTGAAAGATGAATATTGCAAGTTCTCACTTAGATATAGATTCGAAAACAGTAAAACTCAAAGAAACAAATAATTAAATGATAGATAGTTATCCGGGGATGGAGGAGATAGGAAGATATCATCAGAAGATAAAAAGTTTCAACTATACAGGATGACTAAGTTCTCAAGTTTTAATTTATAGCTTGGTGACTAAATGTTAGTAAACTGCATTTTATAAGTGAAATTTTTTGAGAGACAATCTTAAATGTTCTCACTAGGAAAGGGGAGATAATAATACGAGTAGATAGATATGCTAACTGTGGTTTATGGTGATAATTTCACAATGTACACGTATCACACTAATTTTGATAAAGTATCATTTGTATAAAAATGAGTGTTTTGAAAAGTGGGCAGAGCAAGATGACAGCTGAGTAAAACTCTCCAGCAACTGTCTCACTACAGACACAATTTCCATGATTGTCAATGAACCAGTCTTCAGAAGATATAAGGGAGTTGGGCAGAAGTAGGACTGCTTCCAGCATGGAAATGGCAGCACTTTGTCCTTACTGGAATAGATTCTTACTCTGGTTATGAATTTGCCTTTTCTAAATATAATGCTTCAGCAATACTATCTACCACCTATGGACTTATCTGACATTATACTATTCCACAGGGCATTGATTCTGATCAAGTAATTCACTTTACAGCCAAAGAAGTAAAGCTCATGCTCAGAAATTCATAGGTCTTACCATGTTCCTAACCATACCAATACACCTAGGTTGAAAAAACAGTAGAATGACACAATTACAGTGAAATCTAGATAGCAAAGGCCAATATGACTGAGGCAGGGTTCTCCAGAGGGCTGTATATATTCTGAATCATTATCCAACATATAGTAATGTTCCTACCATGGCCAGGATTCACAGGGTCCAGAAATCAATGGGTGGAATGGGAATTGTATCATTCACTATCACCCCTAGTGACCCACTAATATTCCTATTATACTCCTATTCTTGCAGCCTTATGTTTTGCCAGCCTATAAGTCTTGGTTGAAAAGTGAGGAGTAGCTCTGCCAAGGAGGCACAAAAACCGTCCCACTGAACTAAGAACTAAGATTTCACCATGGTCACTTTGGGCTCCTGATGCCCTTGAGTCAACCCGCTAAGGAAAGAGTTGCAGTGTTAGCAGGAGCGATTGATCCAAACTACCACAAAAGAGGTAAAGAAGAGTATGTCTGAAGTTCTGGAGATCCTCGAGACATCTCTTGGTGTTCTGTAATCATGTCCTGTGATTAAGGGCAACAGAATACTTTAGTAACCCAACTGAGGCAAGATGGTAAATGGTCCAGACACTTCAGGAATGGAGATATGGGTCACCTTTCCAGGCAATGAGCAAAGACCTGCTGAGATACTTGCTGAAAATATAGGGAACAGAGAATGGATAGCAGAAGGTAGTTATAAATACCAGATAAGACCACGTGACCAGTTATCAAAATGAGGATTGTAATTATCATGAGTGTTTCAATTCTATTTTGTTAAAAATATGTTTGTGTGTCGGGTGGTGGTGGCGCGCACCTTTAATTCCAGCACTTGGGAGGCAGAAGCAGACAGATCTCTGTGAGTTCCATGTCAGCTTGGTCTACAGAGTGAGTTCCAGGACAGCCAGAGTTACAACAGAGAAACCCTGTCTCAAAAAACATATATATATATATATATATATATATATATATATATATATACACACACACACACATACACACATATACACACACACACACATACATATTTGTGCATATATATATTTGTGTTTTCTTTCTTTAAAATCAAGATGATATTTCTTATGTAAAATTTTTTTATTATTTGAGATTGCAATTTAATTACATCTTTTCTTCCTTTCCTCCTTCCAAACACTTTCATATACCCCTCCCCACTCCTTCAAATCCATAGTCTCTTTTTCCATTGTTATTGCTTGCATATATATAGATTTGTACATATACATATTCCTAAATATAATCTGTTGAGCTCATATAATGTTACTTATATTACATTTTCAGGAATGATCATTTGGCATCTTTACCATCTGTCCTAGTTACTCTTCCACTTGTATGATAAAACACCATGACCAAGGCAATCTATAAATGAAAGCATTGAATTTGTCTTATGGTTTCATAAGGTTAGAGACCAAGATAGCAGAGAGAAAGAAAAGCTGAGAACTCACATCTTGATCCAAAAACACAAGTTCTAGAGTACCTGGAATCTCATGAGTCTTTTGAAATCCCAAAGCCCACAGTCAGTAACACACCTCCTCCAATCAGGCCACATCTTCTAACCTTTCCTAAACAGTTGCACAAACTGGACACCAAGTATTAAAATATATGACCCTATGGGAGCTGTGGTGGTTTGAATGGAAATGGCCCCATAGACTCATATATTTGAATCTTTGGTTCCCTGTTGGTGTTGTTTAGGAAGGATTAGTAAGTGTGGCCTTGTTGGAGGAGGTGTGTCACTTGGGGTGGGCTTTGAGGTTTCAATGGCCCATGCCAGGGCCCATGCTCTTCTCTCCTCCTCTCCCTCTCTTTCCTGTCTCTCTGTCTCCTGCCTGCAAATCAGGATGTAAGCTCTCAGCTACTGTTCCTGCACCATGCCTGCCTGCCAGCCTGCTGTCATGCTCCCTATCACAATGATAATAGACTAACCCTCTGAAACTATAAGCAGGACCCCAATTAAATGTTTTCTTTTATAAGCTGCCTTTATCATGGTGTCTCTTCATAGCGATAAAATAGTAAGACAGAGACCATTCTCATTCAAACTACCACATTATTTAATATAACATCAATAATATCAATAGTTAGGTGTTGTTAAATCTCTATTGTCATGTTTCAGTTATAGAATATTAAGAAACTAGTCATTCCTCACGGGAATTTTTCATGTATTCTGGGAGTAGGATAGTGTGTTTACAATTGTATGTGGGATAATTATATCATATTAAGTAGAATTATCACCATGTTATTGTCTTCATTTGGAAATCAAGCATTACATAAAAAAAATTTGGTTGGGTATCAAGTTGACAAGGAGTGGATTTGTGATGATTAATCTTGGTTGTTAACTTGATTGGATCGGCCTCTTTCCGGGGATGTGCAAGCATTTCCAGGAAAGATTAATTGAGGGAAGAATAGTCTTCCTGAGAATGGGCTGCACATTCTGGCTAAAGAACAGATAGTGATGAGGTCCTGGAAAAAAGCACTATTGCTTACCTCCTTGCATTTGCTCCTTGCTAGTAAGTTTGTCTAAATCTGTTGCTGCAGCCATTCTTTGCTAACATCAGAATCCACCTACATCAGGTTCCACTGTGAACTGAAAACTAGTGACTCCCTCAGGAATCAATAATGCTTTTGGCACCAGATTGAAACTGCTGAGGCATCTAGCTTTATGGACTGAACAGCATCCAGGTTCTCTAACTCTCCAATGTGCAGAGAGTCATTATTGGTTATAAGTAATTATGATATATTCCCTTTATAACATGTATTTTCTATCAGTTTCATTCCTCTAGAGAAGTGGTTCTCAGCCTTCCTAATTAATACAGTTCCTCATGTTGTGGTGACCCCCAACCATAAAATTATTTGCATTGATACTTCATAGCTGTAATTTTGCTACTGTTATGAATCATAATGTAAATATCTGATATGCAGATGGTCTTAGGTAACCCCTGTGAAAAGGTCATTCAATCCAAAAAAGGGTCACAACCCACAGGTTGAGAACCACTACCCTAGAGAATTCTGAATAACACATGTTAAAGAAGCAAATAAATTTGGCATGTTGGCTTTTGAAGTCAGAAATATTTAAATAGCCCAAGTAATACACAATGAATATTAACTAATCTCTATCATAATATCCCTGAATTTTTATTTTTTACATTACCTAAGCCAGAATGAACTCTCTTTACATTTATTCTGCTTGTCTGCTTCTACTCCAAGGTTGTAACAGAAAACATGAAGATATTCTGTCTGTAACATAAAAAATAATAAGTAGATGAATAAACAAATAGATTCATTATTTTCTTCAAGTTAAAAAATATACCAATTGCTGTTCAGCATCTTAAAAACAGGCTGGGAGTGGTGGCACACACATTTCGCCTCAGCACTCAGGAGGCAAATGCAGACAGATCTTAGAGGCCTGCCTAGTCTCCATATGAGTTCCAGGGCAGCCAAGGCTACATAAACAACTGTCAAAGAGAGCAACAAAGCATTCAAGTTGAGACTTTAGTCATATGTGGAAAATATTACAACTTGCAGAGAATAAGACTTTGGAGTATTCAGCCCCAAATGGGATATCTATATTATACTCTTTCCTCAAAGGCTCAGAGATCTTTTTGTTGAAGAGGGAGTTAGAAAGATTACAAAACCAGAGGTAGTGGATGACTACAATGAAACATCATTTTCTGAATACAACAGGGCAGTCACAGCAACTGCGCTCTCACACCTGGTGAACTCACAGCAGTTTATGACAAAACACACAAGACCTGCACAAATTCAGGACAGACATAAATCTCAGAATAAAATGGAGGATAGGGGTAAGCATGAAATCCCAACACTAGTAAGGAGCTATTGGTAACCGTAGCTGCTGGGAGACAGAGTCGGTTTTCTTTAAAAATGTGATCCCTGGTAGGTCCACCAGGCTCCAGAGCCTCACACCCAAGAGTATTTATGCAATATAAATAAGATGAGATTTTTTAAAGGAACATATAGAGCTAGAGAGACGGCTCAGCTGTTACGAGCACTGACTGCTCTTCCAAAGGACCCAGATTTAATTCTCAGTATCTACATGGTAGCTAATAACCTCTGTAACTCTAGTCCCAGGGGCTCCAATGCTCTCTTCTGGTTTCTGTGGGCACCAGGGACATGTGGTGTCCAGACATACATGCAAGCAAAACACCCATACATAAAAAATATTTTTTTTCAAGGTAGGGTCTTACTATGTAGCCCTGGCTGTCCTGGAACTCACTCTGTAGACTAGACTAGCCTCAAATTCATAGAGATCTCCCTATCTTTGCCTCCCCAGCACTGGGATCAGAGATGTGTGCCACCACTATGCCTGGCTCACATAAACGTAAATATTAAAAATTTAAAGATACAAAAAATAAATAAATAATTGCTTAATTAATTTAAAGATGCAAAGCTGGGTGGGTAAAGGATGTTGAGAGTAGTCCTGGGAGGATTTGGGGAATAAATATGATCAAAATATATTCTATGAAATTCTCAAAAATTAATAAAAATATTTTTAAAAAAGAAATCTGATCACTTGCCAAGAATATTGTTTTGGGCTTTTAGATCCAGTCAAAGGCATTAAAGTAGGAAATACACTGAAAAACAAAATAAAATTTTCAAAAATTCTAAGTTCTGAAGAATATCCAAAGACTATCCAGTTATAAGGCTTCTTTGAAAATAGTTTATTGGCTCTTTAAATTTCCTTTACATAAATTACCATCGAGACAAAAGCAGGAGCAAGTGTATGAATAAAGCCATAGGAAAATACTGTTATGAGTAAATCAATATATCAATAGCATGTTTTTATAGAATTTTCAACTCTCAAAAATATTGAGAAATGATTTGTAAAGCTGTTTGATAATTCTAATAATTTATCTAAATATCTCCTGAATATTTAAAAAAAATCATGTACCGAGAATTCTATCCATTAAAATAAAAGGAATTCTTTATAAGTTTTACCAAAGCAAGACTATAGAAGCAGAACTTCAATTAAGAGTGTAAGATCTGAGGCAAGTTATTCATGAGTAATGTGTAAAGCCTTGGCTTTCTTTTTTAAAAGTTTCCCTTTGAATGACACTACATTCAAAAAGTAGAAATTCAATATGCATGACTAAGCACACCAGATCTACTGTATATCTGAGTCTAAAATAAAGAATAGTCTTGTTAATCTTGCTAATATGTGCTTGAAAAGAGTCCATTGGTATTTAAATGTATTCTTGACACTGCAGCAAAAACAGTTTAACTCATTACATGCTCCAGATCCCATAGGTTCACCCAAGGCCATCTCAATTATGTAGCTATAATGCTGTTCTCACCGACTTACTGAACAGAGGCCTACTGAACTGGTTCAAGGGAAAATGTAAAACAAAATTCTGATGAACAATTATGTAGATGAAGCCTTTACCCAATTTATTCAGTACTTTCTATTTCTGCCCTCACCAGTCCTACAAATCTATTTATACTAAATGCTACTTTTTAGAAGGGAAAATATCAAAATAATAAACACAACAACAAAAGTAAAAAAGGCTAAAAAGCTTTGAAGGCATTTGTAGCATTTTTTTAAATGCAATGAACAAAAATTACCAATGCTGCTTCATTGACTCATTCATTTATATATTCAATAACAATGATTTACTAAGCATATTAGGCATTATTCAAGGAATTAAGTACACATCAATGAAAAAATGGTGAGAAATTCCTATCTTCATGAAACATTTCTGATGGGATGTGAAATAAGAAGATTCATAAAAATACCTGTTTAAGAAAATATGTTTCCATGCCCTGAGCCCTGGCTTTGATTCATAATATTGGAAAAATACGGGGAAGGAAGAAAAAGAGAAAGCAAGCAAGCAAGATTTTCTTAGCCTTACATAGGATGCTAAAATGTATGAACTGAAGTTCCCAGGGGAAAAACACATCTATGTTAAAGCTTCTACAACAATGGTTCTTAACCTGTGGGTTGTGACCCCTTGGGGGGTCAAATGATCCTTTTGGGGTGGTAGCCTAAGACCAACTGCCTACTGTGATTCATAACAGTAGCAAAATTACAGTTATGAAGTAGCAAAGAAAATAATTTTATGGTTGGAGGTCACCACAACAAGAGGAACTGTAAAAAGAGCTGCAGCATTAAAGGTTGAGAACCACTGCTCTACAAAGTTAAACTAGGTTCAGCTGAGGAATGTAGCTCACCTATCAAGCACAAGTTTTGAATCCCAGCACTTCATAAACTGGATGTGGTGGTGTATACCTATAATCCCAGAACTTGATGGGGGTCAGGAAGATCAGAAGTACAAGCTCTACAGAACCATTCCCAAACTCAAAGGAGAAACAGAACCTACACTTTAATTCAACCAGGATTACTGGCAATGTTAACACAAATAGAATCTAAGGTAGTTATGGGACAATGGCCAACACTTCTTAGTGCAGAGGTTAAAGCTAAGGATCTATGAAAATTCTCAATTATAGAAAATAGATGAAACATGGAAACTAAGACACTATAACTTAAGAGTTTCCTGATTAAATAAGTCACCAAAGTAACCCATAATATAATCAGGCTTTAAAAATATAAAGTAACATTCTTATTTTGTCATTGGGAAGTAAATGGACAATATTACAAAATTACCCCTACTGAAGTCTCACTTCCCTTTCTGATTATAAAATAAGTAATAACATTTGGTCATGCCCACAAAATCTACAAAATCCTGATTTCTCATAAATTTGTCCTCTTGTCTCTACCTCTGCCATTAAAACATTTGGTTCATGGAAAAAGGATGATTTTGTTGACAAGGAATTCAGAATGACACTGTATAGTTAGTATGATTTCTTGTGTTATTTGACAATCCATTTATTTCTCCAAACCGAATTTGGTATAATACCAAGATAACAAAATAAATCAAATAGTTATTAACATATAAAAGTTATAAAGACATAGCTATTAAATACTAATCTTTCCTAGTAGTAAAATAAGCCATTCCACATGAAGTTGAGCTATGGAATAAAACTGGCCAAAAGGAAGCCTATCATTAAAACTAATGAAAAGCCTAAACTGGGTACAGTGGCTCAAGTCTTTAATCGCAGCACTTAGAAGGCAGAGAGAAGCAGGTTGATCTCTGTGAGTTTAAGAGCAACCTAGTCTACATAGTGAGTTCCAGTACAGCCAGGGCTACACAGGGAACCTGTCTCAAAAAAGGGGGAAATAAAAAGCCTATTTCTTTGTATGCTAATTTAAAAAATAAATAAAACATTCCTCAATGACATGAAAATTCTGTAACAAAACCCATTATTTTGTATACTAACTTTAAACATTCATTATTTTTAAAAGGTAATGAACTATTTCAAACACTACAAACATTAAATAAATACTTCACAGAGTACAAATGACAGTAGTCAGAAGGGAAAAACTTATATTCAGTCAGGTTAAGAAGTACGATGACACAAAGAAAGGATTATTTGGTTGGTTAGAATGCCTGCTTTGTCTCTTTAGGCCAACGATGACCTTGAATTTTTGATCTTCCTACCTCTACTTCCCTACTGTTGAGATGACAGGTATGCACTTCCATGCCTGGTTTATATGGATGCTGCTAGGATAAAATCCAGGACTTTCTGCATGCTAAGCAGTAATTCTACAAGTTGATCTACATTCTCCACTCTATACTTTGTTCTTTTAAAAAGGATATATTTATTTACTTGTGAGTGTGTGTATATGTGTCGCACATGTACATGAGGCCAAAACAGGGCATCAGATGAACTCCTCTATCATTCTTCATTCATCCCTTTTTGAGGCTAGATCTCTTCCCTGAACCTGAGGCTCTGGCCTTCTCAACTAGGCTGAAAGCAAGCAAGCCCTAGCAATTCTCCTTGAAGCTGGGGTTAAAGGCATTTACGGACACATCATAATTTCCAAGCAAACACACAATAGTAAAAACAAAACAGAAAACAGATATGCTAGTCTACAACATACTAGTCATACAGAAAAGGAACCACTGAAGCTCCAGGAACCTGAAGCCACTGCTATATCGACTGGCCCAGAAATGCTAATTTCATTCTTATACAATGCTAAGATGAGACTATGTAGATGATAGGCCTAATTTATTATTGCTAATTAAAACTATCTTGTCCACCAACCTTTGTGTTTAATATGAGGCCTTTTACTATAATTAGATAAATAACTAAGTTTTCCCTTCCCTTTCTTGCCTTTTGTATGTGTGTGCATGTGTGTTGTGGTATATGTATTCATGTACGTGCATATGGTGGCCAGAGCCTGATGTTGGGTATCTTCATCTCTTGCTTTCCACTTATTTTCTTGAGACAGGGTCTTTTACTGAACCTGGAGTTCACCAATTTGCTAGACTAGGTGGTACTGAGCTCCAGAGATCTGCTTATCTCTAGGAGAACCATCTGTGTTAACAACCTTATAACAACTCCAGTGTCAGGATTGCAAATATGTGCCACCAAACTGGGTTTTTACGTTGGTGATGGGAATACAAATTCAAGGTCCTCATTTCTGTGCAGCAAGCACTTCTCCTGCTGAACCATCTCCCCAGGCCAAACATTATTTTTTCAGTCTCACATTTCTAATGTTTTTTTTCTTCTTGATTTTGTTGCCTTTTAAACATTAACAGATCAAACATGTTTATATTTTTTCAATTATTATTAAAGAAATAATAGATCATTAATTTTATACTTTGTTTTTATATTTAAAAAATCAAATGTTGATTGCCTAGCTTTAAGATACTTACCTTGTACTCTTCCCTTACTCAGCTTTCTCTAATCCTAAAATATTTCAACAATAATTGTTTTTCACAAAATTCTAAGACATACATGTATATATACAATTTTCTAGATATTTTCTCTCTGCCTCTGAATAATAATACTGCATTACTTTCTGTTGCAAACACCTTGCAATGAATTCTAATCTCATTTTTGTGATACATGGAAGGATATCTCAGGCAAAGAAAAAGAATAGGTTGAACTCATTAATTTTAAGTAAATTTTAAGCTCTATTAACTCTTCTCCAACATTTATCTTATCAATGTAGATTTCCTGCCTTGTATTTTTGGGTCCCTTATCTAAGCTTTAAGCCCTCCAAAAACTGTACACACTCTAAATAATTGCACTAACCTTTAGAATTAAAGCACATTCTAATAATACAGTTCTATCACATACTCCCAAATTAAATACAAATACTTAGTTCTGAACTTGTAGTCATTTACTAGTAGCTTCATTCTGATGAAGTCATAACTATTCTGTTACACATCATCCTGGGTACTCTAATTCAGTCCTCTCTTTATTTTGTTTCCCTTGACCACATCTAACATCACACAAGTTAGTTTTCCTTGCCCCAATACTACTCATCTTTCATGTTGTTGGATATACAATTCAATACCCATTTACTTTTCAAAGGATATTAAAGAAAGTTTCTATAGTCTAGTAATTTATAATCTGAAAGACAGCAACAGAGCCAAAAAGTACAGTAAAAAACCATGCAATACAAACAATCCAAAAGACTATACAGTTATTAAAATTAACAAGAGGGCTAGGACATAGCTGCTAGTAGAGTGCCTAGCACAAACAAAGCTCTGGTTAAATCCCCAAAACTAAATAAACTGGGCATGTAATACCTGTAATCCAGGACCCAGGAGGTAGAGATAGGAGAACCAGAAGTTCAAGGCAACCCTGGGCTACAGCACATACAGCTACAAAAATAATAGTAAAAGTTCAGAAAAGTTGCTGGATACAAAACAAACATTTAAAGGTATCTACATTCTTTACCTTTCAGTTTTGTGAACTGAAATGCATGCTAGAAAAGTATTCTCCAGCTGAGATATGTCCCCAACCTCTCTTTTACTTTTATTTTGAGACAGTAGCTCACTAAGTTTCCATGGGTGGACTTAAACTTGCAATCCTCCTGCTTGAATCCTGTAAGCCTCCCAAGTAGCCAGGATTATAGGCCTGTAGCACTAGGCCCAACTTTAGAATATAATCTTTAAGATATAATATTTACAATAGCTACTGAATGTGAGCTAACTTTATAAACAAATTACAAAAACATACTGAAGAATAATCAAAAAGTTCATATAGTTGGTAAAAAAAAATTGCTTTTTTTTTTATAGACACGGTTTCTCTGTTGTAACTCTGGCTGTCCTGGAACTCACTCTGTAGACCAGGCTGGCCTCAAACTCACAGAGATCCTCCTGCCTCTGCCTTCCGAGTCCTGGAATTAAAGGCATGCACCACCACTGCCCGGCTCCAAAAATGCACTTTTGTAGTGCAACATTTGCCTAACATATATAAGTGACCCAGGTTTGGTCACTGGCACTATAAAAAAAGTTTATACAAATGAGAATATATCACATTTATCAATACGGTGATTGAGGTATCATAAAGACAGTAAATCTATAAATGTTGGTTCAATCGACAACTCAGTAGTTTTTCACCAGACATGACAAGCTAATTCTAATAGAATTCAGAAAAACAAGGAGTTAAAAACAGCTAACACAGTAGGTATGGTAGGACAAACCTATAATGCCAGTATTATAACATATGACAGCCTGTCATAAAATGTCAACAAAGAGCTTAAATAATGCTTAAGAACAAAACTGGATTTACTCTATTACTATACTAAATTGAATATTGCCCCTCAAAATTAGTGTCTACCTAGCACCTATGAACATCTTATCTGGAAGTGGGGTCTTTGCAATGTGATAAAGGAAAGGTCCCAGAGGGCTAAGTCCTAGGCTATGTTTCTATGCCTAGGAGACTCTAGACACCACCAGAAAACTAGACCTGATAAGTACTTTCAGCAAAGTGGCAAAATACAAAAATCAGTAGCCTTTCTGTACACAAATAACAGATATGCTGAGAAAGAAATCAGAAGATAGCCTCACTCACAATTGCCTCAAAAAAAAATAAAACGATGCCTTAGAATAACCTAAACAAGGAAGTAAAAGACCTCTATAATAACTTTAAAACACTGAAGAAAGAAATTGAAGAAGATAACAGAAATGGAAAGATGTGCCATGCTAATGAATCAGAAGAATCAATATTGTGAAAATGGCTATACTACCAAAAGTGATATGCAAATTTAATGCAAGATTCCAGTGAGATTCACAGAATATACTCCAACTTCATTTTATTTCACAGGGATAGAAAAGGGAAACTTACAATTCATATTGAAACACAATAAGCCTAGGACACCCAAAGTAATTCTATGCAAAAATAATAATACCAAAGCTATCAACATACCTGATCAAAATTAGTACAAGCAATACTATGATAAACCAATCCTGTATGCTACCAAAAAGGAAAATGTGAACATAGACTCTCTTTTCTGATTAACAGACACCAAATTCACATTCTAAAAACTGTCAAGGTCATGAGTATGAAAGCAAGATGAAGAATTATTCCAGATAGGAGCAATCTAGAGACTATAATCATAGAATAAATCTTTTTCCTATATATGTCATAGCTGGAAAAGTTGAATCTGAACTCTTTGGATAAAAGATATGTGAGTTATTTATACTATTTTTGCAACTTTTTGTAAACATAACAAAATTAATTTTTTCAAAGTTAAAAGAGGGGCTAGAGAGATGACTCAGAGGTTAAGAGCACTAGCTGCTATCACAGAGGACCCGGGTTCAATTCTCAGCACCCATACAGTGCCTCACCACTGTAATTCCTGCTCCAGGGGATCTGGTGCCCTCTTATGACCTCCACAGGGACCAGGTACACCCATGGTGAACAGACATACATGCAGACAAAACAATCATACAATAAAAATAAGTTAAGATATAAATTTTGCCCAATGGTAGTGACACACACATTTAATCCCAGCACTGGGGAGCCAGAGGCAGGTGGATCTGTGTGAGTTCAAGACCATCCTAGTCTACAAAGTGAGTTCCAGGACAGCCAGAGTTACAACAGAGAAACTCTGTCTCGGAAAAAAAAAAAAAAAAGACTTAGAGTACCTGGCACATTATAAGTAATGTATAAATGTATAAATCCGGCTCCATATTAAGTAAAATATTTAGGGGGAGATTAACAATCTCACAAGTACAATTTATATAACCTTTGACACATTCTCCCTAATATCCAACTATATCTCTGTGATTAATCCCTCTGTAAGAGTAAAGCCTGAAGCAGGCAGAAACACTGAAGGAAAAGCTAGCCAGTTGGGGGAAGGAGGGGAAAAGGGGGAAAAAGAAGCAAAAGGCTATTTTGTTGAGACCTGGTGACGAAAGCAGGCTTTATCCTATTGAATCTCTCATACCTCCAACTTCCAGTATAGAAAAATACTAGGACAGTGACATAATTAACTGCATTCAACCTCATCAACAGGGAAATAAGCTCATTTTTCTTCTTTTGAGTATACAGCACAAAATATTATCAAAATAATTTGACTATAAAAGGATGAGCACAGAAATTTAAGAACTAATCGGCATTACCTTTTTGAATGTACTTTGAACAATGGAAATAAGTTATTTTCAAGATCAGCTTAAAAAAAAACTTATGTCAAATAGAATCTCCAAAAGGTTCCACACAGCAATGATAACTCTTTGTGGACTTCATATATAGCATATTTTCAAACTATTGGAGAATAAGTGCAGAAATTTCACTCACCATTTCAGGGAGCCTCATCAGCATATCTTTACAATGTAATACGCACATAGATGCTTTCTGGAAATCCCCTTGAGCAACAGCCTAAGAAAGAGGGTGTCAATAATTGGTTAAAATTAAATGACAGGATGATTGTCTCACAATCTTATTTATTTATCAATTTATTTGTGTGTGTGTGTGTGAGAGAGAGAGAGAGAGAGAGAAAGAGAAAGAAAGAGGGAGAAGGAGAGAGAGAAGAGGGAGAGAGGGGGGAGGAGAGGGAGAGAGGGAGGGGGAGGAACGCACTTGGGCTCATATAGAACTCACTGTATAGCCCAGACTGACCTTAAATTCACAGTGATCCTCCTGTATCAGCCTCCCCAAATGTTAGGATTATATCTGAGTCACTACATGGGACTGTTTTACTTTATTATTATTATTTTCAACAAAATGATGTTGTAGATTACTTTCTAAGGGATAAAACCCCTTCATTTGCTGTTTTCTTTTCTTTATGTAAAGTCAGATTTAACTAGGTGTTAGAGCACAGGCAAATATCTGAATTCCATCTCCAAAACCAAAAAGATGCAAAGTGTCCATTTTTCTCTAGTTTTCTTCTCCATCAACCTGATAAATATGTCTTGACATCTTTCTGAATAAATACTCCCACTAAAGTTTTTAATAGTAGAATGTTTTAACAGGAAAATAGATTAAGACAAAAACACCAATAAATCAAATCTCACTTATAGAAATTAAAAATATTCCCATCTATCATAATCATAAATATCATAAACATTCAGTGAATATTTGCCAAGGAAATCTTATAATTAAAGAGAAATAGTAACAAACTTCCACAATAGGATGTTGCCTTCTATTCTCATAACATGTAAAACAATATGAGACTAATGTTCAAATAAACTATAAAATGTTTGTCATCACTCAGCCTTTATTCTACAGAAATTAAAGCTATAATAATACATGTTATTATAGTCTTAAAAGAAATATGAATGAAATTGCACAGTAAAACTAAAGATGTGTAGTTAACTATGTTGTAACAAGACTGTGGGGAGATTAACTGTACATGATGATACCCTGGGATTGGAAAGTATTATGAATTTTTCTTAGAAGGAAAGGAACATAAAATATACTTTTTAATTTGTAGATAATTATTCATCTTGGGACAAAAGTCCAATATACATCAAACTCACAAGATAGAGAATTCAAGTAAAAGCAAATCTTAAAAGAAGAGGCAGGACTAGGGATGTAGCTCAATGGTGGAGCACCTTCCAAGGACATCAAGGCCCTGTGATCCATTCCTAGCACTACCACCCCCAAATAAAACAGAGATGAAGACAGTTACAGAAACAGAGAGATGAGAGGCAGCATGCTGTCAGGCTATAGTCATTCTGGTGCATGTCAAAAAGTCACATAACCAAATTTCGTCACTTAGAGACTAATTCATTAGATCTCAGATTACATAGTAAAAAGATTATAATAGGCTTTAGATCTCCAGCTAGTCCATTTATTTGCTTGGTGAGCTTACAAAAAGTCATAACCTCCTTGGGTCTCAAATTTTCCTAACTATAAAATAGGAACAGTAATTTCCATCACATATAATTGATCTTGTGAATATCAAATGAGATCACTGATGTGAAAGCATTTAACTATACACAGCATACAATAATGTGAATACTGAAACTGAAAGTATAGTTCAATGGTAGAACACTTACCTATTATGGCCCAGGCTTAATTAACTAACACAGAAAGAAAAAGTGGTCATAGGGAGAGAGAGAGGAGAGGAAACAAGCAGGAGAGAAGAAAAGAACATTTTTGGCAGTCAAAACTACTGGCCGAGTCAAGAATTCAGAAAAAGTTACTTTTTCCTTTGCAGTATTCAGTGATGGTCAAGAAAAGAAACCTCTCTGAAATCATATTCTAATAAATTAATAAAGTATTATAAATTATCCTCATGGGTACAAAAGCACTTGATATATAAGAACTCTAAGGTTGGATTTGAACTGTTGTTCAACAATAGATTATAACTATTGTTACATAAGGATTAAATGCTAACATGACCATTATACAATAGACAACTAAGAGACAATGACAACAATGCAATCAATCTAAATACAGTAAATCACACTAAATGGGTCCAGAATAAATTTATGCTGCTAACTGGATCCTCTTTGCAGATGAGCAAACAAGAATGTTGCAGCTTTCAGTACTATGTCCAACATAGTAGATACTCAGTCAAAATTAATTTTTGATAGTCTTAAAACATTCCCTACAAAGGTGGCACATTTTGTGATTTCAGGTCTTCTATAACATGATATATCCTCCTACCTACTATGCCCTCCCCAAGATTCACTTCTCATCTGAAAATTTTACCTCAGCTGCTCCCTTATTCAACATGCAATTTTCTACAAATTAAAAAGTACATTTTATGCTCCTTTCCTTCTGAGAAAAATTCACAATATTTTCCTTTAATCGCAGGGCATCATATACGGTGGGCAAGTGTCCTCCCTCTGAACTATATAGTCAGTCTCCCCACAGTCTTAACACAATATTGTTAACCACTTATCTTTTGTCGTACTGCATAATTTCATTCATATTCCCCTTAATTACCCTCTTGCAATCCATCTGTCTATGGATTTGTATTCTCCATAAAACTTAAGTTTCTGTAAGATAGGTAGTACATATTAAACTTACTGATCTTTTTATCACTAGGGCATAGAGCAGCAATTCATATAATGAACACCAATTAGCTGTTCATCACTCTACATATGCATCTGACCACATTATTTTTCCTTTTTAATTTAAATTGTATTATTAGTGTATTAGTGTGGGGGGGGCGGAGTATGGAGTGCACACATGCTACCCTGTTGTACAGAGTCAGAGGACAACATTATGAAGTCAGTTCTCTCCTTCTCCCTTTATGTGTGCTCCAGGTTCCGAACTCAGATTACCAGGCTTGCATAGCAAGCACATTATTATCCCCTAAGCCATTTTGCTGCTCCCCTAGACTAATTTTCATCTCCTTCTAATCTGTATCTCCATCTTTATCCATCTCCTCCAATCTACTTCTTCCTGACTTTGATAGTTTACCTATAAGAATTTCATATATATTCTATTTTAAATAAAATAACTTTCCATTGATCATGGTACTCATGGTACTCTACAACCCAAATTCTTGTTCTCTTCCTATTTTTTGTTCTTTCTGCCCTTCTTCCTTTGTTCTTACCTCTCCTTCCTTTCTCTATTTCTCATTGTTAAATACTCTGACACAATACATTGCACTAACTGGTCTCAAATTTTAACATTCAATAAAATAATTTACAAGCCTTGTCAAAATGAAGATTGTTGGGCTCTGACCCCAGAATATGTGATTTCTTGGGCCTGGGTGGTTCCAAAGAATATGAATTTCTAACAAGTTTCCAAGTGACATAGATACTGTTGGGCCAGGAACCACAAACCACACCTTGAAAATCACATCCATAGACCAATTCTAAAAAACAATTCTTTTGGTTTCAGGAACATTGTAACTGAAAAATTATCAAAGACTTGGGCTGGTGAGATAGTTCAGTAGGTAAAAGTGCTTGCTTGATGGCTCTTCTGATGTACCTGAGTACCAGCACCCACATCAGACAGCTTACAACCACCTGTAACCCAGCTCTAGGAGATTCAGTTCCCTCTTCTGACCTTCATGGGTACCCACACATATGTTGCATGCATGAAAGAGTATGTGAGTGTGCACACAGGCACACATACACACACACACTCACAAATAAAAATAAAAATATATTTTTTAATTTTCAAGAACTTGAAGATATTTTATCTCAATTAATATTTATCAATAGTATGAATTAAAACAAAAATATTTAAAACAAAAAATTAAATTATTAAAATTAAAAAATTAAAGAAAATTAAAACAAAAAGAAATGCTATTTATTTAAAAAATAACCAAAAAATCTGGGTGTGGTGGCACACACCTTTAATCCCAGTACTCAGAAGGCAAAAGCAGATGGATCTCTGTGAGTTCCAGGCCAGCCTGATCTACATAGCAAGTTCCAAGACAGCCAGGGCAACATAGAGTAACTTTGTCTCAGATAGATAGATAGATAGATAGATAGATAGATAGATAGATAGATAGATAGATACATAGATAGGGATAGATAGATAGAAAGAAAGAGAAGAAAACAAAAGTATCTGGATACAGTGGTATACACCTGTAATCTCAGCACTGCATCCCTAAACTGAGGCTGGAGGATTAGCATGCATTTTAGCCAGCCTAGACGAGTGAATTAAAGGTAAGCATGGACTACATAGCATTATCACCTTGCTTATATATATATATATATATATATATATATATACATACACACATACATACATATATACATACATACATATATACACACACACATGCATACATATACACATATGCATATATATACAAGCTAAATTATCCCAAAACAAAAGAAAATTAATGAAGAAGAGTGTCATTTTATATCTTTGCCTATCTGTTTAATTTCTAGCATTATGCAATGTCTGGATTCTTTCTACACTGTGCTTTTACATGAAGAAATTTTATTTTAATACTTGCATGTAGTTTGAAAGTATTAGTATTTGAAAGTCTTTTCAGATATTTGTGGATATTCTTCTTTCATACAATACCAAAATTCAAGTTTATTAAACTTTTCGTCCTTTGCTTATATTACGATCCCTAGGTCTACTTACAGTTTGAATCAATCTTTAACCAATATATGCTTTCATAAGAAAATATAAAATGTTAATTTTTAAAAACATTTGTTATGTTATATAGATATGCAAATGTTAACATACAATGACACAATACATAATAAACAATCAGAGGAGGGCTGGTGAGATGGCTCCGTGAGTAAAATAATTTACCTTGCAAGCCTATTAGCCTGAGTTCAATCCCAGAACCCATGATGGAAGGAGAAAATCAACCCCCAAAAGTTGTTCTCTGACCTTTGCACTTGTACAATTGCATGCACATGCACACACACACACAGACACACACACGCACACACACACACACACACACACACCAACCATACAAACATTAATAATAAAAATATGTTTTAATGAGGAGGGATAGTGGGTTAAAGATATTTGCATCTCCATACATTTGAAGCAAAGCATTAGGTGTGTGTGGGGAGGGTAAAATGTGTGTGGCTACAGGAGAGATGAGTGACATGGACAATACAGAAGAGCAACAATTATAGACTAGATGGTAGCTGAAATTTTAATTTTGAATCTGAAACAAAAACATCAAGCACTTGACAATATAGTAAGAAAGTGGGCGCTTTAGCAAGAGGAAAAGAAAACGAAAGTCTTGATGAGCTCCACAGGAACACAATCTGGCAATCTGCAAAATCACAGTTCAAGATAAATGATCTATAATCAGGTGGCAGGCAGAATGACAAGAGGCTCCCTGTACTTTCTGGCTCACTCACTGATGCTGCAGTAGGAAATCATTTAGGAGAAGTCTCACAGTCAAGTCTATCAAAAGAGCAGAATCCCTGATATTTCTGTATTTTCAACCCCCAAATGCTTCTTGCTCTCCACTGAGTAAGCTAGTAACCACCACCGGGAAAATCAGTGTAGGCCCAGAAAATGGGTTGTAACTTAGATGAAGACTTGGGGTTGGGTGAAGGGCCTCAGGTCTACTTGCATAGGCCACCTAAGAGAAGGAAACCAAAGGCAGATAACATTGCAGTACAGTAGCAGCAGAGTAGGACACAGAGGAAAAGGCATTAAGATTAGCATATAAAAGATGCCAGTTGGCCTAAAGACTGGACCCCCCCACCCCCAATCAGGGCTACTTACTTGTAAGGGACACAGAAAGCACAAGAAAAGTGAAACTGAGAAAAGGCAGGTGCTATAAAAATGATATCTCCTCAGCCAGGGCCTTTGTGCTTCTAACTTTTCAAGCTCTCTGGCCCATTTCCAGTCTCAGAAGAGCTCTCTCAATAAACACTCTGTATTTCTACAACTATCCATGTGTCCCTGGTCTAATTTTTTGTTTGGAAACACAAGAACCTGGAAATCTCAAGTATAAGGGTGACTGCTGGACTCTGACCCATGCTTATAACAGTCTGACCTCTAGGAAGAGAAAAATAACTAGTTTTGTGTGGGTATGAGAGAGTTGGGGTTGCTAGAACAAGACTGTCATGGACAGGGTACAGAGAACCATTCAGTATACTACATTTGCCCTACAAGTGTGGATTGCTTTGCTCTGACTGTTTTTCACACTCTGAGAGTACCAGAGACATTTAATATAAACGTAGACAACTTGGGTATTTTCCATACCCACATTCCCATGAGCAGAGACTCTGGTATGAGGGGGCATCCAACTAAGTAGTCCTCTGGCCCAGTTCATGGGACCAGTTTGAAAGCTGTGCCTATACTTCCCACACTGGCCAGCCTGGATGGGAAAACTTACTGTCAGAAATTCACCCCGGCAATAGTCATGGAAGTATGCACTGTGGCAGGAAAGGTAAGGTAGGGCTCAGCTTATAAACGACCCTTTCTGGGCTATCTTGTTAGGACTTCAGAGAGAAAAGAATTCAGTACTCCCATGCCAACAAATAAACTGCAAAGAACAAACCTAAGGGGGGGTGCTCTATCCTATATCTCCTCAGGAAGGCTTATGGTATATCCCATGCATGAAGGCATAGCAGTAAGAGTAGCTCTCAACTATGTCACAGAGCATGAAATAGCAGGTCACAAGTCAACAATGAAGATTAACTGTTATAAACTCCACCCCCTATCAATCTGACAACAGATTATACCACTTTAAAATCTTAACATTCTATCCTTGACCCTCAAAGGCTCGTGTCCATATCATAACCCCAAATACGTTTAGTGCAACTTCAATATCCCCACAATTTTTTAAAGTCCTAACAATACTCAAAAGTCCAATGTTTGGTAGGACATAGTGATACATGCCTCTAATTCCAGCACTTGGAAGGCAGAGGCAGGTGAATCTCTGAGTGTTCAAAGCCAGCCTGGTCTACATAGTAAGTTCTAGGACAGCCAGAGCTACATAGAGAGACCATGTCTTAAAAAAAAAAAGTCCAAAGTGTCTCTGAGATTCAACCTCTTAACTGAGAGCCTCTATATAAAAGTAAAACAAATTACATCAAATGTACAATGACACAGAATAAACATTCCTAGAGGAACAGAACCAATTGAATTACTATATAGTAAAGAATTTGTCAGGTTAGCTTATATGATATGGTCAGGTAATCTAACAATGATTGCCTTCATATTGGTTAGGTTGAGAACCTAGTAGCTGCTCTGTCCACTAGGTCCAATGCTTCAACAGTCCCCAGTCTGACACAAGACCTGGACTACTGGAAAGCCACTAGTCTTCTATTGTCAATGAAGAATGGCAGGAGCAGTTGCAGCAGCAGCAGCAAGATGGCAGCAGGGCAAACAAATCTGCCAGCACAACTTGAAGGCAAACAGGCAAAAATCGATCTTTTTCAGACTTGTTTTGAACTGGACTGTCACAGGAGGGTACTGCCCATATTTAGGGTGGACCATCCTACTTCAATTAAATTCACCAAGAAAATCCCTGACAGATGTGCTACAGGCTTGCATGTCAGTTGATTCTAGATCCAGTGAGGCTGCGAACCATTATTAATAATCACAGTTCCCACTCAAAAACTCAGGAACTGGAGGATGACAAGGAAACAACAGACTAGAACAAAACTGAAAAATAAGCAGGGCAAACACCAAATCTCTCAGTTTCATGTTAAGTATCTGAGGCTCTTGGGGGAAAAAAAACTTTTTATTGTTTTCAATTATTTCACAACCTCACACTCAACTATCTGACCATATATGGTCACTACTCACAGATTTAAAAAGCTGGTCTCTAAAAGAACAGACCAACACAAAGTATACACATTTTTAAAGAAGGTTATTAGATTGGTCTACATGTCAAAGGCTGGTTCGTCCAATGCTGTCTGCATGCAGGAGAGGAAAAGAAGGCAGCAGATTCTTGGTTTAAGATGTTGGATGACTCAGCAGTCTCAATTTGATGCTGAAGCCTGGGCATTCGATGCAGATTCACTGATATTGAGTTCACACTGGAAGGCTAATGAACTTGAATCCTGATGCCAGTGGAAGATCTTGGCAGCAGTGATAAACACACTTGCTCAGGAAGATAATGAGACCTGCTTGTAGATGAAGATTCACCAGATGAGGGCATTGAAATACGGTTCAAAGGCTGTTTACTCTTTTACTAATTCAATCGCCAGTCCTAGTTTTGGAGCCCTAGAGTGTTTTAGCCTCCATACAATCTAAAATGTTTAATCCTCCATACAATCTAATTAAACTCTGTAACTCACTGCTGATTGAACCACTCTGACTAGCTCCTTCTAAGCTCTGACTCCTCAGATTGCTTCTGCGTCTCTGTGAGCTCTCCCTGCCCCATACTGCATCAGTCAGCCTCTCTGCTTCTCTGCCTTATCCTTAGTCAGATCACTTCATTGTCTCTGTCTTGTCTCTCTCTTTGCCTCTTATCCTCCATACTGCCTCTCTAACTGACTCTGCTGAGCTGAGATCCTGACTTTCTATCATGAGAATTGGGCATGTCCTCACTCTGACTCATTCTGCTAACTCTTTCTCTCATTAGTCACTTTCCCTGCCCTTCACTCTGACTCATCTCAGATGTCACATTTTGTGTGCCACTGACTCTTCCTGTGTCTGCTACCCACACTCTGTTTCTGTCTTGGGGAGTAAAGGTGTGTGCTACCACTGCTTTCTGAATACTGGTGTGTACCAACATTCCTAACATTCTTTCCACATTTCATCCAGATCACACAGGCTTCTGTGATCCTTACACATAGACCTCTGAAATATACATTCTTCCTAGCTTTCACATGCCTATTCCTCTACACTGCTTTTCCTCACACCTCTTCGTGTTTGAGCTACTTGTTAGACTGTGCTATCCAAATTAAGATCCAGTAGGATTCTCCCTCTCAGCTATCCTCTCTGGAAATACCCTTAGACAGTCCTACAAGAGCTGTACTTCCTAGGTGACTGACTGTATTAGTTTGCTTTCCATTGCTGTGATAAAGGCCATGGCCTGTATATTTAGCTTAGGGAAAAAGAGTTTCTGCCACCTTATGCTTACAAGCCCTTCATGAAGGGAAATCGGGGCAAGAACTGAGAGCAGGAAGCTGTTGGTAAAAACTGAAGCACAGAAATAGAGGGGTGCTGCTTACTGGCTTGCTCCCTACAACTTCTTGCTTTCTTACACCATCCAGAACCTGCTCAGGAATAATACTGCCTACAGTAAGCTGGATGTTCTCACATCAATCACTAATCAAGAAAATGCCCTCCATATACTTACCTACGAGCAATCTGATGAAGGTGTCTTCTCAATTAAGGTTTTTTTTCCTAGATAACTGTAGCTTATGTCACGATTTAAAAAAAAAAACTAATCAGGAAATTTGACCTCTTGCCAACTTGACATACCATTACTATTAAACCATAACCTTTTCTTATTTATCCACAAGATCTCATGTTAATATCACAATACAGAATGTAGTATAACCTTTAAATTCCCAGTCTTTAAAATATTCAAACATTTTAAAAGTTAAGTCTCTTTAAAATATCCAGTCTTATCTTTTTGGCATCTCAGATACACTTACTGATGCCACACCCTAAGTGGTACTTAGACAGGTTTACAGCAATGTTCCATGTTCCCACCTTACACAGTTTACTTAATTTTATCCAACAGATGGCTTATCTTTACTGGACTCAGGGAATGCATTGATGCCCATGAGAAGGTACAGGACTCAAGCTTTCCAAAGCTTTACTATTTTTTTTATCAGCACTCCTGATTTTATAACCAATGAAAGTCATCAGTTCCATTCATACCCAAATGTCTGGTAGAGCTGAGTAAAGTAGGGTTTCATGGGGACCCAAGCATTCTTAATAAGGTTTTAAAAACATCTCAACAAGACCAAGGCTGCAGGTTATACTAGACCCCACAACTGGGAAAGGTCTAGTTGTTTAGTTTTGATTCAGGGTTTTCTTTTTTGTTTGTTTGGTTTTTTTAGTCAAGGTGTTCTTACTGTGTATCACTGGCAGTCCTGGAATTCACTCTGTAGACCAGACTGGCCTTGAACTCACAAAGATCTACCTGCCTCTGCTTCCTAAGTGCTGGGATTATAGGTGTGGACCACAATGCCGGGCTTCCAATGTTTAAAATCTTTAAAAGTTCAAAGTCTCTGAACTGTGGGCTCCAATTAAATAAAAAATAAGCTACATACTTTTTATTCCAAGAGAAAAGAACCAGACACACTGATAATTGAATCAAAGCAAAACCAAAAACCTAACAGTGTAAACAGATCGGTGTCCAATGTCTGGGACTCACGGTCTTCTGGGATGCAAAGGATCTGGGAAGCTCCATCTCTCTGGATCTGCCCTCCACAGTACCTTCACTTCACATCTACTGCTGTCCTTGGTGATCATCCCACAGCCCTGGCATCTAAAATATGCTGGGGTCTTCACTGCAACTGGGTTGTACCTTCACCAATGGCCTCTCGTGGCCCCTCTTCAGGGACTCCAACTCTGTCACACACTGTCAAACCTTTGCTGCTCTCATGAGCCCTTCAATCTGCAATGTCCATGCTGTCAAAACCAGTAACATGGAGAACATTCTTAGGAATTACCAAACTCAGTTGCCATCTTGAGATGCAGTCTTGACCTGCTCTGAACCACAGCTCTGGATGCTGACCCTGAGAGAATACTTTCCAGATTTCACCTCAAGAGTGCTGGTCCCACAGCTGTCGTATCAGTTCTAGCTAATGAGCATCAATTGTCCCAGTAAATCAAAGGTTTCACTTCAGTGGTACTGGACTCTTGTTAATCACAGCTGATCCTTCAGCCTTAGCTGACCAGAAACCACAGGTTCTTAATTCAAGATATCACATGAACATCCCTGATAAGAGACTTTGAGGAGCTCTCAAACTTCCCTCTGACACTTCACAAGCCAGGCCTCCATCACAGTTTCCACACTGGAGAGACAAAGAATCTTAGTAGCTGCTGAGTCCAAGAAGCCAAATGACTTCACAGTCCCAATCTGTTGCTGAAAGCATGAAATTTCCCTAGTGTTGCTAGTATTGAGTGTATGCTGGATGGCTGAAGGAGTTGGAGTCTGATGTGAGAGGTATATCTATCTCATCAGCAGCCAAATCAGGAAGAAGAGAAAGAAGGTGCACATACACTGATTCTTCCTTTATATCTTTATATCTGGGCCATCCATTGGAGGTGCCACCCATTTTGATTACAGGTTTATCCTGCTAATTCTCTCTAGAAACACCCTCCAAGGCAGGCCCAGGTGTGTCTCCTACACCTAGGAGACTCTAAATACTGTCAAGTTGATATTCAAGACAAATCACCCTCAGAATCCCAGCCAAAGTACTCTGTTCATTGAAGATATTCATTGTCTGTTGAATAATTTAATAAATAATAAACAAAGCAATTATCTAACTAGTTCAATGGTACATACCTAAAAAATGATCAAGCCTATTAAATCTCTAAGAAGTATGCCCTAGGCTACTTATTGGGATAAAGAAACCCCATCAATATTTACAATAATACTATATAATATAGAGTAATGTGTGTGTATATATATATATATACATACATACATATACACACTACTGGATAATAATAATAATAATAATAATTTTAACAATGGCCTTTAAAGATATCATCTGCCAAGAAAATACCAACAAAATTCTTAGGCCCTAATGATGAGGATTCCTTAGAGGTAGAACAGCAAACACAATTAGCCCTAACTTGGTTTGGTGGCATGAACCTAAAATCTCATGTACCTGGGAGACTGAAGCAGGAGAATTCCAATTTCAAAGCCTGTCTGGGATACAGAGTAAGTATCAAAATAAGAAAATGAATTTTAAAAGGTATTTGGAAACTGAGTGTGGTATACATATTCAATCCCAGCACTTGGAAAGCAGAGGCAGGTGTATCTCTATGAGTTCCAGGTCAGTCTGGTCTACAGAGTGAGTTTCAGATTAGCCAGGGCTACAGTGGTAAGCCCTTGCCTCAAAAAGTCCAAAAACAGAGGGTTGGGGATTAACCTGTTACAGAGTACATGCCTACCATTCCCAAAACCATAGGTAAAATTCCCAGTGCTATAACTTTTTTAAGATGTCATCGCCAATCAGAATTAAAAATTACATCGTTCTCATTACTGATCATAGCTACTACTAAAATTTTCAGCTAAAGATGCTCTTTTGAAATCAACATCTATAACACTGAAGAAATGCTACAAGACTTTCTAGAAGCATAGAATCTTAACATTAATAAAGCTGTGAGTCAGAAATCTAAGTTAGAAATCTAGAGGAAGTTAGAAATCTAACTTACTCTAATGAAGGAATCTTTTCTATAATACATAATTCTTAGGATGTTCACACTTTTGCTTACAGTCTTCTAGTGACAATGGAATTATCTTTCAACAAAGCTATCAGATTATAGAATTACTATCTATAATAAATGGTTACTCTTCACAATGAGCTGAAATTTTTCTTCTTGTAGATTTTATCCATTGGTCTTCATTCTGTTCTGTGGAGTTTGATTGCTCTTTAATATTTTACTCCTTAGTTCTTAAAACAGTCACAGAAGGGCTGTTATTCCTACTGTCTCAGTTTTTTTCAGTATAGACATCCATTATATCTCCAAATTATTTTCACATGGTATATTCTCTACAGTAATCCAATTATTTTTAAAGTGCAATGCCTAGAAATGATCACAATACTTAAAATTTAGCTAACTGATACAAATGCCTACCTAGATATTATTAAAATAGGCTATGATAAGGCTCTCATTATGTAGTTCAGGCTAGTCTCAAACTCCTGGTCTCAAGTGTCCTTAATGCCTCAGTCTCCTGAATAACTGTGACTATGGGCAAACACTCCTGGATGTATTAAATACTTTTCTCATTGCTGTGATCTAATAACTGACAAAAGCAACTTAAGAAAAGAAAGGTTAATTTTGGATTACAGTTCAAAAGGAAGTCTATCACCAAGTGGTGGTGGCACATGCCTTTAATCCCAGTAGAGGCAGGTGGATTTCTGTGAGTTCGAAGCCAACCTGGTCTACATAGTGAGTTGCAGGACAGCCAGAGTTACAACAGAGAAACCCTGTCTCAAAAAAAAAAAAGAGGAAGTCCATCATAGCAGGGAAAAGTCCATCATGGCAAGAAAAGACATGGTGGTAGGAGCGTGAGGCTTCTAGTTCATATTGTGTGCACAATCAGTAAGCAATAATGCTAGTGTTCAGCTCACTTTGTTTTTTATTCAGAACTAGACCAATGAATGGTGCTGCCAATATTCATGGTGGGTCTTCTTTACCACCGCTGTACTGGCTGGTTTTATGTCAACTTGGCACAAGCTAGAGTCATCAGAAAGGAAGGAGCCTCAGTTGAGAAAATTTCTCCTTAAGATCTTGCTGTAAGGTATTTTCTTAATTAGTGATTGGTGGGGTAGGGCCCAGCCCATTGTGGGCGGTGCATGAGATCTGAGTTCAAATCCCCAGCATATACTAGGTCAACCAGCCTAGCTTATTGTTTGACAAGTTTCCAGTCCAGTGAGAGATCCTGGGACTCCAAGGGACTAAAGAGAGTGATAGAGGAAGACACTTGGTGTCTTGCTTCTGCCTCTGTAGTGCACACAAAGGCACACCTTCCCAACATACTCACATGCATGCACCACACATACCACACACCCACACACATCAAAAATAATTTAAAACGAGACTCTCAGAGACAGTATTTTGAGTAAATGTTGTTGCCATAAATAGACAGTAGATGTTAAATGAAGTGGTTGAAAATTATGTCTAGCTATTTTCTTTTCACCCTCACTCACCCTACACAGGTTACAATCATAATATAATATCCTAGAGAAAGCCACTTATCACTTTTACATTTACACATACAAAATGTTCTGTTGTAAGGCCACAGTGTTTGTGATACCTACTGACTCAGCTTGGTAAGAAAGCACACGGAAGATACCCGTCTCCACAGTCATTTTATGCATGGCCAAGTCGGCCTCAGTGTAGCAGTTCTGTATTAATGTGACATATAATTTCTCCAGATCCTGGAAAATAAATCAAAATAATCATGAGGCTTAACACAAATTTTACTAACAACTGCCACAGCTGAAAATCAATAGAAACTTACAGCCATGGCAGCTTGAAAAAATTCATCAGCAATTGGAGCATTTCCAGATTCCAACCATTCTTTTCCTGTTTGCATATTCATCTAGAAAAGAGAAGTTAGGAAATGACTTTAATTTATCCTGTATTTTGAAACATAATACAGAAGAAGAAGAAGAAAGGAGGAAGAGGAGGAAGAGGAGGAGGAGGAGACAGCAACCAATACTTATTAAGAGTTCTGTGCTCTGCTTTGGATTTCAGCTTAAGAGAGGGGCCTTGAGAAAAGCAACAGTAACAAAAATATAAATGTTTATGCTGGTTAGTTTTAAATGTTAACTTGCTACAACCTAGAGAAGAGAGTCTGAAGGAGAAATTATCAAGATCAGATTGGTCTGTAGATATGTTGCTGGGAGATTCTCTTGATTGTTAACTGATATAGGAAGACCCAGTCCATTTTGGGTGGTGCTATTCCTTAGGTAGGGAAATCTTGTACTATATAAAGAAAGTGCTAGATGAGAGCAAGCAAGCAAGGATATATATATTCTCTCTTTGATCTTGACTACAGACATAATGTGACTGCCTTGCCTTCCCTTCAACAGTGGACTATGACCTGGAATTTAAGCCAAATAAATCATTTCTCCTCTACATTACTTTTTGCCTGAGTATTTCATCACAGCAACAGAAATGAAATTATAACAATGCCATGAAAACACATCTTCTGAGAAAATATTTTTAATATATTGGATGGTCATGTATGAAGTTCTCCAAAGTTCTAATTATTATTATTATCCTAATATTTTAGTAGTTATAATTTACATAGAAAAAGTTCTAAAATTTTAATGCTTCATATAATTGAAGAAAGTCATATGATAAAAATTGGACTATTTATCAGCACACTTGAGTTCTAGTTTTTAATTACATCCCCAGTATAGTTTTGAATAACTCAATGATTGAATCATTATTAAATATCCTTTACCTGTCAGACACCCTGGAAAATGTCCTCAGTACTATAACTGATATGTAAGTGATAGCTGATATGTAATACACATAATGCTGTGGGAGCAAATAAGGGCTGAATTGAGATGGAAAAATGAGCTCATGGTACAGCTACCTCTTCTAGTATGGATCCCCAGAAATGATAATAAAAGAAAATATGCAGTTTTCTTATTCAATAAAAGCCCTGGAAATAAAAGGTATTTTCAATGAACCAGAAACCAGAAGAAACTCTAAAAACAGAAAAGCAAATGAGACAAAAACTCGTATCTTAAACGTACAAATATGGAAAATGTGGAAATATCCCTGTGTGTGAAAAACAGAAATATCCAGTAATTAGCTTCACCACAAAAGGTCTCTTTCTTCCCCTCTTCAGAAAAGAACAGTGAATACAACTCTTGGGATGAAAAGAAATAGTTTCAGATACCTGACAACATAGACCAATGCAAACTATCTAGTCTTACTCCACCATCAGTCACTGGATTCAGGTTATAGGAAATAGTGTAACATGGTTTTCAAAGATTATCAAGGAATCTCAAATAAAATATGGTAAGAGTTACCAAATGAATGAGGAAAAAAATATCATGACAGGACATCACACTCAACAAACAGAATACCCAAGGAAGTAGAATTAAGAGATGTAGGTGGAACAAAAAGGAAATAAATTATTATCCACATATTTAAATAATAACCAAAACCAATAGCATGCTCCTGTTAAGTTTTCATTCTTTGGGATTATCAAAGCACAGAGTACAAATTCCAGGTGACAAAAGTTGAAAGGTTAAGGGGGAACAGAGGTAGAATGGTAAAGGTACTAATACTCTAGGAAGAAAGTAAAGATTTAATCTTCAAAACTTGTAGTGCAAAAGCCAAATATATTGTTTAAATTTTTAAAGCTTTCCAGGCAAGTCAAGATGACATAGTGAGACCCTCTCTCAAAAAATACATTTTAAAGATAACCATCAGGTAGGCTTCAACTAGTATAATATAACAAAAATGGAGAAAAAATCAGGGAAGATAACATAACATGAAATATTTCCTCATATCTCATAACCTCAAGTAAATAGATAACATAAATCTGATAAATCAAGAATTAGTTGAGTTTAGTGTCATAGTTTTTGTTGCTGTTTTGTTTTGTAGTGCTGAGGCTTGAACACAAAGCTTCACATATACTAAGCATTCATTCTACCATTAAGTCCAAGAATGAGTCATTAATATAGAAAGTGCTATTTCTCAAAAATTCTATGTTGAAGCCCTCACTTCAAGTACCTCAAAGTATGACTATATTTCAACATAGGGCCTTTAAGAGATGATTATGTTAAAATCAGGTCATAAGAGTCTAATCAAGGGCTAGCAAGCTGTTTCACTAGGTAAAGGCCCCTGCCATTCAAGCCTGATGATCTCAGTTCAATCCTCAGATGCCACATAAAGATGGAACGAGAGAACTGACTCCACAGTATTTTCCTCTGATCTCTATACATGTGCTATGACATACACACACATGCACACATACACACACAACAATATTCATCATGATAATAATCACAATAATATTAAATAAAATTGGCGGGAAAGAGCCCAACCAAATCTTATTGGTATACTTACAAGAGGAAATTTAGATATACAAAGGTGTACAAGGAATGAATGGTTGTGCCAAGAGGAAAGGCCATGCAAGGACAGGGGGATAAAATGGATAACCAAAAATCATGAAAAGGGGACTAAGAAAAAACTAAACATGATGACATCTTGATCTTGAACTTCTAGCCTCCAGAACTGGAAGAAAATTAATTTGTTATTTAAACTATGCCATTTGTGAGTTTGTTATGGAAGCCCGAGAGAATCAATTCAGTGATAAAAGCATATGATTAAGTTTATCCTAATCATGGAGGTAGTCTAGGCATGGTGGTGCACACCTTCAATCCCAGAACTTTAGAGACAGAGGCAGGTGAATCTCTGTGATTTCGAGGCCAGCTTGGTCTACATAGTGAGTTCCAGGACATGAAGAGCTACATAGTCAGACTCTGTCTCAAACCTATTCACCCCCAAAAATGATATATGGAAGAAACCATGAAAATGGAAACAGAAATAGTTACAAGCTCACATCTTGATCTGCCAGCAGGAGGCAGAAGGAGTATACTGGAAACGGTGTGAGATTTTGAAACCTCAAAGCTGGCCCCCAGTGACAGAGTTCCTCTAACAAGGTCATACCTCCTAATCTTTCCTAAGCAGTTCTACCAGGTAGGGATCAAGTACTCAAACATATGGGGCTATGGGAGCCATTTTCATTCAATCCACCACATGGGTAATAAGCCCAAAGGGCTCTAAATCAACATAACACAGAGCTATCTGCTCATCCATGTTTTCTGCTGCACTATTCACTAAGAATTGCTAAGAAATAGAGCTTGCCTAGATATCCATTGACAGATGAATGGATAATAAAAATGTGGTACATACAACAAAATTTTATTTAACCACAAAGAAATATAAAAATTATGAAATTTACAATAGAATGGATTAAACTAGGAATTATTATTTGGTACCCTGCATCACAAATTTAAATAATTTATTTTAAATATATACATATTTCTCCCAAATAACACCTATGTATTTCCCCCTCCCTCTTCCTCTCCCTACCCAAACAAGGTCTTAGGTGCAGATAGTTGGTGAAGGAGAGTAAGGAAAGAGAATCAACAAAAATGAAGTGAGTATGAGAATACCATGGTAAAACCTATTACTGCCTTCTCTGGTACAGCATATCCTGACCTTCAACTACTATGGAGGCTGTATCTTCACTAATGGCCTTTCCTGGCCTCTCATAGTGTCAAGCCTCAGCTGCTCTCCAAAGGCCCCTTCACGCCTTCAAAACCAGCACCAGCTGGGTGACTCTTACAGTACCAAGTTTGGCTGTCAGCAGGAGATACAACCTCGCCCAGCTCTAGAAGACAGCTTCTGTATGCTGTCCCTTAGGAAACACTTTCCAGGTTTTAAGATAGCGTCTGGCTTGCAGGAAAAAAAAAAAACTGGTGGTCACTTTGTCTGCAGTAAGCAGACAAGGGATGGAATTCTCATCACCATAGCAGATGTGTCTTATCAGAACATCTTGTAGACAGGTTTGCAGGGAAGAAAAACTGTTCAGTTTAACTAAGAGGCTTTTAGGCTCTAAATCATGGCTTCCACAGCAGCAGGGGGTCCTGGGACAGTGGGAAGAATATGTGGCAAAGTCTTAGTAGTTTGACGTTCTTATACACCACCACTAAGGGGAAACATACACCCTTCTTCATAGACCTCAAACTCAACATCTTGAGTTTCACACACATGCAACACAGCAATCAGAATGGTCAGTATGTGAAACAGTACACTACCACCACTGGTGGGAGGGAGCGTCAGCACCATGACCAGGAAAAGCAGTAATGCTTTTTCCTGCTCCCAGTTGAATTCTTTATCTCTAAGGGCCTCCATGCTGTGGCTCTCACCTCAGAGCCTATTTTCCTCATTTATTTATTAATTTCACAGCCTTTTCTCATCTTAGAGGCTTATTTCCTTTCTCTCCTTCCTCTTCCTTCAGGAACCTTCAATTAATACCTTAATCTCTATCCTCCTGTGGCTTCACCGAACTCTGTGAGATCTGGAGTTTTTCTCTTTCTTCCTTGTCTCCACGTTGCATTAGCTGGTGTGACATCCTGCCCCACACTGATATGCTGTTTGTAGTTGTTAGCTGTTGTGGTGGCTCAGGATGGAAGACAAGGAGGCATAATCATATGTGCAAGCCCTGCCAGACCTCAGCAGAGTGAACCACTATGCCATACTCAAAGTGGAATCCCCAGCACTGAGCTCAGGTGTTTTTATTCATTCAGAACTCCTCAGATATTTTACTGACAGCACATGCAGATCATTAGTAATTAAACAACCCCCACAGAAATCCAACACCTGCAAACAATACAGAACGCCCTAGATTTAGGATAACCCCTCACCCAACAGTGCATAAAACAATTTCAAACACAACTAAAAATAAACTTCCCCAACAATAATATCTGGAGGTTTCTCAAAAAAATAAAATAAAATTACCAATAGATTCAGCTATACCACTCAAAGGCAAATACCCCTAGGAATCAAGTCAGCATACCACAGAAATATCTACACATTTATGTTTACTGAAGCACTGTTCACAAACACCAAGACACAGAATGAGCACAGACATTCATTAGCAGATGAATAAATGAAGTGTGGTGAATATACGTGATGGAGTTTTATTCAACCATAAAGAAGAAAGAATTATGCAATTTTCAGAAAAATAGATGCTACTATAAATCATCATGTTAAGGTAAATAAACCACATTTAGAAAGACAATTATCACATGGTTTCTTTCATATATAGAATCAATATATCTCTACCTCCACAAACATACACACACAACATAAAAGTAGAAAGGAGACCATTTGGGGGAGGAAAGAAAGTAAAGGGAGTTGGGGAAAGAGGTCAAGAGAGGATAATAGGGAGGTTAATATAAGCTAAGTACAATTATATATGTGTATCAAATTGACATAATGAAACTCATTACTAAGTATATACACTAGCTGAAAAATTGGTAAAATTTTTTTAAATTAAAAAGAAAAAAGAAGAGTGGACATGAATTGATTATTCTATTTAGAGATAAAATAAATGGAGGAACTGTTGTATTATCTTAAATGATTCTTCTGCATGTTTGATCTTTACTGTTTTAGGGCTGGGATATGGCACAGTCTTGCTTTGCAAGGGTAAAATACTGTATTCGAACCCCTACAAGTGTACACTGCTATACCAAGTTCCTATGCCAAATATTTAAATATTAATAATGAAAGAAGATGACTTTCTATTCCAGCCATGACTAAATAGTTTGAGTCAAATCAGTCTTCCCACTGAACATAACATTTTATAAAAGCTGCACAAAATACTGGAGTGACTGCAATCTTTGAAAGAAGGGAAACACAAAAAGTAAAGCCTCATATACTACATAGTTTTATCCCATCACATATGACAAGTGCTTATTTACATGCTATTGGCATATTTACCTATTTGTACCCCTTTGTGGTTCACAAAGCACCTCTCACAAACTATAATTTTAGCACTGTACAATAAATATTATTATTCTCATTTTACAAATGAGAAAACAAATCTTTCAAAGTAACATAGGTAATAAGTCACAGGGCTAGAATTCAAACATAGGTCTTCACACTTCACATGCTATTCTCTTGATACACACACACACACACACACACACACACACACACACATATCAGAGACACAGTCTGGGTAATAGAATGAGACTCTTGTCTCAAAAGTAAATAGTCAGGCATGGTGAGACACACCTTAAATCCCAGTACCAGGGAGGTAGAGTCTCTCTCTTGGTTCAGGGCCAGCTTGGTCTACATAACACATTGCAGGGCTACATAGTGAAACTATGTCTCAAAAAAAGTAGGTCTGAAAAGATGCTCCGTGGTTAAGAGCACTCGCTGCTTTTTCAGAGGACCCAGATTTGATTCCAAACACCCACAAAGTGATTTATAACCAGTTCCAGGAGGTCTGATGCCCTCTTCTGCCCTCCAAGGGCACTAGTCACACAAATTGTGCAGGCAAAACACCCAACATATAAATTCTTTAGGTAATAAATAATAAATAGGTAAATAATCAAGCAAGCAAGACAAACATGATAGCATACATCTGTAATCTCAGCACCTCAAGAGGCTGAGGCAGGAGGATCATGAGTTCCAAGTCAGTGTGGGAGCTATAGTTTGAGTATGAAATGCCCTCCACAGGCTGATGTGCTTGAGACTTAGTCATCAGCTGGTGGCACTACTGGAAACTTCAGTGAGTCAGACCTGGCTGGAAGAAGTCAGGCACTGTCACAGGTCCTAAAGACTACCTTGTCTCTGATCATTTTAGGGGGAAAGACTGGGACAGGGTCTTGATGTGTAGCTCTCCCTGGTCAGCCTGGTATTCACTGTATAGTTTGACATGGCCTCCAAATTTCATCAATCCTCCTGCCCCAAAATGCTGAGATTACAAGTATGTGCCACTATGCCTGACTTCCTTCCTGCCTTTTCTTTGCTTTCTGACTAGCACATGCATTCTGCCATAATAGACTGACACTTCTAAAACCATGAGCCAAAATATATCCCTCCTCCTTCATGTTGTTTATATCATAGTATTTTGTCACAGCAAGTAGAAAGCCAGCTAAAATGTTGGGTGACAAAACCTTGTCTCAAATAACCCAAATCAATCAATCAATTAACCCTGAACTCTTTTCATTGCTTAATAGTTCAATTTTTCATGAGAAAAACTTGTTCTTTGCTTTTTGAGATACTCAGTATATAACCCATACTGATGTGAAAATATCTACACAACACAAGCTGACTTCAAATTGGAGATCTTTCTGACTTACCTTCGTAAATACTGCAATTACAAGTATGTGCTACCATATCTGGCCTAGAAAAAAAATCTTTTAAGATCAAATAACACCATCCTCTTATGGGGAAAACTGTTACTCTATCAAGTTGGAGGTGATAAATGTACATAAGAATTCATAAATCAAGAATTATACATTCAATATTTTCTTCACTGAAGCATTCTAGTAACTACAGTACTTCTAAGAACTGCAACTACACTAGGTATACTAACAATAAAAGGAACGTGGATAATACTAAATGGCTATTCCAGTTAATATTAACTTCAATTATTTTCATAGAAGCAACCACTGTGTCATTCAATTTATTTCATTTCTTCAATTAATCAGGGCTTACCCAAATCTGTCTTTGAATAGCTTCTTCTGAAGAAATTGAGATTCCATGCATACACACCAGCTTGCAAGCAACATGACACACTGCAAAATAGTAATTAGATAACCCTTAAACACAAAGCACTCATTCTCTTTTCATACATACCTATAAAGGTAGCAATGATTAAAGTGAAGTCAGTTTTACTATTTAAAAAAATAGGTTGTGTTTTTTTATTTGTTTTTTTTAAAGAGTTTTATTGTGTGTTTTGTTTAATCTGGATTTTTGTTGTTGTTTGAGACAGGGTCTCATGTAGCCCAGGCTGACCTCAAATTCACTATATAGCTGAAGCTAGCCTTGAACTCCTGAACCTCCAGTCTTCAATTCCTCAGTGACAGGATTACAGACACAGGCCATCACATCCAGAACTGTTTTTTTCCTTAAAAATATTTTCATATAATTATTATGATCATGTTTTTTTCCCCTCCTCCAGCTTCTCCCAGATCCTTCCCACTTCCCCACCACCCAACTTCATGTTCTCTCTCAAAAAAAAAAAAGAAAATGAAAACAAATAAAAAATCCATTAAGACAAAAATACCAAAACAAAACAAAAAGCACACAAAAAAACGTGTAGTCCATTCTGTGTTACACCCAGCATTTTGTATTATCTTCTGTCTTACTTTTTCCTGTGCTGAGGTCCAAACATTCACATAGTAATTGAGTGTTTTGGCACAGGGCTACACTCCTGGGCCCAAAATAAGAATTTTAAAGGCCTGTTTAAATAATCAATTTTCAAAAGCAAATAACCTAAAGTTTATCAAATTAATTGCTTGCTTACTAATTCCAGTCAAATATAATATTTATAATTCCAACATTTTAATTTCTATAGGGGTTAAATCCTAAATAATCACTAAGAATACCTGATTCAACATAATGCTCATGAATCATGCTGACAGAATAATTCTCAGCAGAGTTGCAACCTACAGCAACCATCACCTGACAAATTTCTGGATATCAGTATAGTTTTACATTTTCTTCTAAAATGTGAAATTTTCTAAATATATATTTTTGTAGATGACATAAAAGTTTTTGAAATGTAATTTAGAAAATATAGGTGCCTTTATTAGTAGTTAGAAGTGCTGACTGCTCTTCCAGAGGACCTGAGTTCAATGCTCAGCACCCACACGTGGCTCACAACCATCTCTAACTCACGCACGTGGTATGCAGGTATATATGCAGGCAAATCAGCAACATACATAAAAGAAATAAAATTTTTTTAAATAAAATAAAAATTTAAAAACATAAATCCTTCACATGGCAACATGCTTTATTCTAATATTAGCAGAGAAGGGAAACTACCACATATCTTCCCAGTGACCCATATTCTTTCACATTTCCTCCAGTTTTTATTTCCCATCTTTTGATTATCTTTGTTGTTCATCTCTACACTGTCTTGCAGTGGTGCCTTAAAACTTGTATTAACAAAGAGATACCTCTGAAAAATCGTCAACAATAGGGAGCTATTAGCTTAGGGATCAAAACCTAGTGCTTTCAAACTGTTTGTTTGGTTGTCACTTAACATATTAATCCCTATCTAAGAACTGGTCAAAAGAGTTAAACTTCAGGAATATTACCAATGTCTAGTAAGACTATTTTTCATAATGGGTCACAAAATGTATACGTACATTTAGCTGTCTGGTTTTCACTCATAGACAATTCTATTCTCTTAGTAACTGCCCAGTTCCACATGTTCACTGCCATTTCTTCAACCTAGATAAAAGGAAACATTTATTTAGCCAATTAAGATACTCCCCACCTTCAATGATATATTTTTTCTTCTATGTTGTATGCTTATATAGTATTGTAGGTCATTTCCTGACCCTCCAAATATAATCTCTCTCCATCTCTCCACAAAAACGTTTTTCTCCCTCTACCCCCCCTTTCTCCTTTCTTTTTCTTTCTTTCTTTTTTTTGTTTCAAGACAGGGTTTCTCTGCCTGTTGTCTGGAACTCACTCTGTAGAACAGGCTGGCCTCGAACTCACAGAGTGCTGGGATTAAAGTCATGCACCACCAGAGCCCAGCAAAACTTACAATCTCTTAATAGGAATTATCTTGCTCCCCTCCACCCCACCCTGAACACAATTTGTATATTCTCCTCTTTATGTATCTTTATTCATACTGTTTGCTTTAATCTGAATTACACCTGTTTCCTTTGTCTTTATGCAAATAAAATCCATTTTAGTTTCACCAGCAACATCAATGAAACTTTCAGCAATCATTAGTTTACTTATATCTCCTCTCTCTTTCTTGTCACATCTTTGGCAGTTAGAGAAAGTCAAATTCAAAGTTACATGAATGTTAAGCAAGCACTCCACCACTAAACTTCACCCTCAGCTCTTTTTTTGAACTCCTATAGTCACCGTCACACAATTTAGCAATTAATTATAAAACTGCATCATTCATTCTAGTTGTGGTTTAGTTTGGTTTAGTTTGGTGCTTTGTTTTGGTTTCATTTAGTTTGGTTTTATGTGGGCAGAAGAGCAAAGTCTGTGTAGCCCTAGCTGGCCTGGCACTCAGGATGTGGATCAGTTTAGCTTAGAATTTACAGCAATTCATCTGCCTCTGCCTCTTGAGTGATGGGAATATAGTCATGTAACATCATACCTGACCTGTTGATGTTTCTTGCCCTGAATTGAACTCAGGGATCTGAGAACTCAGGGATTTCTTACATACCAGGCAAGCTTCTAAAACTAAGCTATAACCAAAACCTTATTTTTAAGTAGTTTTAATTCTTGTCCTTGTTTCCCAGCTGGGCTCCTTGGTAAGAAATATCATGTCTTACGGAGCATATTTAACATAGTACATGCAAAAATGTTAAATAAAGAATATACATTTAAATAGTGGGAATCAGCATTTTATTATGTTTCCTTCTGGGAACTAGGGGACAAAGTTTCTAAATGTTCCTCTAGGATTTATCTTTCTATAAGGTAGAGCCTAGTTAACTGAGTAAAAAGCTAAATCAAGCTTATAGTGTCTCAATGAAAAAAATGAAGACTCAAGATATGTGTAAATAGTGGGCTGGAGAGATGGCTCAGCAGTTAAGAACACTGGCTGCTCTTCCGAAGGTTCAATTCCCAGCACCCATGTGGCAGCTCACAGCTGTCTGTAACTCCAGTTGCAGTGGATCAGAGACTCTCACACAGACACACACAAAGGTGTTTTCACCAGTGCAAATGAAATAAAATAAATTATTTTTTAAAAAGAAGATATGTACAAATGGAAATAAATTGAGGAAGCGTGCTACAAGTCAATGGTAGCATGCTTCACTAAATTCAATCCCCAGTTCTGACAGGAAAGGAAAAAAAAACTTTGGAGAAGAGTTTGGTTTCTGGCAAGCAACCTCTGAAGGCAGGAACTGATCCTGGATGGAACTACTATCTGAAACCAATATAATATAGCCTTGACTTAAATCTCCCAAGGTGTGATGGTGAATAATGAAAGAGTCTATATACCATTACATTATAACATATATATTCATAGTAACTGAGTAAAGACAATAAGTAAAATGCACTATAAATAGCAATGGTGGTGTAAGTTTTTATTCATCACTAGGGATGGAAGCCAGGGCTCTGTATATACTAGACAAGAGTATACTAGACAAGATATCTATCACTGAACTATATCCCCAGCTATACATTTTACTGTCTTTTCTCCAGTACCACCTTTCTCATATACACCTCCATCTTTTTCTGATGAGATTCCATTTAGACAGATAATTTAGCATAGGTATCCTTTCACTTTACTATTCTGGTGCAAATTCTCATGCCAGCCTCTGTGTAGCGCCCTGTATGTGCCACACCCTGTGGCTTCCCAAGATGGCGCTGGCTGCTTGTGTGCAAAGTGATAACTCCTTATTCGGAGATGAGGGCTGAGTGATTCATGGTTGGAGGTGATGCGTTCCCTTGCAGCCTATGGAGGAGCGATGCGTGGCGGCAGCGGATAGGCTCTCATGAGGGTATATAGGTGTGGGGAGGACGGGATTCGGGGCCATTTTTCCTACAATCAACTTCCTGATTAAACTGCCTTGAGAAGGAACCAGTCGTGTCGTGCCTCTTTCCTTGCTGGTCGAGGTCGGCGCGGTACATTTGGTGGCTCGTACGGGGAACGTTAAAGTCCCGGGGTTCCAGAACTCTTGGCGGACAGGGCGATCGATCGGTAAGTGCCTAGGTAAGTAGGCCAATATTCAAGCTCTGGAGGCATCAAGCTCTCGGAAGGAGACTAAACTAAAGGACCGCGGTAAAGCGGCGATAGTGAATCTGTGTGTCTGTCGCGGATATACAGAACTAGAAAGTGAAATCATGGGTGCCTCACCTTCCTGTCCAATGAAATTGGTTCTACAAGAACTTCTCCGCACTCACGGAATTAAGATAAGGGATAGGATCATAGTTCATTTCTTGCAGGAGGTGGATACCATAGCTCCATGGTTTGCAGCTGCAGGTCATGTAACCATCACAAGCTGGGATAAATTAGGAAGGTACAGGAACAGGTTGATACCCTTTGGCAAATGGCTCAGTTGGGATGTGAGTGGAGATGGAGTGGTCTATGTGTTACTTCTGTGTCCTATGATAATATGTTTACTGCAGCTAATCTGTCCAAAGAATTGTCCAAGTTTCTTTTAGGAAATTGGTCTCGAAATTTTGAAGGGACTTTACAGAAGCTTCGACTGAGCATAGTCAGCGTGAACTCCACCAGGGTTGACGTCTCCATGGCCGAAGGGATTACCACCTAGATTCAACGTGCTGTTTCTCGCCTGAAAGAGTGGGCGGGCATGGGGACTTTCCTTTTTGCTTTGATGGGAGCCTGTCTGCTGTGCCTGTATTGCCTCTGCCGTATGGCTCATAATCGTAGTAGAGATTTGACCATGATAGCTCTTGCCTTTCAAGCTCTGGAGGAGGGAGGTTCCACATGAGCTTGGCTTGCCGCCTTGAAGGCGTGACCACACCCCCTCATACATGGCAGATAGGGAGTCAGCAAAGACTGACTAGGAAGTTCTTCCACGATGTGGAGATTCTTGGAGGCATGCCTGATTGCATGGAGGTTAGATGCCAAATTGCCTCCCCCTAACAAAAGGCATCGAGATGGGTATGGGAGTCTTCCTACTGCTCAACGACAGGGGATGCTGTCCCAGTACAATATCTCTCTCTTCTCTAGGGGTCAGGCCAAGGTCTTCCCCGCTGTCCATGTATGCTTCCATGAGTTCTCTTTCCCTCGATCGGGTGTGGTCTCCTCAAGAGATTGCACCCTTGATCGGGAGAGAGGCCAATGGAAGGTCTTTTCTCTCTAAAACAAAAAGGGGGAACTGTGTAGCGCCCTGTATGTGCCACACCCTGTGGCTTCCCAAGATGGCGCTGGCTGCTTGTGTGTAAAGTGATAAACAACTCCTTATTCGGAGATGAGGGCTGAGTGATTCATGGTTTGAGGTGATGCGTTCCCTTGCAGCCTATGGAGGAGCGATGCGTGGCGGCAGCGGATAGGCTCTCATGAGGGTATATAGGTGTGGGGAGGACGGGATTCGGGGCCATTTTTCCTACAATCAACTTCCTGATTAAACTGCCTTGAGAAGGAACCAGTCGTGTCGTGCCTCTTTCCTTGCTGGTCGAGGTCGGCGCGGCACAAGCCTCCACTCCTCTCACATAGTATAATCATGCCATTGTTGACTGAACAATGACTTTCATATAGTGTTATTGATTTATATCACCAACAACCTGTGAGGTTAACATCTGACTCCAAATTTTAAGAGAAGAAATGAACATTCACATTAAAATATCTTAAAGAACTATCTTTTGGTATTTTGGAAAGCAATTTAGCAATATATAAAATGAACCAAAACTGTCCATATATTTTATCCTAGTAATTGCTCTTCTGAGACTCTATTCTAAGAAAATAGTACAGGTGGGTAATAATCTTTGCACTTAATAATGTTCCTTTTATCACTATGATATAGAAAATATGGAACAATACAAATGTCCAATAATAAAGAAATACACAGATGAATTATGATTAATTCCCTTGAAGGTATATGATTCAGCCATTTAAAATAGTAGTCATGGCCAGTGAAGTGGCTCAGTAGGTAAAGGAATTTGTCACACAAGTCTGGCAACCTGCGTTCAATCCTCAGAACTCACATTAATGTGAAAGGAAAGAACTGGCTCCACAAAAGTCATCTGATTTCCACATATGTCATGGCCATTTGTGCCCCCCCCAGACACATACACCCAATAAAAATTAAAAATAAAAATGGCCCCTGAGTGTGGTGGCAGATGGTTCTCTGTGAGTTCATGGTCAGCCTGGTCTACCTAGCAAGTTCCAGGTCAGCTAGAGCTACAAGAGTGAGACCCTGTCTCAAAACAACAAAAGAAAGGAAAAGAAAGAAAGCAAGCCTACATAGATCGATAGAAAGAATGACAATCATAGAAACTGTGTTTAACATGGTGTTTCCATGCCTAGCGAAAAGATAAGATACAAATTTATATGGACAAAGATACTGCGGTAATATCAATTTACATCCAAAACAGGTTTAATAAAATCATGAATCTTAATTTGAATGCCAAACATTCATATACATTTAAATGAATCCCCAAAAAAGGCTGTGCTGATAAACAAATGGATACATGGTAAACAAATACAGCAAAATGTTTATAAGAGTTCAATAGAAGAGTACTTGTCTAGCATGAATGAGGCCAAATTCAACCCCCCACCATATTGGAAAACCAAAGGAAAAAAAGAAAGAAGGAAGGGAGGAAATACAGAATACAGAAATAGAATCTAAGTGATTGCTAGATAAGTGTCCACTGTGATTTAGAGAGGGGTCAGTGCTTAGGATCAAATCCAGGACTTCACAAATGCTAACAAAATCATAAACTACTGAGCTATGACATAGCCCTCAACATTTCTTTTTGAAAAATATTATAACAAAATGGTAGAGAAAGAAATGAAATTGTTTTTACAATAAAAAAGTTTTATGTCTACATTGTAATTATAGCTATATAAAATTTAAATATAGTAGTTATTAAAGAAAATATTCAAAATTATTGTTGTTATATTAAAATTATATGAATATATGTGATAATTTCTCCTTCCTCAAACTTTCCATATACTACTTCATGATTTTTAAATATATTTGAATCTTTCCATATTTTATTAGGTGGTACAAAGTGAATTATGATTGTAAATACTTCAAAGGCACAAAATGCACAACTTTCAACACATATATTTGAATGCCTAATATATGGCTAATTTTCTGTTAGGTTTATATAAATGTATAATAATAAACAAGGTAGGCCTGGAGAGACGGCTCAGAGGTTAAGAGTGCTTATTCTTGCAAAGGACCCAGGTTCAGTTCCCAACACCCACATGGTGGATTACAGCTATCCATAATTCTAGTTCCAACAGGTCTAGTAGCACTTCTTCTGACTTCCACAGGCACCAGGCACATATGCAGTGGGTGTACTTGCATACATTCAGGCAGAATACTCATACACAGAAAATAAGTGAATCTTTAAAAAATAATAAACAGCAAATATTTGCAACAACAAAAGTACAAAATATGAGGATTAAGCTTTCTAGAAAGAAATTTAAAGTATTTCCAAAACCAAGTGAATTTTCTTACAAAATAAAACCAGAGTGTATATTTTTATTATTACATTTATGTGTTTATTTGTATATTTATTTATATATTTCTGGTGGAGGGGAGAGCATGTTTGTGACAAGAAGAAGATAACTTGTGGATCCCCGGGATCCAATTCAGGTCATTAGGCTTCCTGGCTTTAATTGCTGAGCCATCTCAATAGCCCAAGACGAGACTCTTGATATTGAACCTTATAATAACTTTCCACTAACAATTAAGTACAAGAAGAGGTTATAATCTTGAAAGACTTACATACTAAGTAATGTAGCAGCATGCTGCTATGCCAGCTCAACAAAGAAGATAAGGAGGCATTTTTCATATGTGCAAACCTGCCAGACCTCAGCAGAAGTAATCACTCACATGGCCAGTGCCATACTGGACAGTGGGACCCTGAACAGTTCATTTCAGGGGATTTTAATGATATCTAAGCTCCTCAAGAGTTCTATAGATAGCATATGCAGATCACGAGCGATCAAATATCCTCCACAGAAATTCAACACCTGCAAACAATACAAAATGCCAAGGCCTAGGCAGCATTTTTCCCAATAGTGCATAAAACTATTATTTTTTACATAACTAAAAATCAACTTCCACAACAAACTAATCTGCTAAAAGACATTATAACTAATCAACAAGTTCCGCAAGGGTACAAGAAGATCAATATATAATATTTAAATTCAACTGCAGTCTTGATCACAGTTCTATCTGTCATCTTTGCATCAACTGATAAGACAATCCTAGAATTCATATGGAAATTCAAAATGCCAGTAATATTCAAAAACAGTCTTGAAAACCAAGAATAAAATTAGGGAACTCACATTTTCTAACTTCAAAATTTACTCCAAAACTACAAAGCTGTGATGACATAGGGAAACAGTGAAAGAGATTAAAGTCCAGAAATAAACCCTCACATTCATGGATGACAAACTTTTAACAAGGGTGCCAAGACAAACCCAATGGAGAAAGACGTTTTCTACAAATGATGCCGCAACAACTTGTTATCCACATGCAAAAGAATAAAGTTGGATTCCTTTTTCATACCATATACAAACAAGTTCAAAGGGCTGGAGAGATACATGTCTCAGTGATTAAAGACACTCTTGCAGAGGATACAGGTTCAGTTCCCAGTATACACAAGGTGGCTTGCAAGTGTTTAACTCCAGTTCAAGGGATCTGATGCCCTCTTCTGGCCCTCTTGCAACCACCAGGCACACATGTGGTATACATACATATAGAAAGGTAAGCATGCATACACATAAAATAAATCTTATTAAAAACAGACACAAACAGCTGGGCAGTGGTGGTGCACACCTTTAATCCCAGCACTCAGGAGGTAGAGACAGGCAGATCTCTGTGAGTTTGAGGCCAGCCTGGTCTACAGAGTAGGTTCCAGGACAGCCATAGTTATAACAGAGAAACCCTGTCTTGAAAAACATATATAAATAAATGAATAAATAAATAAATAAATACAAAATGGCCAAAAATACAAATATAAGAATAAAGGGTATAAAACTTTTTTTTAAGATGTTAGGGACTGGAACCATGGCTCAATGGCTAGGATAACTTCCTGTTCTTTCAGAGGACCAAAATTCAGTTCCCAGCTGGGCGTACCACAACTACCTATAACTCCAGCTCCTGGAGCATCCAATGCTCCACAGGCATCTCCATAGGCACCTGCTCTTACACGCACATACCCACATGTACACATTAATGTACACACACACATAATTTAAAAAATAATAAAAATAAATCTTAAAATTTTATTATATTTTATTTATTTTGTGTGGTAGGGGATACATATGTAGATTAGAGGACAACTCATGGAAGTTGGTTTTCTCCTTCTACCATGTGGCTATTAAGGATCAAACTTAGGTTTTCAGGCTTGACAAGAGGTACGTGCTGAGCCCTAAAACCCATTTTACTCACTGGCACTAAAACCCTTACAGGAAAGTAGAGACATAGGTGCTAAAGAGCTGTGCAACCATGGGGATCTGAGCTTGGAGACTCAAAAACGTACAAAAAATCCAGACATAGTGGTACACACCTATAATCCTAGAACTGGGAGGGCAGAAACAAAAGGATCACTAGGGTTTGCAGGCCACCTAATTTTGCCAGTCAGTGAGCTCCAGGTTCAGCTCTGTCTCAAAAAAAAAAAAGGTGGGATGGTGCAGAAATGGCTCAGTGGTTAAGAGCATATAGTGCTCTTGCAGCAGAGCTGAATACAGCTCCAGGGGATCAGAAGCCTCTGGCCTCCATAGGCACCTGAACACACATGTACAAACCCACATGTAGACACACATCTGTACATAATTTAAAATAAATCTTTAAAACAGACTTATCACTAAAAATTTATCATGAATAATTTTTTTTACCAACCTGAATATTCGTTATTTCAGCCAGAGACTCCCTGTTGACATTTGATATGTTCATGAAGAATTGGTCAATTATTTCATGTAGTCTCCATGAATTACCAGTTATGATCAGGGTTTCAACAATTTCTGAAATAACAATGATTAATAAGTGTGTTATGAATTATCACAATTGATTAAAGTGAGCAAAGCATTGTGAAACATGTTCCTAGATCTTTCACCAAATAAATATAGCATTAAGAAACCTGAAGTGATCTGAAGAGTAAAAACTGGAAATAAAATTTCTTTTAGCTAAAGACAGGATACAATTTTCACTGGGGTTAACTTAACTTGGTGATCATTACTTATTCTCAGAAAGTAAAATGTGTTGACTCAACACAAAGTAATGTTATTGTAGATAAAGTTAAATCTACTATAAAACAGATGTCAACAATGCCTTCCAACATTAAAAAATGTTGAAAATGAGGAGGACGGATTATATCCTGTAAAACTGAAATACTTATTATTACTTGCACGCATTTGTCAAACATTAATTTATGCTGGCTCTGAAGTATTAGCTTTGCTTTGTAAGGAAAATAAATGACATGTCCAATTAGAGACAACATTATCCAGTTATTGAATCTGTATAAATGATGTCACTATTTTCTAAACAAGCTGAGCACCAGATCCTCCATATAGCTGAATCTTACTTGACCATGGAATTCATGAAAACAAAGACATGATGTAGAGTCAAAATTGAAATCTTTCAGATTATCAAAATTGAGGAAATTTTTTCCAAACTCATATAACAAAGTTTCCATGAGATACATCTTTTCCTTTAACTTTTCTGACCATCATACAAGAAAAAAATGTTATTATTATTCATAAACACACTGCTAAACAGGTATGTGTCTGTAGGGGTGTGTGCATGTTAGGATTCATGGCCTGGCACGTTAGGCAAGTGCTGTAACACTAAGCTATACTCTCAACTTCAAGAAACAATAAATTACTATCTTTTCACCACAATGTTAGAAAGGAGATACAAATAAAGACTTCACAAAGCAAATTATGTTCAAATATTTTTATAGCATATGGAATCTTTAGTATCCACTTGTTCTGGCTATTTTTATGTCAACTTGACCCAAGCTACAATTATCTGAAAGGAGGGAATCTCAACTGAGAAAATGCCTCCATAAGATCTGGCTGTAAGGCATTTTCTTAATTAGTGATCAACAGGGGAGCAGCCAGCCCACTGTGGGTGGTGCCATACCTGGGCTGGTGGTCCTGAGTTCTACAAGGCTGAGCAAGTCATGAAGAGCAGGCCAGTATGCAGCACTCCTCCATGGCCTCTGTATCAGCTCCTGCCTCCAGTTTCCTGCCCTGTTTGAGTCCTGTCCTGACTTCCTTTAATGATGATGAATCCCAATATGGAAATGTAAGCCAAATAAACCCTTTCCTCCACAACTTGCTTTTGGTCATGATGTTTCATCACATAAATATTAACCTTAAGTAGGACACCACTGGATAAGCAGAAATTTTGTGGAAAATATACCACACATACCTTTAACACTATGTGATAAGATGTATATGAAAAATAAACTTGTATCTTTCTTCTTCCCATAAATTATTTAATGTAAAGATTCATATAAAATAACTTGGGCAGGGGACATAGCTTAATGGTGTAGCACTTGTCTAGCATGCATAGGGTCTTAGGTAAAAAAATCTTGATTCTCCAAAGATCAGGTAAGTTTACTTTGATATGCTATTTATGTATTATAGTCCTGGCTTAAAATATTGGTAATAGGATGAGGGATATTTTTAAATGATGTTTTTAAAAATTCAAATACTATTTTAAAGCAGGTTTTTATTTAAAAAATAATAAGAGCTAGAGATCAAACTTAGGGCCTCAAGAATATCACACATGTTTACCACTGACTTTAATACCTACCCTTGAAATACTAAAAATAAGTCAAACCCCAAAAAAGTTTTTGGTGTTGAATAATAAATACAGGGCCCTTTAAGTGCTAGTTAAGAACTCTACCACTAAGCTACATTCGTCAGCCACAAACTCATATAAATTTTGGGGGTGCTATTTAAAAAAAACAAAACATAAAATGTGGCTTAAGGGACTTTACTATAATCCCAGCACTCAGATTAAGTTTAATTTAAGATTAACTCAGGCAAAGACAGACAGATCATCATAAATTCAAGGCCAGCCTAGTCTACATAGTGAGTTTCAGGCCAGCCGGGGCTACATAGTGAGACTCTATCTCAAAAACTAAACTACAACAACAACAAGAAAGAACCTAAGATGTTATGGTAGATAAACTACTATAATTTCTGGCCTCAGCTATATAAGACTGTGAAGTATTAATTTTGGTTCTGAATATTTTAAGTAGTTAATGTTTTACATAATTCCTCCTTATCAAAATAATTCTGATCCTTTCAAAACACATTTTCAGTGTCAATCAGTGGAACAATTTGATTGACACAAGCAGAGGCAATGGCATACTAGAGTGCTTTAGGACAAAATGCAGTCAGAAAAGCTGGGTAGGGAGTAAAGACTGCATGCCTGAATAAGGATTACACTAGAAAGGAGGAAAAACACAAAAGAGCTTCTAAATGCAATCTTCCCAAGATGTGAAGATAGCATGTCATATTAAGGTTGTATCAAACAAAACTCTGCACTGGAAACAAAAAAAAAATGGTTAAAATATGTTCCTGACTATCAAAGTAAGTATAATTAATGACATTTCAGTCTAATTCAAGGAAGATTTATGCTAGCTAAAACTCTGGCATGATTCCATTGCAGCAGCCCTGTTAACCAGCATCAATTAATACTGATTAGATAGACAAGATTCTAGGAACAGTGTAATAGAAAATAAACATTCCCCCTGTCTTTGAAGAAGGAAATTTCTGTTACAACATGCAAAAACCTATCAAAAGGCCTGCCCACACACCCACCCCCACACATACACCCTTGGTGACCTCCATTGGCTCAACCAGTCAGTCAGAAGGCAAAGCAGCTCAAAGGTCTACAAGGGTCAGCTCAAGATTCTACTTCATGTCATAATGATTACATGCAATTTCTTTAGGGAGAAAAGAACCAAAAGTGAGATGTGATGACTCACACCTGTAATCAAAGTATTTGAGAAGCCAGCCTGGGTTACAGAATGAGACCTCCATCTCAAAAAAAGTCGAGGGAGAAAGAAAAAAATTAGCATTTACATAGTGCTTCAGACGAAAGGCTTTTACCTGTCACGTTCTCATTTAATTGCCAATATACTCTATACAGAAGACATTAGTATTTTGTAAGATGGGCTCAACCTCTGGCACGGAAAAGAAAAAAAAAAACAAGTGAAAGCAGTGTAGAGTAGTAGTAGAGCATCTCAGCAGTAGAGCAGTTACCTGGTAAAGATGAAGAGACTTCAAAAAAATGATGTCACTTCTTAGATAACACAAATACACGGTAACAGGCTGTGGGACAAGTGACAAACCAAGAAAACTATGGAAAGAAAAAGAACATAGAGAAAAGAGATGTACCAAGACTATTCAGAGTACCACACTAGGCTCTAATTGTATGCTAATCTAAACTATTCTAACTATGGAGGCTGGTTTGAGTTAAAACAGCCCAAATATCAAAAAAAAAAAAAAGTGGATGGCATGGCAGGCTTGGCCATGGACTAAAACACACTGTAAATCATTGTTTCTATGCATGGTAGGAGGATAATCATGTTCCACAAAGTCCTAAATGATAAAATGAGTATGACACTAGTGAATCCAAGCAGTAAGTTGTCTCATGAAGAAAGTGAAACTGCATGTATCATAGTTCCCAGAGACCTATTCAGAGCACTGTGTTATGGTTTTGAGCAGTGTACTGATCCTGGAAGGAAACAAGAGAAATATGCAGGGCAAGCTAACCTCATGAACAAAACAAGCAGACATGATGTAGCTTCACAGATGGAAGCCTAGATCTCATCTTCCCCGGAGAGATAAAAAGTTACAGTGCCCCATCTTCTCCGAGCTACCCCAAAAATCAGCATTTGTGTGTTTAATTTAAAGCTCTTAGTCTAGTATGGTTTAGCTTTTCAGGAAAGATTAGTAACTGTGGCCTAGACAGTTAAGAGCCACAGCTGAAAACCTTAGCACTGGCTTAACACTGAGCAAGCAGACCCCAGCTGCCTGCTTCTCCCTGGAGTTGGTAGAGGCTCTCAGATTAGCTGGGCTGACTAGTGTGGGTCTTCTCCTATACAAAGGCAAGCCCATGAAGATAGGACGGTACTTTCCTTGTCTAATGCACAAGCACCAACATAGTCAAGGAAAATGAAGAATGAGGCAAGAATGTTCCAAAGGAACAAACCTCCAGAAACTAACCCCATTGAAAACTCTATGATTTACCTGACAAAGGATTTAAAACAACTCTTGTGAAGATGTTCACTGAAGCCAAGAGAACAATTCATGAACAAAGTAAGAATTCCAACACAGGAGCTAATTAGATGGCTCCATGGGTAAAGACACTTGCTGCCAAGCCTGACAACCAGAGTTCAATCCCAGGACTCACATGGTGAAAGGAAAGAACTGATCCCTACAAGTTGTCCTTTGTCCTCCATCTGTCCACCATGGCATGTGTGAGCATGTACACACACATACACACACACATACACACACACACAAATGTAAAAAAATAAAACCAGGAGGAGAAGAAAATGACATATCATTTCATACCTGTCATGACAGCTATTGTCTAAAAATAGGAAGACAGGCCAAAATTCAGCAGTAAAAGGGATTTTGGGGCAAACCTAGTGACATAAGTTTGATCCACAGAAACCATATAACTTGATTTGTTTTCCTGTTGTTAAAATATCCTGGCAAAAGCAACTTAAGAAAAAACAGCATATTTAGTTCATAATTAAAGATATGGGAGGGAAGTCAAGGCAGCAGGAGCTTGAAGCAGCTGGTTACATTATGTCCACAGTCAGAAGAAGAGAACAATGACTATGTGCTAATTAATGCTAATTAGTGCCTATCTCACTTTCTCCATTTTATATAATCCAGGTTTCCCTACCCAGGGAATGGTGCCACCCCTAATTAAGATTTGTCTTCCTACATCGATTAACAATATGAAGATAATCCCCTACAGGCAAGCCCAGGTGATTCAAGATTCTGTCAAATTGACAATTAACACTAACTAACCATCACCATGTAAAGGTAGAAGGAAAGAACTGATTCTACATCGTTCTCTGACCTCCACACTCACACTATGGCATGTGTGTACACTCACACACACACACACACACATACACATATGCACAACAATAATTAATTTTAAAAACAAAAAACATGTATTGGTAAACATGAGGAGAAATCCCTGCATACTATTGGTAAAAATACAAAATGGTATAGCTGCAATGGAATACAGCATAGAGGTTTCTAAAAGTATAAAAAGTAACAAGGCACGATGGTGCACTTCTAGAGGAATCAAGATCTTAGAGAAATATTAGCACTCCTATGTTCACTGAAGTACCATTTACAATAGCTAAGATACAGAAGCAACGATCCACAGATGAAGGTGTTGCTCATCAAGGAAGACAGGGAAACATTTTCATAGCTGCAGACCCTGCCAGACCTCAGCAGAGGGAACCACCTGTCATGGCAAGTACCATCCTGAACAGTGGAACACTGAACGTCTCATCTCAGGAGTTTTTATTGACACAGAAGCTCCTCAGGTGTTCTACTGATAGCACGTGCAGATCATGAGCAATCAAACATTCCCCACATAAATCCAACACCTGCAGAAAATACAAATGCCAAGGCCTAGGAGGCCTTTTCCTAACAGTGCACAAAACAATTATTTTATACATAACTAAAAATAAATTTCCACAACAAAGTAATCTGACAAAGGATTCATATCTAAAATATACAAAGAACTCAAAATCTAAATAGCAAGAAACCAAACAACCTAATCAATAATGAGATGGAGAATATTCAAAAGATGAAGTACAAATTGACAATGTATATATGAGAAAATGTTCAACTTCATTGGCTATCAAGGAACTTCAAATTAAAACTACATTGAGAGCTAGGAAGATAGGTCAGTGGTAGAGTGCTTGCAAATGCTAGTAGGCTGTGGAGGAAAAAGGAACCCTTATATACTGCTTGTGAGAAATGTAAACTGGTATAGCCAATATGGAAGTTCCTCAAAAACTTAAAAATAGATCTACCATAGGACCTAGTTACCACTCCTAAATATTAGTCAACATATCACAGAGATCTACATCAATATTATAGAAGCAACATGGGTGTCCATTAACAGAAGAATGAATAAAGAAAATGTAGCATGCATACACAGAATTTTATTCAGCCATAAAAAAAATTAAATTGTGGCCAGGCATAGTGGCACTTACCTTTAATGCCAGCACTCAAAAGGCAGAAGCAGGAGGAATCTCTGTAAGTTCAAAGCGAGCCTGGTCTACACAGTGAGTTCTAGGCCAGCCAGGGTTACATAATGAGACCATGTCCAAAAAAGGAAAAAAAAAGATAAATAAGAAAAAAAAAGAAAGAAAGAAAGAAAAAGTGAAATCATGTCATTTGCAAGAAAGCTGATACAACTGGAGATTATCTTATTAAGTCAAGCAAGTCAGTCTTAGAAAGACAAAAATTAATTTTCCTCTTATTTGTGGATCCCTTACTTTACATAGATACATAAAATCGTATATGTATAGATGACAATAGAAGTTTATATAAACAAAGAACACTAATGGGAGGGGGAGAGGTAAGAAAGGGGACGCTGTGGATCATGAATGGAATATGCTCATACATAGTTGTATGAAAATGTCCCTATAACATGCCTAGGAGAGGTTAAGATGACAGCTGTATTTATAACTCTGGAACCATGGGAGTATTACAGATTTCTGAAAGACTACTGTCCTGATGGAAAAGAACTTGGTGAATTCAGAACTACAACTGTCAGCATAGGTTCAATGGGTTTTAGTGAAGCTAGGAAATACCACAGTGATTTGTGGAATTAAAGTAGAATTTGCAGCAGAACCAGCAGGTGCCCCTGATAGAGTTTATGTTGTCCCTAACATAAACCTGCCACTGCTGTGTTCATGGAGATTTCTGGTTGAACTTCCTGGAGAAGAGACCCAAATGAAGAGCCAGTTCCTTGCAAGTATCATTGAAAATACACCGATAATTAAGAAAGAGGACTTAAACATTTCTCCAGGCAAGACTGCTTGGGTTCTATACTCTGACTTCATTTACCTAGACTACAATGGAAACATTCTGAATGCCTGCACCTTTTTAAAATGTACAGTTGCCTGAAGTTACTATAAATGAAGATACTGCCTTAGCAGAAGTTAAAGAAGAAAAGATATTTGATTGTAAGAACAAATCCAGGTACAACTCATTTTGCTGTGTTTGGTGACACTTTGCTGAGAGCTGACCCTCCTGGAGAGGAGGGACACCTGGCAACAGGTACCTGAACAGCAGTACTGGATGAGAAAGACAAGCTGTGTTGTCATCACAAACCAGGCATGTTCTTGCCATGCAGCTTTCAACATTTTGTAAATGAGAAATTATTGAGGGAGGTGCAACTGGAATGTGGGATGTTTTATTGTTTGGCTAATGTAAGTTTACTAGCTAGCTTCTTTGCTATTTCAAACTACTCAGTTTTAATGTTGTATATCATTATTAAACTTATGATGTATATCACAGATCTTTCTAAGACTGACTTGCAGATCTTGAGACCACACCACTGATTTAGATGATACATTTTCTTTAAAAACCAACAAAAAACATATATAAAACATATCATATGGGTAGGGTTAGAGTTAGGGTTTTACCTTTTAAAACAGTTAGTTCAAAATGGTTCTAAATGTGACCCATACAACCACATTTAGAGTGCTAAACTTTAGAAACTAAAGAATCAAATCATCTAAAACTGAAGAAACCATCAGTGGGGGGAATGCCACCCCTCAAAGAAACACAAATCAGCCATCATACCAAACATACACTGAACAAATATCACAAAGATTCTAGGCATCTGACGTCTTTGACACTGTTGTAGGTGAAAGGTCCATAATCAAACTCCATTTATCAACCCAGTCTTATTCCTAAGGATCAAATATGCAAGATACCTACATAAAATACTTTTGTTCAGGTGAGAGATGATGCTTAAACTCAGGGTCTTGTGCATGCCAGTCAAACAACTAAACTACAACCTCAGTCTGATGATACTCCCTCATTCTCATTATAACCTGTTATCTTTGTTCCCTCTTGTAGCTAAGCCTTGTTCTTTTTTTCTTTCTTTCTTTTATTATATTGGTTTTTTTTTCCTCTCCCTCTCCCTCTCCCTTACTCCTCCCTCTCCCACTTCCACTCTCTCTCTCTGAGACAGGGTTTCTCTGTGTAGCTATAGCCCTGGGTGTCCTAGAACTCACTCTGTAGACCAGCCTGGCCTTGAACTCAAAGAGAACTGCCTGCCTCTGCCTCCTAAGTGTTGAGAATAAAGGTATGCAACACCATCACCTGGCTAGTTCTTCTATTTTTTTAATTAAAAAAAAAACTTTTTTCATACAATATATTTATATCATATTTTCCCCTCTCCCAAGTACTCCCAGATCCTACCCACCTTCCAACCCATCTATATATATGTATATGTGTGTGTATATGTGTGTGTGTGTGTGTATATATATATATATATATATATATATATATATATCTCCCATAAATCAAAACAAAAAAATCAATAAGACAAAAATATACCAAAAACAAACAAAAAAACACAAAGCCCACCAAAAAAATTGAGTCCATTCGTGTTGACCTATGCATGGAACTTGCCCTAGAGTATGTTTGATATCCAGTGACACGCCATTGGGGAAAAAAATGATTTTTCCTTTTCCAGTAGGCATCAATTACAAATAGCTTCTTGGTTAGGGGTGGGACTTTGTATCCAGTTTCCTTGCTCAGAGCTGTGACTTTGTCTGGTTGGAACCTATGCAGGTCTTGTGCATGCTGTCACTGTCTCTGTGAGTTTGTATGCACATTAATCCTGTTGTACCTGGAAGATGCTGTTTCCTAGGAGCCATCCACCACCTCTGGCTCTTACAATCTTTCCACTACCTCTTCTGCATAAATCTGCTCTTCTTAACTTAGAATACTCAGCTAAGATCTGTTTTGGTTTTGTTACTGTGGCTACCAAAGGTTATTTCTAGCTATTTAAACAACTTTAATAATTCAATTAATAAATGAATTTGTTTACTGACAACAATTAGACATTGGAAGAAAAAAACAATTCTCTCAGACACTTACCAAATAGAATCATCTAAATCAGACCAGAAAGAACACATTGAAAGGTTGAGAATACAGTAGGAGACAACAATAGCTCAGTGGAAAGCTGAAGCACTGAGCTCATTTTAGAAATTCTTGCCTAAGATATTTTTGAATGAAAAAAGTCTAAGTTGATTAAACTGTGGTTTCTTATCTCTAAACAATGTAAACTACACAAAATACAGTCAGCCCTTAATACCTACAAATTTGCATCTGTGTATTCAAGGAGCTTTAAAATATTTGTAAAATGCCAGGTGCAGTGGAACAGGCTGTATGAGGCAGGAATTTCTAGATCAGCCTAAGCAACAGGAAGTTGTGTCATTTGTCAGAAAATGAATGCAACTACTTAATCGTATTAAGCAAATTAAGTCAGTCTCAATAGACAAATATTGCAGGTATGGTGGCTCACAACTTTAATCCCAGCACTTAGGAAGCAGAGATAGGTGGATCTCTGTGATGTCAAGGCCAGCCTGGTCTACAGAGTGAGTTCCAAGACAGCCAGCGCTATGTAGAAAGACCCTGTCTCAAAAATAAATAAATAAATAAATAAATAAATAAATAAATAAATAAGCTAAAAGGAAAAAAACAAAATATGTAGGAGGATTATACAGATTATACACAAAACTCTGAATTTTTTATAAAGAGCTTGAGGATCTGAGGATTAGGGAGAACCCTGGAACCAATCCTCCACCAAAGGAGTGCTGTACATAGAAGAGAAAAGTTGCTTGCAAAGGAAATCAAAGGTTAATAACTGCCAGCAGTGGTGGCACACGCTTTTAATCCCAGCACTCTAGAGGCAGAGGCAGGCAGATCTTTGTGTGTTCAAGGCCAGCCTGGTCTACAGAGTGAGTTCTAGGATAGCCAGAGTTACAATAGAGAAATGCTGTCTCAAAAACCCCCCAAAAAAAGAAAGAAAGAAAAGAAAAAGGTTAATAACCAAAAGGTAGTTAAATTTCTACACAAGGTATTTTTAACCTTTCCATTCTTAACAGATTCACTATCTATTTAGAGAATTAGTAAGCAAAATAGCATAAACAATTACACATCATAGTAAGTATTTTCATAGTAACAGAAAAACATGTAACAGAAAAGCATGTGAATTTTCAAATAAGCAACAAAAATGTTCAAATCATTAAGTTTTTTAAGGGGCTAGAGGCATAGCTCATTTAGCAGAGTATATGCTTAGCATGCCTAAAGCCCTGGGTTCAGTCTTTAGCACACACATAAAACCTAAATGTGATCAATTAAAAAACTAAGGACATTCCTGGTGATAATGCTGCTGTCTTTGTCGGCAATATGAATGCAACACGCAAGAGTAACTGGATTTTGATACATTCATTCAATAAACATTTAATAATAGCCAAGTGCTTTGCTAAGTACCAAAAGATAAGAGCATGAACATGACATGCTTCTCTCCCTTAAGGAGTTTACAGTCATATTTACACAAGATATATGCTGATATACATCCTTCACTCAGCCAAGTTTTCAAAGTTGTAAGTCATCTTAAAATGACAATATCACACTCTAATTTTACAATTGATTAAAATATGGCATAAAGAAGTTAAGCTACCCAATACCAAAGTCACTAAAAGCAAACAAAGCCTTGAGTAGAATCAAGGCAACTACACTTTTTTTTGGCTGGAATCCCCACATCTCTTTGTCAAAAATTATTCAACAAATATTCATTGAGTGCCTGTTATCTGGCAGATGCTGGTCATCTTAATAAAAATATAAAAATTAATGAGGGAGCTAGAGAGATAGCTCAGTGGACAACGTGCTTGCTTTACAAACATGAAGACCTGAGTTTGACCCATGGAACCTATTTTTTTTTTAAAAAAGACAGATGTGATGGTATGCACTTGTAATTCCAGCACTGAGGAGGCAGATCCCTGGGGCCTGATGCCAAGTTCCAGGTCGGTGAGAGCCTTTGTTTCAAAAAGAAACAAAAGAAAGAAAAAGGAAGAAGAGAAAGAACAGGAGAATGGATAGTAGCTGAGAAATGACACCCAAAGTTGTCTCTAGATTCAAATGTAGACCATTAATTTCTACTAGACATGGCTGGTATTGAGTATAAACCATGACTGTTTTCAAGGTTTTTTGTTTGTTTGTTCTGTTTTGTTTTGGGTTTTTTTGGCATATATTTTTAGCAGTTTTGTTATATAGCCTAAGTGGGCCTCAAATTTACTATGTAGTTCAGGATACCCTTAAACTCACAATCCTCCTGTATCAGCCTCTGGAGTGTTGAGATTACAGGTATATGCCACCACATCCAGATTTATTTTCTGGATATTTTATGAAATAAACACTCATAACAGAAAAGGCCAGGCAGTGGTGGCACATGCCTTTAATCGCAGCACGTGGAGAGGGGGAAGGAAGATCACTGCGAGTTCGAGGCCAACCTGGTCTACAGAGTGAATTCCAGGACAGCTAGAGCTACACAGAGAAACACTGTGTCTCAAAAAAAAAAAGATAAACTTGGATACTATAATGAATCACGAGGACATTTATATAACAACAAATATAAAAATGTTAAAATACAAAGAAAGGAGAATAAGAATTTATCCTCAAAGTAACCATAAGAAAAGGTGTTATGGGGCTGGAGAAATGGCTCAGCGGTTAAAAGCACTGGCTGCTCTTCCAGAGGACCTGGAGTTCAATTCCCAGCACCCACATGGCAGCTCACAACTGTCTGTAACTCCAATTCCAGGAGATCTGACATCCTCATACAGGCATACAATATCAATATACATGAAGTGCAAATAAATTTATTTAAAGAAAGAAAGGTGTTATGAAGCTTGATAATGCCCTTTGTATGTTTGCTTGAGGCGTGGTCTCCTTATGCTGCCTAGGATGGCCTCAAACTAGCTTATCTTGCAGTAGTTGTTTTACATTTTTATTTATTTGTTTTGTGTGTGTGTGTGTGTGTGTGTGTGTATGTGTAGCATGTCACTAATATGGAGGTCAGAAGACAATTTTCCAGAAATGGTTCTCTCCTTCCACCCTGTGGGTCCAAGGAATCAACTCAGGTCATCAGGATTGGTGGCAGGCATCTTTAGTGGCTAAGCCATTTCACCTGCCCTTATAGTAATTCTTTAAATAATAAATAAATTTTAACTTTTTAAAGATATGCCTCTTTTTTTTTAACTTTTTAAAGATACACCCTGAGATTGAACGGCTTATGCATGACAGGAGTTTTCTGGGAAAAGCATACAAAAAGCAGGATACACAGTGGTAAGTTGCACTGATACTACAGAAGCAAATGTACTCCTTCCGCAAATTCCTGCCCACCCCCCACCCCAGGCAGAATTCACTACCCTTATTCAGGCCTTCCAATTAGCACAAGAAAACATCTTAAACATCTACATCAACTTCAATAGGTTTCTAGTAGTATCTGCTCATCTACTTGCAATAATTTTTTAAATGTACTCTTAACATAGTATTTTTTCAGGTTAAACTGTAATTTTGTGTATCTTAAAATTCCTGAGAAAAGCTACAGATTATAACCAGAAAACAAGCTATGGGTTATGAATTCTGTTTCCTTACACTAGTTCATAAAAGGATCTAAATATCTAGTGTTTCTGGTACATAAATGAGAAAAGCTGGAGCAATAAATCCCCTAAAAGACAAATTTAAGAGACAAACCTGCATGTTTATCTCTGCAATGCTGGGCCTCCAGGCCAGGGCTTTACATGTAGAAGAAAAACACTCCAGCTCTTTTTTGGTTTGTTTTGTTTCTTGAGACAGAGGTACTTGAGGCATTTTTCCAGCCTCAGTCTTGCAAATGTTGGGATTATAAGCCAGGTGTGTGGTCGGCACCTGAACTCTGGAAACTGAGGTACAAGGATTGCAAATCTGAGGATATCCTGGGCTACACAAATTTCAAGTCTGCCTGAGACACTGAGTAAAAACTCTGTCTCAAGAAGCCAAAGTGAAGGGGACCTTAAATAATACAGAAAACAGTTTCACATTTCCTTGGTTACCAGGCCAAGTTTAGTTACCTTTAAAGTCCATGAAGCAAGGGTCAAACAATGCCATCCATTTTTAAATTCTCTGGCTCCAGCCTATAGTACAAGAAAATATTTTAACACTCTGGCCTTTGTTCTTTAATTTCTCAAAAGCACTTCTTTTCAGACAGTTTTTCCCACTACTTATTACCTAAAAGTACAGGAAGACGGAAGGGGCCGGAAACCCAGGAGAAAGTAGTTAAGGGAGGGAGGCTTAGGCCGCCTCACAACGAAGAGGACATCCCAGAATCCCTCACTCCCCAAGGTTCGCGTCAGGCTGAGTCTCGCTCTGTGATTGGTCTGGCTGGCATGCATGCCCCGCCCTCGCTGTTCATCCCATCAGCCCTTTGTTCTTGGCTTCTTTCCTGCTCTTGCGTGCCCTTCCGCTAACGGTCGCTGGCGTATAGTCGGCGCTTTCTGTGGCACTGCCATTCACACTCTTCCAACCTCATCAAAATGACTGCCCTGGCCCTCTTTCCCCTGCCCACAAACTGCTCACTCCACAGGTCAAAAATATCGCCTCGGGCAGCTCTAAGAAGTTCTCGTCAAATACCGTTTCTTCTCACTAGTTTTAAAGCGCCCACCAGGGCTGCAGTTGCGAGGCCCTGGGTTCGGGCTCTGTAAACCCCCCCCCCCACACACACACACACACACACACACACACACAAGATGAAAGAAACCATCCAACAAGACTGGAACACTTCCTGCCCACTCACTTGCTGCAATGCCAACCCCTGGGCCTCGAAAGTGCCCCACACACTCCTCCACAGAGCAAAACTCCTCCCCGCTACGTCATCAAAGGCCACTCCCAATTGGCCTTTACCCTACGATGATCCTAAATCTTGGAATCAGTCTAGATTCTCCACACTGGATGAAACCAGAATGAGACAAGGACTGTGATGTAAAGCCAGAAGTGCACTGCCATTCAAGGAAAGGACAGGTAGCCAGGATTACAGGAAGAGCAGGAATTCATACATATGCGTACTACAAAGATAATTGATGGAAAATAGTGCTGCTCAGTGGTTCAAACTGGCAAGAAACCTGGGCACAGTAGCTACTACAAGTAGACTTGTAGTGCCAGCAGTCAAAGGCTGAAGCAAGAGAATCCCTTGATCCCAGGCATTCTGGATCAGCCTGGGAAGCGTAGCAAAATTCCAACAAATGAATTAGTGTCAAAATTCAGAAAAATAAGAACTTGAGCACTCCACTCAGGGTAGCACGTAGACTAACTACAGACCTTCATCTTTCCCTCTATTCCTCCGAATACAATCCCCAATCTTATCCCCAGCACCGTGGCAGATCTCGCCTGTTGCTGCCTCTCTTCAATCTCTTCCCCCTCTTCCAGGAAACTAAGCAAATCCTGGTGGACCACCCTGCTTTTCATCCCCCTGTGGACCACTTCTATCTCTCTCTCTCTCTCTGTCTCTCTCTCTCTCTCTCTTTCTCTCTCTCTCTCTCACACACACACACACACAAACACACCCCCATCTCCATTCAGAAATGTCAGCTCCCAACACCAAAAAAAAAAAGTTTTACCAGGAATCCCTAGTGCCCACACATATAGCCACCACACTCTTCTAATTACCAGAGAGGGCAACAAAAACCAAGGCACAAAATAGTCACTCAACAAGCACAAGACCAGAGATCACCTAAAATTACAATCTTTCCAAACCCAGATTCCAAGACGCCAGTGTAAACACACAATCAATAAGTCTACAGTAGAGCCCAGCAACCCTACCACAGCAGACCCTGAGTATTGCAACATAGCTGAAGACCTCAAAGGCTAGGCTTACAACCAAAAATATAAAAAGACACAGGCTAACAGAATGAATGCAAAAACAGGATCCATCCTTGTGTTGTATCAAAGAAACAAACCTTAACATCAAGGATATACATCGACTCAGAATAAAAGAATAGAAAAGATTTTCCAAGCAAATGAACCTTAGAAGCAAGCTGGCGTAGCTAGTTTAATATCTGACAAAATAGACTTCAAATTAAAACTAACCAGAAGAGATAGGGAAGGACACTACATACTTATCAAAGGAAAACTCCACCAAGAAAATACTGCAATTCTTGACATCTTTGCCCTAAACACAAGGGTGCCCTTTTTTGTAAAAGAAACACTAATGTTGTGGGGTATTCACAAGAGAAGATTGCTCAGACACAGTTTTAAGCCAATTGAAAGTCTTTGTTAGCCAGCTAATGACTACACTGGGTATTTGAAATCCCAGTGTAGCCCTGAGCCTCTCTCGGGGTGAGCTTTTATGTATACACACACACACACACACACACACACAAACATATTCTGGGTTGACACATTTCAGTTAACAAGAACAGTTAGCCAGAAGCGGAACTACAGAAGCTAAAAGGCAAGGTTAGTACATTTTAAGACTTTCCAAGAACTATGGACTTTGATGGATTAGGTGTTTGTTTTAGTTTTGGCAGACGGTGCTGTCTATGTGCTGAGTCTTACAGCCTGAATGGCATTTCCATCATGGAGTCAATTGTGCTAAGGGCTCATTACTGTGCCTTACTGTTCTGGAGCCCTGTTACAACTAATACAGCTTAAAACACATATTATCACTGCACTGATAGTGGGAGATTTCAATACCCAACTCTTGCCAAGAGACAGGTCATCCAGACAAAAACTACACAGAGAAATGTTGGAGCTAACTGATAGTTATAAACCAAATACATCTAACAGATATTTACAGAACATTTCACCCAAACACAAAAGAGTATATCTTCTTCTCAATTCTGCATGAAACTTTTTCCAAAACTGACCACATACTCAATACAAGGCAAATGTCAATAGATACAAAAAATTGAAATAACACCCTGCATTATATCTGACCACTAAAGATTAAAGCTGGATAACAACAACAGAAACCACTGCTGAAAACAACACCTACACAACTCATTGAACATGGAGAAGTCAAGCTGGTGCCTACATAGAGCCTTCATCCACATGCTACTGTCTTTGGTACAAGAAGGTACTCTGCATGCTACCATAAACACCAACCCAGACTCAAATCCTTTGATCTACATCGGTGTTCTTCCTGAAAGATATGCTAGGGCAATGGTGACACAAAGCTTGTGGGAGTAGTCAATCAATATCTCATTTGACTTGAGGCTCACTCCATGAGATGGAACCCATACCCAACTCTGGTTGCATAACCAAGAACATGAGACTAGATAGTCCAGGGATCTAGGGGAAAACCAAATAGTGCTGTTCTAAAAAGAAAATAACTAGCAATAAAATGACCTAATGACATTCTGCTATACTTAGACCAGTGCCTTGCTCACCCATCATCAGAAAAGCTTCCACCTGCAGCAGATAAGAACAAATACAGAGACCCATAGCTAGACATTATGCAGATAGTGAGAGACCTTGGAACATTCAAGCCCAAACCAGACGCCTCCATCAATTCCCTCCCCTTAGGGCTCAAGGAACCCTGTGGAAGAGGAATCAGAAAGAGTATAAGAGGCAGAGGGGAGAGACGACATTGTGAAAACAAGGCCCTCTAAATCAACGTGATCAGTGCACATATGAATTCATGCAGACTGAGACAGTGTACACAGGGTCTGAATGAGTCTGCACAGGGTCCTTTGTGTATATATGTATATATATATATATATATATATATATATATATATATATATATATATACACACGACTTCCAGTTTAGTGTTTTTATGGGATTCCTGAATGTGTGAACCGGTGGGTCTCTGTTTCTTGTGCCTTCTCTTGTGCTCTTTTCATTCTGTTTGTTTTGTCCAATTCCAATGTGTTAGCTCTTGTTTTATCATATCATGTCATATTATATTAAATCATATCATATCATATTTTTTTTAAAAAAGAAGTTGAGAAGACTGAAAAAACTTTAGTTCCAGGGCTAAAGAGATGTCTCAGCACTTTAAGAGTACTGACTGCTCTTCCAGAAGACCCAGGTTCAATTCCCGGCACTCACATGGCAGGTTACATCCATCTGTACCTCCAGTTCCTGGGATTCCAAGGCCATCTTCTGGCTTCCATGGGCATTGTACACACATGGCAAAACACTCACACTCATAAAACAATAGTAATATTTTAAGTTTTATATTTGTAGTTCCAAGGCATGTTTCTGTTGTTCTTACTCTTATCAAATCTGATGTTTTAAGTCAGACTCTAACATAGTCCTGGTGCACTATGCTAGGCCAGCACTCTACCCACTGACCTACCGCTCCAGTACCTCCTGTCAAATCTAAGACTATCTAATGACTGTCTTGCAGACTCACAGCAAGTTTATGTATCCCACCCACCTTCAAATGGTTTTGGCGTAGAATATATGAGTAATTAAACTTGATTTCACCTAGTACTTATCCAATGCCTGCAAGTAAGAAAGAGACTTGTACTAAAATCTCCATTAAAACATAACACAACCTCCAGATTTGCAGACAAATCCAATATCAAATCATTAACAAGCATGTGGCAGATCCTGGCTTCCACCTCCAACACCCACAAGACATTTAAAGAAGAAGAAGGAAGAGGAGGAGGAGAGGAGGGAAAGGAAGAAGTATCAGCAAGGCTCTGACTTCTTCCTTCCATCATATGATAGAACCCTGAGTGGTGTTCTTTTAAGCCCTGTGCATCTTAGTCAGCTTTGGTGTGGATCTGGCTAACAGGATGATGAGCAGAGACTATGGCTTCTTTTATGAAAACATTAACAAAGTTCCCTCCTAGCTCTGAACTTATCAGAATCAGTCACTATATATCATAGGGAAAAACCAGGGTATCTAAAACTAATTTCTTTTCCCTCTTCAAATTTCTCTGAATCTAGCCAGGCATGAAAGGCCATGCCTTTAATTCCAGTTCTCAGAAGGTAAAGGCAGACAAATCTCTGTGAGTTTGAAGCCACTGTGAGACCTGTCTTAAAACTTACTTTTTTCTGCATCTAGAACATGCAAAACAATGAAGAAAGTAGAAAAGGGAGATAGAAAACACAGTAATCCTGCCTTTGCCTGCTGTTTTGCTTCCAGAAATGATCAATTATGATCTGAAAATATTGTATGGGAAATTTCATAAATAATTTATAATCTTAGGTTACTTTTATCAAAGTAGTTTATAATAAATGTTGTCATAATTCTTCTAGCCTCTTTTTGTGCATAATTTATAAATTGTCTTTATCATAAATGTGAATATAAAGAAAAAGTATATAGTATATATGTAGGGTCCAGTAGTGTCTGCGGTTTTAATTACCAACTGGAGGCCTTGAAATGTAGTCTATGTGGATAAGGGGACTATTATGCTGAGATTAACACCCAAGGTTCTACATTATCCTAGAGTTAACTAAATCCCCATATATCACATAATATTTGGCAACCTCTTAGAATCTTAGAGTAATGTGCTACCTCTTAGAATCCAGTTGTTCAAATCCAACCTAATTTCTTCATCCACAAAATGTGTATATAAGTACTTCCAGGCTTTAGGTTCAGTGAATAATGTGCACAAAGAATGTAGAACAGGGAGCAAATAGAATACAGGAAATAATTATAACTGTCAGTTCCCGTTATCATATATCATTTCCTGTTTGGCAAACTAGGGTCTTCCTAATGCCATTACCACATCTAGGTTTCTGATTCAACCACAGTGTCTTTATTCATAGATAAGCAGATAAATGAACAACCTACAACAATCCTTTACATTTATCTTAGAGCTCTTAACTCTTAATGATTATCTAATGTTAGAAAACGCGTACAGGCTGGGAGGTGGTGGCGCACGCCTTAGATCCCAACACTTGGGAGGCAGAGACAGGTGGATCTCTGTGAGTTCAAGGCCAGCCTGGTCTGCAGCATGAGTTCTAGGTCAGCCAGAGAAACCCTGTCAGGAAAGCAAGAAAGCAAACAAGAAAGAAAGAGAGAAAGAGAGAAAGGGAGGGAGGGAGGGAGGGAGGAAGGAAGGAAGGAACGAAGGAAGGAAGGAAGGAAGGAAGGAAGGAAGGAAGGAAGGAAGGAAGGAAGGGCATACAGGTTAAAAGTACTGGCTGTTCTTCCACAGGACCCAGGTTCAATTCCCAGCATCCACATGGCAGCTCACAACTGCCTGTAACTCCAGTTCCAGGGGCTCCGACACCCTCACACAGACATTCATGCAGGCAAAACACCCAATGTACACAAAATAAATAAATAAATACATTATTTTTTAAAAAATAAAAAGCATACAAGAATCATATACCTATTGGTTAATATTGACTGTAAACAGGACTGCAAAGTCAGAGGTACCACAGCACAGGAAGGATCAGTATAAAGGAAAATGCACACAAAAAGGTAGAAATTTTTATATTGCATGAGTTATCGCCAATTTCTTTTTTGATCTATGTGGCCTCCCTAGATGTTACAAATGAGAATTTTTAAAAAAAGGGGGGGGAACTCAAAGATAAGAAAGAATATAAAAGAATTAGGTGCACATTGAAAATATACATCAACGATTAGTAAGTGGCAGGGCATAGTAGATTAGAAGTTCAAGAAAACCTTAGTTACACAGTGAATTTGAAGCCAACCTGGGCTACATGAGACCCAGTCTTAGTGGGAAGGGAGGCAGGGAGTAAGGAAAGGAGGAACAAAGGAAGAAGGTGAGAGAGGGAGGGAAGGGGAAGGAGAGTGGGAGGTAAAACTGAGTATTAAAATGTCATTATGTGACACTTAACATGCCATAGATTATTTTTTCTTGTCCTAGAATAGGCTATAAATTTTCCGTCATATCATTTAACAAAATATTTTGGAAATCATGAAATAGATAGTACCAAAGATGAGTGGACAGCTTGCACTCTAAAATGAGAGCCTGAAAAGACTCTCATTAATAGTAGCATGGATTCAAAGAGAGAAAGCAAGCAAGAATGCAAACCATTTCAAAAGGCAGCATGACACCCTATTAAAAGAAGAAAAAGATTCTCAGAATAAACATTCAATGATAGTCAGGAAAATTCTTAAAACAAATTATTAACAGAGTGAGAAAGGCCAGTTTGTTCTTCCATATAATAAAACCAATGTGAATGAAATTATATGGTAATAGTGCAAACAGATAAAAGAACAGAAGAGAATGCTGGGTGTGGTGGCACACACCTTTCATCCTAGCACTATGGAGGCAGAAGCAGGTGGATTTCTGATTTCAAGGCCAGCATGTCTACAAGTGAGTTCTAGGCTAGCAACAGCTACATAAAGAAAGAAAGAAAAAAAAAAGAAAGAAAAATACAGTCCATAAACAAACCTAAATATATGCACTATAGGAATTACTTAAATCCATGGAGTAAAGAATCGTTCAAGAAAAATCTTGAATTAACTAGATAGCCATATCTTTTCTTTTAAAGGCAAAAAGCAAATCCTTACTTAATTTCACAAAGCAAACTAAATTCTAGAGCATGATTTAGATAAAGCCAGAAGCACAAAGAAAATAATAAGGTTTGGTGGAGGAGGTGGGGTGTATGGGGGAAAACTGTCTTGTTCTGTTTTGGTTTGGGTTTTGGTTTTCAAATCTAGGGATTAAACCTAGGGCCTCACACATGTAGGCAAGTGCTCTAGCCTCAGCCCTAGTAAGTCTGTTGCTGCTATCGCTGTTTTGAAACAAGGTTTCACTATGCAGCCATGGCTGGAATTCACTATGTAGACTAGGCTTGCCTCATACAGAGATTTTCCTGCTGGGATTAAAGGCATGTGCCCAGCATGCCGGGCCCCTAATAAGTTTCAGAAATACAATAAAAATAAAATCTTACAAATGGCACAATAAGCAAGGTTGAAAGAAAAACCATAGAATAGAAAAAGTTTCTTTTTCAAAATATATATCAGATTAAGTTAGCATCTTTAATATAAAAACAGCTCTTCAAATTAAAAAGAAAAACACTAAATGTTCTAGTATATAAATAATCAAAGGACGTGGTCAGACAATTTAAACAGGAAGAAATATAGCCAATAAACAGGAGAAAAGATATTCAACTTTACCAGCTAGCCATCATAGAAATGTAAATTAAAGCAAGGTAAATTTCTTAATTTAGTGGATTGACAAAGATTTAAAAGATTAACAAAATCTTAAATTTAGTAAGATATGCAAAACAGGCACTTGTTTCCTGGTGATAGAAGCACAAATTATTGTAACTCTTCTGGAAGGAAGATAATTTGGTGATATGTATAATAATGCATTATGGGCCTAGGAAAGTGGCTCATGCCTATAATCCCAGCACTCAGGCTGAGGTAGGAGGATCTGTTTGGGTTCAAGGACAGCCTGGGCTAAGAGTAAGTTCCAGGACAACTTAGACTATAGAACGAGACCCTGTATCAAAAACTAAAAAAGGGGGGACTGGGGAGATGGTTCTATGGTTAAAACTCTTGGTGTACAAGTGTGATGACCACAATTTGGATCTCCAGAACCTACATAAAACTTAAGTAGATGTGGAGATCTACTTTGGGAGGCAGAAACAAGTGATCCCTAAAACAAACTGGCTCATAAGACTAGCCATATCTGCAAGCTCTGGGTTTGATTGAGAAACCCTGCCTCACCTACAGAATGGGAAAAGATTTTCATCAATTCCACATCCAATAGAGGACTAATATCCAAAATACATAAAGAACTCAAAAACTAGACATCAACAAAACAAATAATCCAATTTTAAAAGATGGAGTACAGCTCTAAACAAAGAATTCTCAATGGAGGACTCTCAAACATTAAAAAAAGTGTTCAATATCCTTAGTCACCAGGAAAATGCAAATCAAAACTACTCTGAGATTTCATCTTATATCTGTCAGAATGGCCAAGATCAACAACTCAAATGACAGCTCATGCTGGTGAGCATGGGGAGCAAGGGGAACACTCCTTCATTGCTGGTGGGAGTGCAAACTTATATAGCCACTATGGGAATTAATATAGTGATTCTTTAGGAATCTAGAAATCGACCTACTTCAAGACCCAGCTATACCACTGCTGGGCATATACCCAAAGGAAGTTACATCTTACCAGAAGAACACTTGCTCAACTATGTTCATAGCATAGCAACTTCATTCAAAATAGCCAGAAATTGGAAACAACCTGGACGCCCTCAACCGAAGAACGGATTTTTAAAAATGTAGTACATTTACACAATGGAGTATTACTCAGCTATTTAAAAAAATGGCATCATGAAATTTGCAGGCAAATGGATGGAACTAGAAAAAAAAATCATCCTGAGCAAGGTAACCCAGAACCAGAAAGACAGATATGGTATGTACTCATTTGTAAGTGGATATTAGCTTTTAAGTAAAGGACAACTATACTACAATCCACAGACCCAGAGAGACTATGCAACAAGGAGGGCCCCAGTGGGGACACAGGCATCTCCCTGGAAGGGGAAATAGAACAGATGGTGTAGGTGGACAGGGGCAGGATGGGAATGGGAACAGGAGGAGTCAGGTTGGGGAAGAAGAATGGAGGAGGAGAATATAGGGAGAGATGACCGGAATTTGGGGATATTTAGGGGGTGATCTGGACATCTAGTGCAGTGGAAACTCCCTGGAATCTATGAGGGTGACCCTAGCGTAGACTCCTAGTAATGAGAGATAGGGAGCCTGAACAGGCCATCTACTGTAAACAGGCAAAGCTTCCAGTAGTGAGACTGGAACACCAACAACCCAGCCACAAAACCTTTTGACCTATAACTTATCCAGCCTGCAGGATCTGCTGAAGCAATGGAAGGGCAGAACCCCATGCCAATGGAAGGAACCCATGCCTGACCTGCAGAGCTAGACAGGAACTGGAGACTGGATATCCCAGAGACGATTTCTAATGATATTCTGCTATGCTCATATATCAGTGCCTAGCCCAATCTTCATCAGAGAGGCTCCCTCCAGCAGCTGATGGGAGCAGATGCAGAGGCCCACCCACGTGCACAAGCATTGGGCAGAGCTCATGGAACCAATGAAGACTGGGAGGAGGGAATGTGGGGACCAGAGGGGTCGAGGACACCAGGAGAATATGCCCCACAGAGTCAGCCGACCAAGACTCTTAGGAGCTCACAGAGACTGAAGCTGCAGACACAGGAGCCTGCATGGGTCTGCACTAGGCCCCCTACATATATCTTATGGTTTTCAGCTTGGTGTTCTAATAGAACTCCTAAAGTTGGAGCGATGGGGGTGGTCTCTGACCCATTTGCCTGCATTTGGGACCCTTTTTCTCTTGCTGGACTCCCTTGTCCAGCATGGATGTAGGGCTCATTCCTGGCCTAGTTCCATCTTGTTATATCCTGTTTGATTGGTAACCCTGGAGGCTTGCTCACTTCTGAAGGGAAAGGGGGTGTCAATCTGGGGGAGAGGGGAGATGGGGGAGCTGAGAGGAGAGGAGGGAAGGAGGCTGGGGTTGGGATATATTGTACAGGGGAAGAAAAAATAAATTTAAAAAATTAAAAAATTATATTCAAAACAACAAAAACAAGAGAAACACTGCCCCAACGAATATGGTGGAAGAGCAATCAAGGGTGAGACTCAATATCAACTTTGGTCCTTCAGAGGCTTGGCACACCCAAATGCGTGACACACCCACAGGCATGGCACACCCAAATGTGTGACACACCCACAGGCATGGCACACCCACAGGCATGGTACACATTCATACATTTCCTTTTTTTTGTCTAGAAATCAAATGTGCTATCCATTACACAACACTCCAGGCCAATTTCCACTTTGTAATTGCACTTATGAGGTGTAGTATAATCATTCAATACATGGTGTGTACAATGCATAATGATCAAATCAGGATAATTAGCACCTTCAGCTGCTCAAACATGTGCCACTTCTCTTTTGTTGTTTGGTTGTTGGTTTGGTTTTTTAGACAAGGCCTTACTCAGACTAGCCTTGAACTTGTGATCCTCCTGCCTTTGTCTCCTGATGCTAAGATGCTAGATGTGTACCATGCCTACGTATTCTCCCTCTCCATCTCCGCCTCTCTCTCTCTCTCTCTCTCATCTCTCCCTCTTCCTCTGTGCCCCTTTCTCTCTTAGTTTTCAGTGCTAGAGATTGAATCCCAGGGTATTGGCATGCTAGGCAAGTGTTCTACCACTTGAGCAACTCTTAGCCCAACACCACTAATGATTTAAATTTATTTTAACTGACATAAAAACATTAAAAATGTACATATTAATCGGGTGCCATGAAGTGATATGATACACATATACATGGTATAATGTTCAAAATACAGCAAATGAATCCTAGATATATACCCAAAGGGCAACGTAGTTGGTAGCCTAGCAGGCACAAAGGCCTGGATTTGATTCCTAGAACCCTATGAAACCAGGCACCAGAGTGAGTGCCTATAATCCTTGCACTCAAGAGGAAGAAGTGAGAAGGTCAGTTCAAAGTCATCTTTAGTACATGTAATAGTAAGATCAAGGGCAGCCTGTCTAAAATAATAAGTATTAGAAAGAAAAAGAAACCCCTCCAACTTCAGGGAGCATTGTTAAGAATGTGGGCGCCAGCTGATGGGAGGAGTGCTGTGAAATGCTGTCCTTTACCTGCAAATGATCGAGCCAACAAGTCAATCAACGTCCAGCTAGCAGCACTAATTGGACTCAGAGTAACGAAAAATTATGAAGGGAGAAGATGTGAAGGTGGCAGAGATATGTGGAGGGGGTACAGAAGGGGCAAGTTGGGTATGGATATTTCCAAGATATATTGCGCACATGTATTAACTTGTCAACGAATAAACAAAAAAAATTTTTTTAACTTTTTTTAAGACTTTGTAGCTCTGGTTGACCTGGAACTGACTGTGTAGACCAGACTGGCCTCCAACTAATAGATTCACCTGTCTCTGCCTCCTGAGCACTGGAATTAAAGGCATACACCATGACACCCAGCTAAATCTTTAAAAATGAAAGAAAGAAAGAAAGAAAGAGGAAGAAAGAAAGAAAGAAAGGGAAAGGAAAATGTGCTACATATACACAGTGAAATTTTATCCAGGTGTAAAAGAAAAATGAAATCATGACATTTGCAAGAAAATAGGTGCAACTAGAAATCATGAAGAGAAAAAAAGGCTCAGACAGGTAAACACTGCATACTTTCTCTCATTTACTAACCCTAAATTTAAACATACATGCATATCTGTAGTTATGTGTATGTGTTTGTAGGTCACAAAAATAGAAAGGCGATTGTGAGACGGGAGGAAGAGAGCATAAGAAAGTGGAAAATAGATAGTAATGGAATCTCCGTGACAGAAATGGAGAAGGTGGGGACTAACTGGCAAGAAAGGGAAGTGGGGAGGGCTTGAGGACTTTGAGGACAGTGAGAGAGGGGGATAAATGAGAACAAAGGATGACACATATGTGTGCAGATGTCATGATGAAACCCATTAGTTTATATGCTAACTTAGAAAAACTTAATTAAAAATATAAAACAGAGTAAAGCATCTATTGTAATGGTCTAGCCTTCACTGCCAATTTGACTAGATTTGAAATTACCCAGGAGATATAATTCTGCATGTGTTTGAGGGAGTTTCCGGAGATTTAACTGAGGGTAAAAAAAATCCACCCGGACTGTGGACAGCACCATCCCTTGGGCTGGGGTCTCAGAATGAATAAAGTGAAAATAGAGGAATCCAGCTGAGCACTATCTTCCTGGGTGACACCACAGACCAAGCTGTTCCTCTCACCATGTCTTCCCCCATGATGAGCTGCATCCTGCAAACTCTGTGTGTGTGTGTGTGTGTGTGTGTATGTGTGTGTGTGTGTGTGTGTGTGTGTACAAAAAACCCTACTTGTTAGGTTGTCTTTTTCTGTCCATTATTTGGTCACAGCAACAAGATAAATGGTGAAAACATTCAAAATCCTTTTCTTCTAGCTTTTTTGAAATATATAGTACATTATCATTACCTTTAGTCATCCTACTGTGTAATAGCATATAATTTATACATATTGGGAGCCTTTGAATTTCTCTCTACTAATTCTTTGAGTTGTTGGAAAATATAGTTAACCTAAAGTGCTATAGAACAGTACGACTTATTGTTCCTATCTAACTGTATTTGAGGCACCATTACTCTGCCCATCCACACACTTCCTGACACTCAGTTGCAGGTCTTGGAAGTAATGACTTTTGAGAACCTTAACAGAATCTGCTCTTCCTGTCTTGGTTTTTCACTTTACTCCTTCAAAAATCCTAGGTTGTGGGCAAATTGAATATTAAGCTTTCCTACCTGGTTGTTTTTATGCACGAATTTCTCTCCCAATTTCTGAAGTGGCATAGTTTACCCGTTTTTTAGTCATAGTGTTTCATGTTATCCAGGCTGACCTGGAACTCACTAGCCAAGAATGACCTAGAGCTCCTGACCCTCCTGCCTCCACCCAATGACGGTGACAAGCATATCTCAACCACATTTAGATCATCTATCATTTTTAAACCTCAAGAAAAGCCTTGATTTTGACAAAGACTTCCCCAAACCACCTGAGACCTCACATGAATTTTTATGGTAATCCATGTACACTGGTCTGGGGACACTTCTAATTTCCTACTTTCTGTCTTTTTGTTTATTTGGATCAATTTTATCTGTCTCTTCAAGGAAATCAAGATTAGAGCATGTCTAAAGCAATTTTCCACACTGTCTTCAAGCCCAGTAGCAGACAGATTATTCACTGTGTTGACTACATGAATGTTTCCAACATATGATTTGTGATCATTTCAGGTATTGCACAGCAAAAAATTCTGAATAGTTGAATATCTATTTTATTGTGTACTAGTAAAGTACCCCCCTTTTCCATTTTAGATAATGGTCAAAGTATTTTATTTTGGAAATAAGCATATTTTCTGTGTGTGGTGGCGCACACCTTTAATCCCGGCACTCTGGAGACAGAGGCAGGCAGATCTCTTGAGTTTGAGGCCAGCCTGGTCTACAGAATGAGTTCCAGGATAGCTAGGGAAACAGAGAAACCCTGTCTCAAAATAATAAATATCTACATAGGCATTTTTAGCTGAAGAGTGTTTTCAATTGATAGACCACTTGCCTAACACCCACAAGGCCCATGAGCTTTAAAGAGGGATTTTATGTGTATGAATGTTTTGCCTGTTTGTACTTATGTGTACCTTTTTCATGCCTGGTGCCTAGAGGTCAGAAGAGGGTGTAGGATTACCCAGAAACTGGAGTTATGTTTGTGAGCCACCATGCAGGCGCTGGGAATTGTACCTGGAAGAGCAATCAGTGCTCCCAACCACTGAACCATCAATCCAGCGTGGCATTTACTTTTTAAAATGTTTTGAATTGAAATAGCTTGTATCACTATTCCCTCTTCCCCTCAACTGCCCTGCCCCCTCACACACTCAAGTTGATAGCCACTGTTTTCTTTTTAATGAGTGAGATTAAGGATCCTTTCTTGTAGTTGTCTTTTTATTTCTGGAAATGACATATATAGTATTCATTTCTCTAGCAGGATGTTTACCTTTGTATTGACTTGTAACAGCTCTTTATGTATACAGGAAATTATACAACTTCTGCTGCATTTTTCTGTGCTTTATCCTCCAACAATCTTTAGTTCCACAAATCTATCACATATGACCTGTGTTGATGACTTTCAAATTTGTAACCCTTGCCAGGCTGTGCTGGCACACACCTTTAATCCCAGCACTCAGGAGGCAAAGGCAGGTGAATCTCTGAGTTCGAGGCCAGCCTGGTCTACAGAGTGAGTTCCAGGACAGCCAGAGTTACAACTGAGAAACTGTCTCATAAAACATATACATAACATACATATACATACATACATACATATTTGTGCACATATATATAAATAATTTTCATTTCTTTCTTCTTTAAAATCAAGATGGCATTTCTTATGTAAAAAAAAAAACCAAAAACAAAAATCTGTAACCCTGCTCTAGACCTCTACTTTTAGCTGTTGACTATCTTGACTATGTGAAACTAAACTCACACACATGTTTTATAAATTCAAACCTATGACTGAATTTCCTCCTGGCCTTGGCTCTTTTGAACTTATGTGACTAGGGCAAATGCACCTAAATCCCGTTCCTTCATCTGTAAAATACAATTATATCTACATCATAGGCTTAATAACAAAATGAGATCTGTGCAGAACTGGCATAAATACTCAATAAATGGTAGCCATTATCTCTTTGCTCTAGCTTCCTCAACTACTTCCAAGCCTCCCTCTTTGTTGCTGCCAGACTGACAATCTATCACTCCACTAAGACTTGTGACTATCTTTTCTTTAGACACACGCACCCCATCCACATAAGAAGTCTCTAATACCACAGGGTGTACACGGCTATGCGTACATAACCGTGTGCATGCTACTTCCAGCTATACTACAACTGCAGCCAGGTCACAAAGAATCATAACTGGGTTGTTTCCTGTGCTGCTCTCTGGCAACCACACCCCCCTTCAGCCCACTTCCCTAGCACCCAGGTCACCTGTGGCCTTTTGTGTTTGCTCAGCATTCATCCCTGCCCTCAGCTTATTTCACTAGATTGAGAGCAAGAGTTTTACTGTTTATGTCACTATCCCCTGGCACAGGGCCTAAAATTTTACTATTTCTTGAATAAATGGGTGAATGCATAGTTTTTAATCTGAGTTTCAACCTCTGATCTTTTGTTCTATAGCAACCAGCACCCTTGTACATATGGTCCTTTAAAAAAAAAGCTGGGCAGTGGTGGTGCACACCATTGATCGCAGCAGAGGCAGAGGCAGGTGGATCTCTGTGAGTTCGAGGCCAGCCTGGTCTACAGAGTGAGTTCCAGGACAGCCAGAGTTACAACAGAAACCCTATCTCAAAAAAACAAAGCAAAAAGTTACTAAAAGAAAAAAAAACAGAAAACTCTAGAGTTCACACCTCTTCCTAGCTGTTAATTTGTTGACCAGGTAGTAGTGACTGGAGTCTGCAACTGATCCAACTAAAAAAAGATGTGAAATAAAGAACACTGAGACACTGGTCTTAGTGTATAACCTAGGCAGTGTTGAGACCAGACTTTACCCCCAACCCCAGAGAACACTGTAGTATAAGTATTTATCCAGGACCTAATCTGCAGCATCACAAAGGAAAATTATCCACTCACCCCAGGTTGCTTCTTTAAGAATGTGAATAGAAGTTAAGAGGTGTCTTGAAAAACCAAACTCCCTCCACCCAAACCCTCTCCATAATCTAATCCAGAAGGCAAATACCCAGGTACAGCAGAAAGTTTTGTAGCAGGTAGAGAAAGAAATAGGACACTTCTCTGAATCTCTCCAGCCTTAAAGCTACACTTTACATCAATATCTAATGAGCAAAAAACAAGACACGGTTTTTCCCCCCGTTTTCTTTTAATAATTTTTTCAAAGCCAGGAAGCAACTACAGAGACTATTTCAAAGTAGACAAGTAAAAGAAAAAAATGACAAACAGCAAAGACACAATCCATCACTCCGCAATAAATACAGAGCTTAATTAATATCCCCCACTAATACCACATGGGAAGGCCAGCTCTCCGTGGGGTCAAGAATACTTACTTTCCATTATTGTATAGGGAGACTAGACAGTACACGGGTATGATTGGGTCAAATGGTGTGAACACAGGAAGCGGTGAGATCAAGGTCTACAGTTTGGGCCCTTGTTTTGGGTAGGGATTGTTGATTCTTAACTTCTTCCACACTGTGCTGGATCCCATAGCCAAAGTAGATAGCAAATCCTAGTTAGGAAAAGACAGCTGTAAGGTAGGGAAGTATAATCTGGAAAGGTTTACTAGGTGTTCAACTGAGATCAAGAAGGAAAGGAGTTGGGATATGACACCTAAGAGGCTTATTCTTCAAAAGTAGACACCTACCAATCAGCATCCAGATCCCAAAACGGGCCCAAGTGCCAGCTGTCATTTGCATCATCAGGTAAACATTCACAAATATGCTCACCAGTGGGAGTAGCGGCACAGCAGGCACCTGCAAAACAAGATTAAATCTTCACATACAACACGATGACCTAGAAAGTGATCTGTATCCTACTTGGGGCAGAGCAGGCCGAGTTCAACCCCTACTCGCACTCTGGATAGCAGCGGCCATCACATACATTACTAGACTCACCAAATCCAGAGCTAGAAAGGGAGGAACCAGAGAGCATCAGCAAGGAGTCTGGCCTAAATAGCTCTGACATCTATCCTCTTGTGTCCAGTTAAAAAAATAAAAGCTATAGGCCATAATTGTCCAAAGATGGATTGTTGGGGGAAAGAGACATCATTTACCTTAAAGTGAAGGGGAGTGCAGTTCTGTGGCTGTCTCCATATAACTCCAGCAATTCCAAGAATGAGCCCCAGGATCAGCACAACCACCGTGATCCACACTGGATCTCCAGAACGAAGTGGAGTTATCCACCGGGTAAGCACCAGGCAGAGAACAGTCAGTAGTAGAGCTTCAAAAGTCAAGTTGAGAGGCATAAAAAGGAAATCTTGAGACAATATGCTAATACGTAAGATATCCCATCCCAAGGAGGGTTACCCTCCTGCTAGGCCCTCTCAACAAATGCCACCACACACTGTCCATCCGATCGTGCCAATCTCACTAAACCATCCCAAAGGAAAAAGCCACTTCCTAGGGCAGGGAAGATGGCTCAGCACTTAAGAGCACTTCCTGCTCTTGCAGAAGTGCTGGGATTGGTTCCCAATACCCATACAGCAACTCACAACCATCTATAACTCCAGTTCCAGGGGATCAGATGCCTCCTTCTGACCTATGTAGGTACCAGACATGCGCATGGTGTGCAAACATTCACCCAGGCAAAACATTCATACTCATAAAAATAAATCTTAGACAAAAAAAAAAGAAAAGAAAAAATCCACTGCTCACCAAGCAGTGAGGAGCAAACATAGACAACTCGTCCAGAAAGGAGGGTGGGGATGGAGTTGACTGGACAAAATAGAGACTGGACAGTCAACTCCTCTGCTTCAAGTGTCTTCTCCTCCTGCAACTCTGCTTCCTCTTCGCCATTCTTCATTTCCTGGTCAGGCTGATATCTGCGGCAAGAATAAGAAATAATTTTAAGAACAACTCTTAACTATTGACCATCTTTTTTTTCAGGCAATTTCCTCATCACCATTAAAAGTAGAAGCTTGGGCTGGGGAGATGGTTCAGCCTGTAAAACATCTGCCAAGGAGCTAGAGATATAGCTCTGCAGTCAGAGGACCTGAGTTTAGTTCCTAGCACCCACATTAGGCAGTTCACAACCACCAATAACTGTAGCTCCAGGGGATCCAGTGTCCTCTTCTGGCCTCCAAGGGTACCCATAAATAGACAGACAGACAGACAGACAGACACACACACACACACACACACAGAGATAATTTTTTAAAAAATATTCAGGTGTCTGCCACAGAAGTGTGCTAGGGAGTTGGAGCTAGGATTCCTGGAATTCACTGGCCAGCCAACCTAGCCAACCAGAGAGCTCCAGGTTCATTCAGTGAGATAAAGTGGAAAAGCATATAGGTAAAGACCTAACTCTGACCTCTGACATCCACACACACACGCACACACCCCTACATGGATATTTGACACACACACACACACACAGCGGGGGTGGGGGCTAGGGGAGAAGCTCTTTTGGACAGGGCAAGATACCCAAATTACTCAAGGAAAGCAAGGAGAATCAGGATGACAGACGGCAGAGAAGGAACAAGCATGTCATCACCATGCCTCACCCGGAAATGCCAACACAAGTCTTACCTGAGGATGAGAACACAAATGGAGACCAGAGAGTAAGCAAGCAGAGTCCCGATTGACATGAGGTCCACAAGATCAGTGAGTTCGAAGAGGAATGCCATGAATGCTAAAATTGGCAGGCAGAAAGCAAGGGAGAGAAAGGTGAAGTCAAAGGAGTTGGTGAAACAACAAAAAGGGGGGTTGGTTTTGTTTCGTTACCTGCAATAACACCAGACACCACAGTGGCCACAATGGGTGTATGTGTACCACTGTGGACCCGAGCCAGGACACGGAACAGAAGGCCATCTTCTGCCATGGCATAGATCACCCGAGGCATAGGAAACATAGAGCCCAAAAGGCTGAAAAAGACAATGTCCAAGTGGATTGAGTCCACCAAGGTGTCTCTCTGTTACAAGCCCTCCATAGCATCTCCTCCTCCCCTTCTCAGCCCTCCTAAAGAACATTCTCTGGCACAAAATGAACATAACTGGAAACTACAGCCACCAAGGAAAACAAATATTTAAAACTCACCTAGTGGAAAGAGCACAGAGGGAGCCAACAGCCACAAGGTAGCGAGCAGAAGCCCAGCCAACATGGTGAAATGCCTCTGGCAGTGGACTCTCAGAATGAAGCTGGTAGTAAGGCATCATGAGGGTAAGTGCCGAAGACACACCAAAATAAGCCAAAAAGCAGATGGACAGTGAGATGACAATACCCATGGGGATAGAGCGCTGGGGATTCTGGGCCTCTTCCCCTGCAACAGAATACATGGCACAATGCTCTGAACCAGGGGAGTAGGCTCGCTCCTCTACCACCCCCAGTCTGTATGATCACACACTGCATCCAAGGCCAACCAGGGTGGTGTGTGTGACTGTTACCGGTGGTCGCAATACAGTCAAAACCAACGAAGGCATAGAAACAGGTAGCAGCGCCACGGAGAATCCCTTCCAGGCCAAAAGGCACGAAACCTCCAGAGCCCACCGAATCCAAGCTGGAGTGCAAGAAGGAATAGAAATGATAAGCATATGTTCAGCTAAGTCTGTACCTTTTACCTTTTCTCTAATGCCCAGCTGCTCGTTGATTCGCACTCCCTTTCTGGATTACCTCCTCCCCCCATTATGGCCCCATCTTTGTGGCTCTCTAACCTACAAGTACGATTGAGTTCAACCATGGTAGAGCAATAGTCCTCCTTGGTGAGCTTCCAGTTTTTCAAATCTCCCAGAATGAAGCCAGAGATGATGACAAACCCGAGGACCAAGAGGTTCACCCCCGTAAACACTTTGGTAACCAGGGCCGATTCACTCGCCCCCAGAGCCAGCAGTCCTGTGGGAGAAAATTGGTCGGGATCCTGAGAGTCAAAATCCTTCCTCCAAGCTTTCCTTCCTGCCTCTAATGTGGTTTCCTTCCCAGCTTCTTTTTCCCATCCCACCATTACCACTCCCTCAAGCCCTTCCCAGGCCTACCCCCTCCCATTATTCAACTCTGCCCCTTGTCTTACCAGTGAGCAGCAACACAAGAGCCATAGCAAAGAAATCTGGATATTCTGCTAGAACATGGGGTACATGCAGTGAGATGGTCCCCATCAGAGTCTGAGAAATGTGATTGCCAATCAGGTTGTCAAACGCAGAGCTCCAAGCCCGGGCCACACTGGCTGTACCTGGTATAGCAGTCGTATTTTCTACTGTAATCTCAAAACTCAGGAAAATTATGAGGTCAAGTTCCCTCCCTCCTACATACCAGTCTCACACAGATTCCTGCCATCATTACTCATCTAATTTTTCTTGGGGTGGGGAGGGACACCACTGGTCTCTCTATGTAGCTCAGGCTGGCCTCAAACGCAACAAACTCATGATCCTCCTACCTCAGCCTCCCAAGTGCTAGAATCACTGGAGTACACCACTAGACCCACTCCTATTATTAATTTTTAAAACCCAAACCAGTATCTTAATGAATGGATATCAGACAGAGGTGAACAATTGTTCTGCACCTTCAACACTTCCAAACAAAAATAAAAACATCTAGAAGTATTGAGTATACTGGGAAAATAAAGAAAATACAGATTTCTGGATTCATAATCCCTTTGCTACCGGTGTAGTCATCACCCAACCGCATCCCCATCCTGCCCCAGCATCTATCTTACCAATGACGTAGGAGAGGATGAGGTTCCAGCCGGTGGTGAAGGCCCAGAGTTCACCTACAGTGACATAACTGTAGAGATATGCCGAACCAGAGCCAGGGACCCGGGCACCAAACTCAGCGTAGCACAGTCCAGCCAACACAGAAGACAGAGCAGCCACCAAGAAGCAGATCACAATGGACGGTCCTGCTTTATCTTTGGCCACCTCACCAGCTAGGACATACACACCTGCACCCAATGTGCTGCCCACACCCAGCGCCACTAAGTCGAGTGTGCTCAGGCATCTGGCAAGCCGGGTCTCGCCCATGCCCGACTCCAAAACACGTCTCCGCACCAGCTTTTGACCAAATCTGCTAAGTGCCTGCCGCAACATTCTTGTTGGAATTGAAGAGGATGCTAGATTCTGGTGAAAAACAAGACAAAAGCCCTTCAATGGGTCTCATTATCCCCAAGATCTAAAAGTGAATTACAAAGCCCACTCCACTAAGTGAAAGAGCTATAGGGACAAAGGAGGGTGGGCTGAGGGGATAAAGCAAGCCACTTTACCTCTATTACCTCTAACAGCAGTTTCTTCATATGCAAGTAGGAATTACAATAATAATGCAAGTAGGGATTCATTTCAGAGGAGGCGAGTGAAAGCCCCTTGCAGCTCAGTGGTTGGCCGCTAATAAGTGCTTAGGCATTAGGTTTCTTCTCTTTCTGGCCAAGAACCTATGGGATTTATCCTAGAGCCCAGCCCAGCAGCCCTGAAACTAGTGTTTCTATTTCCTGGCCTGTGGCTCCTGGTGAATCAAGCAGAACTCAACTCAGGGCAACTCTGGGAGAGCCCCTTCTTACACATGGGAGGGCTTCAAAAAGACATGGTTCCCCCAATGCCTGGAAAGAGGGGCTGGCCTCGGTGCAGGTTAAAGGTGAGCACTGCCTCAAATCTCATCCCTCCTCATTAAGCCCACAGCGCTCCACCTCAGCTTTCTTTGCCGGGGAGAGGGAGAGAGAATGCAGATGTTCCCCCACTTCCTCTGGCCCGGCTAGGCTGACCTGTGAGTACAGCACTGAGGCGGGGCTTCGGTATCAGAAATTGGGAGATGCGCGGGGAAGGGGGGGGGCACAGCCTGCCCAAGATCGCTAGCACTTCCCTCTGCTCAGACTAGAGTCCCGCCCGGTGACCCTAGACTCAGCATCTAGATTTTTATGGTTGCATCTAGAAACAATCTGGGGCTGCGTTGGAGCTAAGGAGCCTGGTTCCTGGGCTAGGGTCTTGGCAGCAACAGGTCACAGCCGCGCTGATGCAACTGCATGCCATGGTTGCCTGAGATGCCTAGGTATGAGAGGACCCTCACCCTCCCACTCAGACACACGTGTCCGCCCCCAAGGCTTACCAGAGAGCTGTGGCAAGCCCAGAGAGAGAAGATTCTCAGATCTGGTTCAGTAAGGCTGACTTCAGTCCGAGTTGGGTTGGGTCTGCAGACTTGGGCTGCTCAGGATTCAACGCTGCTGCTTAGGGTCGTTACGCGCCAAGCGCCCCTTATATTCACCCGGAGGAGGAGCCAGAAACGTCATGGGATCCCACCCCCAACCCCTCTCCCTACACATGACACACAACACAGTATACATACACACGGGCGGGCGCGCGTGTACACACACACACACACACACACACACACACACACACATACACACACATACACAGTCACTAGGCTTTGCAACGTTGGTTGCGTTTGGCCTGAGACTATTTTCCAACCTCAAAAACAGCAAGCAGGGCATGGCGGGGAGCGGAAAAAAGGGAGAGGAGAGCCTTTTCCCATTTGCCTCCCTGGTGTTCAGAGGACAATAAGAAGCTTCCTGACCATAGATGCCATGGGAATTTTCTACCTTTGTGCAGGATTAGTCAGAATCAGTGACTGGGGAGAGGAGTGAATAAAGAGAACTGGATTTATGTGAAGGATGGAGGGGCAAATAGCACCAAGTCTCCATCTCACTGTCTTCTCCCTTAGCATCCTTGTCTGCGTGAAATACTTCAGAGGGCCGTGTCAGACTCTGAACAGCCATCTGACTGCTGCCCCTCAGCTCTCACCCTCAACTGTTTTTAATGCAGACAGCAAGAGAATGGAAGACAGTTCCAAACCACCTGTACACAGATAATTAATCCAACGTAGATTTCTAGACCACAATATAATTGTAGCATCTCTCCACCTATCAATATTATGAAATTATGAATATTTAAATATTGAGGGAGAGTCTTAAGGCTTTGGAAATGCCTTCGCAGTGCACAACCAGAGAAACTTTTTAAAATTTTTAGTGATGGGGATCAATCCTGTAGGCTTCCCTGGTGCTGAGACTACGAATGTCCTGCTACAACCCCACCCCTTTAATTCCATTTTCCTGATGACTAAGCTGAAGTTTGGAGCTTCATAATTATTGTCAAACCGCCCTTCTGATAAAACCCAGCCTGTTATTTTAAGGTCTGCCTCCCATAGGTACTATATCTCATTCAAATGCACAATAAAGAGGAAACATGATGCTCAAGCTAGAGGTAGGTCATTTTAAGCTAGAAGTTACTAGAAAACAGCAGAAGATTAAAGAATTGTAGGATGACCCATGTGGCTCTATTACTTCTTACTAATAGTGTGTGGGGGTGTAATAAGGGTTGTGAAGGTATAGTTCTCTTCTGCTAAGCTATCTCAGCAGCTAAGGATAGCCCAATACTTTGTTTCCTTCAATAATACACTATAATGTGTGATCACATATCTAGTACCCTAATGCTTCATTAGAGTCTCCTCTATTGCCTAAGTTTACCTGAAACTCACTATGTAGCTCAGGCTAGCCTTAAACTAATTATATTCCTGCAGGCTTCAACCTCCCAAAATGCTGGGAGGTAACAAAACTGTACCACCAATCCCAGATACGAATTCTTTTTTAAAGGAATTGGTATTTTCAGCTAGGTAAAGCACATCTTAGACATTCAATAAAGCAGGCTACAAAGGTGGCTCAGTGGTAGAGCACTTGCCTAGCTCCAGCTTCTGTTCACCACTACCCCACACCTCACCCTACCTCCACACCACAAACAACAAAAAGCATGCACTTGTTGAATAGCTGGTGTAACAAACAAGAGTCTGCAAAAAAACAAAATAAAACCCTTGGGCTGGAGATCTAGTTTAGTGGTTGACTATTTTCCTAGCATGGCCCAGGGCCTGAGTTTGATACGTAGTACGTATGGAGGTGAGAGTGAGGTGCAACCACATTTACTCCTAGTCTTAATGGAACAGTATCAGTAGAAGTCAGAAGTACGGTATATGGAATTCCAACTAAGTCAAATTACCAGCTCAACTATTGCAGCCTTGAGTAAATTATCTACCGTCTCTGGATATAGTAAATATATTTTGCAGGGTTGTTGGGCTGCTTAAGTGGCATTATGAAGGCAAGTCTTTGTATTCGGCACAGAGGAATAATCAATGAAAATTTGATGCAGATTCTAAGTAATATATTAGTGTGTATAAGAACAATTTGGCTGCTTAAATTCAGTGACTGATTAAACCATGAGATTAATTGGCAAACTGATAAATGTTCAGACAAGTAGTACAGACTGGAATGACTAAGGAAAGCTTTGTTTGCAAGGCATTAGGGGCAAAGAATTGCAAGGGCTTAAGCTGAGCCTTAAGGAATGTGGGATGGCTGAGCTATGTAGACCTACAGAGATGCTTGAATCCAGGGGAGAATAAAGGCCTTTTAGCACGTGCAATGTTTGTTAGGAAGCACCGGAAGATAAGGCTTGGTGATAATAGATGTCCCCCTCCAGGATTTCAAGTATCTTAAATGAACTAGACAATAAATAAATAATACTTCTTGAAACCCTTCAAATGATAAGTTGGTTCCCCTGGCAACCAACCCCCATCCGGAAACTATTCTGAACCCCCAGCCAGCAGTCATCATTAGCATACAAAAAGACATCTATCACTTTGGAGATTCCAAGGACTTTAAGAACTGGGTACCTGGAAATTGGGCTAAATATCAAATAAGTGCATACAACTTAGTATAGATGATGACATCACAGAGAAAATCTATGTGATGAAATTCATCTTTTTTTGAGACAGAGTCTTATGTAACCCGAACTGGACTATATATAACTCTTGATCATCCTGTCTCCATCTTCCAGGTATTAAGATTACAAGCATGTCCCACTGTGACCATTTAAAATTAATCCTGTTTTTTTCTGGTCTTATTGTGACAGGGTCTCGTGTAACCTAGGCTGGCCTAGAAATCTCTATGTAGTCTTGAACTCATGACGCTGTTCCACCATGCCCAGCCTTGGCAAAATTCACCCTTTTAAAGTGTACAATTCAATAGGGTTTAAGTACAGTCACAGAGTTGTGCATCTATCACTTTAAGAATATTCTCACCACCAAAAGAAACCTTTGCCCATCCCTAGTAACTACTTATTTCCTCCCAACACTCACTCCAGCCATTGGCAACAATAAACCTATTAACAAGGATTTTAAGGTCAAAGCCTGAAGGATCCTGCCAGCCACAACAAGCTCTTTAATGAAAACTTAAAGAGACAATTAATAGTGAAAAACAGAGAAAAGAGATTTATTCAATATGCCACTTTGGGAAGAGGAGCAGTTAGGTCCTCTGACCCCCTTCCCATCCTCAGAGGATTCACATGAGATTTAGGCTTAAATAGAGGTCAAGAGATATAAGCAGTCCTGGTCAAAGGTGTGGTCTCAGCTCCAATCTCTCTTGCAAGAAGGTCTGACAAGTTGTGTGAAATTCCTTTCAGAAAGACAAAGTCTGCTCTGGCTGTCCCCAGAATGAGAGTCCTAGGGAAATTCCATTCCTTGGAATCCATTGTCTCAATAGTCTGACAGCCAAAGGGGGGAGGGGGAGCACACAGGTGTTTCTTTAGAATATCTTCTTTCCTGCCAGGATGGCTGCAAACCTTTCAGTGTTGATCAGAAGCTACAAAGGTTCAGTTATGTGGGATAAATACTTATGGAGGCTTAAAGCTTGACTTGGTGAGGACAGGAGATGAGATTTGTATGGTACTTGAAACAGTAACACTGCATGTAACATTGTATATACTTGAAAGTTGCTGTGTAGATTTTAACTTTCTCATGACACGTAAAAGGAAAAAATAAAGTGCAATCACACACAAACACACACACATACATACACATGCACACATCTTGCCAAGGTGTAGTGTGTGATGGATATGTTTGTGAACTAAAGTTCCTAAAAAGAAGCCACACCTATATTGAGCATTCTACAAAAGTGATCGATGAGTATTTCAGTGATTGTGAGGAAGTTGAAATTTGATCCAAAGCCAAATTATCTTGGGCTGTCTTAGTCCCTTAAATCATCCATCCTTGTGTATTGAATGAAAAGGAAAAGAACACGACTGCTCCTGGGTATAGTGGAGGAGAAAGTTTATTGTAGATAAAAGGGAGAACATAATAGATATGAGGGAGACATCGTCAGAGGCAGAGACATCTGGGGAGTCCAGGGTGGACATGACCAGACTGAGCTTCTGGGCCATGTGAGGAGAGGGGGAGGGGAGAGGGAAGAGAAAGGGGAACCTGGAGACCGAGAGGCCTGGATAGGCCAAGAGAAGGAGTAACCAAAATGGCTGGATTATATAGAGAAGAGCAGCCCAGCCCCCTAGGCTGGAGAGTTCAGGGTAGAGGGCAGGGTATGTAAGTCAGGAGGACCCTGTAATAGGTAGGGGCAGAGGAATGCTGGGAGAACCTGGCAGCCAGGTTCACTTTGATATGTTAAATAGGTATCTCAGCCAGCAGTTTGTGAGTTTGAACCCTAACATGTATAACCTAATATTCTGGGACTATTAGGTAAATGCTTTATGAATATATGCACAAAACCCCTACCTTCCACTAATCCAAAGCTAATAATGTCATCAGATCGAATCAGAGACCTATAGCAGAGATTTCTCCATTTTAATGTAACCCATCTACCTGATATATGCACCAACGTATTTGAAAAGTATCAGGATTTATGATTTTCTTTGTTCTGTTACTATAAAAACTTTATGAACCTGTTACTACATTGAAGCAAGAAATTTGAGGTAGAATTTAAATCTGTGTTCCTGGGCCATAGTCATGCATATTTGGTGTGAGTCATAGTTACTCCAGAATGAACTATGTCTTATCTCCTGACAGCTTTGTGGATTTTAGGGGTGTTTGTTTGTTTTGAGACAGGGTCTCACTGTGTAGCTGGCTGGCCTGGAACTAGCTCTATAGACCAAGAGGCCTTGATATCACAGAAAACACATACATGCCCAGTGCCTGTATGTATCAAAGCATTATGTTATATACCTTACACATACATATTTTATATTTGCCAATTATACCTAAGAAAAGCTAGAAATAAGTAATTCAACTGAGAAACAAAAAGAAAGGAAACCACTAATTTTCACCCATCAAAGTCATAACTGATTCAGGCAAAGATAATCAATAGACAATCTTTAGGTGTTAAGAAGTCCAAGTCACATTATTTCAAAACGTTACCTGCAGATTAGATATTAATTGGAAAGGGGAAGTTACACATATCTGTCTTCTATTTCTGTCACAAAATAACTACAAACTTAGCTACTTAAAACAAGACAAATTTATCCAACAGTTTATACAGATCAGAACTGACACTGTGTGACACAACTCTTCTAAGGGTCTCGCAGGAATACAATCAGATGTCATTATCTTCAGGTACTCATTACTTCTTAAATGCTCTGGTGGAGAATGCACCAAGCTTATTTTAGTTGTGGCATAATTCATCTCCCTGCAGCTGTAGGACTGAGGTTTCTGGTCCCTTGGCCACATGGCCCACCCCACCTTCAAGTTATGATGCTTCAGACTCGTCTGCTGTGAACCTCTCTGTTTTCTCCACATCTACTTTTTGGGGGATTGGGTTACTAAAGACTGAATCCTTGTGCATACTAACCATGGGATCTACCACTGACCTACATTCTAATCTCATATTCCATTTAAGGGCTCATGTAATTGCATTCAAGACAATCTTCCTATTTTAAGGTCTACTTATTGGTAAGCTTAATCACTACTCAAAGACCCTTGTACTCAAAGACCCCAGCATGACAAATTCACCAGTGTAACACTAAGGGACACTAGAGGTGGTGATGCATGCTTTTAATCATAGCACTCTAGAGGCATAGGCAGGTGATCTCTCTGAGTTCAAAGCCAGTCTGCTTTATATAGCAAGTTCCTGGTCCCCCAGAGCTACACAGTGAAACTCTATCTTAATTGATTGAGAGATAGAGAGATAGAGAGATAGAGAGATAGAGAGATAGATAGATAGATAGATAGATAGATAGATAGATAGATAGATAGATAGATATAGATGGTAGATATTTGAGTCCAATGTGGTGACACATGCTATAAAACTAGCACTTTAGGAAGTTGAGGCAGGAGAATTATGAGTTCAAGATCATCCTGGGCTACTCAGAAACAGTATCTCAAACAAAAGAAAACAATGTAGGGTCTGGTAAGATGGCTCAGTAGGTAAATCCCTAGAACTCATACGGTGGAATAAGAGAACCAACTCCTGCAAGTTATCTTCTGATCTCCACATGTATACCATGGCAGGCACATATACCTGTTCACACATATTCTTACCCTTTGTTTAGAAGGCAGCTTGACCACATGTCCATTTAGTAACACAACAGTAATAGGTTCCCTCCTAGGGCCTGTGACCTTTCAAGCCATGGACTGCCTACCTTTCATCCTTTTTTTCTCTTTTCTTTTTTTTCACATCACTAACAATGAATCTCAGTGCAGTGCTCTAATCACATCTTATCCAAGTCCTGTGGTTTTAAATTGCACAATTTTGAGCAGTGGGGTGATTTTTAGAAGTGCATATATTTTGATAGTGCAAAACTGATTTCATTCTCAGAAAAATCTTGCTTAAGTTCAGAATTACACCATAATAAATTCAACTCATCTTAACAGAATATTCTTATATTAAGCTTATCCAGAAACAAAAAAATGTTTTTCATTAAAGTCATTTTATATGTCTCAGTTAAGTTTTATAGGTTTTAAGTCATACATAGCCCTCATTGAGTTCATTTTTAAACTATTATATACATGTCTTAGTACCACAAACAGGATCTATTTTATTGTGTATTTTAACTGGATATGTATGCTGTATCAGATCTCTACTGGTTTGTGCATACTTTGTGAACTAAAGATGACAGTAGTGACTTCATTCTATGGCCCAGACTCCATCTTGTACTGTAGCATGGACTCTGTGAACTGGTTGACAAGCTGAAAGAAAGCATTTGCTTTGAAGAAACATTCTGAGGACTGTTTGAACTAATCTCTTTCCTTAGAACAATGATATGGTCTAAACTGGTCTGCAGTGGACTAATAAGCTACAGAAGTAAATTTGGGGCCAGTAAGATGGCTCAGCAAGGGAAAGTGCTTGCCACATAAGCCTGATGATCCGATTTCTATCCTTGAAACCACAGTGGAAGGGAAAAAAACAACTCCTGAAGGTTATCTGCTGATCTCTACACATGCTCCATGGCATGTGCATGTGTGCACACACATGATGATAATTACAGATTCTTAAAAGAAAATAAAATGGGTCAGGTGGTGGTGGTACACACCTTTAATCCCAGCACTCAGGAGGCAGAGGCAGGTGGATCTCTGTGAGTTCGAGGCCAGCCTGGTCTACAGAGTGAGTTACAGGACAGCCTGAGTTACAACAGAGAAACCCTGTTTTAAAAAAAAAAAAGAAAAGAAAAAAATGAATTTGCCTTATAATCATAATTCTTGACAGGCAACCTACACAACTTATTTAAACTTCCTCTTTTTACCCTTAGCTAACCCTCCAAGCCTCTTCCTAGTGTGATGCATTTTGGTTTCTACGGGAATATGTGCTCCCTTATTTACAATTCTAAGACCCCAATAAATACTTTCTTGTTACACAGATCATCTGAGCTTCTTTGCATGACATTTTCTCTTATCTAGAGAATGTCTTTTCGTTTCAAATATTGATTCCTCCTATTGCTGTTTCAAATCTATTGTACTGGCCAAAACACCCAAAACAATAAAATTAAATAATAATGGAAACAAGCACCCTTGTTTTATTTTCATTTTGAAAAGGAGCAAGTAAGCCAAGCATGGTAGTACATGTCTTTACTCAAAGTACTCATAAGGCAGAAGCATGTGGATCTTTGTCTGGTCTGGTCTACATAGTGGGTTCCAGGCCAGCCAGGGCTACACAGTGAGAGACCCTATCTCAAAAAAAAGGGGCTGTGGGAAGCAAGCATGATTGCTAGTCTGGAATCTCTTTATCACTAGGGTTCAGTGGCTAAGTGTTTGCCATGCAAACATGAGAACCAGCTTTCTGATCACCCAGCCAATCAGGCCACCTGTAAACCCAGTGCTTGGGAAACAGGATCCCCCAAGGCAAGCTGGCTGGCTAGACTAGGCAAATCCTATACGCAAGCTCCAGAACAAAGTGAAGAATTATCCAGGAAGATACCTGATATCAACTTCACACATGATCATGAGCGAGCACACACACACACACACACACATACACACATCTGCCCATATACATGGAAACACATAACAAATAAACACACCAAACACACACATACAATACACATACAAGAATTTAAATTAAAAAAGGAAAATACCTATTTTACAACATTGTCCCTGTAAAATATTATCTTTCATTTTCAGTTTTCTGACCTCTAGGCCTTTCCCTAAATTTTTCTTTTATCTGAAATGCCCTCATTCTTCTTGCCAAAAAATGCCAATTCATTTTTTAAGACTATTGAATGGGACTTTTCTTTTATTACACATCTGAAATCCAACTCTGACTTAAGAAAAAACAAAGAGGTTGCATTGGCTTATGAAGCCAAGACATGCAAGGAAAGAGCACACTTTAGGAACAAGATTCAAGCAATGGCATCAGGATTGTCCTGTTTCTCCATACTTACGACAACTTGCAGTATTCTCTGTGTTACATCCTTACAGTTTTAATCCCAATTCATGTCTAGATATGAATAGTGATACATGTTTGTAATTTCAACACTTAAGAAGCAGAGGCCAGGAGAATAGTGAGTTTTAGGCCAGCCTGGGCTACATAGAAAGACCCTGTCACAACAAAATTCAAGCCACTGAAGTGTTTTATTTTTGGTACCAGGGATGGAATCTAGGGCTTCCTATATGTTAGACAAGTGCTCTAACACTGAACAATAAATATATCCAGCCCTTAAAAAAATTCTACAGAGACTGGAAGATGGTTCAGCAGTTAAAAGTGAATACTTCTCTTGCAGAAGACCAGACTTCAGTTCCTAGCACCCCTGTCAGATGGCTCTCAACCACCTGTAACTCGAGCTCCAAGGGATCTGATCCAATGCCTCTGTGGACACTCACTAAAGTAATATAAACAGACACACATAAAGTGAAAAATAAACTAAATCTTAAAAATATAGTGAAATTAAAAATCTCTAGACTCTATTGTCTTTGTCCACATAGCAAATTTCAGATGACCACTATGGCTAGCCCTGCTTTAAAAAAAATAGAGTGAGAGAGAAAGCCAAAGAGCCAGAGAGAGAGAAAGAGAGAGGGGGGGAAGGGAGAGAGAGAGAGAGACTGAGACTGTTTAGGTAGTCAGATTTTGTGGATGGTTGTGAGCTACCCAAATAGGTGCTGGGAACTGAATTTGGGTCCTCTGGAAGAGCAGGAAGTGCTGTTAATCACTGAGCCACCTCTCCAGCTTCCTAGCTCTGTTATTTTTTAATCAGTATGCATCCTAATTTTATAGGGTATCACTCTGGCTAGGCCAGGGTAATGCCAGCTTTCCACTCAGGACTGAAGTGGGGCTTTTATACATAGCCACAGTAGAGCTCCACATGACAGGGAGAAGCAAGTCTCTGTAGGTCTGAGCAGACCAGTGTCTACTGCTGTGGTAGGAACTTCTTTCTTCTTTCTGTATTCTTACAGGACTCTCTAGAGAAAAAAGAAAGATGGATTAATCTAATGGCTTCGATTTAATGTGCATGTGGCTCAGTTCTTCTTGGTCCCCTCTGTTTAAGTCACCCTGTCCATAGAGGTTCCATTTTGATGTGCCCAAGCTTTCTAGTGACCTAGCTTGTCCAGCTAACTGAGTCTCTCACATTCATGGCAGAGAATGTTTACAAGGCCCACTTGGCAGGCCAGGTATAAAATCACTTTAGAAGCTGAGGTAGGAGGATCTCAAATTTGAGGACAGCCTGGACTATATAGTAAGACTGTTACACACACACAAAGGGTCCTTGGCCAAACATTTAAGCAGTGTCCCTTCAACAAGTGATAATTCTGGGATCTGAGCTTCACTTACTTGTCTCCTGTGACTGCTTTCCTCAGTCGTCATCAACTATCAAGAAGATGATATCTATTGACTCCTTAAAGCCCAACCCTCTACAGTGTCTCATCTCGAGCATCACTCTGCGAACCGCACACCTCTCACTCTCCCTGTAATACCGACTGATTGGCTGTTCCCTGCTCGCATGTCGAGCACAGCACTGCCTAGATTAAAGAATAGCCATAAGCCCACATTCATTTCCTTCATGAGGTGGGCTGCTCAAATGCAAGATCATTAGAATCCCAGCAGCTGGCATCTTACTAAGTGCTGGTCTTCATGAAGGAAACTAGGTCATTCTCTTTTTAATCACCTTTGATATAAATCCTTTCAAAAATTGCTACAAGTCTAATTAAACTCTGTCCACTAGTTTTTCATTTCTCTGCCTACTTCTGATCTTTTTAATAAACTCTTGATGCTATATTAGGAATGATAGCCCTCTAACAAATGTCATGTTGCCCTTCACCTACCTTTTGTCTATTTAATTATAGACTCTGCAAATTTACCTCATGTAGAGCAGCCAGTGTGATCCAAGGACCTGGAAGTAAGAGACAGAACACCTGGCATGAGTTGGATAAACCAGGTGTGCCTGAAGAAAAGGCAGAAGTATGCAAGTTACAGCCCAGAGCAATGAGGGGCAAGAAGAGCCCCTGGAGGAGCAGGCACAAACACACTGATGAGTAGGAATGGATATTGCAAGGGAATCTGAGGACACTCAGATGGTGGCTGTGTGTTCATGTGGCAAAAGACAGCACAATGGATGCTGCTGTCAGACTACGGCATACACGATCTTCGCTTTGACATCCTTTACAGTCTGCTCCCATAGAAAAGTATCAAACCCCTCTGATGGCACACATTGTTAATCTCAGCACTTGGGAGGCAGAGGCTGGAGGATCCCATGTTTGAAGCCAGCCTTGAGGGAGACCTGTTTTGTTTTGTTTTTTAAGTTAAGTATGTGATATGGGTGCCTTAATGTCAACATCTTCCCAGGAAAGGCATTTCCTGAGATTAGATTAGATGTCAAAGGAGGGGTCAGATGTAAGGTTCTAGAACGGCATTCTGGGGTAGTAGATGGTAGTATTATCGCTTTGGATTTATAATCTCCAGTTTTTCAGGTTAAAAAAGTTGTTTCCGGGCTAGGGACAGAGAGCTTGGTGATAGAGCGCTTACCCACTTACCTAGCACGTCCTGCTTTTGATACTTAGTGAAAAGAGACATTGTTTTTCATCATTTTACTCAAAAGAACTAATTTTAAAAGTGCTTGACTTACAATTAAAATGTCACCTGTAATTAAGTGTAGCTAATCCTGTCCCATTTACCTCTCCTGGTCCTATTTGTTTATTGTAGCTTGGGGGATTGAACTTGAGGCTTTGAGCATGCTAGGCAAATGCTCTTACTGACCCATACCTTCAGCTTTGTTTTGTTTGCAGTGCTGGGGATTAAACCAAACTCCTCAGGCAGCTAGGCAATTGCTCTAACACTGAAGTACATCCCCAGCCCCCTTAAAAAATATTTGAGACAGGGTATCATTACATTGACCAGACTGACCTCAAACTTCCAGTTGCTGAGCCTCAGCCTCCCAAGTGTCTGGGATTCGCAGCATGTGCCATAACACTCAGCTTATTGGAACATACTGTTAAAGTATCCCGGAAGAAGTAGCGCTCTGTTTTCTGATTTTCACTATCATAAACAATGCTTCAATGAATAAGAAACTGGATATACAGGACATAATTTGGCTGCATTAATTTTCCTTCTGCATTCTAGAGAAATCCCTATCTGCTCTTAAAATCAATCCTAGTAATACACAAATAAAGTATGGGTTTCTATTGTATCTGTTACTTACACAGAACACTACCTTTACTGTAATTTCAAGCAGAGTGCAGCATCATTTCTTGAATTGTTTTCTTCATATCAGCTATACTTCAGGTGTAAAGATGAGCCTATACAGCCAAGAATTACTCTAGATTCTTCCTTGAAAATTTGGAAGAGGGGCTGGAAACATGGCTCAGTGGTTAAGAGCACTGGCTCTTCTAGAGGATGAGGGTTTGATTCCCAGCACCCACATGGCGGTTCACAACCATCTGTAACTACAGTTCCTCGGGATCTGATGTCTTCTTCTAACTTCTGTGTGTGCCAAAATGCATACAGACAAAACAGTCACACACATAAAATAAATGTATCTTTTTAAATATTGGGAAGACATTCAGTTTTTTATTAAAAAGTTGTGTAATGTCATTGTCCCAATAATAAACTATACATAGAGGATGACCTTACTTTATCTATCTATCTATCTATCTATCTATCTATCTATCTATCTATCTATCATCTATCTATCTATCATCTATCCATTTAAATTTGGGTTTTCCAAGACAGGGTTTCTGTGTGTAAACCTGGCTGGCTCTTTAGGCCAGGGTAGCCTCAAACTCAGAGATCCACCTGCGTCTGTCATCCAGTGCTGGGACTAAAGGCATGTACCACCATGCCCCACTTCTTGATTCTTCTCTAATTCTTTTGTTTGTTTTTGGGTTTTTTTCTTTTTGTTTGTTTGTTTTGAGACAGGATTTCTCTGTTGTAACTCTGTCTGTCCTGGAACTCACTCTGTAGACCAGCCTGGCCTGGAACTCACAGATATCTGCCTGCCTCTGCCCCATGAGTGCTGGGATTAAAGGGTATGGGCCACCACCGTCTAGCTTGATTATTCTCTAATTCTTAAAGAATCGCAATCATAAAGTATAAACTTTAGGAAAAGGAGATGCTGGTGAAGGTAATCCCTATTCTAGAAAATCTATTTAGCTTGTACCACTTGTGGATTATATATTCTGGCTCCAATAATTTATGCCAGGAGGGTCCTGAATATATACCTCTCAAGCACAAGTTAGGAGTCACCATAAGATGCAATGAATATAGAGAGGCTTATGGAGTATAACTCCATCCAGGACAGACATGGTCTGGTGGTTTGAATAGAAATAGCCCCATTGGCTCATATATTTGAATGCTTGGTCATTAGGGAGTGGCACTGTTAAGAGGTGTGACCTTGTTAGAGGAAATGTGTCATTTGGGGTGGGATTTGAAGTTTCATAAGCCCAAGCTAGGTCAAGTGTCACTCTCTCTTCCTGCTGCCTGGGAATCCAGATATAGAACTCTCAGCTACTTCTCCAGCACCATGTCTGCCTATGTGCTGCCATGCTTCCCACCTAGATGACAGTTGATTAAATCTCAGAACTATAAGCTAGCTCCAATTAAATGATTTCTTATTACAAGAGCTGCCATGGTCATGGTGTCTCTTCACAGCAATAGAACACTGACTAAGACAGATAGGAGGATGCTCCCTAGAGGGGCTTTAATTCCTTAGGGAAGCTTAAAACAGCACTTCTTTAGACCTCTTTAAGGCTTCTTAAACATTTCCTGATATAATTGATCTCTTCTTTGTAGCCGTTAGCTGCTGTGGTGGCTCACCAAGGACAACAAGGAGACATTTTCATATGTGGGAAGTCTGCCAAACCTCAGCAGAGAGAACCACTATCCTGGTCTGTGCCATCCTGGACAGTGGAACCCCAAGTGTCTCAGCTCAGGTGTTTTTATTGATTCAGAACTACTCAGGCGTTCTACTGGTAGCATGTGCAGATCCTGAACAACCAAACATCCCCCACATAAATCCAACACCTGCAAACAATACAAAATGCCAAGACCTAGGCAGTCCTTTGCCCAACAGTGCAAAAAACAGTTATTTTATACATAAATAAAAATAAACTTCCTCAACATTTCCTCTTTTCTGTATAAGACAAAAAATGTTTTATCTCTACAACACAATTTAACACTATACCAGCAAAACAATTTACAAGAGAAACAATCATGAGGGTTGCTAATGCACAGGACCAAATGAAACCAAACATCTATCAAGTTTTTCGCAATGTCTTTGGACAGCAGAAAAACATTATCAATGTCCAATTATCTAGAATTCACTCATGATCTTCTGGGCTCCACCACAGGGCTTGAATCTCTTCTCTGGCTCTGCTTTCTGCAGCACACACAGCTTGTCCTCCAGGCTCTGGCTGGCTTCACTCCACTACTGCTGTTCTTGGTGGTTAGCCCATGGTACTGGCATCTCAAGAACTGCTGGGGTCTTCTGCTGCAACTGGGCTGCACTTTCACGGGTAGCTTCTCCTGGGCTTTCTTCATGGTACCAAGCCTCAACTTCTTTACATGACCCCTTCAATCTGGGCCTTCAACTACTACAGAGGCTGCACTCTCTCCAATGGCCTCTCCTGTTTTCTCATAGTACCAAGCCTCAGCTGCTCTCCATGATCCCTTCATGCCTTCAAAACCAGTAACACCTGGGTGACTCTTACAGTACCAAGTTTGGCTGCCAGCAGGAGATACAACCTCAGCCAGTTCTGGAAGATAGCTTCTGTGTGCTGACCCTGAGGAAACGCTTTCCAGATTTTAAGATAGAGTCTGGTTTGCAGGAAAAAAAAACAGGTCACCTTGTCTGCAAGAAGGGTTCCCTCATGGTTGGGATTCTGAACACCATCACCAGTGTCTGGACTGCTTGTAGTCAGGTTTTCAGGAAAAAAAAACTGTTCAGTTTAACTAAGCAGCTTTTTGGCTCTAAACTGAGGCTTCCACAACAGCAGGGGTTCTGGGCCTGTGGAAAGAATATCTGGCAAAGTCTTGGCAGTTTGGCATCCTTTTTCACCACCGCTAAGGGGAAACCCCTTCCATAGATCTCAAACACAATATCTTGAGTTCCACACACATACAATGCAGCTATCAGAAAACTTGTGAAACAGTATGCTACCACCGGTGGCAGGAAGGAGTGTCAGCTCCATGATCAGGAAAAGCAGTCAGAACCTTGCTTTTTCCTGCTCCCAGCTGAATTCTTTATCTCTAAGGGTCTCTATTCTGTGGCTCTCACCTCAGAGCCTTTTTCCTTGTTTATTTATTGATTTCACAGCCTTTTCTCTTTATAGAGGCTTATTTCCTTTCTCTCCCTCCTCTTCTTTCAGGAGCCTTCAATTAATACCTTAATCTCTATTCTCTGGTAGCTTCCCTGAGCATACTTTACCAGATTCTGTGATTTCTGGAGTTTCTTTCTCTTTCTTCCTTGTCTCCACATTGGATTAGCTGGCATGATGTCCTGCCCCACGTTGGTACACCATTTGTATTTTTTAGGCTTCTGTGGCAGCTCACCAAGGATTACAAGGAGGCATTTTCATATGTGGGAAGTCTGCCAGACCTCAGCAGAGGGAACCACCATCCTGGTCTGCACCATACTGAACAGTGAAACCCCGAGTGTATCAGCTCAGGTGTTTTTATTGATTCAGAACTACTCAGGTGTTCTACTGGTAGCATGTGCAGATCCTGAACAATCAAACATCCCCCATATAAATTCAACACCTGCAAACAATACAAAATGCCAAGACCTAGGCAGACCCTTATCCAACAGTGCACAAAACAATTATTTTATACATAACTAAAATAAAACTTCCACAATGCTTTCTTTCATTTTATTTAGTTGATTCCAGATGTAACCAAGTTGACAACCAAAATGAGCCAGCACAATGAAGTAAGTGTCGTGAGAGCTCCAAAGAAAGAATGGCCTAGAGAAAGATGGGAAAGCTGTCAGGAAGAGTTCACAGAAGACCAACACTTACCAAACAATCTATATGCCAAACCAGCTGCAAACTAAGAAGGTAAAAATGGTAACAAATCTTTGAAAGAAACATATTTAGTTTTAAAAGGTTAGTAAGATGGGTAAATACAAAGTGCAATGATATACATGTATGAAATGGCATAAAACCTATTATTTTATATACATACTAATTTTTAATATGTAAAGTATCAGCCAAAGCTATATAGTGAGTGTGAATTAGAAGACAGCCCCTGTCTTGTCCCCCTGGGCCACCACTTCCATATATATTATGTGTCAGGTGACACATATCTGTAATCTAGCATTTGGGAGGAGGACCTGGAGTTCAAGGCCAGTCAGGGCTTCATAACAAATTAAAAGTCAACTAAATCTACATAGTAAGATCCTGTCTCAATAAAAGAAAAAAAACCTTGACCTTATAGGGATAAAATAATGTGACTTAAAATTAAGAATACTTGGAGCCATTCATTGAAATAAATTCTAAATGAACCAACAATTTAAGTATATTACTTACCTACTGCACCTGAAGATAATCTCATCTATTATCTCAGTTCCCCTGGGTCAGTAGTCCAAGCATGAAGTAGCTGGGTCCTCTTCCCAGAATCCCACCAGTCAGAAAGCAAGCTATAGGCAAAAGCTAGCAGCTCAGCTGGAGAATAGGATGTCCTTCCAAGTTCACATGGCTGTTGGCAGAATTTAGTTTCCTGTGGTTGTAGGGTTGATACCCTCAGTTCCTAGACATTCCTATGACTTTCTCTGTTGACAATTTTAAATCATGGTAATTTGCTTCTTTAAGGATGGGAAAGCTTTTCTTACTCTATTTGACTGAAATAACATTTTCTATAACCTGATACAATCACGAAAATGACAACCTATGACCATTGTCATATAATGCAGCTTACTCAAGGGAGTACAATACATCGTCCTGGCTACATATTATGGATGATGCAAATCACAAGTGCTCTGCCCTTGAGAGAAGATTATACAAGATGTGACACCATGGAGATTATCTAAGATACTGTCACAGTAAGGCAGATACCAAATTTAAAATAAAAGCAGGACCATATTTGTTTGTTCAAACATTTAAAAGCTGGGCATGGTGATGCAGGCCTGTAATCAGCAGGAGTGTTTGAGTTCCAGGCCAGCCTGGGCTACATAGGGAGACTCTGTCTCAAGAAAAAAAAATTAAGCAGTTGCAGTGGCACACACCTTCAATCCTAGTACTCTGGGGGCAGAAGCAGGCAGACCTCTGAGTTCAAAGCTAGCCTAGTCTACACAGTGAGTTCCAAGGCAGCCAGGGCTACACGGAGAAATCCTGTCTCAAAAATAATTTACAGATGCCCTATCATGGCCCAGGAACTGTTGGGAACTAGAGATAGAGATGAAAAAGAAATCAGCTTTATATTTAAAACAGACAACTGTCTATCCAGAAATAAATATATTGAATCTATAAACTTGTCTTATGCTAAAATAGAGAAAAATGAATTCCAAATGGACAAAATTTTAAACATAAAAGTGAAATTATTAAGATAGGAATAGTGGCATACCACTATAATCCCAGGTGTAATCAGGAAGATCAACAGTTGAGGTCAGCCTCAGCTACATAGCCAGCTAGAGCTCAAGCCCAGCCTGGGTTACATGAGACCCTCTCCTCAAAAATTGAAAGTAAAAAAGAAAGGAAGAAAGGAAAGAATAAAGAAGCAAGCAAACAAACTGTACTAGAGAGAACTATGATTTTGTTTGTTTGCTTTTAATTATCTCAGAGCAAGGAGGTATCCTTTTAACTGTAACTCAAATATAGATGTCGTATAAGAAAGGATTGATAAATTTGAACGTGAAGAAATGAAAGAAATTCTAATTGGCAAAACACAAAATGAAAAAAACCAAAGCACTTTCTAAATGAAACAACTTTTAGCGCAAGAGCTGGTTTTTTGAAACAAGACTTCTAGAAGGGCAGGGGAGATCACAGTGGGAGGGAGAAGAGTCCCTCTACTCTGGGCAAAGCCTCTCTCCACCTGAGAATCAGCAGTCGGAACACACATGCTGCCCTGAGACAACATGGCTTTTATAGACATTTTCTGTGGCGGGGTCCCTGCAGGCTTTACAACAGGCAGGGAAAAACGATCTGCAAGAGACAAGAATGAAACTTGGTTCTGCCTGATTTTTAGGTACTGGTGCTAGGCCAGGACTTCTAGAGTCTGACCTCACTCATATATTTTTGCCCTATTTAAGCATATAGCGCACTCTTGGAAAAAAGTTTTCAGATAACAATGAACTCAGTCCTGTGAGTACAACAAAGTTTAAGACGTATTTACATTGAAGCTCTTTAAAAAGTACATATGGCTTTGTCCGTAAGATGGGTTCTTGTTGACTTACAATGTTCAAGAGATGAGTCTGGGGAGAATGACTAAGGCAAACATAATGCCTGACCCTAAGATAACACAGAAGTCACTTAGGCTACTATAAAGCACAAGTGACATCTCTCACAAGGATGAAGTTTTATAGAAGTAATGCTCAAGGTTTTAGGGGTAAAGGGTTTGGGATATGTAAAACATGAATTCTGGAAGATAAAGATGGATCCTGGCTCATCAGACAGCAAAGAATCACCAGGTTGTAAACTACATCCATTCCCAGCATTTCAAGAGGACGGTCAAATATCTTCTCCCTTTGGAGAGATCAGCTGTGTGTTTAACTTTTCCTGGTTTCTCCAGTGCTTATCTGTGTGCACAAGAACCTTTTTGCTCTCTACAATTTTCAAATAAGAATGTTAAATAGCAATAGACCATACTGGAGGCCTGAGCACACAGCAGTTTCTCCAGAAGTTTATTACCCTTCTCCCAGATGTTTGGTGGCAATTTCACAAATAAGACTGCCAACTTGTGCTTACAGTGAAGCAATCCTATCTTCCCACATGGCTGTAATCTGAAGTTTTACTTTATCAGCTGGACTCCAATCTAGGGCACTTCAGGAACCACCTGTGATCTGTTTCAATTCCTTAGATAAAACTTCAGAAATCATCAAGACTATGTGGCTATTGGAAAGACAAGAAGGTGCCGACTCTCCTTTGAGAAGCCTACACCCATCTTTGGGGTGTCTTACTCTTTCCCTAGGCTCTTCTCTATTAATACACACACACACACACACACACACACACACACACACAGAGAGAGAGAGAGAGAGAGAGAGAGAGGGAGAGAGAGAGAGAGAGAGGTGCATGCACGAATCTGTTAAAAAATTACTTTTAAGCTGAGCATAGTGGTGCATGCCTTGAATCCCAGCACATGGGAGGCAAAGGCAGTCAGATCTTTGTGAGTTCGAGGCTAGCCTGGTCTACAAAGTGAGTTCCAAGACAGTCATAGCTATCACACAGAGAAACCCTGTCTCAAAAAAAATTACTTTTAATATAAACTCCAACTTGGCTGGCTCTTCTTGAAATTTCTTTCTGTGATGAAGTCAAGGATCTGGAGATTTCTAAAAAGAACACTTTGGGCTGCTGCAGGTGGCGGCATATGCTGTGTCTCTTGCTGCATCAGTGGTGATGTAACATGCAAAGAACATCAATGAATCAATAAGAAAACAGCTACCCATTCTAATTTTAAATGAGCAAAAGATATAAATAACCCATGCTAAAGGAAATTCATGACTGATAATCTCATAAAAACATACTTCGCTTCACTTATAATAAGAATAATACAAGGGCTGAAGAGATGGCTCAGTCGAGAGCACTGGCTGCTCTTCCAGAGGACCTGGGTTCAATTCCCAGAACCCACATGGCAGCTCACAACTGTCTGTAACTCCTGCTCCAGGGGATCTGACACCCTACACAGATATACATGCAGGCAAAACACCAATGTATATAAAATTAAAAAATAAGATATTAAATAAAGAAAATTATACCCAAATAAATAAATAAATAAATGTAATAAAAATATTAGGTTCCTGAAAATAAGCCATACCTACATTGAACATTTTACAAAGGCTGGTCAATTAATTAGAGCATCAGTGATTGTGGAGAAGTTTGAATGTCACAGGTACAGAGCCTAACTACAATTTATCTTGGATTATCTTGGTACTCTTTGGATAGTTATTCTCTTTGAATAGTTATTTATTGCCCACCTCTGTGTAGGATCTAGTATCCTTGTGATTGTTGGGTGAGTCCTTAGAATGTATGAGAAGACCCCTAGCTTCCACCAATTCAAAAGCTAGGCATGTTAGCAGATAGCATCTGAGGCCTGTAGGAGAGGTCTTACCATCTGAGGGCTACAGGAGAGATTCCCCAGCTTTGTTATAATCTGCCTACTTGATGTTGTACCAAAGTATTCTAAAAAAGTCTTGATCTGTTATGTTCTTTGTTTTATTACTGGAAAAAAAAACCTTCATGAAACTGGTGCCACACTGGAATATGGAATTCGGGTGACTTAAATCTATGTTTCCAGGCCATATTCACTGATATTTGCCTCTAAAATTAAATACCTTATATTCTCTTTCAGGTGACAGCTATGTTTTTTATGTCATCAAAAAGAAAGAGTCTTGGGGCTGGAAACATGATTCAGAGGTTAAGAGCATGTGTTGCTCTTGCAAAGGGCCCAGGTTCAGTCCTTAACACTTGCCGGGTGGCTCATAGCTGTCTAAAACACTCCAATCCCAGGTTACCAAATGCTCTCTTCTGACCTCCTCGGGCACCAAGAACATACACGGTATACACACATACATACAAGCAGGGAAAAACATTCATACACATAAAACAATAATAAATCATTTTTATAATGATTTTATAATATAATTTTCTCCTCCTCTTCCTCCTCCTCCTCCTCCTCCTCCTTCTCCCTTCTTGAGACAGGATCTCTCTCTACATAACTCTGGCTGTCCTGGAACTCAGTCTGTAGACCAGGCTGGCCTCACCCTCACAGAGATCTGCCTGCCTCTGCCTCCTGAATGCTGGGAATAAAGGTGTCCATCACCATGCCCAGAAAGAATGTTTTTCTTTAAAAAATAAAAGAGCAGGATGAAGAGACTGCCTGGCTCTAAGAAGCAGTAACTCATCTTTCCAATGGACAATACAGATTTACTGGTTGTTCACTAGCTGTGAATAAGGACCAAGAACAGACCATCATTGGAATGGTGGTGATCAGAATGCCCTAAACAAGGAGGAAATAGTAACTATAGACCTATCTTCTTAGACTGTGGGTTACAAAGGAAAAGAGAGAATTACATTTAGCTAAAAAGAATTCAGTTAATTCAGGAAAGGCAACATGGTAGCGTACCTGAGTGCAGGTGCCCACAGAGGCCAGAAGCATTGGCTCCCCTGGAACGGGAGGAGCTACAGATGGTTGTGAGCCAGCTGACATGGGTTCTGAACCAAACTCAGATCTTCTAGAAGAGCAGCACATGCTCTTAACCACTGAGCCATATCTCCAGCCTCTGTCCTCCCATCTCCCCTCACCGTCCCCCTGCTTTTTTTTTTTTAAGACAAGGTCTTATGTAGCTCAGATTGGCTTCAGTCTAACAATGTGGCAGAGGATGACCTTGAACTTCCAGTCTTCTTACCTCCTCACTCCAAGTGCTGGAACTATAGGCATGTTCTACCACATCTGGTTTATAAGGCACCCAGGGTTTCATGTGCATGCTAGGCCAGCACTCTACCAGCTGAATTCCATCCAAAAATGCACATTTGCTCATGTTTTTACATTGTCTGAAATTCAAATACATCTGACAGTTACTGGGACCTTAGCATTTCTGCTGGCCAGGCAGCAGTTGTCCTTGCCTGACACCTTCTGGTAAGATAAAGAAAGCAGCATCATCAAGACAGAATGAATATGAATATGAAAGAAAATGATGGGATACTTTTTTTCCTCTAGAAATCATACATGTTCTTAATGGCAAAAAATGTTAGGCAGAAACAGCACATATGAAGGAGTCCAATAGTAACAGGTATCAGATTTCAAGTGCAAAGATACTTCACTAACACATTAGCCAATTTATTTCATTTTAGTGTTTTCTGTAACATTTGGAAGATTGACATATCTTAAAAGTTCACTTCCAAGATGGGCCATGGTACTACTCAACATCAGCACTCAAGAGGCATAGGCAAGAGGATTGCTGGGAGTCCACAGCCTGCCTGGACTATGTGAGATTCTGTCCCGAACAACAAAACCAACAACAACAAATATATGTGTATACAATATATGTGTGTATATACATACATACAGACATAAACACTCACTTCTCAGTGAGTTAAAGAAAATCTGGAGAGATGTACTGGGTAAGAGTACCTGGTTCACTTCCAAAGGACCCAGGTTCGATCCCCAGCACCAACATGGCAGCTCACAGCCATCTGTAACTCCAGTTCCAGAGGTATTCCCTCTTCCAGCCTCCTTTGGCACCAGGCATGCTTTTGGTGCATAGATGTACAAGGCAAAACTCCCTTAAACATAAAATGAATAAATAAATTTTTTTTAAAGAAAATAAAAATCTTCGGGCCAGCAAAGAGACTCAGTAGGTAAAGGCACTTGTCATGCAAGTCTTGTAACCCAAGTCTATCCCCAGAACCCACATGGTAGGAGAGAACCAACTTCCATAAACTGACTTCCACATGCATGCTGTGCCACACACACACACACACACACACATGCACATTGCACACACATACAGAAATAATAATTGTTTTAATTAAGAAAATAAAACCTTCAACACTTATAAAGTGTAAATTCTAAACAGTAAAATTGTGTAGTGTGATAATTTGATTAGCAGTAATGTTCTTCTGTAGTAGTACATAAAATGAGAGTGTACTTTCTAGTCATTGTTTCAAATTTGATGAAATACCATAAGGTCACATGTTTCTTTTCCTCATTAAAAAGTTATGTGTATAGATGTTTTGCCTGCCTGTTTGTCTGTGTGCCATGTGCATGCAGTGCCTGAGGGGTCCAGAAGAAGGCATTGGATGCCCCTAGGACTGAAGTTACTGGATTGGAAGTCACCATGGGAGTGACATGGAAATGAATCTAACTCCATTCCTCTCTGCAAGAGCAGCCAGTGCTTGCTTCCAACCACTGAGCTATCTCTTTCTATCAGAATACTATACTAAGAAAAATGCTAATTTATTAGTTATCAGCACATTATTCAACAAATATTTACTGAATGTTTACTATATGGAAGGTATTAGATATTAGGTATATAATGGTGAATGAGGCCCCCGTTTCAAAGAGTTTATTAGACAGAATTAGGCAAAATAGTAGAAATGCCCCTCAGAATTAGTTCCTCAATATAATCCAAGAAAAAAGTTTCATGATCAGACTAGTTTGAGAAATGTTTCGTGCTAAACTCACTTCTCTGTAATGTGCATTACTACATTAAAGACTAAAGTCACACAGTAAAGAAGCCCACTTAGAAGCCAGGCAAAGTAGCACATGCCACTAATCTAGCATTAGGCAGGCTGTGGCAGGAGTATGGCCAGTTCCAAGTAAGCCTAAGCTATTAGCTAGCAAGACCTATCTCTGGATGCTGGAGGAGGAGACAACAATTTTCTGACTTTGGTGTTGCCCTATACACTCCACACATACTTATTTCTTCATTTCGAGACAAGATTGTCCAGACTGGCCTTGGACTCCAAGGGCCTCCTGCTCCAGCCTCCCTGAAATCCCTGAGATTACAGGCATACATACCACGCCTGACTTCCACGGTTATTAATGATGTAAATCCAGAATCAGAATTGTGATATGTAATGTAAAAAGAGATCCTATTACCTTTCAAAAATTATTTATATTTATGTGTGCATGCCTGCATGTGTATGCTACATGTGTGCAAGTATCAGAGGAGAGCAGAAGAGAACGTTAGGTCCCCAGGAGATGGGGTTATGGGTAGCTGTGAGTGACCTGATGTGGACGCTGAGAATCACGCTCGGGTCCTCTACAAGGGCAACAAGTGCTTTTAGCCTCTAAGCCATCTCTCCAGCCCCAAGATCTCTTACTAGAAAAAGACAACTGCCAACTCCCAGAAGAAACTAGTTAAAGAAAAAATATTTTCAATCTCACTTGTACCTGAGAAACACAAACAATGAAGCAATATCCTGTTGACAAAGATATAGCATGATTACTTTTCAACAGTGTTGTGAAGGTGTAAGGAAGGAGATGATTCATTGCTGGCTGGAGTGAAAAATGGATCCACGCTTTAAGAACAATAAGATTTGGTGATATCTACCAGTTTCATTTCTATGCATCTATCCCACAAAAATATTTGCTCAGGTGCCCAAAGATTTATATACGAAAGAAGTCCACTGCATTATTGCTTGAAGAGTGAAAAATTGAAAATAACACAAATGTCCATCACTTGGACATTTAATAAATGCGAAGGTCTATCATTTCACTTTAATAAAGATGCAAGAGTTCTAATTGAAGATGCCTGACTGAAGGTGTGTGCTTTTATCTATGTCTTTTCCGGCATCCCATTAAGCCCTTAAGAAGAAAAATGGACTTAGCAAACTTCTGAAAGGTTGGAAATACATCAGCTGATGAAATAGAATGGAATGGACCAATGTGTCTGGAAAAATCCCAGAGAGGCTGCCACTTCAGAGCTGGCAAGTACACAAGGTCAAAATAAGGGAGTCTGGAAGCCAGGAAGTGAAATGAAATCCTGCCCATGAAACAAATGTTCTTATTGGCTCCTTGTTATTCCCCCCAGCTACTATCCACATATTTCACCTAGTGAACCAAATTATTACTTCTTAGCTTTACAAAAAGGCAAACAAAACAAGTTGGGTATGGTGGTGCACATTTGGGAGTCTAAAGTAGGAGGACTCCAAGTTGTAGCCTGCTTGGGTTACATAATAAGACCATTTTTTTATTTTAAAGAAGTAAAACACACCTGGAGGTATCTGGGAAAAGCTAAGGCAGTGCCGGTGCTAATGTCCCATCAGCTAATGAAAAATAAAATTTAATGTGACATTTGGGGCTATTGTACAAGACTTAAGGAGTTCTGCTGAACCTGTTCTCAAAAGATCATCACAGCTGGTCCAGTTGACTGTTTATCTTCCCTCACAGAAGGAAGGGGTAGTGTAGGTCATGAGACCCTCACCTGAGTATCCAGTCACTCCTCTCAACCGGCTATATGCAATTCTGCCCATATTGCACATGGTCTGTAGGTCTTGGGGGACGTGCTAGAGGTAGGTGGAATTGGACTAGAGGAGGGGACTGTCTGTGTAGCTATGGAAAAGCCATCATCCCTGCTAGACTTTCCAGCGCAGATTGTTGGGGGCAAAAGAGCTCCCACACTCCTGTAAGTATCTCTTGCCTATGCTCTGGAAGGAAGCCCACTATACTCACTGATTCCCCAAGGTGAACTTTGGTAGAGTTATACCCCAGTTTGTTGTTGGGACCTTAGGAAGAGGGGTGGGGAAGGAATTTTAGGACCAGGGGAGCTCCTGCCCAAAGGCAGCTTCCCTAAACTAAGTCAAAAGACAAGTTACTTGGCACAAGCCCTGACCTGTTATGCAACTATCTTCATTAGACTTTCTATTCAGGGAGAGATTCGGTGAACATAAAATAAATGAAACTGTATCAAAGCACCATGGCTGGCTGGCTGTCTGCCTACATGGCTTCTATCCTTCCTTCCTACTTTCCTTCCATCCTTTCTTCCATTTATTTATTTATTTATTCATTCATTCATGGTTATTTATTTGTTTATTTATTTATCTATTTATTTATTTATGGTATCATTCAGTAGTCCAGGCTGGTTTTGAAGTCAGAACATTCCTTCTTCAGCATTCTGAGTGCTGGGATCACAAGCCTGTACCACAACGCCCAGTTCTTTCATTTTTACATATAGAGACAACTACTGACCACCAGATATATGATGATAAACAGTGTCATGCAACAAAAGACAGAGTAAACCAGATGGTGATGGCACACGCCTTTATTCCCAGCACTTGGGAGGCAGAGGCAGGCGGATCTCTGTGAGTTCGAGGCCAGCCTGGTCTACAGAGTGAGTTCCAGGACAGCCAGAGTTACAGAGAGAAACCCTGTCTCAAAAAACAAAACAAACAGAAAAAAAATAAGAAAAAAGAAAGAAAGTCAGAGTAAGCAGAATCAATCACAGAGACTTTAGAAAGGAAACTAGATTAGGGTCTACTAAGTTCAAAGGGGAGAGAAATGACCCGTATGCAGATATTATATACTATGCTACTGGTCAGTATACCACAAACTGCTTGCACATCCATGTTCAGGGCTGCACTGTTTGTAATAGCCAGGAAATGGAAGCAGTTTATGTGCCCATCTATAGATGAATGGAGAAAGAAATGCAGTACATATACACAGTGGAATTTCACTTAGCTATAAAGAAAAATGAAATATCAACATTTGCTGGGAAATAACGGAACTGGAGATTATCATGTTTAGCAAAATGAGTCAAACTCAGAAAGACAAACACTACATGTTTTCTTTCATCTGCAGAGCTTGGATTAATGTGTGTGTGTGTGTGTGTGTGTGTGTGTGTGTGTGTGTAGGCCCTGAAACTAGAAAAGGAATCATGGGAATCATGGGAGGGGAGAAGAGATCTTAAGGGACAGATGAGACAGAAGAAAAGGAAAGCCAGAGGTGATAGGGTAGATCGGGACTATGGGAAGGGAACAGATCAGAACAAAAGATAATTACAAATGTATGTGTATGAAGATGCAATGTTGAAACCCATTATGTTATATATTAACTTAAAAATAAATTTAAAAAATGTTTTAAGAGCTAGAAAGATGCCTTATAGTTAAGAACACTTGCTGCTAATTTATAAGGACCAGAATTTGGGTCTCAGCACCTACCAGGTAGCTCACAAATGCCTGTAACTCCAGCCCCAAGAAATCTGACACCCTCTTCCAGCTTCCACAGGCAACTATACAAACAGGTATACAGATAGACAGGCAGAGAGACAGACAGAAATAAATACATACTTTAAAGAGTCATTTGAAAGAAAACAAAAGTATTTTACAAACTAGAAAGAGAAAGCTGTAACCATTTTCAGAAAGAAAAAAATTGGTTACTAGTAAAGAAACAAAAATTAGGGACTGGGTACATGGTTCGGTTGTAGCATTCATTACTGCCTGGTGTATACTCAAGGCCCTAGGCTCAACCCTTGGTACAACAAAAAAGAAGAAACAAAAATCAGATTTCTCATTAGCAAAACTGGATGTTAGAACACTTTAAAATTGTGAGGAAAAATTACTATGAACATTGCATTACTTTTCCCAAGGACACATGAACAAATGTCTATTCACATCATACAGGGCACCAACAACAGACAGAGCAGAGTTAACAATTTCATTGAAGTCCAACTTGGTGAACCAAGTTTATTGGAGTTTATTATATGCATTATTTATTATTATATTTTTATTATTTGTTATTATTATTTATATAATTATTATATTGAGTTTATTGGGGTTTACTTGAAGGAGATGGGTGTAGATGACTCAAAAACAGTTACATCAATAAAAAGTCTCACTGCATCATGAGTGATGACCTCAAGGAAACTACATTATGGCATCCCACCTTTATTCTTCTGCCTATCTGCTCCAGCAGTCCCTTCCCCAGGTCACATGCAGCTAGGGAGCAGGATGGAAGTGTTAATAACACCATTACCTTTATGCAAACCTAGTGACCATAGCATTTGTTCTGTTTATTTCACTGCTATGACTGTGCTCCATGGTAGTGTTAGGATGGTCATGTCATGCCCAGAGGAAAGAGCTCTGCTTATGAAAACAGGCCGTTTTACAGCGGGGCCCTCAGAACTAGCAGTACCATTCTTGTCCTTGGCCAGAAACCCAAAATATCCTTATTTCTGTACTGGCCATAGGCCAAAATGCCACAAGTGTTTGGGGGCTCTAGTTTGTGGTCTGGTCTCTTGTTATTTTTCTTTTCCTTTTACACAGTTGCCTGAAAGCTATATGTGAACGTGACCAGAACTCCAGTGTAGATAGATACTCATCCCCTTGAACAAATTTGGAACAGGATATCTGGATTTTTATGGTGGAAATGGGCTGTATCTATTATAATCTTAGTAGTTATGCTATTAATTACACTTAATCTTTGAATCTTGTGTGCTCAACTTGTGGGATATTCACCAGAGAAGACAGCTCAGACACAGGCTTAAGCCAGTAGAAAATCTTTGTTAGTCAGCTGGCAACTACACTGTGTGTTCAGGATCCCAGTGTAGACTGAGCCTTTCTCAGGATGAGCTTTTAAGCACAAAAACCATATTCTGGGTTGACATACGTCAGTTAACAAGAAGAGTTAGCCAAGAGCAGAAATACAGAAGCTAAAAAGCAAGGTTAATACATTTTGAGACTTTCTCAGAACTATATGGTCTTTGATAGATTAGGCCTTTGTTTTAGTTTTGGCAGACGGTGCTGTCTACATGCTGAATCTTACAGCCTGAATTCACTTCCATCATGGAGTCAATTGTGCTAAGGGCTCACGGCCTACTAAGGTCTGGGGCCCTCTTACATTCCCTAGGGGTCTTAGTGAATGAGTCAAATTGTGGACTCATCCTGTTTTAGTCTAAGATGTAAGGCCCCAACATTAATCCAATCAGAATGACAATTAAAATCCTCGTTAATACTGACAGCGGAGTAGTTGGTCAGGGGGATCAAGAGAACAGAGACTGATACCAATTATTTTTTAACTATGCAAAAAAATTTTTTAACCATGGAGTCCCTTATAAGTTTTTAATTTGGGTAACCCCAGTCAAAGTGAGTTTTGTCAATCACTGGGCTGACAGCCTGGTTAGTTCCTATCCCTATGTAGTATGGAGGCCAGGTGTCTAAACATAACCAGCAATCTTGGCTGCGAATGACTATCTCCAGAGTTCCTTCCTGTGACAGAGTCTGATTTCCCAGGTTTTTCTGTTTCCCAAACGCCAGAATTTTTTAAAGGGATTTTTTAGAAAGTCTTAGTTTTACAACCCCAATTTTTATAATAAAAACTCCCTTGTTTTGGGCAACTAGGGGGCCCAGTCACAGGGTATGTATAGACTTATAAACTGTATTTTTATCTCAAAAGATAAACTCCCACATTTTTTCAATACAACTGGATACTTAAAGTGAGCAGCAGTGAGCAAAGGTCAAGATGGAATATGGGTTGTTGGTCTTTAGCCATATTAGCTATCACTTTCCCTATATCTGTTTTTTTTTTTTGGTTTTTTGGTTTTTTTTGTAGTACCCAAGTCCAGGCCTGGAGGCAATGGGCACTGGACCATGACCATGTATTTATATCCATAGTGTAAAACACAAGACTTAGGAGGACATAGAGGGGCAGGGAGTGGACAGGTTCAGGGCCCAATGAAACATTAATTTCAATGGGTCCATAGTCTAGAGACAGTCCATTTGGCAGCAGCATCTGTGGCTTTTTGTTCTTGACCTGGGTGTTGTGGATCCATGGTGTAATGTCGGCTATCTTTACAGTCATAAGTGTAGAGAGAATCACCATGTAGTCTTTTTTTTAAGTTGGTTTCAGTGTTTCTTTGGCTACCTGCTTGACCCAGACAGTATCACTGGACTAGAACAAGAGGAAACTGGTGGTGGACTTGGAGGTTGGCTGGATCTCTCAGATAGTCCAATGAATAGCTTTTGTGGAGGACTGGAATGCCTGTAGTGATTTGAGAAAGGAATGGTTAGAGTCCTGCCAATTGCTGGTCTCTGAGCCTGAAAAGCTATGGGGGAGATTATCAAAACATAATTTCATAGAGGGTAAATTTTCCCTCCCTACATGGGGTGCAGCAGGACAAAGCAAAGCAAAGAAAGGAGGCCTATCCATCCTTTGCTGGACTCTAATGAGAGTTTTGTTAGAGTTTTTGTTTGTTTATTTGTTTTTAAAGTCCTGTGTATTCATTTTACCTTGACAGAATTCTGAGATCTATATGCACAATGAAGTTTTTAATCTATATCCTAAGCTTTAGTTATTGAGAGAATTTGGCTATGAAATCCGGGCCATTGTCAGAACCCATTGCTAGAGGGAGGCCAAATCAAGGGACCAGTTCCTGGAGGAACTTTTTAGCTACTGTTTGAGTAGTTTCAGTTCAGGTGGGGAACACTTCTAGGTGTCTGAAGTTAGTTCCCAGAGTTCACCAAGATGATAAGCTCTCATATGAACCCCTTTCTAGGTCAAGGCTTTCTGTTTTTGATTCACTTGAGCACAAACCTGGCATCTGGCTGTTCAGTTTAGGTATAACATACCTTGCTTGGTCTGAGCAACTCAGAAAGTTTTGTAGACCACAGATGAGTAGCCTTGTAAAGGTTAGTTGCCAGAGTCCTGTTAGCTGTTTCTGGGAGAATGATCTTTTCCTCTGCTGTCCTCCATCAACCTGTGGGTTTGAGCTGTCCATTTTTTCTTTACTATGGAGTCCCAGGCAGCACCAGGTTATGGTATGTCATCAGAATATCAATAGGCCCCAGTGGTCTTAGGATCATATGTCAGGCAGCCCAGCAGTGGAGAACAGCAATTTGTAGGGAAAGCCAAACATTCTCTAACCATTGTGTATATAGCCACCAACTTTCCCTTTTCCCATCTGACAGCCTGGGTCAGATCAATCACTTCTGCTCTCTGGGCTGAAGTACCTGGCTTGGTTCCAAATCTTTTCAGTTAAAGTAACTATTGTAGCTCCCATATACGTGTTTTGTTTCTGTTTTGTTTTTCGTCTTGTGACAGCCATGGATGACTACCTGCAGGTCATCATCAGGCAAGAGTGTAGCAGGATTGATGGTGGTGGGTTTCCAGGAGTAAGCCCTGGTACTACATCTCATAGTCATTAGGTAGCCAGTATTCTAGTGCTTCTCAGCAGAGGGACTCAACCATGTCATGGGGTGCTGTGAGTATAAGATCTTGACCCAGAATGAACTATTATTATTATTATTTCATTATTATTATTATATTAGCAGTAGCCGCCATAGCTCTTAGGCAGGTGGGCCAACCTGTGGCTACAAGGTCCAAATGTTTGGACAGGTATGTCACAGACTGTTTCCATGGCCTCAAAGTTTGGGTTGAAATCCCTTTTGTCTTTTGTTTATGGACAAACAGATGAAAAGGTTTTGAGATATCTGGAAGTTTTAGATCTGGAGCTGAAGTCAAGAGTTGTTTTTAAAGCCTCAAATGTCTTTTGTTTAGTCTCAGTCCAGATTAGGGGCTCAGTGCCCGCTTTTGTGTTGGTGTAGTGAGGCTTTGCTATTTCTGCAAACCCTGGTATCCAGAGGCACCCAATACTAACCACAGCCTCTGATGTGCAAAAGGACAGGTTTCTTAACTGAGATTTTGTAGCCCAAGGTCCATCACTCTTGCAGCAGTCCCTCAGTGGTCCTTTGTTGTGGAAGTTTATTTTTAGTTGTGTTTAAAATAATTGTTTTTGTGCACTGTTGGAAAAGAGGATGCATAGGCCTTGGCATCTTATATTGTCTGCAGGTGCTGGATTTCCGTCGTGGGGGTGGGTTGCTTGCTAACTATCTGCACCTGAGGAGTTCTGACTCAATAAAAACACCTCAGCTCAGACGCTCTGGGTCCTTGCAGTGATGGTGGTTCCCTCTGCTGAGGTCTGGCAGGGTTTGCACCTGTGAGAATGCCTCTAGGTCTTTCTTGGTGAGTGACACAGCAGCATATAGACTACAAAAGGAGGAGCTGGAAGGAGCTGGGACAACTGGAGGGTGGGTTTGATATAAAACATACCATATACATGTATGGACTTCTCAAATTAAAAAAAAAATGAAGATGAGGTGAATGTGAGAGAAAGAGGGAGACTGGTTTCAAGAATAATCATTAAAACATTGAAAAAATAAAAACTATTTAAAATGTCCAAAATATAAAGTGAAATTTCTTTTTGAGTGTTTTTGGTTTTGTTTTGCCAGCATGTATCGGAGTGTGCTACATACATGCAGTACCGAAAATGGCCAGAAGAGGTCGTCAGAGACCCCAGAACTGAATTACCTAGAAACTAGCGTTACGCAGCCATCTCTTCAGAAATAAGCCCTTTTTCCAACTCCTACTTTTTTCAGAGGGAAGAGGAAAACTGGAATTTGCTACTAGACCAGGCTAGCCTTGAACTTCCAAAGATTCATCTGCCTCTGCCTCCTGAGTACTGAAGTTAAAGGCATGTACCACTAAGCTTGGCTCTACTTTAAAAAAAAAAAAAAGACAGGTTCTTGCTATATAGCCCAGTCTGGCCAAGGGCTTGCTACATAGCTGAGGATGACCTTGAACTCCTGATCCTCCTACTTCCAACTACTAAGTATTGGTATTACAAGTGTGTGATACCATGCCGAGGCTTTTTTCTTTTCTTTTTTCTTTTTTTTTTTTTTAATTTTTGAGATAGGGTATCATGTAGCCTAGGATAACCTTAAACTCACTCTTTAGCTGAGGATAACCTTAAACTTCTGATACACCTGCCTCTGCCTCACAATTGCTGGGATTATAAGCATGGCTTTAAATGTTTTTAAATGTGGAAAAATGACAAAAATCTCAATTAAAATTAATTGATAGGAAGGTTCTTGGCAGGTTGTGGAAGTGGCATAGTTTTTTTTAAAAAAACATTCTCCTCAATAGCTTAATAAAAACAGAAAACAAGCTAGGCACAGTGGTGCACACCTGTGACCACGGCACTCAGGCGATGGAGGCAGAAGCATCAGGAATTTGAAGCTAGCCTGGGCTCCATAAAGAGGCCCTGTCTGAAACATGCAACAACCAAAACAGAAAATTTCCTATAGAAAACCCCAAACCCACGGACAATAACTGCCACAAAGCTAGGTGACAAGATTATTAAGCCCAAATATGTGGAAGAGGTTCAAACTACCAATAGCTGTAAAACAGATGCGATATTAGTAGTGTGCGAAAGGAATACAGGGAAGCATGTGACGAACTACAGCAGCTGAAATTGAGGGGGATTTTGCATACTCCCATAGCAGATGAGAACTAAAGAGTTTCCCCCCAAAAGTCCATGCCTGCAGCAGTGTGGGCCCCACGAGCTTTCCACACTAACCAGCCAGGAGCCAGTGGGGTGTGTGTGTGGTGGTGGGGGCAGTGCGGGAAACAATCCAAATGCATTGGCGTGGCACGAGGCCCAAAGGACAATGGGAGAGGAGAGCAAGCGCCCAGGTCTCTGAGAAAGGAAGACACGTTTTTGAGAACTACACAAAAGCAACAGAAGAGGGAGCTAGACGCCAAGAAACCGGAAAACTTCTGTGACCCTAGCCTCCATCCTTCTAAACATTTTAAAAAATATGTAGTGGCAAGAGCTTCTAATTCTGGCACTTAGGAGGCAGAAGCAGGAAAATTGCAAAGTCAAGGCCAGCATGGGCTAGATAAGAAGACCCTATCTCAAAAGATCAAAATAAATAAACACATAAATGTATATAAGCCCTTGTGAAAGCAAGCAATAGTATTAGAAGGAGAAGAAGATAATGATGAGACTGGTTCACTTTGACAATTGACAGCATAGTGGAAGCAGATGATTGTGAGACATGGAAACTATAGCCTACTGTCTCAAAGCAAGTCCAAAAGAGACAAAGAAGAGGATAGAAGATGTGGAAGAAATCAGAACCCCAAAAAACTAAAGCATGAGGTGATGAGTTTAAGGAAAGTATTGGAACTAAGAGAAAATAAAAATGAGTTCTAAGCCAGAAAGAACAAGTGAACCCAACATGTGAGCTAGAAGATGAGAAGAGGAGAACTTCACAGACCCAAAAGGAAAAGAATGAAGTGATAGGACTTGGAAAAACAAGACAGTCAAAGAACATCTCAGCACAAACAGACTGTGTCTCAAACCCCCCCCCCCCCGCCCCATGAAAGGAAATAGAAAAAATTAAAAGGAAGAAGAAAGGAATATGAAGAGAAAAAATAAAAACAAGAAAATAAAACAAAATAAGCCATGTATAGAAGAACAAATATCATGTTCTGTTTGTGGATCCTAGAACCCTTTATGGAGAATATATGTGTATATTTATATCCTCTGTATATAGGCATTGTTGTGAGTTATTAGTGAAAATGTTCATAAAAGCAGGAGGGCGACTAGGGGAAAGGAGATCATTAATGGGGTGGGTTAAAAAGAAGAGAGTCTAAGGAGGGAAAAGAACGGTGTTGAAAACTGTCTGTAGGAAACGCAACATCAAACACAATGAATGCGCACTCATAAAAATGACAACAGAGCTGGTGTGGTAGTTAATGCTTATGATTCCAACACTTGGGAGGCCGAGGCAGGAGAATCAATGCAGGTTTGAGGCTAGCCTGGACTATATGGTGCTTTCCAGGAGAGCCTGGGCAATAGAGTAATCCCATCTCAAAAACTAAAACAAAAAGTTTTGAAAGCCAGAATAGTAAAGGCTACAAGAACGTTTTCCTAAAATAACTCCAAACAATGACTTGAAGCAAAATATTAAAAGAGCAATTGTATACCTGAGAAATGACCAATACTGAGATATAGTCTAGTAAAAGTATTAGATTTTTAGGAGGAGATTTTCTATCTAGGTGAGGAAAGAAAAACAGTCAGTTATCAGATACATTGACCATGATGCTTCATGCTGGAAGAAAAGAAAAAGAAACATGTATTCATGATATATACTATGAATCATATATAGGAGTGTGTGTGTGTGTGTGTGTGTGTGTGTGTGTGTGTGTGTGTGTTATATGAAAAAGAATGTAACCCAAGCAGTCAAATTCCATCTTGAATAGGGAGAGCTCAAGAGCTCCCACCCCCCTGAGGATCTGTTGGCAGTTAATGGTTGATTCTGTGATCTAACCACTGGTAAGTCATTCATGATTCAGTAAATAACTCCCATCCAGGCTCATGCCAGCAACTCCAATTAACCTCAGTGGGTCACAAACATTAAATAAAACATAGCAAAACAAAAGACATGAAAATAGAAGGGGAACTTGCTGGAGAGAAGAGAGGGCTAAGTGGGAAGGGGATGAGAAGGGTAATGGGAAGTAAAAATGACCAAAAAATTACATACATGCTTGAAATTATCAAAGAATAAAAAGGAAATCAATTATTCACACAAAGGTTTTAAAAAAGTAACAATTTTCATCTGTAGCCAAACTGTTATGAGCATCTTCTCACCAAACCAAAAAAAAAAAAAGTTCACATGTTGCAGCCCTGACCCCTAGTACCCCAGAATGAGTACCTGAAGGCAAGGCCATTAAATGAGGTGATTAAGTTAAGAACAGGCTGTTCTACCTGAGTGCAGTCTGCAGAGGAGGAGGGCTGGGGTGGGGCTCAGTGCAGCACTTGCATAGCATTTGCTAGGCCTTAGGTTACAGCCCCAGGATTGTCAAAACAATTTTTAAAAGAAGTGATTAATACACACAAAGACACCAAAAGCCTGCCATGGCAACATATCGTTGAAATTCTAAGGCTAGCCTGGGCTACACAGCAAGGCCCAGTCTCAAACAATAAATAGATAAAAGATACCAGAGGAAAGGCTGTGTGAGGTCAGAGCAAGAAGCCAACCACCTGCCAACCAAGGATAGATGCCTCAGAGAAATCTAACCTGCCAACACCTGACCTTGGGATTCTAGCCTCCAGGGCTGGAAAACACATCTCTGCTGCTGCTTATGTCATCCAGTCTCTGGTGTTTTTTTATGACATCCCTAGCTAAGTAATATTCAAGGATAAAGTCTACAAGCTTGTCAACAAGCACTCAGGAAATAATGCTCTTGTGACCCATTCCTAAGCAATCTGCTACAGAATGAATTCTAGAAAAATAAAACAGTCAGAAAAACATTGACGAAAGGACTGTTTGTGACCATTAGATAAATGAAATATATGAAGCACACAAATCCATGTAGAACTAAGATTCAATAATGGCTGCCAGTATGAAAGTGCAGTTTGTAATAACTGCAGATGGAGTACAGGTGCAGAGAGTGTGTACAGACCAGGGTTTGTGGTTTTGTCATCCTGTCAGTGGTGGAAGCATTAATATTCTGTTCTGAGACAGTTGTGTATGGCATGGCATATAAAGCAAGTGCATAGTAATATGATAATTTAAGTCTATTATCGCCTATATTTGTGGATTCTCGAGTATGAAAGAAAGGAGATTCAGAGGTGAGACAGCTAAGAAAAACCCTGAAGACCTGACTTTAAAAAAAACCACATCAATATCTCCTGTCCTATTTTTCCTTAAAAGGTTTGAAACACCAATCAACTCAGTATCCGCAAGTATCGCAGCTAGCATCCAGTCAGACAGTGGCCTTGAGATGCCATTTTCCACAAAAAAAAAAAAAGAAAAAGAAAAAATAAGGCCCTTTTAGAGAAGTGATTTCAGGTCTATGCCAGGAAATGTATAAAATGAGCCTGAAGCATCAATTTTGTTCAATTTCTGAGTTCATGGTGACTGTTTCTTACATCGCTGACATTTTTAAAATAGGAAAAAAATAACCGTTTTGAAAAAATTAAAGAGAAAAGGCATTGCCTTCCCTTAACAAACTATACCATTGGCCAACCAAATAAGAGGAGAGGAGATGTTTTTCTTTATCCTAGAAGATAAATGATGAATAATAGAACTCGAATGTCACCATTCTACAAACCTTAATGAATAAATGGATCTAGGTTTAAGCAACAAATGGCTACTAATACCACAGAGAGACAAGTAAACATCATGTACCTTCTGTTAAGAGAATACAAAAAATCATCTAATAACTAGTTAATAACTTAGCCAAAACCCTCCAACCTGAGCCTGATCAAATCAACACTAATATAAAGAAAAAAAAAATACAAGTCAGGCATAATAGTGCATGCCTATAATCGTAGCACTGGGAACATGGAGGCAGGAGGTTCATGGTTATCAGTTCATGGTTATCCTCAGCAATTTAAACGGTTGGCAACCAACCTGGGCTACATAAAATCCTGTCTTAAAACAACGACAAGAAAGAAAATATAGTATAGGAGGTAGAAAAATAGCTCAGTGGGTAAAGGCACTTGCCATATAAGCTTGGTGACTGAAATTTGATCCTCAGAAGCCATGGAAAGATGGGAAGAGAGAATTGATTCGACAAAGTTGTCCTCTGACCTCCACAAGTGTCACATGGCATGTATGCCCACACACACGCATCATGTATACATACAATAATAATAAATTAAAAAAATATTTAAGGAAAATACAGTACAGAGAATGTGGTAATCTAGATCTTGGGGAGACAATCAACAAAATCCAGACTTGGAGACTCTATATGTCAAAGTGCCCAGTTTCTTCAGTAAACAAGTTACAAGAGAGAAAAGGTTGGAAAGGGTCCGGGAGTGTGGCTCAGTGCTATAGAACTTTGCTAGCATATAGGAGGCACTGGGTTCCATCCTCAGCAAAAGTGTGGTGGCACACACCTTCAATCCCAGCATTCAGGAGACAGAGACTGGTGGATCTCTGTGAGTTCCAGGACAGCCTGGTCTACATGATGAATTCCAGAACAGCCAGGGCTACATAGTGAGACCCTGTCTCAAAAATAGAGGTGGGGGGTTAGGGTAAGAAAGAAGAAAATATATTAGCCAGTTGGGTAAGTGTAGGGGGCAAGTGCCTTTAATTCCGGCAGTCAGAAGGCTACGGCAGGGGACATTGCTCTGTTTTTGTTTTTGTTTTTGCTTTTTTAATTTAAAAATTAGATCTAGGCTGGAGACTTGGCTCGGTAGTTAAGAGCAGTGGCTGCTCTTGAAGAGGACCAGAGTTTGGTTCCCAGTACCCACATGGCAGTTTATAACTGCAATTCCAGTTCCAAGGGAGTCTGCTACCCTCTCCTGTCTCTGCAGCCAATGGACGCACACATGGTGCACAGACACACACTCAAGCGCTCACACATACACATAAAAATTTAAAAAACAAATCTTTTTAAAAATTAGATCCATATGCACTGATATTGGAAGATGTCCAAATTCTATAGTAATTTTAAAAAGAATCAGAACAGTATATTCGGTGTGCTCAAATTTTCATTTAATAAAATAAATAAAACTATACACATAGGGATTATGCAAAGAGACTTCATATAAATATGCAGCAGTCAACAGAGCTATTCTCAAGGCTGCCATTACAGAGGAGCTCTCCTTCAAAGTTGTAACTTGCTATAATGCCTGCTTGAAATCTAATGAGTATGTTTTACTTTTGTAATTAGCAAAAAAAAATGTTGAAGGAAAGACAGATGGAGGGAAATGAAAGAGGGAGCGGGGGAAGGATGAAGAAGAAAAATCTCATGTTCTTAAGAACCCTTTAGATTATAAACTGAGGCATTCTCCTGACTTAATCACAATTAAACAATGAGTAACACGAGGCTTTGGTAAATAGTAAGAGCCACTTCCTAAAGTGACTCTCAGAGGATTTTGTATCTATGTTTAAAATCGTAGTTTTTGACTAGCTAGCCTACCATTGTTCCCATTAAAATTTACAACCTGAGCTGGAATTGTTCCCTGAAAGGCGCTTGTCTAGCATGTACATGGCCAGGAGTTCAATCTCGGCATTGCAGATACTCTAAAAACCTTAAAATTCACACACCTTCACCCATGGATTCCTGATAAGGTGGGGTTGGGGAGTCAGTACTTAAAAAACAAGCCACTGCTCCAAGTTTTAGCAACTTTCCTCTCTTCACTTTGATGCTTTGAGGGAGGCAACACCCTTATCTTTCTCTGTTTATCCTATATGCCAGTGGCTCTCAAGAGTCTGGTCCCCAAACTAGCATAAACAAACCTTTAGACCCCATGCAGACCTATCAAGTAGGAATTTCTCTGGGCAGGATATGCAGCAATCTCTTCTGATAAGCTCTCTAGGCAGGACACTCAGTTAGGTCTGAAATTCACTTTAGTGATGAGTGGATTTTTACCAAAATATTTCTAACAATTGGGACACACTTATATTGAAATTTAGTAGAACATTCTGGGTTTCTTTTTGTGGTGGTGGTGGTGGTTTTTCTCAGTCTGGTTACTTGCCTTCCAGGTATTGTGATACATGCTTGTTTGAGAAGAACTAGGAGATAGGTAAGGCAAGAGGCTTGGATTCAGACTGCCACGACTGCACTCCTCTTTTAAAAGAGAGAATGGAATTTGACAAGTATGATTGTCGTCTCCTTCAGACAGACAAGACCCAGACAAGGAAGCGGAGATGTGGGGAGAGAGCCAGGCAGCTTTGGGGCTTAGGGAAAAGTTTAGTAGCAGAAGGGGCCTGGATTTTACCAAAAAATTCAAACTTAATGGGGGTCTTCAGCTTCAGACCTCATAAAGTTCTACCTCCACACCAAGGCAACTGTGGATAGTCTAGGAGAAAAGATTAGGGTAGACATTGGGGTTTGGGGCTACACCCAAGAAAGGGCAAAATATCTGTTTTAAATTTTTGCTTGTTTATTCATTTGTTTCAGGCAGAGTCTGGATGTAACCCAAACTAGCTTCAAACTCATTATGTAGTCTAGGCTAGCCTTGAACTAGCCTCGATCCTCCTGTTTCTACCTCCCAAGTGCTGAGATGACAAAAGTGCATCACCACACTTGCTTGGAAACATAACTTTTTAATAGTAAAATATACAGGATACAGGAAAAAGGCTGACTTAGAATTTGCCAAGGTCAATTTGTGCTCACATCAGGCTGATGGTCACTAGCTTTGTAGGTAAAAATTGGAGACTAGACACTCCCTTAGAGGGTAAAGAGGCCCCTGGGCAGTCCTGTCCCTGTCCTGTCAGTGTCTAATGCAGTAGCTCCCAATCAGAGATTTTAACCCCTGACGATGTCTGGAGCCGTTTCTGGTTGTCAAAACATGGAGTAGCCAGGCAGTGGTGGGGCACACCTTTAGTCCCAGCACTGTGGAGGCAGAGGTAGGTGGATCTCTATGAGTTCGAGGCCAGCTTGATCTGCAACAGAGAAACCGTGTCTCAAAAATCAAACAAAAAACGAACAAGCAAACCATGGAGTGGGCATCTTACTGACATCCTGAGGTACTACTCAATGTCACCTACAGCCCCAGAAAGCTCCCTCTACAAAGAATTATCCAGTTGCAAATGTCAAGTTCCAAGTCCCAGAAACCATTCTAAAGCACCTTGAGCACAGAGAATGAGCTGCCTTCTTCCTCATTGCCTCATCTCCCTCATCTTTAACCCCAGGCCCAGACAGTCAGTCACGTCCCATGAAGATAAACTCTGTGTATGCATTCCTGTAAATCAGAAGGAAGTGATGACCTCTCTAGGTCTCGGCATTCTCATCTGTAAAAATGTAGGTAAAAATTTGTACCTCATACGGTTGTTGCAGAGATTAAATGAGTAATTTAAGAGTTTAAATTCAGGTATTTATTGAGCACCTACATTGTATGCCAGGTATTCAGAGCCCACAAATAGTCTTTGCTAAGTGAGTACTTTAGTGAGTTTTATAGCACACAGCAGATTTTCAAACAGAGGCTAATTTTGTCACCTATACTTTTCCTCTCCCTTATTAGACAGAGACTTAATCCTCTTGCTTCCTTCCCAGAGAACAAGAGGGAACAGTAGAATTAATACCTTATTTAAAAGAGCTACCTGAATCTGCACTGTCTGTGCTGTTTTGCTAATGTTTCTCATTAGCTCCAAACACAGCACCAAAGCTAGCACACGATATTTATTTATTTAATTTGTTGACAGTTTCAGGCGTGTCTGCGATGAGTAGTCATTGTATACATGTCACTTTCACCTCCGTTACTCTCTCATTCTCCTCCCTCCCATGCTGAACCCCTTCTTCTTCTTCCCAACAAGTCCCCAAGACATTGGTCTGATTTAAAATACATATTTTTTTAATTTAAAAATTAGGTCTAGGTTGGAGAGTTGGTTCCGCACTTAAGAGCACTGGTTCCTCTTGCAGAGGACCAGAGCATGGCTCCCCCTCCTACTTTCACATCTTGGTGTTGGGGAAGGGGAGTCGGCAGCCAACATATTGTTCTTAATCATCAAAAGAAGCTCAGATCTGGGAGTGTGGGTCAGTAATAAAGTGCCTGGCCCTGGTTTGTTTTGTTTTGTAAACAGTGTACCCTCCAGAGCTCTCTTATCAAAGCACAATCTCTCCCTCTTTCTTTCACTTCTTTTTTGACAAGCCCTTGAAAGTTTTATCAAAGACAAATTAACATTTTTTGCATGGTTTACCTTTTACTGATCTGTTCTGGCATACTTCTAGTATCAGAATCACCTAGAAAAGGAAAAACAATCACTTTACAACCCACTCACCTGCAACTGGCACTCACATTTCCCTAGAATGGCCCCACATTCTGTTGTGGGGCAACAGATTCTCACGGATTCTATGCAAATTACTGCAGTAGCTGTGCTGTCACTTTTCCAAAGTTGCTAAATTATAACTGAGAATGTTATCCATCACATGATCACGGAAGATGATCATATAATAAATCAGACCTGGTTTATCACCAGAATTGATAATACCATGCCTAGGGAAACAACTAGGTCTAGGGACACATCCATGACCTTACTATAGTCAATGCTCAGCCTGTCCTGATTACTCCAAGACCAGAAAAGGGAGGATGTTTGCAGTCAATGTTTAAAATGAGTTAAAACCTTTCCACACTTGAGTGTGAAGTGCCCCCCCTTCTTTTTAGTGGCCCTCATTTCTTTAGCAGCCAGAACTTTCCTTGGCCCCATCCTTACACAAGTTTCTTTTCTGGTCAAACCAGGTTTGCCAAGCCTATGATTTTCATTCACAGCCCTTACCATAAATTCAGTATGTTCATAGTTCAATTCCAAACAAGGCAATTTACAGAAAAAAGTCAAGTTGCCAAAACTGTGAAAATTTGTTCTACTAAGAAAATACAGATAAAACAATAATCTGGTGTTTCTCGTAAAATTAATGAAAATGATAATATCTAGTATTGGTGAAGATTCATGGAAACAGGCACTTTTGTAAACTGCTGATAGAAATATGAGCTTCTGCAACCTTTTAGAAAGATAATCTGTTAATATTCATTAAAGCTTAAAATACATACCTTAAAATGTATCCCTTATATACTAAGAAAATTCTCCCAGAGCACTTTAAGAGTGCATGTGCCAATATGTTTGTGATAACAGAAAACTGAAGGTAAATAATAATATGCTACAAGTTGAGGAATATGATCAACTCAGCTTGCATCACCAAATAAATGCCCAAACAACACGTTATCTTTAACCTTACAATTTGTTTCAAATTTTGCCAGTGACAATACTGCCATAATAAATATCCTTTCTATTGATGATTTTATTTCTATAGCATGTATTTTTACATTGTGGTATCTTCACCTATAATGCAATACACAATTATTAGAGAGCCAGTTACAAGACTGCAGATGTGTGGCTCACTTAATAGACTGCTTGTCTAGCATGCAGGAACCCCTGGATTTGATGATCCCCAGCATTTCGTAAACTGGTGATGGTGGTGCACATCCCGGCACTCAGGACGTGAAGGCAGTAGGATCAGGAGTTCAAAGTCATCCTTGGCTTCATAGTGAGTTTGAAGCCAGCTTGGGACCCTGTCTCAAAAACAGAAACAATAAAAAGGTTGAAAACAAGGGTCAGTTGTTAAGAGTGATTGCTACACAATCACGAGGCCTGGAATTTGAATCCCAGCACCATATAACAAGCCAGGCATTGTGTGCATGCCTGTAATCCCAGCTCTGAGGCAGCCAGAGACAGGAACATTGGTGGAGCTTGCTGGATTCCAGCCTAGCTGACAAAATGTGAGCCCTAGGCTCAAGGAGAGACCCCAACTCAAAGAAATAAGCAGAGTGATAGACGGGAACATCAATACCCATTTCTGGTCTCCATGAGCATGGATGCATGTCTACAAACAAACATGTATATACACGCTCAAATATATACACACACACACGTAAAATACATGAATGAAAGAATCTTTTTCAAAGTCAACTGCAGGGGCTATAGAGATGGCTCTATGGTTAAGAGCAATTGCTACTCTTGCAAAGGATCCAGGTTTGGTTCCCAGAACCCATATAGTGGCTCACAACAGACTGTAAATCCAGTTCCAGAGCATCTGATGTCTTCTTCTGACCTCCACAGGCACCGTGCATGCATATGGTACACATACATGGGCAGAACACTGATCCATATAAAATAAAAATGAATAAATCTAGGCATGGTGGCACATGCAGGCATATAAATGTGAGTTCTAGGCCAGCTAGGGCTACATAGTGATACAGTATCTATCCCAAATAATAAGTAAATGAATAATTAAATAAATATAATTTTCTTAAATGAAGGTTTTATTACAGAGAAATTCATGCCAAGCCATATTACAACGAATGTTCATAAATCAAAGGACAAAGAAAAAATCTTGAAGTGACTGAAAGAGAAAGAAAATGCATCACTTAGAGAACCCCAGTCTGAATAAAGGTATATTTCTCATCTGAAGCCATGTAAGACAGTATGAAGTAGCGGATTTTTCAAGTGCAGAAACAAATGAACTTTCAGAACATAGCAGAAGAACACACAATGAACGTAGAACTGTGCCTGAATGTAGGAAACTGCGCATTCAAACGATAAGGGCAAAGAGCAGGCTGCAAGAGCTTCCATGGCCGAACTAGAAGGATCTGAGCAAGAAAGTGAAGAGGTGCTAAACAATAACCCAAAGTATAAAATATATATCCATGAGTCCATGCTGATATAAATGAATGATTGTTATACTGAATAGATAAATGGACAGACAGGCCAATACATTCATATTCATACTCATGAGGGAGGAGAGACAAATGTTCCATTCTAATAATACCTATAGATGTTCTTCCCTCAAAGAAGTGAAACATATCTCTATTCCTTCACTTTGGCTGTACATACTGACTTTCAAAAATCTGGTATGGAAAAGGGGGAACGAGTAATTTTGTTATGACGACAATAAAATCTGACAAACAGTACCTTGGCCAGCTTATAAAGGTCAACACTGACAGTAGTGGGGCGTTTTGAAAGTAGGTACCCTTGACGTGACATGGTGAAAATTTGTCTACCTCTGTACTATTCCCCAAATCTGTAACTCAGTTTAATCGTTATAAATGCATCAGACAAATTCCATTATTTTACAAAACAACTGACAAGTAGTTATGGAAAACATCAAGGTTTTAAAAATAAATGTGTGAGAAATGGTCACAATCCACAGGCGCCAAGGAAACAGGATGACTAAATGTAATATGATGTGGATAGTATCTCAGAACAGATAAAGAACAGCAGATAGGAACAAAGGGAACCTAAGGGCTAAGGAGATGACTCTGTGGGTTAAATCGCTAGTTACACAAGCATGAGGACATGAGTTCAAATCACCACTGTAACAGGCTAGTCTGTACATGCCTGTAACCCTAGTGCTGTACGTGATGGAAACCGGGTTGCTGGGACCTGGTGGCCTCCGGCCTAGCTCTAGGTTCTCTGAGAGACCCATGTAAGGGAATAAGGTGGAGAGTGTACATGACATTTGACAACTACCTCTGACCTCTGCAGAAAGTCATCCTCTGCCTCCACTTCTGCTTCTGTGGCTTGCACGTACCACCTCCACTACCACCACCAAGCAACAGTAATTCATTTTATATTAAAGTTCAAAAATACCATAAGTAGGCTAGATGTGCTGATGAATGCCTAGAATCCCAGCACTTGGGAGGCAGATGCAGAAGAATCTCAAGTTTGAGGCCAGTCTGGTTTACATAGTGAGTCCCCGTATCACAAAAAAATCCTAAAAATCCATAGTAGAATAAGGAACTACAAAGAGGGAAACAGAAGAAACAAACAGGAAATGGATACTAGAATGATACAGACTCTAGGGTTAACCTACTGACAACTACTATTGGGAGCTTGTGTTCTCCAAAAATGTACGTTAAAGTCTTAAATCTCAGAACCTTTGAAAGTGACCCTTTGTGGAAACATAGTCTTTACAGACATAGTCAAGTTACAATGAAACCATTAGGGGGACTGGAGAAATGGCTCTGCAGTTAAGAGCACTTTTGCTGCTTTCGCAGAGGATTCAGGTTCAGTTCTCAGCACCCAGGCAGCTCACTGCTAGAATTGCCTATACCTCCAGCAGGGGATCTCACACCTGAGGCCTCTGTGGCCACCTGCATTCGCAGGCACACCCCCCCCCCCCCGCACAGCCACACACATGCGCATAAGTAAAAATAAAGCAGTCTTTAAAAAGGAAAATGTCCATTATTAAAATCACGTATTTTTAACACACACATAAAGACTGTGAAAGTCCACGTATATTGGTCTCTCAGTCTTACAAGTGGACAGTAGGAGGATGCAAAAGGGGAAACATCATGATCATGAAGGCAATTATGATTATTGTTACTTTACAAACTCCTGTTGCACACTAGTCAAATGTTTTTTGAGACAAGGACTTCCTGTGTAAAGCAGACTGCTTGGAGTTTGCAGCTATCCTCCAGCCTCTGCCTCCTGAGTGCGGGAATTGCAGGCATGTGCCACCATGTCAGGCAGATTTTAGTAACGTTATGAATCTCCAGTGGATTTTTTCAGGACAAATAAGTTTAATATAATGCCAAGAAGAAACACAGAAGTAAGAGAATGCGTCTCTCAAGCTGCTGCTTTGCTGAACTTTCGATAAAATACTTTCTGTCCTTATAAAGGTATTTTAAATTGTTGGTGAGGAATTAAAAGTAGCTAAAAAAAAAAAAAAAATCACTGGGATCCGGGCGGTGGTGGCACACAACTTTAATTCCAGCACTCAGGAGGCAGAGGCAGGTAGATCTCTGTGAGTTAGAGGCCAGCCTGGTCTACAGAATGAGTTCCAGGACAGCCAGAGTTACAATGGAGAAACCCTGTCTTGAGAAACCAAAAAAATAATAAAATAAAATAAAAATTGGTGGGGTTGTAGAACTTCTTGGAGACACTTAGGGAATTAGGCCCTGGGCTATTTGCATATTTCCCAGTTTCTGTGGTTGTCTCTTTTTTTTATGTTGAAAAGATTACTGTGGGAGATCTTTTACATATGCTCAGTCTTTTTCATGTCTCATTCTATATACAAGGAAGGGAAGAGACTATTAACTTGATCATCTTGTATCTTTGTATTGCTTTGCTTGTTACAGTGAGAATATACTGGATTTTTAATTGGAAAAAAATTAAGGGAAAAACCTACCTTTTCTCACAAACGTACGCATACTCTTCTCTCTAGTAAATAGTATCATCACTTATACCAAGAGAGAGACCTGTAACGCCAGGTCACTCCTTCTGTAATCTTCCACACTTCTTAATTAGTCACCAAATCCAGACTCTAGTTATAAATATCCCTACCCTCCTCTAATTAATCATAAGTCCTAACCTAAATCTCTTTTAAAATCCCTTCCCTTCTTCACCACCCTTGCCAGTGAAGCTTTTTTCAGTTTAGAATTTTGTCATCTCTGACTATTTCAATAGCCTTTAGTGTAATCTCCTCTGTTATGCCTCTGCCTAATCTCTTCCAATAATGCACTCAGCATTAGCTTTCTAAAGTGTTAGTGTATATTAGGGTATAGCAATGAATTAATTATTATTTTAATAGTTACACTTTAATGTTAATATAAATAAAACATAAGTTCATGACTCCAAAAATAAGACATCAAACCATGAAGGCAAAATACAGTAAGTGAAGTTTGGAAAGCATCACTTTACAGTGTAGGATATGAACTGTATGAATCTTTACAATGTAGGCCCAGCTTGCCTTTCCACTGTGACCTTCAGCAATGTGCTCTTTAGTTAGAAAAAGCCTTTACACGGTTCCCAAACATCCTGTAGCCTTTCCTCCTTCTCTACCCTTTGTCCCCATGTTGTTCTCTCCAATTTCTGCCTACTGAACATCTCCTTATGCTTTGCCATTTAGCTGAAAGCAGAGCCTGTTGACACAGATCTGTCATCCTAGTAACCCAGGAAGCAGAGGCAAGAGGATCATAAGATAAAGTTGTACCCAGTGAACTTAGTGACATCCTGTCTTAAAACTGTTTTTAAGGCTAAGGATATAGCTTGGTAGGAAGGTTGTCCTCTAACCTCCACAAGTGCACCAGGAAGCAGAGACAGGAGGATCATAAGTTAAAGTCCTACCTGGTGAACTTAGTGACATCCTGTCTTTAAACTGTTTTTTAAAGGCTAAGTATATAGCTTGGTGGTAGGGTGTTTGCCACACATGCATGAGACCCCAGTTTTAATCCCCAGTACTGCTCTCTCCTCCCAAAAAAATTAGCTCAACTATTTCTTCCTTCATACACTCCAGCTCACATACTGTTTCCCATAGCACTTGTGTTCTAAAATCAAAATTATAAACTCTTCCTGGACAGACTTTGTCTTACGTAACCTAAAACCTTACTTACCCTAAAATCTTGCAACATACCCGGTGTAAGCTCTTACCAGCATGCAGTGCACAATGACATTTCGGTCCATGATGGATCAGGCATGATAGGTATGTTGTACATCCCATCTACATAGTAGATTCTTCAGTGCAGGTTTGTGGAAGTATACAATGTTAACATAATGATGAAACCACCTCATGGAGGCGTTTCTCAGACTGCATTCCTATTATTAGTTGTCACGTGACCATACTCCTAAAATGTAAGCTGGATGAAAAGATCAAAGTCTGGAATCCAGAGCCAAAGAGAGGATGTTCCTAAACGCAATCTGTGCTGCATGTTACTATATGGTCCTTTCTTACAGGTATTACCTTGGTCACCTAGGAAAGAGTATAGAAACCTGCATGAAGGTTTCAAGTATAGGAACAGAGTAGATTATAAAGGTCTGGTTTATTTCATTTAGCATGATGTCTTTTTTATTTCATTTTGAGATAGGGTCTCATGCAGCGTAGATTGGTCATGAACTCCTCGTGTAGCTGAGAGTGACCCTGAACACCCGATGCTAGGAAGTAGACAGCTTTACCGTCACTGTAGAACTCAGCTGTTCTAAATATCAACCACAAGTGTGCCAAACAAAATCTACCTTAAAGCTCAGGGGCCAGTAGGATGGCTCAATGAACAAAGGTGATTGGTGTTCAAGCCCAGAAACCTCAGCTTCATCCCCAGAACCCACATAAAGCTGGAAAGTAGACACCAACTCTATACAGCTGTCCTCCAACCTCCACAAGTACACCTGGCATGTGCACTCCCTACAACAACAACAAATGAAAAAAAATTAAAGAAAAGTTCAGTGTCTAAGAACGGTTAAGTGTTTGCCTAAGATGCACAAAGCCCTGAGTTCAATCACCAGCTCCACATAAACAGGGCATGGTGGTACACACCTGTAGTCCCAGCTCTTGGAAGTAGAGACAAGGAAGATCAGAAGCTCAAGGTTATCCTTGGCTACACTGTTGAGTTGGCAGTCAGCCTAATATACATGAGACCTTGTCTCAAAAAAACAAAAAAAGCAAAGTTTAGTGGGAATTAATTGCAAGTAATTATGAAGTTTCTTTTGGAGATTACGAAAATGTTTGGAAAGTGATGGTGACAATACCTGTGCATATACTAAAATACATTAAATTACATATGTGAAGTATGTGAACTGTATGGTATGTAGATTGTATCTCAACAAAGCTGTGACAAAAAAAGGAAAATCAAGAAAGTAAAAAGATAATTGACAGGATGAAAGAAAACATTCACAAATTGCCTATCTGATAATCATCTACTTTCCAGAATACATATAAAGAACACCTAAAATCACCAACAAAAATATTTTTAAAAATTTAGTTATGTCTATGTCTGTAAATATGTGGAGGCTGGAGGCATCAGACCCACTGGAGCTGGAGTCACGGGCAGTTGTGAGCTGCTTAATGTGAGTGCTGGAAACCAAACTCAGGTCCTCTGCAAGTGCTCTTAAATCCACAGTCATCTCTCTGGCTTATAAAAAGACTTTAAAAAAAAAGCAATCTAGTGAGTGGTGGTGATACATTCCTTTAGTCCCAGCACTCAGGAGGCAGAGGCAGGTGGACTGAATTCGAGGCCAGCTTGGTCTAGAATGTGAGTTCCAGGACAGCCAGGGCTACTCAGGGAAACCCTGTTTCAGGGGAAATGAAAGAAAGAAAGGAAGAAAGGAAGAAAGGAAGAAAGGAAGAAAGGAAGGAAGGAAGAAAGAAAGAAAGAAAGAAAGAAAGAAAGAAAGAAAGAAAGAAAGAAAGAAAGAAAGAAAGAAAGGAAAAGAAAGAAAGAAAGAAAGAAAGAAAGAAAGAAAGAAAGAAAGAAAGAAAGAAAGAAAGGAAAAGAAAGAAAGAAAGAAAGAAAGGAAGGAAGGAAGGAAGGAAGGAAAGAAGGAAGGAAGGAAGAAAGGAAGGGAGGGAGAAAGAAAGGGAGAAAAGAAAAAGAAAACAACAAAAAGCAAATGAGATAGCTCAGCAGATAAAAGCACTCAGCACCAACCTAAGTTCTGTCCCTGAAACCCACATGGTGGAAACCGAAAAACAACTCCTGTAAATTGTCTCCTGACTTCTACACATGCCCCTCTCCACACCAAATAAATAAACGAAAATTTTTAATAGAAAATAAAATAAAAAGCAATCACTTAATAACAAAAGGAGGGGGAGTAGAGCCAGGCCCTACTGGCTCAATCCTGGAATCTTAGCTACTTGGGAGACTGAGACAAGAAGACCACAAGTTCCAGGCCTGTCGGGATTTCTAGAGCAAATCTAAGACCAGACTGAGTAATGGAGTAGGACCTTGTCCTAAAATAAAAAACTAAAAATATCTGAGAATGTGGGTCAGTGATAGAGTGCTTACTTAGCATGCATAAGTCCCTAGATCCAATCCCAGTAACACACAAAATACTAGCATATAGGATCTGAAAGATGGCTTAACACAAATAAATGCTCTTGCCATTAAGGCTGAAGATCTGAGTTGGGTCCCTGGGACTTACATGGTGGAAGGAGAGAAATGATTCTCACAAGCTGTGGGACAAATTGTCTTCCGATTTCCACATGTATGATCCTACGTGTGCACACATGCACACACAAGTGTACTTATGTGTGCATCAGCATGAAGAAAACAGACGTCATCTTCAGGTATCATTTCTCAGAAACCATTCACCTTAATTTTTGAGACAGAGCCTCTCACTGGAACCTGAGGCTTGGTGAGTAGATTGGGTGCCTAGCCAGTGAAACTCAAGGATCCTTCTGTCCCTTCCTCGCCAGCACTCGTATTACAAGCCTGTGTCCCATGCCCAACTTTTTTTTTTTTTTTACATGGGTCCTGGGGATGGAACTCAGGTCCTCATGAGTGTGGCAAGCACCTCGTTTTTCTTTATTGCTGAATAAATTAAAATTTGTTGTATATGGGTACCACATTTGTTAATATGTACCTAGGCTGATTTCATATATTGGTTATTGTGAATAATGCTACAATAAAAATCAATATGAAAGTAATTCTGCTGTGCAGTGACTTAGAGTCCTTTGGGTTCATACTAAGTGGTACTATAGTGGACAATGTGGTAGTTCTATCTGGAATTTGCGAAGAACTTCCATTCTTGTTCTCATAGTGGTTAGACTAATTCCTATTCCTATCCAGTGTAGATAGAGTCTATATTATCTGTATTCTCTCCAGCATTGGTTTTGTTTTCTTGAGGACAGTCGTTGTGATTGAAGTGAGATAATATCTCAGTGTAGTTTTGTTATACATTTCTCTGATGGCTAAGTGATTTGAACATTTTTCCCCACTGCATTTGTTGGCTGTCTTTTTCGTTTGAAAAGTTCTTTTGCCCATTTGTTCATGGGATGATTTGGTTGGATTTTTGGTGTTTAAATATTTTTAGAGTTCATTATAAACTCTAGACTTTATTCTGCCAGATGTGTATTTCCTCCTATTCTGTTGGCTGTCTCTCCACTCTTGCTAATTCTGCTAATTGTTTCCTCTGTTGTATAGAAGCCTTTTAATTTCAAGTACTCCCATTTTGGCAATTTTTGCTAATATTTCCTGAGCTATCAGACTCCTATTCAGAAAGTCATTGCCTGTGCCTATATCCTGAGTATTTCCTGTATGTTTTCTTCCAGAAGTTTCAAATCCTTAGATACAGTTAGGAATTTAAATTTTTGAATTACTTTGTTATTGTATATGTGTTTTGCCTGCATGCATGTCTTTGCACCATGTGCATGCCTCATGCCCATGGAGGTCAGAAGACGGTGTCAAATGGTTACAGTTGGTTGTCAGCTGCCGTGTTGGTATTGAGAGTTGAACTCAGGTCTTCTGGAAGAGCAGCTAGTGCTGTTATTCACTTAGCTCTTTCTCCAGACCCAGGAATTTTAATTTGAAAAGTACTATTTGGAAAAAAAATCAATTTTAAAATGTGATGATGTGTTATACATATTGTTTTTACATTTAACTCTGTTTGCAATCACCATAAACTGGTATGAATATTGAAAGTAGGGATAAGCATTAATCTTTTTGTTGTTTTCAGTAGTGTGCCTTTTATGAGGAGTATAGATTGATATGTCCTAAAATAAGAACTTAATAAAGAAAGGAAATCCCTTTTGTCTATGCATAAAAAGTTTCAAGTTTCACATTAAAGTATTTGATTTATTTTGAGTTGATTTTTGTACAGGCTGAAAAATAGGGATCCAGTTTCAATTTTCTATATCAAATCAACTTTTAAAGGCATTTTTTTTCCTCCAGAGAAGATATAAAAACAGTCAAGAAATACATGAAAAGATGCTTAACATGTCTAGCCATTAAGAAAATGCAAATTCAAGGCACAATTGTAAACCTCTCATGTCAGCTAGGATGGCTATGACCAGACACAGGCTAAGTGAGAATACAAAGAAATGGAACTCTTCTAAGTTGCTGGTGGGGTATAAAATGGTATAACTGCTTGGGGAAAGACTTTGACAGTTCCTCCAGAAGTTAGACCTAGAATTATCATAAGACCCAGAAATCCCACTTTATATGTATAAACAAAAAAATTAAAAGCAGGCATTCGAACAAAACTTGGACGCAAATAAGCTCAGAGACAAGATTCACAATAGTTCAAAAGTGGAATGGGCAAACAATGACATGTTATTCATCATGGGCTGGTTGATACACACTACAACACAGATGAACTTTGAAACCACCATGCTAACAGAAAGAAGCAAAACACGAAAGGCCACCTACTGCATGATTCTATTTATAAGAAATATCCAGAATAAGTAAATCCACAGAAACAGAAAACAGATTAGTGGTTGCTAGGGTCCAAGGGCATGGTGAAATGAGGAATGATAGGAAGTTTCCATTTGGATGATAAAAAATATTCTAGAACTAAACAGAGATAATGATTCCACAAAACAATGTATTTTTATGCTACTGGATTGTACCCTTTAAAACAGTTTAAATGCTAAATTTTATACTGCTCATTTTATTACAATAAAAAAGAAATTTCTGACCTGCAAAAAGTTATAAGAAAGCATTAGAAATAACCAACTGTAAATAAAATTTCAGCTTAATTATAGCACAGTATGGAAAACAACCACATGCAGGATCTAACTATTTGAGATATGGTAATGCATTCAGCATGATTGTAATCCTATAAGAATAATTAACAAAGCCAGGTGGTGGTGGCACACGCCTTTAGTCCCAGCACTCAGGAGGCAGAGGCAGAAGGATCTCTGGGAGGCCAGCCTGGTCTACAGAGTGAGTTCCAAGACAGCCAGAGTTACAACAGAGAAACTCTGTCTCAAAAGAACAAATAAACAAAAGAATAATTAACAATTGGAATCTGGATGTGGTAGTGCACACCTGCAATCCCAGCACTAGAAGACTGAGGCAACAGTTCAAGGCTAGGCAGAGGCTGGGGAAATGACTCAGTGGATAAGAGTGCTTGCTGTGCAAATATGAGAACCCGAGTTCGAATCCTGAGTATTTCTATAAGAAAAAGCTGATTATGGATCCCGGGGACTCACTGGCCAGCCTAGATCAGTCAGCAAGCTTCCACTTCAATGAGAAACCCTCTCCAAAGGCAGTAAGGCAGAGAGTAACAGAGGAAGACATTCAAGGTCTTATTCTGACTCCCACATACATGTGCTCTATAAATATAGCATGTGTGTGCATGCGCACACACACATACACACACACACACACGAGAAACAAATGACTAAATAAGTAAATTTAAAATAATAAAAGCTGACGATCAGGTTGAGCTACAATGTAAGAGCTTGTGTCAAATAAAAATTACAATATTTAAATCTTGTAAAAATTATATGAATTTTAGACAAAGTCTTAAATGTCATCCCACTCTTTACACACACACACACACACACACACACATATATACACACACACTGCAATGAGGTATACCATATTCAAACTACAAAAAAAAAACAAGGCAAAAAGATAATTTTGAAAGAAGTCAGCATTTTAAAATATCTTATCTACAAAGGAGCAAGGATTAAAACTATATCAGACTTCTCAGAAACCAGGCACTGAAATAGTTAATATACTGAAAGAAAAACACACCAACATAGAATTCTGTACCTACTGAAATTATCCTTTGAAAGTAAAGATCACCAAGCATGGTGACACCCAGTTAAAATCCCTAGCCCCTGGAAGCAGAGGCAGAAGGATCACCTCAAGTTTGAGCCTACCCTGGTACACATACTGAACTCCAGCCCAGCCAGAGCTACATGGCAAAAGTGAAGATCAACAGTAACAAAAAACAGTGGCTGGAGAGATGACTCGGTGGTAAAGAGCCTGGCTGCAGGTCGCAGCACCCGCATAGTGGCTTACAAACATCTGTAACTTCAGTTCCAAGGGATCTGACATCCTCTTCTGACCTCCATAGGCACCAGGCACACATGTGATGCATAGACATACATGTAAACCAGACACTGAGGCACATAAAGTGAATAAATACATATTTTAAAGCAACAACAACAAAAAAACCAATTTAAATAGGAAAGGACTTAAGCAGACACTTCTCCACACAAGACGTATAGACAACCAATAGGGACATAAAAAGGTGCCTGTCTATTGCTAATTACTAGAGAAATGCACATCGAAACCACCTTATATTCAACAGGCAACAGAATGTAATAAGTGTTGGCAAGTATATGGCAAAGTCAGAGACTTTGTCCTTTGTTGGCAAGAAAGCAAAATGGTGCAGTTCTGTGGAAAACAGTATGTGGCTCCTGAAGACAACTCCACAGAATCACCAAAGCAATTCCACACTTCAATATACACCCCAAATCGGAAACAGGATGAAAACAGGTATTTAAATACCCATCTTCCCAGCAGCATTATTCACAGTAATCAAAAGGTGACAGTTACTCAAATGCTCATTGACAATGAATGGATCTAATAAATGCCCTGATAAGTTGGTTGTCAACTTGACCCAAGCTAGAGTCATCTGGGAAGAGGAACTTCAACTGAGAAACTGCCTCCGCAGTGTGACCTCTAGGCAAGACTTTAGGGCACTTTTCTTGATTAATGATTGATTCGGGAGGGCCCAGCCCACTGTGCACAGTTCCACCCCTGGACAGGTGGTCCTGGGGTGTATACAGAAGCAGGCTGAGCAAGCCAGGAGGCATCATTCCTCCATGGTCTCTACTTCAGCTCCTGTCTCTAGCTTTCTGCCCTCTTCAACTTCTTGCCTTGGCTTACCTCAGTGATGGACTGTGATCAGGATCTATAAGCCAAACAAACCCTTTCCTCTCCAGCCACAGAAACCTAATTAAGATAATAAATGTGGCACATGTACAGTTGAATGTTACTTGGCTTTTAGTTTTTTCTTAATTTGTTTTATATTTATTATTCATTTGTGGAGGGGGAGCATGTATGTGCCACAGCTGTTAGAGGACAACTTATGAGGGCCAGTTCTCTCGCTCCACTCCGTCATGTGAGTTCTAGGGATCAAACTCGGGTGGTCAGGCTTAGCTGCAAGCGCCTTCACCAACTGAGTCTTCACATATGCTTATTTAGCCTTTTTAAAAATGAAGGCTGGAGGTAGATATGGCTCAATGAGGAGTGCTCATCTAGCAAATATGAGACCCTGAATTAGATCAACTCTAGGTTAGCACTGGGAAGAGGAGAGAGGGAGGGACAAAGAGAGCTAGGGAGGGAGAGGGATAGGAACAGAGGGGAGTGGGAAGAGACCGACAGAGGAAAGGGAGGAAGGAATTCTGGTACAGCATGGATGAATATTAAAGATACTGAGCTAAATAAAACAAACCAGTGAACAACTCAGATAAACAACCCAGAACAAAAGATCAAAATTGTATGATTCCACTTCAATGAGTTAGTAAAACAGTCAAATTTATATCCCAAAAGTAGAGTAGCAGTTTCTAGAGCTGATAGGAAATAGAGTCACTTTGAATGACTATTAAATTCTACAGTCATCTGCTCTACCACCTGCAATAATGAAGGAGCAACTATAAAGTTCATTAAGAATGATGAAAAAGTTCTAGATATAGCTGGTGATATAGCTGTACCACAGGGAGAGTGGTCCAATGCTACTGGACTGTACACTTAAGAATCTGTTAAAAGGATACACCTCATTTACATATCCTTGTCAAAAGAACCACAAATTTTCTACAAGTTGAAAAATTAGTCAATGTTACATTATCTAAATTTTATCACAAAAATGGAAAGAGATACTTAAATATACTTACATGAAATTATTTCTATACACATTTTTTGTAATACACAGAGGTGGTGTCACATGCAAGAGGCATGTGATCAAGGCAAGAGGACTATGAGTTTCAGACCAACCCAGACTACTCAGTGAGACTGTGTCAAAAATAAATAGGCACGGAGTGTCAGAGGCTCAGCAGCTTAGGGCACTTGCTGGAAGCCTAAGAACCTGAGTCTAACCCCTAAACCCGCATGCTACACATGAACCATAGCATATGAGCCCCTCCCCAGAGTGCGCACGAACGCACACACACACACATACACACACATGATCAATCAACAAATATGAGTTTGGGAGCTGGAGGGATGGTTCAGTGGTTAAGAGTGCTTCTTGCTCTCATTGAGAACACAGGTTCAAATCCACCACCACATAGCAACTCACAACTGTCTGTAACTCCAGTTCCAGGGGACCTAACACCTTCTTCTGACCTCTGCAGGCACCAGGCATGCTCATGGTATGCATACATACATGCAGGCCAAACACCTATACATAGAAAACAAAAGCAAACAATTAAATATGGGATTGATTTTTGAGTCAAGGTCTCACTATTAGCCTCAGCTGGCCTAGAACTCACTATATAGACCAGACTGGCTTTGAACTCACAGAGATCCACCGCCTCTACTGAAATTAAAGACATGTGCCACCATGCCTGGACCATAAGTAAATGTTTAAAAAAAAACCCAAACTTCTAAGTCTAAGTTGTACTTTAGCTTGTTTTCCAACTATAATTAAAAATCACTTCCTACGCCTCACTGCTGAGCTATTTGCTAACAATAGATTCAGGGAGAGAGGGAATCATGGCCTTCAGTTGTGTATCCAATAATGACTTCACCCAATTCGATACATAGTGTGATAATCATACAAGATGGCCCTGGTTCAATTAAATGTGTCATAAAACAAAGAGACTGGTTAGATTCAGTGGGTGGGGCGGGGTATTGATAGGAGTGGGAAGAGATAAGAGAGGGTGGGAAGAGCGTAATGAGAATGCATTATGTACATACATGAAATTGTCAAAAAAGAACATTAGCCAAATAAAAACTGTAAAAATCTCTTCTACAGATAGTTAATTTGAGCTCTTAAGTGACACTTGTTATTAAAATTTCAGTGAGCGATTCTTTTTCCAAGTTCTTAGATTCCTGCTATACACATTAGCGCACCAAGCAAAGCTCCATGCTGTTCACCAATCAGTTCCCAGCAAAAAATTATTAGACATTCATATGGAGTTGCAAGAAGGAAAAGTTAAATCCTTAAAACAGATGGCTATGAATGTGGTCTCAAACCTAGATGGACAGAAAATGAAAATGTGAGACTCCTTGGTGACTCCCATGATAAATAATATTAGCAGTGAGAAATCTACTGTTGGGGTCATCAAACAAATCCTATACCAGATTCTGCTGGGAAACAAATATCAGTTATACTTTCTCCGCTCCGCCCCCTCTTCTTTTCTGGCAGCAGTAACTTCTCAAACCCAACCCACCTGTCTTTGCCTCCCACGTGCTGGGATTACAGGCATGCCCACTACACTTGAATTCCTAACATTTGTAAAATGAATGTAATAATTGCTACAAGACAAATCTAAACAGCTGAAGTTATCAAAAAAATGGTTGTTTTTAATTGTTATAGCATAGCTGCATTTTCCACTAGTCATGGAAGTGACTATCTTTTAGGACACAAGAAAAAACTCTTTATAGTGTGCCAGAAGTATTCGCTAGAGCAGCAGTTCTCAACCTGAGGGTCGATCGACCCTTTCACAAGGGTCACCTAAAACCATCTGCATGTCGTATATTTACATTGTGATTCATGACAGCAAAATTACAGTTATGAAGTAACCATGAAAATAATTTTATGGTTGGAGGTCACCACAACACGAGGAACTGTACTAAAGGGTCGCAGCATTAGGAAGGCTGTGAAGCAATGATCTAACATGTAAAGGGAAGACATGAACAGGAGCACAAACTTTGTTCCTTTGTATCTCCTTCCCTCTTGCCTACTTCCTGGTTTCATTGTACTCTGAACAATCTAAAGCAATTTACTTGTGGTGATCCCCAGAAGAACCTATCAGGAATTGTCTGGCCAGACTTTGATTCCATCCATTATCCCCTCTCTCTCTGATCCTCCACTTTTTCCCTACCTACTTCACCTCTTCCCATTCAAAACTTAAATGTGATTTACACACTATCTCACTTCAAACTACTATTCTTTTTCCGTCCTTTCCTTCATAGTCTTTTCCCTACCATCTGTCCTTTTTCCTTTTCCATTGAGTCACTTTACTGCAGTCTGGCTTCTGCTATAAATGCTACTGCTATAAATCTGGCTACTAGATGCCAGATGTGGTAGCACACACATACACACACACACACACACACACACACACACACACACACACACGTAATCTTAGCACTTAGTAGGCTGGGGCTGGAGGATCATTGTAAGTTCTAGGTCAGCTAGGCTACAAGAATGACTGGACTACATTGTGAGACCCTATCTAAAAAATTCCAAGGGGGGGGGGAGGGGCAGATACACACACACAGAGAGAGAGAGAGAGAGAGAGAGAGAGAGATGCTGAACTCACTGGCCCACATTTATACAGTCTAAGGCAACTGGTTCATGTTGTTTCCCAAAAATTCTTACTGTCTCCTCATTCTTCTATGTTTTCTTTCCAGTCAGAATGTCTCCGTTCAACTCTTACTCATTGGGATTTGCCAGGATTATGTCCTAGTCTTTCTTATCTTCTCAAACCACATGGGACAAAGTTCAGCTGCTTACACAGCTTCAACTGTCATCTAACACTGATGGATTGCAAAATTTTTAATAACAGCCCCAAATTCTTGCCTAACTTCCAGATATTTCCAAATAACTGTTAAGCATCTTGACCTACAGAATACAAAGGTAGCTTAAGCTCCACCGGTCTAAAATCAGATTTGTCTTCTCTCTTGCCACCACCCATTGGATTTCTAAATTACATTCTTTTTTTTTCAAGCTAGGTTCCCAAACTAAAAACTTTTGGTTTTGCCGCAACTACCCTTTCTTTCTAACCCTGCACACGTAACAAATCAGCATACCATCCTAATTATTGTAATCCATGTCATTCTGTCAAGCTTGGTCTTTCCCCTGGTTGAAAGACACATGGTATACTGTGTTTATACTGCAAGACACATGGTAATAGAAACAAAGTCTTACTAATGTTTGTATGCATTTAATACATTATAGGTGCTCAGTAAAATTTCATCATATAAATGAATTCTAAAACCTTTCTCTGGCAGTATCTGTTTATTTGCTGCTTTGTTTTTACTCTGCTAGCCATATTCTTTAAATACTCATTCAACTCTAAGCACTGAATGCTGACAAAACTGTGTTCATATGAAGGGATCATCAGAAGAATGGATCAGGGTCTCACCTTTAGAACATTGCTTCTTGGATTAGCTTGCAGCAGCCTATGCTACTGACACCTCCTCTTCAACCTATTTATGTTCACAAGCTTTTGCCCATCCTTAAAAAAAATAGTGCTCATTCAACCATGCCCCTTTGTCTAGTTACTGCCTGCGTTTCCTATTGACCTTTCCTTTTGACAAGCTTCTTCAAAGATCAATCTGTATTTCCATACCTACCAATTGCTTTAAAAATGAAGTTTATGAACAAAAGGATAATAAAGAATATAATAAAAACCATGTGTATAGAGCTCAGTTTGCCAATATTTTAACATTTTACCACATTTCATTCCAGTCTTCTAAAGATTTATTTTTATTTCATGTATATGAGTGCTTTGCCTGAATGTATGTTTGTGCATATGTGTGTGCATGAAGCCCACCCAAAGGGGCCAGAAGAGGCCTCCATATCCCTAGAGCTGAAGTTACAGAGAGTTGTGAGTTACCATGTGAGTGCTGGGGATTGAACACAGGATCCCCTGGAAGAACAGCCAGTGCTCTTAACCATCAAGCTCTCTGTAGCCTCTTGCTCCTATTTTTACTTAAAATAACACACCATTGAGGCTGCAGAAATACTTCAGTGGCAAAACGCTTGCTTAGCATGTGCAAGGCTCTAGGCTCAATTCCTAGCACAATAAAAACATAACGGCTACGTGTTCACTTACCCTTTATGGTCCCTCTTCCTACCCTCTCAAGAGGTTACCACTCTCAGGTTTTGGTATTTTTTATTTAAGTATGTATTCCATGTTTATATTTCACCTGTAGTACATATCTCTAAAATTATGGGAGTTGTGGAAGGCTCCCAGTGAGTCATGGGTCTTTGAATCCATGCCTTTGAGTAGTCTAGTTCCTTGCCAGCTCTTGACTTGGTCATTTGATTTGCTTTGGCCAATGAGATGTCTGTAACTGTGATGCAAGCTTAATGTAAAAGTATATATTAAAATGTTGCCATCAGCAGGTTGGCCTTTAATCTCAGCACTTGGGAGGCAGAGGCAGGGGGATATATGTGAGTTCCAGGACAGCCAGAGTTAAAACTGAGAAACCCTATCTCAACAAACAAACAAACAAAACAAATGTTGCCATTATATGAATAGGTTCAAATTTTGTGGAAGGGCACCATGGCTGACAGTCTGTCAATTACCATACATACGAACGAGGTCATGTTAAATCAAGACTCCATCTGACTTTGATGGCATGAGCAAGCCTAGACAAGACAACAGAAATGTTTCAATGGGTCTACTCAAAATTATCTGCAGAATTTTAAGCAAACAAACGTTTTACATGGCAAGATTTGGAGATGGTTCAACTTTATCCTGTAGAATTTTATTAAACATATATCATGATTTGTTTGTTGGTTTTTTGAGACAAGGACTCACTGTGTAGCTCTGGCTAACCTGTAGCTCACTCTGTCGACCAGGCTGTTATCAAACAAAGATCATGAATACTCTTCTATAGGTCCTTTGCAACTACTGGAATGGAATTACTTTGTTGAGAGGTGAAGACATAGTTAACTTTTTGTTTTCAAGTTGATGTTAAATTGCTTTCCTAATTAGTTATGCAAGTCACCAAGTCCTTAGTGGTAATTTTGAAAAGCCAAAACTTCTCTGAAAAATCAAAGTGTCTTTCATAAGTTTAGCCTTTTCACTTTGTTTACAATGTTGAACGTAGTCTAGGGCTAGAGATGTACCTCAGTGATACAGCATGTGGAGAGTCCTGAGAGTGATCCCCAGCAGGAAAAAACAACAAATAAACAAACAAACAAAAACCAAAAGCCTTTATATAGTCTAAGTTATCAGTCATTTCTGTCTTGGATGATTTCACCTTACTCTCCAACACACTGTAAAGTGGGCTCTAAATCACACCATTACAATAAAACTCCATAATTTCATCAAATACTTGCTCATTTCTTTCTTATTTATTTTATCAATAACCACTTAAAAGCTAGGTCTCTTGGACATTTTACAGTACAACAGACTGACTGGTTGGCCTCTACAGCAGTCCATTCTATTCATTCTACCTACCTTAGAACTTTGGTCTCCTTTAGCTTTCCTTTCTAGTGTATGCATTGGATATGGTGTAGGGAAGAGAAGGCATGAGCTGACAACTTTGTAGAGTTTCTCTCTTCCCATCTCCATGTGGATTCCCGGAGTCAACCTCAGTTCACCAGGCTTGAGCATCAAGTGCCTATACCCGAGCCATCTCTAGACCCCATAGCTGTCTATTTCTATGCCTCCAAGCTGTTCATCTTTATTTCAGTAGCATCTAATCTGCGAAATCCCACCAAGTATATCACTTTCCTCAGACATTGTGTTCACTATCTCTAGAATTAGGCTTTTGATTAGTTTGTTTTTGATATTTTGAGACAGAGTTTCTTATAGCCCACAGTGACCTTGAACTCATTATGTAGCCAAGGTTAGCCATAAACTACTGATCCTTCTGCTTCTACAGGCATGCACCACCATACCTCTTTTTTAGAAGTTTGATTTATACTTATTTGTATTTTATATCCTCCGTATCTCTCCTCAGCATTATCTCATGATCAGGTTTTTCAATTAACATATGGAATATATTCATAACTAGTTCAATGTTATGGTTGGCAGATTCCATCATGTATTTTCTTCCTGGGTGATTTATTAATTGACTTTGCTCATAAGTATGAAAAACATTCCCTTGCTTTGCATACCTAATAATTTGTTACTGAATGTCAGTGAATTTTATGGTTTTGGATGCTGAGTTTTTCTTTATTATTTCTTTAAATATATTTGAGGTTGGTTCTGAGGTACACTTAGGTTCCTTAGAAACAGTTTCTTTGGAGAGTTGCTTTTAAGTTTTGTTAAACAAGCCCAGAGCAACCTTTGGCCAAGAGCAAATGTGTCCCCACTCTTGAGGCAATACCATTCTAAGTACTCAAACCAATGTCCTGTGAATTATGGCACTCAGATCTGCTCCTTTCTGGTGATTCATTCCAGCGTCTCAGGTTATTACTTCATGTGTTGAGGTATTCCCTGCTGAACACTGTAGATCTCAGGAAGGCACATTTGATTCCCCTTCTTTATTTGTACCCTACAAATTCTAGCCATCAAACTTACCTGAATGGATTCTGAAATCTGTCTCCCAAATCAAGAAAGCTCCCCTTCCCCAAAATACGGTTTCATATATTTTGTCCAGGTTTATAGTCAAAGCCAAGTAGTAACCCAGTCCTTGTTACTTATTCCATCCAAGCATCTGTTCTTGCCCTTCTGAAAAGACTATTCTATCCACTGTGGAAAACAAACACTGTAGAGGTGTAAAGGCAGAACCAGGAAGGGTAAGCTCCATTAATAGTCCAGGGAGGAAATGATTAGCTTGAATTAGAGTGGTGACAGTGGAGAAAGAAATAGATTATTGATCCATACTTTTTGTGTTCTGAGAGCACCAACTGTGTCCTTTACCAAATAACATACGGTCACTGTTCATAAGGAATTGAAAATTTTGTGCTGAATAAAGATCTGATTGTGTTACCCTCAAAAGTCTTTTTGTAGCTTTTCATTGCTTAAAAAATAAATCCAAACCACAATTAATATATCATTCAAGGTCCTTCATGATGTATTTTAAAAAGTATTTTATGTTGTGTTTTTCTTTAGGTATGTATATATGCATGTGTATTTGTGTGTGCGCACACATCTGTGAGATGCATGTGTATATATGTATGTACATGCCCACATACATGTGGAAGCCAGAGGTTAACAGTGGTGTCTTCCTCAGTTGTTCTTCACCATTTTTTTTACTTTAAAAAATGTTTGCTGGGTGGTGGTGGTATGCACCTTTAATCCCAGCACTCGGGAGGCAGAGGCAGGCAGATCTCTGTGAGTTCAAGGCCAGCCTGGTCTACAGAGTAGTTCCAAGACAGCCAGTTACAACAGAGAAACCCTGTCTCAAAAAAAAAAAAAGAAAAGAGGGAAGGAAGAAAAGAAGGAAGGAAGGAAGACAGAAAAATGTTTAAGCATATTTTTTAGAATTTTAAATTTATTTTTTGATAAGGCATATTGTAGTACATCCCAGCACTTGGGAGGTAGAGGAAGGCATATCTCTATTATTTCAATGCCACCCTAATCTACATAGCAAGTTCCAGGCCAGTCAAGACTACATAGTGAGACCATGTCTCAAAAAAACAAAAAGAAGTATTCTTTGACAATTTCATGCTTGCTATCAATGTATCTTGATCTATCCATCCCAAATATCCCTTCCTACTCCCCTTACCCCTTCCTCAATATTTCATTTTCCCACCTTCATCTCCTCCTCCTCCTCCCCCTCCTCTTCTGTTTTTTTCTTCTTCTCCTCCTCCTTCTCTTCCTTTTTCTTCTTCCGTATAACCTACTGAATCCAATTACTGCTGCTTCCATGCACATGGTATGGGGCCATTCACCAGAGCATGAGCAACCTACAAGCAGCCTCATCCAAAGAAAAATCACTTCTCCTCCCCAGCAGACATCAACTGCTAATAACCCCTCAGGGGGTGGAGCCATACCCATGCTGGAATACTGACTTGCTTGATCTTGTGCAGATCTTCTAGGAACTTACCGATACTGCATATTCCTAAATGCAGCAACCATGTTATATTCAGTAAACAGTGCTCCTTTTCATCCTCTGGCTCTTACATTCTTTCTGCATCTCTTCTGTGATGTACCCTGAGTCTTGTAGCGTTGCTATAAATGTCCCCTTTAGTGATGAGCACTCAACTGTCACTTGTCTCAGCACTTGAAATATTTATAAGTCTCTGTATTGACCATTGCCCACCAAAGCTTCTCTGACTCATGCCGAGAGCAGCACAAAATCTACGGTTCTGGTGGTTTCTATAAGAATGGTCCCCATAGGCTCATATATTTGAATACTTAGTTACCAGGAAATGGCACTATTTGAAAGGATTAGGAAGTGTGGCCTTGTTGGAGGAAGTGTGTCACTGGGGTAGTCTTTGAGGTTTCAAAAGACCAAGCCAGACCCAGTGGCTCTCTCTTCCTGCTGTCTATGGATCCAGATGTAGAACTCTCTGCTGCTTCTCCAGCGCTGTGTCTGCCTGTGTGCTCCCATGCTCCCTGACATGATTATAATGGACTAAACTTCTGAAACTATCTAGTTTGAGTTAATCCATCCTTCCCTCCTCCATTTCTATCCCCTATCCCCCCATCCTCATACATATTGAAACCTTGAGCCACTAGTAGTCTCCCCTTTTACTTTATTATCACATGTTCTACTACCCTCTCCCCCCAATTAAGGCGTCTTCCCATCATTTTCTAGTTTCCTTACCTCTACAGACACTCCAAATTAAACACATAAATAGAAAAATTTGAAGCTAGGATGTACATATAAGAAAGAACATGCAGCATTTGTACTGCTGGGCCTGGGTTACCCTACTCAAGATGATTTTCTAGTTCCATCCATTTTCCTGAAATTCCATTTTCTAGCTATTATGAGTAAATAGATGCCTTAGTTAGGGTTTTATTGCTGTAAACAGACACCATGACCATGACAACTGTTATAAAGAAAAGATTTAATTGGGGCTGGCTTACAGTTCAGAGGTTTAGTCCATTGTCATCATGGTGAGAAGCATGGCAGCACACAGCCTGACATGGTGTTGGAGAAGGAGCCAAGAGTTCTACATCCAGACCCAAAGGCAACAGGAAGAGATAGTGACACTGGGCCTGGCTTGAGCATCTGAAACCTCAAAGCCTGCCCCCAATGGCATACTTCCTCCAACAAGGCCACATCTACTCCAACAAGGTCATACCTCCTAATTGACCCAGCCCGCAGGTCAATCAACAGGGGATCCTGGAAGAGAGAGTGAGGATTTCGGGGGGACAAGAGAGGCAAAGTTCTCTGATCAAGTCCATTTATTCAGTGTTTTTACATGGCATTTATAGGCCAAGGAGGGAGGAACTAGCTAGGGACAAAACAGGATATCTAGGGGCAAAAAACAAAAATAGGCTGTTTTTGCATTTGGACAAAAACAGGATACCCCATACCTGGAGGAAGTAGTTAAGGGTAAATACTAAAAGGAAAAAACAACTTTAAGAGAGAAAAACAAGTCTAAGAGAGAAAAACAGGTCTGAGAGAGGAAAACAGGTCTTGTGGCCAGTGGTGGAATACTACTCACTGCCTAAGCAGTTTAACATCGTGACATTGATAGAGGCAGGAAAAGGCTTGGGGACATCGGCTCCCCATGCCTAATAGTGCCACTCCGTATGGGCTTATGGGAACCATTTTCATTCAAACCACCACAATAGAGCAGCAATGAATGTTGATGTGCAAGTACTCCAGTTATAAGACATAAAGTCCTTTAGGCCTATGCCCAGGTATATGTTCTGGTCATATGATGCTTCTATTTGTAGCTTTTTGAGAAAGCTCCATGCTGATTTCCATAAAGGATACACCAGTTTATCCTCCCACCAGCAGTGTATAAGGGTTCTCCTTTACCTGAATCCTTGCCAGCATTTGTTATCATCTGTTTTTGTTTTGCTATTGTTGGTTTGTTTGATGATAGCCATTCTGACTGGAGTGAAATGGAAACTCAAAGCACTTTTAATTTGCATTTCCCTGATAACTAATGATGTTGAGCACTTTTTAAAATGCTTTATTGTCAACTTGTATTTCTTCTTTTGAGAATTCTCTTTCCATTCCATAGCTCATTTTAAAAATGTATTGTTCTCTTTCTTTTTCTTTTTTGAGTCAAGGTCTCATTATGTAATCATGATGCTGGCCTGGAACTCACGATGTAGAACAAAATGGCTTCAAACTCACAGAGACTCACCTGCCTCTGACTCCCAAGAACTGAGATTAAAGGCAAATGCCATCATGTCAAGCTTGTTTGTTTTCTTGAGTTCTTTGTTTATTCTAGATAATAATCTTCTCTTGGATGTATAGCTAGAAAAAATTTTGTCCATTCTGTAGGCTGTCTCTTCACTTGATTGACGGTGTCTGCTGATGTTTAAGAGATTTTTTTGTTAAGAAAATGATTTGTGGGGGCTGGAGAGATGGCTCAGCTGTTGGGAGCATTGGCTACTCTTCCAGAGGACTCAGGCTCAATTTCCAGCAACCACATGGCAGCTCACAACTATCTGTAACTCCTGTTCCAGGGGAATCCGATACCCTCATATGGATATTCATGCAGGCAAAACACCAATTTACATAAAATTTAAAAAATAAATAAAATACTTTTAAAAGAAAGAAAATGATTTGTTTTTATTATTTTTAAGTATGTGTGTGCACCTGTGACTGTGGGGGGGGGCAGGGAGTATGTGCATGTGAGCACAGGTACCCTTGGAGTCCCAAAAAGAGTGTCAGATCTCCAAGCAGTTGTGAGTCACCTGATAGGGGTGCTAGAATAGAATTTGGGTCCTCTGTAAAAGCAGTATGTGCCCCTAACCACTAAGCCATCTCTCCAGCCCCTGTTGAAAAGCCTCTTAATTTCATGGTTTCACATTTGTTGGTTATTGGCCTTATTTCCTAAGTGACTGGAGTCATATCCAGAAAGTCCTTACCTATGCCTGTATCTTGACACATACTTCCTAGCTTTTCTTCTAGCAATTTCAGGGTTTCAGGTCTTTTGCTGAGATATTTGACCCTTTGGGGGTTTAATTTTATATATGGTGAAAGACAAAGAATCTAGTTCTATGCCTCTACATGCAGATATCATTTTCCCAGCATCATTTGTTGAAGATACTTTCTTTCCCCCAAAATCTGGTGGCTATAATTGTGTGAATCTTCTTATTTATTCAGTTGATCTATATGGATGTTTTGTGACAATACAATAATGCTTTTGTTACTATGGACCTGTAGTATAACTTGAAATCAGATATGGTAATGTCCCCAGCAGCATTCTTTTTGCTTGAGATTGCTGTCTGGGGTCCTTTATGCTTCATATGAATTTTAATAATGTTTATTTCTGTGAAGAATGTCACTGTAATTGGAACGGGGATTGGATTGAATTTGTAGATTGCTTGTAGTAGGATGATCGGTTTCACAATATTGATTCTTCAGATCCACGAGCATGAGAGGTCTTTCCATTGTAGATATCATTCACATCCCTGGTTAGGTTTATTCCTAAATATTTTTAGGCTATTGAGAATGGAATTGTTTCCATGATTTCTTTCTCAATATGTTTGTCATTGGCATATAGGAAAGGTTTTGAGTTTTGTATATTAGTTTTGTATCCTGCCACTTTGCTGAAGTGTTTTTCAGTTTTAAGAGTTTTCTAGTGGAGTCTTTAGGAGCTGTTAAGTATAGAATCACATCATCTCCAAATAAGCGATATTTTGACACCTTCCTTTTCTATTTTTTTCACTTTGGTTTCCTTATCTTATCTTATTGCTCTAGCAGACTTCAAGGTCTCTATTGAGTAGAAGTAGAAAGAGTGAACTCCTTGTTCCTGATCTTAATAGGAATGCTTTTGAGTTTTTCTCCATTTAGCATGATATTGGCTCTATGTTTGTCACATATAGCCTTTACTATGTTGAGATATGTTGGTTTTTTTTTTTTTTTACTCTGAGTTTCTTGGAAATTTTAACATGAAAGAATATTAGACTATGTTGAAAGGCCTTTTCTAAGATTATCAAGATGACTATGTGATTTCTGTCTTTGAGTTCATTTATGAAATGTATAACATTTATTGATTTACATATATTGAACCATATCTAAATCTCTGGAATAATGCCAACTTATCGTGGTGAGTGCTCTTGGGGGTTTTTGTTGTTTGAGACAGGGTCTCATTACTTAGCCCTAACTATCCTGGAACTCACTATGTAAACCTGTGGCCTTGAACTCATGAGGTTCTGCCTCTGCCTTCTGAGTTCTGGGATTAAGATGTGCACTGCCATGCCCTGCCCATGAATAATCTTTTTTATGTGTTCTTGAACTTCATTTACACAGGGTATCTCACTGAACCTGGAACTCACGAATTCAGCTATATGGCTAGCCAACTAGCTTCAGAGATCCATCTGTTCCTACTCTTCCAGTGCTGGGGTTACAGGGGTTCATTACCAAGCCTGGATTTTGACATGGGTGCTGGAGAACTAAACTTGAGTCTTCATTCTTACATGGCAAGTACTTTACCCACTGAGCCATCTCCCCAGCCACTAAAATATTTTAATAACACATTTTATTTAACAGAAAATGCCCCAAATAATATAATTTTATCACAGAAGTAATGTAAATAGTTACTTTCATATTTTACAAGGTCTTTGAAATGCTCTGTATTATAATTTTAAAATACAATGTGAAAAATAGGAATAAGTTACATAATGCAACAATCTTGTATTTTTTAAGTCATTGAAATGTTATATGTTATCAAGGAAATACAGCATATAAACTATATATTAGTTATTTTAATGTTCTTCCTTCTAATTTTAAATACAGCTTATTATCACTAAAAATAGAAATAATAAAAGAAATTGTTTTACTAATTTTTAATTCTTTTCTCTAAGTCTCTAAAGTATAGCTTATCATTTCAATGAGTAAACAATAAGAACAAAATTAAGTTAAATTATTGTTTAAGTCAGTATGAAGTATCATATTTTACCATTTCAACTTAGAAAATTATAAATATATTATTAATTACTTTTACAGTTTTCTTTCTTTACTGTCTTAAAAAATGTAATCTTCACTTCAACAAGAGAACATTATATACAAATTGTCACTTGTTTTCAAGTCTTTTTTTTATTTTTGTTTTTTTGGTTTTTTGAGACAGGATTTCTCTGTTGTAACTCTGGCTGTCCTGGAACTCACTCTGTAGACCAGGCTGGTCTTGAACTCACAGAGATCTGCCCGCCTCTGCCTCTCGAGTGCTAAGATTAAAGGTGTGCTCCACACTACCTGACATTTTCAATTCTTTTTTGTTACTAAGTCATTGAAATACAGTAGTTATGACATTTTTAACATGTAAGTGATAGGAACAATTTATATTCTTTTACTTTGTTTTTTAAATGCATCATATTATCATTTCAGCGTGTAAATAGTATAAGGTAATAACTAGTGAGTCTATATCCTTTGTTGTTTACTAAATCTTGCACATAGAATATACCTCTAATGAATTTTGGAGTGGGCAAATTCTAGGGCTTCATGGTAAACAGGACGACAATCTAGTGGAAGAGCAAGTACACATGAAATGACTCAAACCATGATGGAAATACACAGGATGCATTAAAAGAGAGCAGAAGCAAGAAAAGAAAGAGAACTGGGAGAGGTAAAGGAAGTGTCAGGGCTAGACCATGAGCACTACTACTCTTCCTTCTTAACCTATTTGGCAACCCTTACTCCCTTGCTCAAGGAACCTCAACAGCTCTTTAGCTTTACTGAGTTGAAACTCTTTAGCTTGGCTTTTAAAGGCTCCCATTATCTGCTCTCCTATCAAGCTCACTTTATTTTCTGTTCCTCTCATGCTTATAACTGTCATTACAATTAAGTCAATTTGTCACTCTTCCAGGATCACACCAGACACATTCCCAACTCCAAGCCTTTTTCCATACTATTTCTACTTCTGAAATGTCTTCTTATGATGGTCCTCTGGGTCTTAATCACTGTGCTGTTTGCAGACCAAATCAAGTTCTAGCTATCTATCTACTGTTCTTTTTCTAATTACTATAACCTTGAGAACAGGACATATCTCAAATTGTAGATGGTCTCAAATGATCTTGCTGAGCATTGTGCATAAAGAGTAAATTATCTTCCAAAACTGATCAGTATATAAATTTATATTTTTAATGAACACAATGACAATTTTCCTTCACTGGCCCTTGTTCTGTGCCTGTTTCTTCAATAGTATTATTAAAATGGTGATCATTTACATATGTTACTTAAAGTTGTAAGAATAAGGTTCTCAATATTACCACTATCACCACTCTCCAAACTTTTTTTACTGCTGGTAGTCTCATTCTTGGTTAATATTGTCCTCATTGACCTATGCTCCTAACTAGGGATCTTTAAGGCTTTAAGCCATTTCAATGCCATCTAGTAGCTTTAAGCTCTTATTAACTTCATTTACCTTCTCCATGTTCACTTAGCAAACACTTATTAATTGTTCTCAGAACAACCTCTCTGAATTGATCATCTGCTTTGTGTTGTTGTTCGAGCTCACCATTCCACTGAGAAGTCCACTGGCTAAAATATCTCCATCTCTGACATTTCCATTCCCATTCTTTCCTCACTCTATAACAAAACATCTAAAATATACTTATTTTTTTCCCTTAAAACACCTCGATGGAGGGGCCTGGAGATATGGCTTAACAGTTAATAGTACTTGCTGCTCTTCCCAAGGACACAATTTCCCAGCACCCACATGACAGCTCATAACTGCCTGTAGCTCCAGCTCCAGGGGATCTAACATCTTGTGACCGCCACAGTGACACACACACACACATGTACATGCACACCTGCACGTACTTCTCAACAGCTATCAATTATGCAGCACAGTATGGCATGCAAGGCCCTTTCGTGCTCTGACCTCTGGCTATCCAATTTTCTCATTTACTAATTTCTTACTCTATACCTGTGGTTAGTTATAGCAGTGTATTTTCAGTTACAGGGCTGACTGTGTAGCATAGTGATAGAATACTTGCCTAGCATGTACAAGGCCTTGGACTCCATCACAGTCATGACAAATATATATATATATAAATAGCCAGGTACTGGTGGTACATACCTTTAAGTACATCAGAGGCAAAGGTAGGTAGATCTCTATGAGTTTGAGACTAGCCTGGAATACATAGAGAGTCCAGGCCAGCACAGTGAAATGCTGCCTAAATATGGTAATACTAAATAACATATTCATGTGTATACATAATTTTTCAGTAATAAGAGTGGGCCATGTTATCTTACCATAGCAAGATGCCTAGATAATTTAACATCTTCCTAAAATGCCCTCCCTAGCCCTGTGAACTTGGTAGATGCTTAGTTAATCTCCATACCTCTAATTACTTTGTCTATGAGGATATATCAAATCTTGCTCTCTATTGTTAATACTTTAATAAGTTTTGTCTGAGTTTCTCCTATTGCTAGATTGCTCTTAGTCCTTAAGATCAAAAGCCACGGTTTATCAATATTTTTATTTTCAAAGTGTTTTATAGTGTTTAGTAATAGGAATGGAATGCCAATTAAATGACGAAATAAACCCCTCTGACCTTATTTTTACCAGTTCAATGAACACACATTGGACTTTTTACCCTCTGTCCCTTGCTGCCACTACCATTCTATGTATCTGCATTGTATTTCACTATTTCACCTCAGTCTACTAAGAACCCACTTACAGGACAATGGATGCTCAGTTCACTCATTTTGTAGCATATGTTACCTTTTTTCTGGGTTATCCACATAATATATATCACATTTTGTATATTAGTTTATTCATTGATGGACATGGGGATTATTTCCCCTTTGGTGCTCTGATGAATAACTCTTCTGTGAATATTTGTAGATGGGGGTTTGTTTTGTGTTGTGTTTGAGGTCCTGGAGATCAAGCCCAGGGCATCATACCTGCTAGGCAAGCACTGTACCACACTGAGATAGCTACAGCCCCAGATCTTGTTTCTTTTGAGATGGGGGTATCACACTATGTAAAATGTGCCATGGAGCCTAGGCTGACCTCAAACTCACAATCTTCCTGCCTCAACCTCCTGACTGCAGAGTTACAGGCCTGTACCATCATGCCCAGCTCACCAAAGAGATATTACAGCTCAAAACTAGTTATCAGATAGGTAACTACAGTGAAGGTAAAAAGTAAATAGAATGGGGAAAAGATGAGATGGCTTTTGTAACAGTTTAAGCAAGAGTAGATGAAGTATGTTCATTTAAAAGATGTAGATACACAAAACCAGGAAAAAGGGAGAAAATAACATAATTTCACCATCTAAATACACTTACTATATACATCTAGAAATATTTCTTTAGTATTTTCTGTATGGTCTTACTAAATACTAGTTTATAACATTGAAAACAGAGGCTAGAGAAGATAGAAAAGTAATAGTATATGTGATATTCAGGATAAGAAATAAAGATAAGAGGTTGGAGAATTGCTCTGTGGTTAGGAGCACTGGCTCTTCCAGAGGACCCAGGTTCCATTCTTAGCACCTGCATTGCAGCTCACAACCATCCATAACTCTAGTTACAAGAGATCTGACACCCTCTTCAGACCTTCATAGGTACCAGGCATGCACATGGTGCAAAGATGTGTATGCAAGTAAATCTCTCATCCACATAAAATAAATCTGATTTAAAAAATTTTTTTTAAATGTGGGGTGGTGGTGACTCATGTCTTTAATCCCAGTACTCTGGAGGCAGAGGCAAGAGGATCCTTGTGAGTTCCAGGGCAGCCTGGTCTACTGAGTGAGTTCTAGGACAGTCAGAGTTACAACAAAGAAACCCTGTCTGGGGGGGCGACAAACCAACAACCCCTCCCCCCAATAAGATAAGCCAAACATGACACTGGGCTTTCTACCTTAGAAAACCAGAGAGGGCTAGAGAGATGGTTCAGCTGTTAAAGAGCATTTGTTTAACAGAGAGCCTGGGTTTGATTCCTAGCATTCACAAGGTGGTTCACAACCATTCATTCACTACTTCAGTTCAAGGGGATCCCGTTCCATCTTCTGACATGTATGGATACCAAGCACACACATGGTGCACATATATACATTCAGGCAAAACATAAAATAAAATGAATAAATACACACATAAAATAAAATGAATAAATCTTTTTAAAAGAAAAGGAAGCCAGGCTGTGGTGACACATGCCTTTAATCCCAGCGCTCGGGAGGCAGAGGCAGGTGGTTCTCTGTGAGTTTGAGGCCAGCCTGGTCTACAGAGTGAGTTCCAGGACAGCCAGAGTCACAACAGAGAAACCCATCTAAAAAAAAAAAACAAAAAAAAAAGAAAAACAAAAAAGAAAGAAAAGGGAAGGGAAGGGAAGGGAAGGGAAGGGAAGGGAAGGGAAGGGAAGGGAAGGGAAGGGAAGGGAAGGGAAGGGAAGGGAAGGAAAACTATAGCAAGGATTAAAGCAAAAATTAAAACTGAGGACATGGAATGGTACACAGGTTAAATAGAAGATCAACCAAGTGTGGTGGTACAAGCCTGTAATCCCAGGTCTTGGGAGGTGGAGACTAGAGAATCCGGACTCAAAGTCATCTTTGTCTACATAGCACATTGAAGGCCAGCCCCTGTCTTTACAAAGAAGGAGGGGAGAGGGGGAGGGAAGGGGGAAGGGGGAGGAGAAGGGAATAAAGAAATAAAAAAGGAAAGGAAGGGAGAGAGGGAGGAAGGGAAGAAGGGAGGGAGAGAGGGTAGAAAAGATAGAGGAAGGGAGGGAGGGGGAGAGTAGGAAAGATGGAGGAAGGGAGGGAGGGAGGGAAGAAGGGAAATGAACACAGTGGTTAAGATTCTTGTCTACTAAACACTGCAGCCACACTCTGGCAAAGCCACTGAATAGCTGTGTGATTTCAAGCAAATTATTTACTTTCCTATGTGCCAATTTCCTCATCTGTAAAATGGAGCTAACTACAGTAACAACACTTCGTGAAAACAAACCAGAATATATAAGCACTGAGAAAAATGGCAAGTGTATAATAAATGCTCAACAAATGGTATTTGCTGTCTCTTGTCTTGTTGATGATATTTGTATTTGGGGTAGCAGAAGCAACGACTTCCATTTAAAAAAGAAACTTATGCTGGATGTTGTGACACAAACCTTTAACCCCAGCACTCAGAAGCAGAAGACAGGCAGGTCTCTGAGTTTGAGGCTAGCCTGGTCTACAGATAAGAATTCTAGGTCAGCCAGAGCTACAAAGAGAAACATGTCTCAAAAAACTAAGACTAAAAGAAACAGTGTAAATATTTAGGAAGCAAAAAATGCAGTTGGTCCTTAGAAATACTCTACTGAGACTCTTCTTTGATACTGAAGATGAACCCAGAGCCTTGCTCGGCAAAACAGGTACTCAACCACTAAGTAATACCATGTGTCCATAAATTGAATCTAAAAAAAATACTCAAAGCCATTAGTACAGAAAATCCTTCCTATACAGAATACATAAATGAGACTACAAAAGAACCAAAGATGGAAGTCTCCTTTAAACATTTCCCTCAGATTCCAACCTTTGCCTATTCCTCCAGGTAACCCATCATCTCTCTAAGCAATCTCATATAGCCCCATCCTTTTAACCATCCCCTAAATACTGACAGGTATTGCATTTCTACTTTCTGCTTTCATCTCTCTCCTGAGTTAGTTTCAGATTCTTATATCCAGTATCTGATTAATATTTCTTCTGAGATATCTCTAAATATGTCTTAAATAGAAATTTATTATCATGATGCCGACCAATATGTTTCTCTGGCATGCCTTACTTCAGCTGGTGGCATCGCTTTCCTCCTAGGACAAGCCAGAAACCTAAAAGCCATCTTCTAGCAATCCACTGGCAAGTGTGTGGAGGAAAGGCACTGCTTAAATATAGCTAGTGAGAATACAATCTTGTATGGCCAGTATGGAAAAACAGTATGTATGCTCCTCCAAATATTTTAAAACTAGAACAAGTATATGATCCATCAGTACCACCCTCTGGGTACAGATGGAAAAGAACTGAAATCAGTATGCTGAAGAGATACTGTCATCCCTGTGTTTGCCGCAGCATTCTTCCTTATATCCAAAACGTGGACTCACCAGAGTGTCCATCAGTGCATAAAAGGGTACAGAAAATATGCTGCTTGTATATACATTGGAATATTATTTGTCTTTTATAAAGAACAAAGTCCTGTCATTTGCAATAACATGGATGAACCTAAAGGATATTATATGAAGTGATGAAATAAGCCAAGCACAGAATGACAAATATTGCATGATCTCAATTATATGTAGAATCTAAGTATGCTGAAGTCATAGAAATAGAGCAAAATACATAAGCTGAGGAAGAGTTGATCAAAAGACAAAGAGGAATATTCAAGAGATCTATTATATATCATGATGACTACTGTTAATCACTCTATATTATACAATTGAGAATTTCTATAAGCAGACTTTGAAATGAGTATGTGAGGTAAAACATATGTTAAATTGCTTGATTTAGCCACTCATGATATATATATATATACACCCCCAAATCATGTGACATACACCATAAATACATACAATCTTTACTTGTCAATTAAAAAATAATAACCAGCTCAACAGATAAAGGTGCTTGTGATACACCTGATGACCCGAGTTCAATTTCCAGGACCCACATGGTAAAAGGAGAGAAACAACTCCCATAAGCTGTCCTTTGACTTCCAAATCTGGACACACACACAATAAGTAAGTAAGTAAGTAAATAAATAAATAAATAAATAAATAAGTTAAATTTTAAAAGATAAAATTAAATCAAATGATAGTTACATTTTGTTAAAATGAAATATACTTGAAGCTCTACATCACTCTTCCCAAAGCATGGATACCCAGCTAACAGGATGTTGCTACATTCTTCCTTAGGGAGAGATGACATCTACCTTCCTAAGGTCTCAACAACAAACAGAAGTGCAATTACACCGAAGTTCACCTGGGGAAAACAATGTGTTTATTAAGCTTACTTACAGAGCAGTGGGTGAGGGGTTATGCACAGGAGCATATGTAGCCTTAAAGTAGTCACCCTGGAAGGTCTGCACCCAACAGGGATGATTCTTTCCCCGTGGCTGAGTAAATAGAACAAACTCCCTTCATCCTTTCTTACCTATATGCTTTAGCCGCCTCTGAGACCCACAAGGCCAGATGCAATTAGGACAGAATTGCATACAGCTGGTTGGGAGAGGTGACCAAATATTCAGGAGAAGGTTCAATGACCCTCCCTCACCACTCCTTCCAAGTAGGACCATCCAGTCAACAAGTCCAGCTGTGATGATCTTTGGTGAGCAGGCCCAGCTGGACTCCTGAAGGTGGCTACAGTTTAGCTCAAAATACAGTCCTGACAACACAAGGGTAGAAGACCTCAGCAGTCCTAGCTCTTACCTTCAAGTCTTCATCTTTTCCAGTCATTGCCTATTACTTTTCAGTGCTGTCCAATTTCACCCCGAACCAGAAAGTGAATCGGCAATACTGACCTCCTCATAGGTCCCCTCATTAGAGTAGGACAGATGGATGACAACTTGCAATAGGTTGAGAAGTGAATAACTGGAGATGAAGAAAAGTAGACTTAGATATCCAATATTCATAGGTTTGGTTGGTTGGTTTGGTGTGGCTCTATTTTTTTGTTGTTGTTGGGAATTTGTTGGTTTATTGTTTTTTAAGACAAGAGCCAGGCTACCCCTCAAAACTCACTATGTAGCTCAAGCTGACCTTGAAACTGTGGCAAGCTTCCAGTCACAGTCTCCTGAGTGTTGGAATTACAAGTATGTGTAACCATGCTTGGCTCCTGATGTTTAAAAAACCTGTTTTTCAAAACAGGGTTTCTCTGTTGTAACTCTGGCTGTCCTGGAACTCACTCTGTAGACCAGGCTGGCCTTGAACTCACAGAGATTCTCCTGCCTCTGCCTCCCGAGTGCTGGGATTAATTAAAGGCGTGCACCGCCAACACCCAGCCCAATATTAATATTTTGATAAATGTTATTTTTCAAGTGAAAGTGAAAAGAAAAAAGGAAATTATATTTTAAGAAAAGGTTAGAGAGATAGCTCAGTAGTTAAGAGCACTGGCTGTTCTTCCAGAGGATCCAGGTTCTGTTCCCAGCAACTACATGGCAGCTCACAACCATCTATAGCTCCAGTTTCAGGGGGTCCAATATCCTCTTCTGGCCCCTGTGGGCATCAGATACATACATGGTATATAGCCATACATGCAGGCAAAACATGCAAACACATAGAATAAAATTAAAATAAAATTTTAAAAAGAAAAGGCAGGATATTGGCTTCTGCATTGAGAGCTTAAGTACATTTGTAGATATGGAAAAAGTAGCAATGAAGAGGAAGCAGATGAAGACAAAAGAAAAGTGGCTGGGGAGACGGCTCAGAGGATAAAGCACTTGTCACACAATCATGAAGACCAGAGTTCAGACACCCAGAGCATGTGTAAAGTCAAACATGGTAGCACACATATGTAATCCCAGAGCACCTAAGAGCACCTACAGTAATATGAGAGGTGAAGACAGGAGAATTCCTCGAAGCTCATGGGCCAGTTAGTCTGGGGTACATACTCAGTGGTGAAAAACAAGAGACTGCCTCAAACAAGAAGGAAGGTCAGGGCCAACACCCAAGGTTGTCCTCTGGCATCCATAGATATGCTGTGGCACATGTACTTCCACTCACACACATGAACATGGACACATGTGTGCACACACACGTGCCACACAGACATACACAAACACACAGAAACAGACATACACACACACACACACACACACACACACACACACCCCCAAAGGATACAAGACAAAAGGGGATAGCATAGTGGAGAAAGGCCATAAAGGAAAGAGAAAGATAACCATCAAGAGCAAAGTCAGAAAGTACTTTTCTCTGCTTTCATACTGCTTGTTTTCATAATAAGCACATATCATTGGGAGCTGGAGAGATGGCTCGGCGGCTGCTCTTGCAGATGACCCAGGTTTGGTTCCTAGCTCTCAAATGGCAGCTCACAACCATCCATAACTCCAGTTTCAGGGGATCTGATGCCCTCTCTTCTGACCTCTGTGGGCACTGTATACAAATGGAGCCAAGACAAACATGCAGGCAAAACCACTCATATACAGAAAATAAAAATGAATATTTTAAAGTGTATATATCATTTTCAAAAAACCATCAAATTCATAACTTTGAGTTACAAAGGAGAAAAAAACAGAAGAGTAAGACAGGAAGACAATTCTTACGGAGAAGAAGTTAAGGTGTATATAATTATAGGGAATCTTGAGGTAAAAAGGGAATACTTCCTACTTAATGCATCTGTACTAGTTTGCTTCTCTGTTGCTATGATAATACCATGGCCAAAGTAATTTGGAATGAAAGGGTTTATTTTTGTTTACAGCATACATTCCATCATCAAGGAAAGCCAAAGCAGGAACTCAAGGAAGGAACCTGGTGGCAGGAACTGAAGCAGAGACCACAGAGGAGTGCTAGCTACCAACTTACTCCTCATGGCTTGTTCAGCTTGTATTTTTTTATACAACTCAGTACCACCTGCCCAGGGGTGGCAATACCCATAATGGCCTGGGCTTTCCCACATCAATCACTAATCAAGAAAATGCTCCAAAGACATGCCCACAGACCAATTTGATGGAAGTAATTCCTTGACTGAAATTTATTCTTCCCAGGTAACGCTAGGTTTGGTCAAGTTGACAAAAACCAACCAACACAGTATCTATATTTTGTGAGGAGTAGACAGGTGCAGGAAACAGTAAGATGGCCATAGCAGAGGAAGAGGTGAATGAGAACATAGAAAAAATGTGATTAAAAAGAGAAGCAAAAGCCAAAATGCTGGTGTGGTAGTGCATGCCTTTGACCCCAACACTCAGGAGGCAGAGGCAGAGGCAGGCAAATCTCTCTAAGTTCGAGGCCAGCCTGGTCTGCATAGGTCATTCATGGATACATAATGAGTCTGTCTCAAAAACTAGGAGAGGAGAAGGAGGAAGAGGAGGAGAGGAAGAGAAAGAGTTGGGGGAAGAGGAGAAGGAGAACAAGAAGAAGAGGAGGAGGAAGAGGACAAGGAGAAAGCAGAAGAAGCAGAAGCAGAAGCCACAGAACAGTACAACAAACAGAGCTGAGATGGGAAACACTATTCTGTAGCAGCCCTATCCATCATTTGAGGAAGGCTGGGCAAGTCCAGAAACAGGGACAAAAGCAGATGGTTAAATTTATCCTATTACTGAGGATATGCTGAGCTGATGTACAGAAGTTTAGTTTTTATGTAAGATACACATTTATCCTTTCTATTACTTGTACCTTATTGAACTTATAATCCTTAGAATCTTGCAAATATCATGCTTTCAGTTTTGCTTTCTCTTGAGGCAGGTTCTTGCTCCCTCTGGTCTCATATATGCAATTTTCTACCTAACTTTCTCCTGAGTGCTGGAATTACAGGTATATGCTTTCAAATATTTTGTAAGGGCTCAGATTAGAGGATTTTCACAAAGGAGAAAAAAGAGAACACTATACTGTCTACTCTCCCGTATCCCACAGCCCAGCTCTTAAGAATAGTTCTGGGACTGGAGAGCTGGTCCCACAGTTAAGAGTACTTCCTGATCTTCCAGAGGACCTGAGTTTGGTTCCCAGCACCACATTAGATGGTTCACAGTGGCCTATATCTCCAGCTTCTGGGGATCCAATATCCTATTCTGGCCTCCATGAGGCCTCTTGCACATATATCACACATTTAAAAACACATGCACATGAATGGAAAGAAAAACTTTAACAGTATGGTAGCACACACCTTTACTCCCAGCATTCAAGAGACAGAGGCAGGCAGATCTCTGTGAGTTCAAAACCAACTTGGTCTATATAGCAAGTTCCAGGACAGCCAGGGATACATAGTGAGACCTTGTCTTAAAAAAAAAAAAAAGTAGTATAGGAGAACTAGTTGAGAAGAGAAAGAGGAGAAGAGAAAGAGGATCAGCAGAAGTGGGAGGGGAACAAGTCAGGACAACAGGGGGCTTAATATGATTAAAATGTTTTATGCACATGCATGAAATGTCATTATGAAACCTATTATATATAATTAATATCTGCTAATAAAAATATTTCCAAATCAGAGTAACACTATGGAAACAGGGAAGATCAGTAGTTGTAAGGGCTTTAGAGTATTATGGAATAGGAGATTTTAAGGGCAGTGAAAGTGTCCCATAGAATACTATAAAGTTGGATACATGTCACCAAGCCCATGAAATGCACGACACCAAGCAGGAACCCTAATGTAAGCTATACACTTGATCATGATGGACCAGCCATTGTAATAAAATGTATCACTCCGGTGTAGGATGTCAATAGGGGGAGAGATTGTGCTTATGTCAGGAGAGAGTGCATGAGAACTATCTGTACTTCTACTAATTTTTGCTAAGAACCCAAATCCCCTCTAAAAAAAATCTACTAAAATAGTTTTAAAACAATCAGATTCTTCAAACCGAATGTAAAATAACAATAAAAAATCCTCCTAGAACTTTTCTCTAATGTTTATTACACTTATCTCCTTGTGTGTATATCTATGTTGATATGAGTGTGGGCATGTGTGCCACTGTGCACATATGAAAGTCAGAGGACAACCTGTGGAAGTCAGTTCTGTCCTTCTACTACGTGGACCTGGGGGTCAAACGGAGGTCATCAGGCTTCATAACAAGTACCTTTACACACTGCGCCATCTTGCTGGCCCTCATAGTACTTTTAAACATCACCCTCCTAGCTCCTTTTTAGGCAAAACTTTCACCAAAAATGCAATTCAGCCAGGTGTGGTGATTCATACTTGCAATCCCAGCACTTATTAGGCAAAAGCAGGACTACAGCAAGTTCAAGGCCAACAGGTATTCAAAGCAAAAGCCTACCTCAAAACTAAAAGGAAGAATCCATAGTTCATCTTCTCCTTTGCTATCTAGATAGTGGAGTCTACCTCTTCCTCCCTAAGTTCAATAAGCTGTCCAGAAAGCCTCTTGAGGATTTGTTTAGGTTCCTTATGATGATTCTAAACAGCTTACACTCTGTTCAGACATGTGGCTTAATGAATTCTAGCCAAAGAGTGATCTGCACTGACAAGGAAGGAACTTGCTTTGCTTTTATACTCTAATGATCATCTGTCTACTTAACCTGTCCACCACTTTGCCATTTTCTCAAAAATTCAAGCTCTAAAAAAACAAAAGCACTGTAAAATACCACAGTAAATGCTAACTAAAAATGTAAGTGTTCAAAATATGATTCTGGACAGGCATGGTGGCATGTGATTTTAATCCTACCACTCAGGAAGTAGAAGCAGAAGGTTTAGGAGTTTAATGCTAGCCTCAGCTACACAGTATGCTTGAGGCCAGTCTCTTTTATATGAGACCCTACCTCAAAAAAAATGCCATTCTGGGACTGGGAATGTAGCTTGGTAGTAGAGACTATGCTTAATATACATGAGACTCAGAGTTTAAACCACAGATAAAAGACTACTACCATGTAAAGTATTTAATTTCTTATAAGCAGGAAACAAATCTAATTACCTTCCTTCAAATGGGCCAAATTTACACTAACTGTACTGGTCTGCAAGAGGTGCATGCTGACCCTGAAACCTCTACAAGGTACTCCAACAAGAAATAGCTAATAGCATAGCTACCTGTGAGTCCATCACCAGACAGGACCACCTTGTTCACTGTTCTTTCCACTTCCTGGTAATAGTGGCAATGTGTTGAAGTCTGAGTATGTTGCAAGCACCATGCTATATGATTTACATGATTTTTTATTTAATTCTTACAACAACCATATAAGAATTATTAATGTATTTAGTAGACAACAAAACTGAGGTAATTTTCCTAAATCTTAAAGATATAATTATCATCTCTATGTAGCTAGCATTTCATGAGAAAAAGACTTCATTATAATTATCAACTTCTACCTATTTTAACTTCAAAGCATATTTCCTTTCTACTTAACCTTGCCTTCATAGATATTTTTATTACTGTTCAGCCTAGTTTTCTTCATTCTTGAAGTCCAGCCAGATTTCAAAACAGATTTAGTTCTCCCAGTTCTCCCAGTTTTCATATTGCATGAATACCACTCTACTGGATTCCAGCACAACACTCAGGGCCCTCTCCCTCTGCTTTGCTGTTTGTGTCTCAGGCCTTAACTTCTCCTCTAGGGCCTAAGATTCCTCTCTAAATTTTCCCCTATTCTCCTTCTTTGTTTTTTTTTCCTTCTCATTCTTTCCAGAGGGCCAGGTGGTATATAACTAGTCCATAGGGACTACTCACCTGGCGCCACCAGATAATCACAGATTGCCTCCTGAACTGGAATTCTAAGTACCCAAGAGCTTAGTATCGCAGGTCACAAAGAGATAGATGCATAAGCAACGGATTTTTTTAAGCTCTTTTCTGATGGCTGCTAAAATAAAGAATATTACATCAATAAGGGTAACTATCAAAGGCCTCCATATTGTTTCAGAGTAGAATTCAATTTAATAAGTCCCCAATATGGTAGTAAATAGTTGTTCTGGTGTTGATGACCAACATCAAATATACAGTTTAATATAGAAACAGTTACAAAGTTCTCTTTTCTAGAAAACCAACTCCCCTCATGTTCTCTATTGTTAACAGTCATGCACCTCAATACCAAATTATTCTAATGTCCATCCAGTCCGTAATGAATGGCAGCATGCAGAGATGAAATATCAGATTACCAATTTATCATCTTAAGGGTTTTGTAGCTGGAGCTCTACACCAGTCTCATTATTGCTTTACATTTGGTCTTCTTGGTTCCTAGCTATGTACCTTATTTATACATCAACACCATCATAGCAAATACAGTTAGGGCGATTAAGATCCAAACCTATATTGTGGGTTGCAAACAGTCCTGGAAAAAGAATAGGAAAAAATTATTCCAAAACATCAATATATTTTAAAGCTATAATTTTCAAATTAAAATATACCAAAATTCATAGTTCTCAGAGACACAATCCAGGAATAACCCATTTTATACTAGATTTAATTCTTGCCAAAATTGTAATAATTTTATGTTAGCATTAATAACATCAATTATATACCAGTTTTCCTACACATGATGGCACACGCCTGTAATCTCAATGCTCATGAGGCTGTGGCAAAAGGATCACCCACAAATTTGAAGCTAGCCTGGGTTACATGGCCTGAGTTTCAGGCCAACATAGATTACAGAGCAAGACCCTGTATCAAAAGTGTGTGTGTGTGTGTGTGTGTGTGTGCGTGTGTGTGCGCGTGAGCGTGTTTTCATGCTGGCACTTGAACTCCTCCTGGTTCCACACATCCTAGTCACATAGCCTAAGGCTGAATTATATCCCTAGCTCTCAACTTGACATTTATCATAATCATAGTATCCCCAAGTTGTCAAATTACTTTGCAGCAACCAACATCAGTAAGTTCTCTAAGGTCTAAACAAAACAGTTTTAAATGTCCTTACTATACCATGTACTTCTAATCATATTTTAGCAATAGTTAGTTTAGTTATATCTTAAATTCAAACTAGTTACACAGAATTTAATATTATTTTCTTATAATATACCTAACTATACACCATACCTGAGGGGGGAAAGCAAACTATCTACTATTTCCTAAACCCATTTGGCCTTTGGTCATCCCCATCCATTCAAGCTTTCTTTTTAATGGAACTCTGTCATCCCAAAGTATGCTGTTGCCCTTGAAAAGCTCTTAACTTAAGGTGTTTCACATTCCTTTGCTCATCCTACTGCATAAGTCAGGGTCAGGCTAGTATTTTTTATATCTTCCTTCACTCAATCCTTTAGCCTCTGTTTCCCTAATGTTCATACTACCCAATTACATCATTCTATCAGTGTTAAATAACAACCTCCAAAGCTCCCCACCTATATTCACTGATGATTTTAGGACCAACTGTTTTCCTTTTCTCTTCTAGTCCTTAACTCCTAGACAAAGCCATGTCTAATTTATTCATCTTTGTTCTATTCTAAAAAAGAGATTTCTGTAGTGTCAACTGGAATGGGTCCACGCTAAGACGAAACACTGAGTGCACCCTCAGAGCTTCATTTCTGTCTGCCTCACCTATACTTAATACTCCATAAATTCACCCTTTAAAGTCCTTAAGATCCTTAACTCACTAACTTTTACCTATTCTTTTCCCCCCTAGGGCTGGGATTACAGGCATGCATCTGGTTTCCCTTTTACCTATTCTCTGTAGCCCAGGTGGACCTTGAGCATGGATCTTCCTGTCTCAGCCTCACAAATAGTTGCAGTTTTCAGGCCTGCACCACTGGGACGAACACCCCCTAACTTATTCTACAGGTAGACCTCATTTCCTCTTTTAGCTAGGAAAAACTCCATGGCCAGTGGGACTTCAGTCCCTTTCCCACCATACTATGTCAACCCCCATCTAAAACTCAACCCCTTGTATTTGTATTCCTACAAACTAAAAAGTACTGCTAAGTAAAATCTTATACATGTGGCTACCAGTTTTCCCTCCACACAATTCATCCTTCACTGCTATCAAAATGATCTTTTTCTGGGGGCTGATGAGATGGATCAGCAGAAAGGTGTTTTCCACAAAACCTGATGACCCAGGTATAATCCTCTGGACCCACATAGTAGGAAAAATGATTCCTGAAAGTTATCTTCCAACCACCACACACAGGCCATGGCATGCAAACACGCGCACACACGCACACACACTAAAAATAAATCTAAAATATTTTAAATTATCTTTTTTAAAAACTGACAAAATTATATATTTATGGTATACAATATGATGTTTTGAAATATTATGGAATGTAGAATGGCTAAATCAAGCTAATTACCATGGCATTATCTCACATATTTATCATTTTTTCAGTAAGAACACTTAAGAACTGTCTTTCAAAACATAGATTAGGCAGGAATTCTGGAACTGAGAAAATCTTGTTCCTGAAAAATGATAAAGCTATACAAATTTGTCAAAAACAATTATTTTAGGACCTGAAAACGGACCAATATTAAATTAAGAAACGTTTAAGAGGACCTATGAATCCTTATGTTTTAAAAAGGAGAGGCTATGGTGTTTTTAGCCAGAAGCAGCTCCCATCTCCCTTCCCAGGCCCCGAGAGATAACTATACAAGAACAAAGCAAGGTAAGCCATCTCAAAAAACAGCAACTTGACTGCCAGAGGGGCATTACTTGACCAGAAATGAGCACAAAATGTCCTATTCCCAGGGGACTGGAAAACAGAAACCTCCATGCCCTATAATCAGAAAAAGCCAACATCACAGTTACCTGTAGTCATGATACTGGTTGGGCTAATCAACAGGCGTGCATGCCTGCACAAAGTCTGACATAGGGATCCAGAAAACAAGCCAACTATAGTGAAGCTTACAAGACTCCTCGAATCTCCGGTGATCTAGAAGGTTGTATGCATAATGCTAGGCTGCACTCAACCTTGGGACACTGGAGAGAAACCTTGCTATCTGCATTTCCCTGACAGAATGGGAGACCTTGCACAGGCACAGAGGAAACGCGGAAAGACATAACAAAAGGAGACTTCGAGTATGTTTCTCTATCTACATACCATTTCATCAAAAAACAGTGGAAGACATCTTGGCCCGAGGAGTTCAAGGACAACTTCTAACCAATCATGGGCCACGAAGCTATCCTGATATAAATTTTGCATCTAGGAAACTAGGTTTAGAAATGAAAATAATTTGGGGGCTGGGAATGTAGCTTAATAGAAGAGCAATTAGCATGTGCAAGGTCCTAGGTTCAACCACAAGCACTACAAAAAAAAGTAAAAATAATCTTTAAAACTACTAAACAGTGGGACTACGGGTGTAACTCAGAGGTAGAATGGTTGTTTAGCATATGTGTAACCTTGGGTTCACTCTCAACTCAGAAATAAAGAATACCTGAGCTGGGACTGGGTGGTGGTGGCACACACCTTTGATCCCAACACTCAGGAGGCAGAGGCAGTTGTCTCTCTTGAGTTTGAGACTAGCCTGATCTATAGAGCGAGTTCCAGGATAGCCAGGACTACACAGAGAAGCTCTGTTTCAAAAACAAACAAACAAAAAAGAATACCCAAGCTGAAACATTATAGTCCACACACTTGAAAGGAAACAAATGCTACAGAAATCATGCAAACCACTAAACAAATAAAAAAAAAAACAATTTCAGGAAGTGGGGATCAGAACTTACAGTTTAAAGAACTGCAGTTTCTTTCCAAAAAATGGTGTGCACCCAACTAGGATGTATATCATTAAAAAGATACATAATGAACAAGTATTGGCCCAGATGTAGAAAATTGACATTCTCATTCCCTACTAGCAGAAATGTGAATCAATATGATTGCTTTGAAAACAGTGTTGTAGTTCTTCAAAAGGTGGATTACAATGGAGCTGGAGAGATGGCTCAGCCATTAAGACCACAGGCTGATCTTGCAGAGGATTCAGGTTCAATTCCCATAACCATAAATGGTCTCTCACAACTGTCTTTAACTCTAGTTCTAAAGGATCCAATGTCCTCTTCTGAATTCTGTCAACACCAGGCACCCAAATGGTCCACAGACATACATGCAGGCAAAATACCCATACACATAAAATAAAATAAACATTTCTAATTTTGAAAATTATAAAGATGACCTATAAGGTCACAAAGCAAACCACAGTGTTCATTAGCTGGTTAATAAAATATAGTATAAATCAGGGCTAAAGTCACTAGGTAAAGTTACTTGCTATATAAACCTGGCAACTTGAATTTGATCCCCATAACCCATGCAAATGTAGAAGGAGATCTGACTGCACAAAGTTGTGTGTTTTCCTCTGACTGTCATACATGTACTTTGGCACACACGCATATATAGCCAATAATAATAATAACAATAATAAAGTATGATCATACATAGAACATTATTCAGCCATAAGAAGGAATGATGTACTGATATGTACTGCAGGATAAATCAACCTTGCAAACACTACTCTACAATGAAAGAAACTAGATACAAAAGACCACATATTATATGATCACATTTATATGAAATGTCCACAATAGGCAAATCAAGAGGAACAGAAAGTAAATTATTGCTTCTAGAGACTGGTGGGGATATGAGAATTCAGTGCTAACATGTGTGGTTTCTTTATATTGTTAAAGTGTTCTATAATCAGTGTTGGGCATAGAGGTATAAGGGAAAAGCAGGAGAATCACTTCAAGTTCAAGGCTAGCCTGATCTATAGAGCAAGTTCCAGGTAGCCAAGGATACACAGTGAGATCCTTTTTCAAAAATAAGGGAGCGGGGAGATTCAGAGGGAAGGAGGGAAGAAAGTGAGGAAAAGAGGAAGGGAAAACACTCAGTAATTAGATGATAGTGATAATTCTATAATCTTGTGAGTATACTAAAACCCATTGAGTTCTATACTTTTAAATAGTGAATTTTGTGGTATATGAATTATATCTCAATTTTAAAACCTAATGCTGACTGAAAATACTCATTTAAAAAAAACTGTATAGTATGCAATTCCATTCATGTGCAATCTCTAGTAAAAGCAATTTAAAAAAAAAAAGCATACCAGTGGTTGCCTGAGGTGAGGAATGGAAGGAAGATTGATCAGAAAACAGTACAGGGGATCTTTTAGTCTAATAGAAATGCTCTAAATTCAGATTGTCGTGATGGTTGCATAACTCTATATACTTACTAAAATGTATTGAATTCTATACTTGAGATAGGTAAATTTTATGAATTACAAAATATTCAATAAAGTTGCTAGAAAGAAAAGGAAAATAACAAAGACTCAGAGATGGCTCATCAGGTAAAGTGCTGCTGAGTAAGACTAACAGCTAGATTCAGTCCCTGGAACACATTAAAAAAAACAGATGCAGTGGCACACATTTGTATTCCTAACCCTCCTATGATAAGATGAGAGGCAGAGACAGGAAATTTGACCAGAAGCTTGAAGTCTAGCTAGCCTGAAAATATACAGTACAGTAGAAACATCAGAAGAGTCCCTGTTCAACAAGGCAGAAGACAAGAACTGACTCCTGAAAGTTGCCCTCTGACCTCTACGCATCTGCCATATCATGCATACACCAACATTCACACACACCATATACACACGCACTCATGTACACACAATATATAAATAATTTTAAAAGAAATGAAGGAAGAAAAAAGGAGTTCCAGGCCAGCCTGAGCTATATGGTGAAATCCTTTCATAAAAAAATAACATAACAGAAGTATGTCTCCAGATGTGACTTAAAATAAATTACACTATCATCTCAGTAGAGGTTTTTGACTTTGTTTTGTTTCAACAGTGCTGAGGGTGGAACCCAGAACTGTACACATAGTAGGCAAGCACGATACCAATGAACTACATCCTCAGCCCCCAGCGAAGTATTCTTTTTTTTCCCTTTGAGACAAGGTCTCACTATTCAGTCTAGGCTATCCTGGAACTCACTCTGTAGACCAGGCTGTCCCTGAACTCAAAGATCCACCTGTCTCTGACTCCCAGGTGCTGGAATTAAAGGTTTGTGCCACCACTGCCTGGCCTAAGTATTCTTGACCAAAAGAAGCTAGATATCATCAAGCCTCTAAAGCTACATTCCTCTGTAAATATATGTGGCATAAAAGAATAAGTAAATGACAGCATAACAAAGAAAAAATATCTATCCAAAATGAGGGCAACACTACAGTACATTTGATCTACCCTCTATAACAAGTCAAAGACCTGAAAAGGAAAAAGTGAGGCACAGACCACCCTAGATTAAGAGACAATACTAAGTATAATATATGGATCAGATCTTCTCTGGATCTTAATCTAAATAAATCAACTGCTAGATAATCTCTTGAGACAATCTAAGAAAGTTAATAGTAACTTATGTGTTAAATGATATTAAGGGATTATTAAATGTTTGGCTATGTGTGTGCTGGTATATATGTATGTGTTCATATGTGTGCAGGCACACATGTGTATGGGTAACTGGGTACACATATGTGTGTATGTGGAAGCCAGAGGTCAACCTCAGATGTCATCCTCGGGTGTTATCCATCTTGTTTTGGGGAACAGAGTCTCCTCACTGGGACCTGGAGCTCACAAATTCAGCTAAGCTAGCTGGCCAGTGAGGAATCCTCCTGTCTCCACTTTCCCAGCAGAATTACAACTACATACAACAACCACTACCACCACCACCAACAACATCCAGCTCTGTGTGTGGGCATTCGTGTGCATGTATGATGTGTATGTATGTGAGTACCGGTGGGCAAATAACAAGGTACATCTGTGGAAGTAATGCAGAAATTTATTTTTAGTCATGTTTAAAATGGTGATTTTGTGCACTGTTGGGAGAAGGACTGCCTAGGCCTTGGCATTTTGTATGGTCTGTAGGTGTTGGCTTTATGTAGAAGATGTTTGATGGCTATGATCTGCACGTGCTACCAAAAGAACACTTGAGGAGATTAGGTATCAATAAAAAACTCCTGAAATGAGAGGCTCAGGGTTCCACTGTCCAGGATGGCGCTTGCCATGACATGTGGTTCCCTCTTTTGAGGTCTGGCAGGGTTTGCACCTATGAAAATGCCACCTTGTCTTCCTTGATGAGACAGCACAGTAGGTGTACTGCTACATGAAAGTCTGAGGACAACTCTGGGAGTTGATTCTTCGCTTCCACTCTGTTGAAGCAGGGTCTCCCTTGTTTCTGCCACTCCACACATTCACAGGTTATTTGGCCTTCCTAGTTTCTCTACAACTCTCCCTGTCCTGTTTCACACAGACCCCAATCACTGGCTTATGACACGAATTTAAAGGAGGCATTCATTCTATGGATCAGTCAAGTACAGGGTCAACACTAGGGATAAGTTGATTTCTTCATGCTAGCTCCAACCCTACTCCCTCCTCATACCTAGTGTCCCATAGAGAACATTTTTCTTCCTCCTTCTCCTAGTCTTATACTACCTAGGGCTTAGTTGATTTCACTTCACTCACCCACATCCACTTCTTTCATTTATATTGGGAAATGTGTCTCTCTCCATTTATGAGCCAAAGATTATCATGATCGTGGGCCCCAGCTGCTGAATATAAAAAAGTGCTGGTATTAGCACATACCTAAGAACTGAAAATAGCTTCAATTTGTAGTGGAATTAGACATAAGAACAGTGCCATCAAACTCTGAAAGCCCTTAAAGATACTCAGCAGATCACTTCAAATCACCCTAAGTATCCATCCACTTTTTTCTCTAATTAAGACTGCTTTTTCTCTCAAGTGCTAGCACTCAAGTTAAACTTTAAAACTCAGTCGTCTTCTGTTTAATAACTAACATTACAAAAATAATTTTGATTTTTATAACTTATGTGTAACATTTCACTTAACCTGAGATTAAGGAGGCTTTTGTCTGCTGTTCTGCAAGCACAACCACTACTTAAAAGTGATTTCACTGACAAATTTGTTCAAAGCTCTGAATTACATATTTAAGTAAATTTTTAAAAACGTAATCACAAAAGAATTAAACATTTACCCTGACATTCATGTATACATTGTTATTTTAGGCAATCAAATAAGCTGAGCCAGTAACAGAAAACCCTTTACAAATATTTTTCAGCTAATATATGCAGAAGGAGGAACAGAACTAGAAGAATCACCATTTGGAAGCACCTTATGTAATAAATGATTCGAGTAACTATGACTAAAGGATGATAAAACCAGCAGGAGAGACACAGTGAGGGACTTTTAAATGGGAGGATTAAGCTGTCACCAACCTGTACTCACTGCTAAGTCCTAACGTCAGTAAAAGTGGAAAAACCAGATACTGGAATAGCATTGTGAGGGTTTGGATTACACACAAAAAAGGGCAAAGCATACTCCAAGAAGGGAAGGTGAGGTACAGAGTTCAACATAAAGAGTGATGGTAAATGATAGTGATGTGTGAGCAAGATATAAGACCTTGTAAGCCACTTAAAGAACTATGTAGATCCAGGCACGGTGGCTCACACCTGTGATCCCAGGAGCATTCAGCTATATAAAAACCAAAACAGGAGTAAAGGAATATTTGTGGCACCATAGCAGTTGAGAGTATGATGATCAGTGAGCCCAGCTAGCTAATTCCTAATTGACATATAATTAGTTGAACTATATGCCAATGTATTGGACTATAAAAGGAAATAAAGATATCTAGGACTAGTGCCAAGCCATATATACATGAGGCAAGTAGGCACACTCAGCAGGACAAAGTACATATTAAAAGGTTGGTTTGCAAACATTTTTTTTTAATAAAGGAAGACAGGGCTGGAAAGATGGCTCAGTGATTAAGATCCATACGGCTCTTGAAGTGGACCTGAATTTGGTTCCCAGCACCCATGTGGCAACTGTCCTGGCTAGTTTTATGTCAACTTGACAGAAAGTAGAGTCATTTGAGAAGAGAGAACGTCAATTGAAAATGCCTCCAAAGATTGGCCTGTAAGCAAGCTTGTGGGGCATTTTCTTGATCAATGATTGATGTGGAAGGGCCCAGCCCATTGTGGGCAGTGCTGCTCCTGGGCAGATAGTCCTAGGTTTTTATAAAAATGCAAGCTAAGCAGCAAGCAGCACTCCTCTGTGGATCCGATTCCTGCCTTGACTTCCCTTCATGATGAACTACATCTATAAGTTTAATTAAACCCTTTCCTCCCCAAGTTGCTTTTGGTCATGATGTTTTATCATAGAAATAGAAACCCTAACAAAGACAGAAATTGGTACTAGTTTATGGGGTGTTGCTGTGACAGACCTGACTGTGTGTTTTGGGGTGGGGGGATTGTGGTGGCATCTGAACTCTGGGCTGGCAAAGCCATTATGTGCTCAGAGCCTGATAGACTGTTCTTTGTGAGTGTAGAAGATAAGAATACTGAAGAGAAATGCAAACGATGGAGGCCTGGCTTGTGAGATTTCAGCAGGACTAATTCTTTGGGGACCATTTATGTGATATTTTGGGTTAAGAATCACTAAACTGAAACCTTTACTTTGCTGGGATAATTGATGCTTTTAGTTGGAGCTAAGAAGTTAGTGAGGATTAAGAAGAGACCAGCATCATTGAGATGAAATCTTCTGGGAATATTTTCTCAGGGCCAGCACACAGAAGCTATAGTTTAAAGCAGATGAAGGCTGTACCTCATGTTGGCAGTTAAACATGGTGATGTGTAAGATTTTCTCAGGTGGTATTGGTTTTGAAGGCATGAGGGAGTCACGGAAAAGGCTGAAACTTGACACTCGTGAGAAGACAGGAGAAGCCATCGGTGAAGGTGCAGTCCTAGTTGTAGTAGAAGCCCCAGGATTGAAGGGGTCATGGAGAGAATTTGAAGTTTGATGTAGTGTAGTAGGGTCCCTGAAGACAACCCAGTTAGTTATATCAAAGACCCCAGCATTTTAGAGATGCCAGTACCATGGATGACTACCAAGGATAGAGACAGCTGGTGAGTGGATCAGGCCTGACCCTAGGAGATAAGCTGAAGAGCTGGAAATGTGGCACATACCCTTTGAGGAGCCCAGAAGATTGTGAGTGGGACTCAGATGTCTAGAACTGAACTCTTTGTAAGTTAAATTTTGGTTTTGCTTTGATTTGATCATGACTATGTCCCGATTCTTCCCTCTTGGGGTAAGAAAGTATGTAACCTACTTCTTTATTTTATAGGAGCCCACAGTTAAGAGACTTTGGAATTTTAGATAGATGTTGGAATTTTCTAGAGATTTTTGAAGTATTTTAAAGAGACTTTGAAAGAGACTTTAGATGTTTTAATGAACCTGGATTGTTCATGTGTTTGACTTTTTTGTTTGTTTGGTTTGTTGTTGTTGTTGTTGTTGTTGTTGTTTGAGTCAGGATTTCCCTGTGTGTAGTTCTGGCTATCCTAGAACTCACTCTGTAGATCAGCCATCCTGGCCTTGAACTCATAGAGATCCAACTGCCTCTGCCTCAGGAGTGCTAGGATTAAAGGTATGTTCCACCACTGCCTGGTAAATGTGTTTAACTTTTTTAAAACTGTGGGACTTTTAAAAGTTGGAATGTTGGGGGATGGAGAGATGACTCAGTGGTTAAGAGCCCTGACTGCTCTTCCAGAGGACCCGGGTTCAGTTACCAGCACCCACATTGGTAGTTCAACAACTGTCTGTATCTCTAGTCCCAGAGGATCTGACACCTTTGCATAGACATGCATGCAGGCAGAACACTAATGCTCCTGAAATAAAAATAAATAGATTTTTTTAAAAGTTGGAATGTTTCTATTGTGATGTTGATACTAATATAAGATCACAAGAAAGGTATGGTTCTAGTTGAATATTGATGTGTTTGTGTGTCAGGTTGACAAATGGTCAATTGTACTGGCTAGTTTTATATAGACAACACAAGCTAGAGTCATCTTGGAAGAGAGAATGTCACTTGAGAAAATGCCCTCACCATATTGGCCTATAGGCAAGTCTTTAGGGCACTTTTCTTAATTAATGGTTGATGTGGGAGGGTCCAGCCCATTATGGGTGGTATCACCCCTGGCCAGGTGGTCATGGTGTGTGTATAAAAAGCAAGCTGAGCAGAGGAACAAGCCATAAGAAGCAAGCCAGTAAGGAGCATTCCTTTGTGGTCTCTGCTTCAGTTCCTGCCTCAAGTTTCTGCTTGTCTTCTTACATAATGGACTGTCATGTGCTGAAGAGATTGTCCAATGGTAAAAAACTTGTTACTTTTACTGAGAAGCCTAATTCCGTTCCCAGCACCCAATGGTGGCTCACAACCATGTGTAACTCTAGATCCTGAGATCTAGAGGATCCAATACCTTTTTCTGACTTTCTGGACACCACACAAACATGATATGCTTCTATAGAAACATGCAGGCAAAACATTCATGCAGGTAAAATATAACAAATTGCACTGTAAAATCATAAAAATAAGTATTTTTAAGAAATAAAAAATAAAGGGAATTCATATTCACAAAGGTAACATCAGATTATGACCCTGATAAACTTAATCTGCTAAATATATTTCTATTAAAATCCTGTTAAAGTTGTGTTTTATGATGTATATACTTGTAATTCCAACACTCAAGAAGCTTAGTCAGGAGAATTGTGAGTTCAAAACCAGTTGACTATATAGACAGAACCGGTCTCAGAAAAAAAAAAAATCCTGTACTACCAAAACTGGAGACAAGATAATTGCTAAAAGGGAATTTAATCTTGCTTGTCACGCTTTAACATTTTTATAAGGAGAACATTTTCACATACATATTATCTATGTAATTAAAAATAAACTATGGGGAAAAAAAACAGAAAAAGGGTAACGAAACAAAATATTCTTCTTCCCATGTTCCTTAGAGATAATCACCTTTCATTCTTCTTTTATTAATAGATCACAATTTCAGATGGCCAAATTATTAGGCAGATAAATTAGGATTTCTTTGTATTTCAATATTTCATTCTCTTTTTCTGGCTTTGATGGAAACTTGAAAAACATACTCGCTTCATTATAAGTCTTCACTGTCTCTTAGGTGTACTGTGTATGTGCTTTCAGATAGCTACTTT